>CM077307.1:607500-1207500 GCA_039655065.1 Glossophaga mutica
ACCTGCTCTTTCTGCTGGACAGCTCGGCCAGCGTGTCTCATTATGAGTTCTCCCGAGTTCGGGAGTTTTTGGGGCAGCTGGCAGCCCCACTGCCCCTGGGCCCCGGGGCCCTACGCGCCAGCCTGGTGCACGTCAGCAGCCAGCCGCACACCGAGTTCCCCTTCGGCCAGCACAGCTCCGGCGCGGCCGTGCAGGACGCCATACGCGCTGCGGCCCAGCTCATGGGCGACACCAACACCGGCTCAGCACTGGCGTACGCCAAGGAGCAGCTGTTCTCGGAGGCGGCTGGGGCCCGGCCAGGGGTGCCCAAGGTGCTGGTGTGGGTGACCGACGGCGGCTCCAGCGACGCCATCGGGCCCCCCATGCAGGAGCTGAAGGACCTGGGCGTCACTGTCTTCATCGTCAGCACCGGCCGCGGCAACCTCCTGTCGCTGTCGGCTGCCGCCTCGGCCCCCGCGGAGAAGCACCTGCACTTCGTGGACGTGGACGACCTGCGCATCATCGCCCCGGAGCTGCGGAGCTCCATCCTCGGTGGGTACAAGTGGGCGGGGCCGGGGGCGGGGCCCAGGCGGAACCCAGGAAGAGAGAGAGCCGAGTGCGCCTTCAGCAGGAACAGCTCCTGGGGGGGCCCCAGCCCAGTGCTGGGGGGCTGCAGCCCGAGGGCCGCAGTGGGGGGACGCGGCCGAGTGGAGGGGAGCAGGAAGGAGGCCCCAAGCTCGAGGACGCCGCAGGTGGGCGGCAGGTGCTCCGGCACGGGTGCCAGGGCCCGTCGCGCCTGGGGCTGGGAGCCAGGCGTGGGGCAGGACTGCTTCCTTGGGACCCCACTTTCCCCTACTGCCCCCCAGGATGAGGACAGCTAGCAGGCTTTAAGCAGGTTTGCTGGCAGCTCCCCACAGACTTTCTTCTGGACCGAGCTAGCCAAACCCCGCCGGGGGCGGGGCTGGCAAGGAAGGGCCTGGGCGCTGGCTCGGCCTGCCGCAGCCACTGAAAAATGCCACTAACCCCAGGGTTCCTCCCAGGCGTGCGCCTGCGGGTTAATCATCCACCCAAACCCGGAAGAGGCTGGGCTGTGGCTTGTGGAGAGGGGTCCAGAGTGCTTCTGAAGATTTTCTCCAGGGACACCTGGCCCCTTGTGAGCCACAGTGGCTGAGCCTGGGATGGGTGAGGGGGCGGAAGAGAAAGCAAGCAGCTGGACAGGAAAACAGAGGCTGCAGGGCCGTGTCGGGGCTCCAGGGTTGGGAGCGGGCCTGGGGCAGGGCGGGGAATGGGCAGAGAGTGAGGGCCAAGCTGGCAGCTGGGACGCCCAGCCTCAGAGGAGGCGGCAGCAGGATGGTGACAGGCTTAACCCTGCCCAGACGCGCCTCAGCCGTGTCCACCAGCACGGTCACGGCTGGCTCAGGAGTCATGCACGCTTGGGGGAATCCCACTTTGGGGGTCACGTTCTCCTGTGGACCTGAGGTGAACAGCATGGCCAACCCCAGGTCCACCTGCTCCTGGAGTTGTCGCATCTCCAACACCCCTCAGGGTGTCCCCTGGGGGCCTCCCCTCTCCTAACTTCACCATCAGCCTCCTTTGCCTCGACTATCCAGAGTTAAGCTGTCCCCGGACCCTACGCCACTCTGGCTGTGGCCGGGGCTGGTGCTCAGTTCTCAGACACCACCTGGGGCCCTGCCACCTTTCAGGGACCTTTGTCCAGGTCACTGGACTGGGTAGGAGGTGGCTGAGGCAGCTTCCCCGGAGGGCTGGGGCTGAGGCAGGCAGGGAAGCCCCTGATGGGGCCAGAAGTAGGGCGCTGCAGTCCTGCTGGCCCCCCGCCCCGTCACCGGTTTGCGTGTTATTAGCATCTGCTGGGCGTGGCCGGCTCCCCAGCCCTCCTGTTCCCTGCGTCTTCCTGGTGGGTGCCCCCACCCTTGCCTCGGATATCTGGATCCCCAGTATCCCCTGAGTCAGCAGTTAGGGGCCCCTGCCTGGGCCGAGGACGTGACCTGGGTTCTACATCCTCCTGCACCACTGGCAGACGCTTTGCAGCCGCAGCAGCTCCGTGTTTCTGAGGTCACGTCCAGCGGCTTCCGCCTGGCCTGGCCGCCGCTGCTGAGCGAGGACTCAGGCTATTACGTGTTGGAACTGGTGCCCCCCGCGGAGTCGGGAACCGCGCGCCGACAGCAGCTGCCGGGGAACGCCACGGGCTGGGCTTGGGCCGACCTGGACCCAGACACCGACTACGACGTGGCGCTGGTGCCCGAGTCCAACGTGCACCCTGTGAGGCCGCAGCACCTGCGGGTGCGCACGCTACCGGGTGAGCCGGCGGGACCCGGGGCGGGGATGCGGGCGCAGGGGAGCGGGGCGCGGAGGGGGAGCGGTTAGGGTTAGGACCCCACCCACTCACCGCCGCTTCCCCCGCAGAAGAGGCCGGGCCGGAGCGCATCGTCATCTCGCACGTCAGGCCGCGCAGCCTGCGCGTGAGCTGGGCCCCGGCGCTGGGCCCGGCCGCGGCGCTCGGCTACCACGTGCAGTTCGGCCCGCTGCGGGGCGGCGCGGCGCAGCGCGTGGACGTGCCCGCGGGCCGCAACAGCACCGCGCTGCAAGGCCTGGCGCCCGGCACCGCCTACCTGGTGACCGTGACGGCGGCCTTCCGCTCCGGCCGCGAGAGGGCGATGTCGGCCAAGGCCTGCACGCCGGACAGCGAGCGCAGCCGCGCCCCGCGCCCCCCGCCGCCGCCGGGGCCGGGGGGCCGGGGGCCGTGAGCCGGCCGCCCCGCGCGGTCCAGGGCCCCTGCTCCCGATGCCGGCGGGGGAGGCGCCCGCCGCCGAAGCCTGGGTCTGGGCCTGGGGGCTGGGGGTGCGGGCCGGGTCTTGGCCGCGCGGCGACTCCGCATGACCCCGAAGTCCTCTCTCCTCGGCCGGACCCTCCGATGCGCTGCGGGCCGAGCGCTGGCCCTCACGACCCCTCCCCTGCCCGGCCCGGAGCTGGGCACTCGGCGGTGTACTTTGGGCGGAATTTAGCGGGGAAATGGAGAGGGAGTCTGGGCGCGCGTCGAGAACATCAGACCCGGGACAGGCCCTGGGCCAGGACTGGAGGGCGGACCTCCCCGTGGCGCGAAGGACCAGGCCCTCTTGGGGTGAGAGCTGGCTTCGGGAGCTTGGCCCGGCTGGCCACTCAGTTCCGGGGCCTGGACAGAAAGAGGGGGAAGAGTGGGAGCTGGCTCCGGCCAGGCCCCACGGGCTCCATGGATGGAAAGGGTCGGCACAAGGGTCGGGGGTGGGCAGTGTGGGAGGTGCACTCAGCGGTCAGCAGCTGCTGGGTGGCAAGGTGGTCTTAAGTGGGGTGCGGAGCTGGCGGCGCCGGGCCAGTGCCTGCCAGGGACAGTGGCCCTGCCTGCTTGTTCCAGACCTTGCTGGGCCCAGGTGCAGGCACCTTGTGGGAGGACCGGAGCCTGGCGTCAGGTCCTGGGGACGGCACTGGCCGGGAGCCTCCTCTTGCTTCTGGGCTCTGGAGGGGGGGGGTGCTCCCTTGCTGGGGTGGATTCAGTCCAGCAACTCTCTGCATCTTCGGACACCCCCTTCCGCCACTACTTCCTGTCTGGGGCCACCAGACCGCCCGAGCACGGGCAGCACTGCCCCCCGGCCCCGGCGGGCATGTCCTCAGCCTCTCCCCCGCGAATGCCCCGCACTCGGAAACACCGGGAGCCGAGGCTCGCGTGGGCGGCACGCAGACTAAAATACAGTGAATCAGACGTGAACCGAGTCCTGTGGTTCCTCCTCGGAATGCTTTGCTCCTCGTCGAACCCCCAGCCTGAGAAAGGTCCCACAGTGGGGCGGGGGGGGGGGCGCATGGTGTGCTGGCTGGTGCTGGGGAAGGGGGGACCTTCTGTGACCCCTCTGTGCGCCTGCTGTTCACACAGCCCTGCCTGTTCTGTGGGCCGGGTCCACCGTGTGGAGGGAGCACGGGCTGGGGCAGTGGGGGTGGGCGCTGCCGGGCCCTCGGCCGGCGGTGGCGCCCTCGACCACAGTGTGGCTCTCTGACTTTCCTCTGCCCCACCCAGCAGCTGCTGGGTCCAGAGGTGGTCTCGGGCCCCGACAGGGCTCTCAGGCTGGCGGCGTGTGTGAGTGTGTGCATGTGAGTGTGTGAACCTTCGCTCCCTGAGCAACACAGGATCGCACGGCCCCTGCTCAGGCCCCGAGACCTGCCCCATCCACCACCCACGAGCCCCGTGTGCTAGGCGTTGGGGGGGGCCCCACCGCGTGGCAGCCCAGGGCTTGCCCACGTGACGATGGGGTGAGAGACAGAGCCCACGCCACCACCCGGGCCCTGGCCCTGACTGTGGGAGCTGAGGGAGCAGGTTCGGAAGTGGGGCTCAGGCGGGTGTTGGGTTCCTCCTCCATGTCTCCCAACCCCACTGAGTCAGGCCCAGGGGACCCTGAGTGGGATGGTGGCCTGTGTGTACACTGTGGGTTTCTGCTTACGCTCTGACTGGTGGTCAGCCGGCAACTGAGGGTCAGAGGCTCCTGTGATCTTAGCAGCTGCCGTGTCCTGAGGCAGGCAGGTGTGAACAACAGGGTCCCAGGCAGCTGCGTGGAACCCCCCAAGGGGGCCTGACCTGCCCCTGAGGGTCAGAACTTCCCCCACGCAGGCTCATGGCTCCCACGCTGATTCTCCTGGGTGTGCACAGATCCAAGACCACTGGCCACTCAGAGAGGCCCCCTTCCCCACCAAGCCCCTGCCTACTAGCTGGTCCTTTCTGAATGGCTCCGTCACCCACTTGAGACAACCCGAGTGACAGGCTTCTTCCCCCAAACGTGCCCACAAGCCCAAGAGAGGGCAGAGTGGCGGGAGACAGGCCCACACCCTGGAAGGGGGTGCGGCTCCCCTCATCTCTGCTGGACGCTGAGGCGCGGGGAGAGGGGCCCCACTCCCATCTCCCTGCCAAAGAATGCGGCTGCTGGCGTCCCTTATCTCGGAAGCACCGCCCTTCCCTCCCGCAGTCCCAGGCAGTTCTTTAGGGGCTTTGAGTCCGAGCCCCAGCTGGGGACAGGCTGGAGGAAGCAGTTTCGTCACAGTCTCCTCCCCTCCGTGACTCAGAGGCCCTGACCTCTCACTCCCCTCGGGTGCAGGGCCACGCCTGCCGCCCGTCAGGACTGACACCCTCACTCCACACCTCGGGCACCCACGGCTTCCCCCTGCACCCCTGAAAACCAGAAGGGGCTATGCTGGGGTTGCTGCTGGTTGAGGTTCCAACCCGCACAGCGGGCAGGCACCCTGAGGCAGGCGCGGGTCGGGTGGGGGAGGCCTCTGCAGCGCAGGGGGGCACCCCTGTGAGAGCTGTTTTCACAGCTGTGCTGCTTCTGCTGACGTCCCTAATGTGAGGAGAGATCGGCGTTCACCGAGGCTGGGTGTGCGCTCCTCCCCGGGGCCCTGGGCTTCCAGCTTCGTGAGGTCTTGGAGAAAGGCCGTCTGTGGGGAAGCCACGGTGGCTGGGGTCCTGGAGCCCGGAACCTGGAGCCCTGGGTCTGTGAGGTGTCTGCCCGGGGGTGGGGCAGCCAGCTCAGGGCCCCTGGGCAGAAGCTGTTGACATGGCAACAGCCCCTCACAGGGACATGCCAGTGGCCAGTCCCCAGTCTCCTGCTGGGGAGACAGGACGGTTTGGGAAAATAAAAACTGAAGTGCACAGCTGTGTGTCTGCCGCTTTTTTTCTGGGATGAAAAATTTTCTTCCAACATCTATTAGAACAAAAAAACACGGGTGGAAGTTACATCTGCCCCCAGAAGTGAGGAAGCTGCGGTGGGCGCACAGGGAGGCCTTGCCCCTTAGGGCTCAGTCCGGGGCTGGGGTGCCCTGACCCCACTGCTCTTCTCCGGAAGGGCTCCTGCCTGGTTTCCCGGGCAGAGGGGGGGGCAGCGGGCTGCAGCCCCCCCACACTGTGCTCTCCCTAAAACACCTGCCGCTAATTGCCCATGTTTCAGAAATGCAGGTGCAGGCACCCGTGACAAATGGTAGCATCTTAGCCACCAGTGTGTGAGCTTCGCTGGGAGAAGAGGCCCTGTCCCCACCAGGTGTGGGCAGGGAGAGCCCCTGACCGCAGCGTCCAGGGGAGCGGAGGCCACGTCCTACCTGAGTGCACAGTGCTGCGGAGGACAGGGCGTGGGCCGTGAGCTCCTCGGCCGGCCAGGGCGGGGCCTGGCCAGCTCCTGCTCCCGCTGCCTCCTCCTCCTCCGCTGCAGGACCAGCCCCTGCTGGACAGGAGAGTGCTCCAGGCCAGGCGGGGCTCCTCCCAGGGCCACTGGCCTCACAGGCGCCCACTCACGGCCCCTCCCGGAGGACATCAGGGTTCGCTGAGTGGCCATGGGCTCTGAGTGGTTGTTGCTTCTGAGGCCTTTGCAGACTGATCAGCTGAGCCATTTCGCTCCTGGGGAGGCAGAGGTGTGTCTTCTGTTGTCAGGGCAGGCAGGCAGCCCAGTGCCTGCGCGAGCGGGCCCCCCCTGCCGCCCCGGTGCCTCTGGGAATGGCCTGGCTGTGCTGACCTTCCGGGTAGCTCTCCTCTTTGGGCCCAGCTGACGGGGTGGTGGGGAGCCTCCGTGGGGGCAGGGCTGTGGGCTGGGGCACCCGAGGAGGCCACTGCCGACCTAAACACAAACACTTGTCCTCCTTTGCGGGAGGACAAGCCCGAAGGGGCGGCAAGTGTTGGGCGAGTCCTCAGACCCTGGCCCGTGCTGGGCCCAAGGTTTCCCGTGTCTGAGTGTGACGACCCTGTGACTTCTCCCTGACCCTGGGGCCATAGGGGCAGCAGCAGGGTGCAGGGGCCTGCAGAGAGCTGGGGGATCGCTCCCCCCGCCCCGCTCTTCTCACCCATTTCATTTGTCTTTTTTGTCTTTTAAGACTTTATGCGTTATTTTTAGAGAGAGGGGGAGGGAGGGACAAGCATCCGTGTGAGAGAGGAGCATCGATCAGCTGCATCTCACACACGCCCCGTCCGGGGACCGACCCTGCAACCCGGACGGGTGCCCCGACGGGAGTCACGCTGGCAACCCTTCCCTTTGCCCAGCCCACTGAGCCACAGGGGTGAGGGCCAGCCATTTCTCTTTATGTACGGTCTGTGCTCGATGCAAATCAGTTCCGTAGCAGGGGACGTTACCATGAAGCCAAGCATCAGGACACAAGCACGGTATACAGCCAGCACAGTGGCACCCCGCTCAGGCCGGGCACCAAAGGCAGTGTCCGTTCACGCGGCAGCTCGAGAGCCGCAGGGCCCGGCGCTGCTGCGGCACTTTCCAGGCGCGGGAAAAGGGGATTCGGTCGCCTGGCTTACTGTTCCGGCTCCTTCACGTACTACCTGCAAGTCTAGTGTTAAGATTTGTCCATTTTACTTTCCAAACAAATATTTTCTTAAAAAGATTTTATTTATGAATTTTTAGACAGAGGGGAAGGGAGGGAGAAAGAGAGGGAGAGAAACACCACTGTGTGGTTGCCTCTCGCACGCCCACTACTGGGGACCCGGCCCACAACCCGGGCACGTGCCCTGACCGGGACTCAAACCAGTAACCCTTTGGTTTGCAGGCCAGTGCTCAGTCCACTGAGCCCCACCAGCCAGGGCCAAACTTTTTTTTTTAATTGTAAAAGATATTCAACGGCAGAAGTAAAGAGCACCCTGAAATTAGTGGAGGTCAATGTACTTCTCTGCTCTTTGGAATCCGTTTCGTTCAGAGGCGGCAAACACAAGGCCCTCGGGCCAAATCCGGCCCCCCGCCTTGTTTCATCCGGCCCGGCACCTTGTTTCTACCCGGCGGCAGCGCCGAGCTCCCGCCAAACTGTTAAGGAGCAGTCACGTTTACTCGGTCCTGAAATCACATTCGGCCCCTTTGAAGGCAGCCCTGAGGCTGACACGGCCCCGGTGACAATGAGTTTGACGCTCTGGTTCGGTTAGACGACTCCGGTGCCCCGGTGGACAGGAGCAGCTGGTAAGTGCACAAGCATCTTGACTCACGTGCGGGACCTGAGGCAGACCCACACCCATCGTTGCCCTGGCACGCGGCAATTCCCATATTAAACATCCAACGCAAGGTCAACTCCAAAGCCTCAGAGGAAGGAGTTCAGTTCACAGGAGGACAGTGATAGTGTTACGATGTGAAGTCCCCGTAGCGTTACATCGGCATTAGATCGGTGCTGTGAAATAACACAGGGACACCTGGGAGTTCCTTCACACGGGTGGGGAAATAGAAGCATAAGTGGAATCAGGAAAGGTTTTCATGGTATTTAACAGCTTCAACCAATGAAAACAACCTGTGTTCCAAACCCCATCCTTCATGTCTGCAGATAAAAGCTATCCATTTTCTTTTTTTTTTTTTTTTAAGGTTTTATTTATTTTAGAAAGGGGAAGGGAGGGAGAAAGAGGGAGAGAAACATCAGTGCGTGGCTGCCTCTCATGCGCCCCCTACTGGGGACTGGCCTCGAAACCCAGGCCTGTGCCCTGACTGGGAATCAAACAGGCGATCCTTTCAGTTTGCAGGCCGGCGCTCAATCCCCTGAGCCCCACCAGCCCGGGCCCGACGCAGACCTCTTGTGTGGATGGTGCCTCACTTGAGTCTCTCCATCACGCTCTTGCTGCCCCAGTAAGTGGGTCGGATTTCTCACGTCTTCTTGGTGGCCCGCAGCTCGGTGGGGGCCACCCTTACTTGCGCGGGGCGCTTGGCTGCGCCCAGTTCCCTAGGTGTAGCCTGGAGATGGTGGCCTGCAGCCGCTCAGCAGCTGGCGGCACTGTGAGGACGCTGCCGTACTGGCGGAAGGCAGGTGGGCACTCCTAGCGCTGTTGAGGGAGGCTGCATGCAGGTGAGGTCAAGTTCAGTTTGTAAGACATCCCCCCGAGCAGTGGGGTGCGGCCTTTGATTTTTAGAGAAAAAAGGGAACGGGGTGGGGGGGCAGGGGGAGAGAAACATCGATTTGTTTTTCTATTTATTTATGCATTTATTGGTTGATTCTTGTATGTGCCCTGACTGAGGATGGAACCCTCAACCTTGGCATATCAGGGCGGTGCTTTAACCAACTGAGCTACCTGGCCAGGGCCAATACTTTCTTTAACCTAAAAAAATGTTCAAGACTTCTGGCCAAGATGGAGGCGTAGGTGGACACACTGTGCCTACTCGCACAACCAAAATTAAGGACAACAAAGATTTAGAAACAAGAAAACAGGCAGAACTGATAGAAAATTAAACCGTACAGAAGTCTGACAACCATTCATCCAGACCGGTAAGAGGGGCGGAGTCGCGGCAGGAAAAAGTGGAGGTTGGCGGACCTGGGTGCACAGGCAGCGACTGGCAGATCCCAGGCACACAGGTGGCAGCTAATGGACCCCACGCACTGGTGGCAATGGGCAGACGCAGTGAGGCTGCGCAAGGCGGATGGCTGACCAGGCTGTCCCACATTCACGCACAGATAATCCAGGCAAAAAAGGGGAGCGAGACAGACCTCGGTGGGAAATAAAGCTTAAAAACACCAATTGAAAACACTCGTGGGGGTTGAGGTGTCAGGAGAGACTCCCAGCCTCACAGGAGAGTTCGCTGGAGAGACCCACAGGGTCCTAGAACATACACAAGCCCACCCACACGGAAATCAACCAGAAGGGCCCAGTTTGCTTGGGGGAAGCGGTGGAAGGGACTGGAATCTGAGAGAAAGTGGAGCAAGCGCCATTGTTCCCTCTCAGACCCCAGCCCCACATACAGCCTCACAACCCAGCGACTGGGTTGCCCCGCCCTGGGGAACACCTAAGGCTCTGCCCCTCGCACATAACAGCTGTGACCAGACAACAAAACAAAACAAAACAAAACAAAACGGCTCAAACGGGAGAAGAGATCAAAGCCCCAGAGCCAATTTATCTAAGCAACCAAGAGCCAACCTATCAGATGCACAGTTCAAAGCACTGGTCATCAGGATGCTCACAGAATTGGTTGATTTTGGTCTCAAATTAGATGAACAAATGCAGGCTACAATACGTGAAATGAAGGAAAACACACAGGGAACCAAGAGAGATGGAAGGAAACTGGGACTCAAATCAATGGAGTGGACCAGAGGGAAGAAACAAACAACCAAACAGGAAAGAATGAAGAAACAAGAATTCAAAACAATGAGGAGAGGCTTAGGAACCTCCGGGACATCTTTAAACGTTCCAACATCCGAATTATAGGGGTACCAGAAGGAGAAGAGGAAGAGCAACAAGTGGAAAACTTATTTGAACAAATAATAAAGGAGAACTTCCCCAATCTGGCAAAGCAAATAGACTTCCAGGAAGTCCAGGAAGCTCAGAGAGTCCCAAAGAAGTTGGACCTGAGGAGGAACACACCAAGGCACATTGTAATTACATTACCCAAGATTAAAATGAAAGAGAGAATCCTAGAAGCAGCAAGGGATAAGGGGACAGTCACCTTCAAAGGAGTTCCCATCAGACTGTCAGCTGATTTCTCAAAAGAGACCTTCCAGGCAAGAAGGGGCTGGGAAGAAGCATTCCAAGTCATGAAAGTCAAGGACCTACATCCAAGGTTGCTCTATCCAGCAAAGTTTTCATTTAGAATAGAAGGGCAGATAAAGCGCTTCCCAGATAAGGTCAAGTTAAAGGAGTTCATCATCACCAAGCCCTTATTATATGAAATGTTAAAGGGACTTATCTAGGAAAAAGAAGATAAAAAACATGTATAGTAAAAGGACAGCAAACTCAATTATTAACAACCACACCCAAAATAAAAACGAAAGCAAACTAAGCAAACAACTAGAACAGGAACAGAACCACAGAAATGGAGATCACATGGAGGGTTATCAACAGGGGAGTGGGAGGAGGAGAGAGGGGGAAAAGATACAGAGAATAAGTAGCATAGATGGGGGGGTAGAAAATAGACAGGGGGAGGGCAAGAATAGTGTGGGAAATGTAGAAGCTAAAGGACTTATGACGCATGGACATGAATTAAAGGGGGAATGTGAGTGGGAGGGGGTGTACAGGGTGGGGGGGAATGAAGGGGGAGAAATGGGACAACTGTAATAGTATCATCAATAAAATACATTAAAAAAAACTTCAATTGCTAGGGACAATGCATCATACAAGCTTCAGCTGTACAACATAGTGATTAAACATTTATATACAGGGTCCGGCAGAAGTAAGGCCTGCTTGAGTGTGGTTGGTAGGGTAATAACATGGGTTTAATAATTTATAGTTTTAGTTTGAATATTTCACCTAAAATGTCATATGGTGTGCTTGAGAGTGGTATTCTTATGTCACAGAATTACATGCTTATGATTTTGTAATAAGAGGGTTTGGAATTAAAAGGGGTGTTGTTTGTGCTGGACCCTGTGTTCACCAGCTAGCTCATCGGCCAGGACCAAATGAGGCAGTTAGACATTTGTGTAACCCATGAAGCGATCAGCCTGATAGTCCAGTCCTCCAGTGACATCAGTTGTCGGTTGTCATGACACTGTTTTTTTTTTAAACAAATTAAATGAATTAGATGTGCTTTTTTTGAAATTGACTTTTAAATGCAGAGCTAAATTCTCAGTTATTCTTTTGCAGGTGAGAGTACAGAGGCTTGCCAAATGCTGGCCTGTGCATGGAGCTAGAGAGGGGCATGTCTTGGAGGGGCATGTGGCCGAGGGTGGTGTGGCCAAGATCGTGGGCCCTCTACCCATTTCCTCCTCACCCAGCCCAGCAGGCCAGGGCCGCTGTGGAGGTGTGGTTCCTGCTAGTCCCTGAAACCCTTGATGATGGCCACTGGGGGGGGGGGTCGCTGGCTGGAAAACTCATTTGGTTTTCTCTTCATTTTGGAGGAGAAAAACAATCACAGAATCGTCGTTGAATTTTTTCCCCATTTTTTTTTTTTTTTGTCTTTAGAGGGGTAGGGGAGAGGGAGAGGGAGAGAAATATCAATGTACGGTTGCCTCTCGTGTGTCCCCTGTTGGGAACTGGCCTGCAACCCAGGCATGTGCCCTGACTGGGAATCGAACCGCGATCCTCTGGTTCGCAGGCCCGCACTCAATCCACTGAGCTACACCAGCCTGGGCTTTTTTTCCCCATTTTTATTCAGGCTTACAACTGTTTTCAATCTAGTGGGGAGACCCACTCCCTATAATTCCAGGAATTTAATCAATTCTATAAGGAAAGCATGAAGGGGCAACTTGGATGTTGGCCCAAAGGCAGACTTTGCTAACTTTGGACACTGTGGGTCCTACAGCAACGCAGGCCTCTGTCCACCCTTGTCTCCCTCTGTCCCGGGAGGGTCCTGCCTGCCCCTTGGTCCAGGAAGCAGGCACGAGGCCTTCGGAAGTTCCCAAGCAGAAGTCCTAACCAGTCAGTGACCAGAAGCCAAGACCCTAGTTCTCCAGCCAGGGCGCCCTCTGTGGGGCTTTGGAGGACCTGCTCTGCCTTTGCAGACTTCCGTGGTCGGAGATCTGTCATCGTCCCCCTCCCTTGTGAGCCACTTCTGAGTAACGCAAAGAAGCACACAACCACCGACCACCGTGCCTCGCTGAGACAGCGACAGGACGATGGGCGGGGGTGGTGTGGGAGGCCTTCCTCCAGTCGGGCCCTTCATCCAGGGGCGGCGGCAGAAGACTGTTTGGGACCATGCTCTACCTTCGCGTCACCGTACCGAGCGCAGCCTCAAGCTCCAGGGTCCGGCTCCCCCCGCGCCCGCCCGCCGCGCTCAGAGTCCATCCCCTCGTACCGCCAGCGCTGCGCCAGGGACACGCGGAGCAGGGCCAGGGTGCGGGGAGCAGTCCGAAGGGCCGCTCGGTCCTGTGTGTCGAGGCCCCGCAGCTCGCCCTGGACGGTGTTTTCCCCCGCGGGTCAGGCTCCTCCCGCAGTCTCTTCCTATCGCAGTCTCTCCCGTCCCGCCGCACATCAAGAAACCTCTGTTCTATCGGTACCTGCACGTCCGCCGCCTCCACGTCTGGACCTCTGCGGGCGCCCGTAGCAACGGCATCCCGTTGCTATCTGGAACTGACGTATCCCAGGGCACAAAGGCTTCCAAGCCCATGAATTATGTCCCTGATCGAACGCCGTAACCAGGGGCCTCGCCCCGCCCTCCGGCCCCCCCCGCCCCCAGAGCCAGTTCGAGCAATCACCGAGCGGATGCCGATGATGTCATAGTCACCCTGGCCAATCCGAGTGCCGCAGGAGGGACGGGGGGGCGGGGGGAACCTCACAAGCTTCCGTCACCCAGGAGTAAGAGGCGTGTGTCGCGCTTGCGCAGTTGCTCTGACCGCCGGCTCAGATCGCGTGGAGAGAGCCCGGAGTCGCGCGTTGTAGCTCGGCTTCGGGTCCCGTCGGCTGCTGCGGCGCGCGACGCTCGCGGGCTATGTCGTGGCTCTTCGGCATCAAGGGCCCCAAGGGTGAAGGCGAGGGGCCACCCCTGCCCCTGCCGCCTGCGAAGCCTGGGGCTGAAGGCGGCGGGGACCGTGGCGCGGGAGACCGACCGGCGCCCAAGGACAAATGGAGCAACTTCGATCCGACGGGCCTGGAGCGCGCGGCCAAGGCGGCGCGCGAGCTGGAGCACTCGCGTGAGTGCGGCGGCATGGGCAAGGGTGGGACGGGTCAGGGGCTCCTCCGCGGAGGGCCAGTCCACCGAGCGCCTTGCGTGCCGGCCTTCGGGGTTTTTCGTCCCTTAGTCGTCTGAGCGATGTAGTAGCAAGTGACTGTCGACAGTCGTACTTGTCAGGCGAGGAAACTGGCCTCCAGGAGTGAGTGTGCCCCAGCGACCGTGCATACGGGGAGGTTCGGGATCCTATCGCCCTTGGCACGTTCTCAGCTGCCACGTGCCCTGCAGGTGAGGAGATCGGTGAGGAGGGGACTTTGAGAGGTCACAGGTAGCAGCTTCCGGGGCTGGTCTCCGGTCTTCAGTTCCTGCCCCTCGTGCGGCCTCCACGTGAACCCGCCAAGGCGTGCCCAGATCTGGGCCCATTTGTGGTGGGTGCCGGCAGTTTTCCACTTGAAGGGATGCATGGTGGAGGGCCATCGGTTTTAAGGAGGAAACTTACATTTGTTATTGGGATACGTTCGCTTTCACGTAGGTGAGGTTGTAGACAGGACAGACAACCCAGGCCCAGCCTGGTGACTTTCCTGTCCCTGGGCCCTCCGGGCATGGCAGCAACTGGAGCTTCCCTGAGCCGGCACCTTTCCCCCAATTCCCTTTCTCCTGTGGCTTTAACCACTTGTGTCAAGTTCTAGTGCGCTTAAGAGCCTGGAACGTAGAAGACGCCCAGTAAACGTTGCCTGAAAGAGTACAGCGGCCCTCAAACTTTTGTTGAAGCAGAAGTGCCCTCTTTTCAAAGGAGACCCTGTAGAGAAGCCTCGTAAGCGGTACAGGGGAACCCGCCCTGCACGCTGGGGCTCAGTCCGGCCCTTCCCCTGCGGCTGCGTGAACATCTGGACTAAGGTCTCTGGTCCTGCCTGGCTCTCAGGTCCTGGAGGGACATTCGCAGCCTCTAGGCATTTGGGCCCAGGCTCAGGCCAGCCTGTTGTGCCTAGCTGGGACACGCTGACCCCAGGCTGGGTGTGTTACGTTTTCCAGGGAGTTTTAATTGTCAGGGTGGATTGAGAAAACAGTGGCTGGGGTCGGAGCCCCTCAGATGATGACAGATGTGGCTCTTAACTGGATTTCTTGTTCAAGGCGTTGTTGGGGGACACCTCTGTGCCCCAGCTCCCATAGGGTTTCTCCCACTTCCAGAGTGTCGGTTTTCCTTTCAGAAGGTGAGCCCTGCCTGTCGGCCCCCCTGCCCCCCACGGTTATACAGTGCAGGTGGCCTTGGACGTGCGAGGGGGCAGCGCTGGGGCTTCCCTCCTGCTGCCTGCCCGTGCTGCGGAGCGGCTCCGTGTCCCCTGCCCCAGAACACGCTCCGCCTGGGTCCCTAGGGACTCCCTCTGCTCTCCCACGGCCGAGCCTTCACTCCCCCGCCAAGTAGCATGTCTCCTGGAGTCCTCAGGCGCCACCACCGGGAGTTACTTACGGTGCCCCATCAGTCCCCACCTCTGGTGACTACCCCACACCTGGGCTCTAACTCGTTTTTGTTCCTGCCGTCCTTCCTGGTCTTGCTGCTGCCCACCGGGAGGATTCACGCTGGTGGCCCGCCCCTTCCTGCCCCCAAGCCCTTCTTCCCAGAGCGCTTCACACTCCTGTGTCCCAGAGCCCCTGTGCAAGCCTGTCCCCCCAGATGCTTGGATCGGGCAGCCTGCTCTTCTTAGCCTTGGCCTGCCTGCTCAGCCAACCAGAGCTGACCGCCACTCCTGGCAGTGGGACCACCTGCTCCGTGCCTCAGGCCCTTGGTGTGCCCGCTGTCCAGGTGTCCAGTCCCCAACCCGTACACTCGGGACGGCCGGTGCCTCAAAGAGCACCCTGCCTGTAGTGGCTGCCCCTTGATGCTTCAGGGTGCACGTGTCCTGGTGCCGAGTGGCGTTCAGGTGACGAGCGTTACGCTGTGAGTCCTGAGGTTGCAGCCTGTGGTCAGCAGAGCAGCCGGGGGCCAGGCCTGTGCCAAGCAGTAGCCTGTGTTCTCAGTTCCCTCCAAGAGCGTGGGGGTGGGGGCTCGACTTCTTTCGTGTCAGGTGAGGCGCTCAGAGGTCCACATGGCTGGCCAAAGGCCACGTGAGCAAACCGGCTGGCTGGCATTCGGCCCCAGTGTGGTGGGCCTGTGGCGCCCTCTGCTCTCTTTCGGTCAGAGCCCGTCGTTAAAGCAGCTCCTGCGGTTTGATGCTTCCTGCCAAACCGCACACCCCCGCAGGCCGTGCAGACACCAAGGCTCCCGCCACCTCCGTCTAATGCATGGGGCGCCCCCCCCCCCCCAGGACGATAAACCGACGCTTCCTTCTGTCAGGGACACACGTGTGTGCTGCAGGGTCCTGGGCGCCGGGGTCTGCAGCCTGTTCCGAAGGCTCAAACAGCAGGACGGATCTCGGGGGCCAGAGGATGGGCGACAGGGAGCGGCCTGGGGACGCGGCGGCTTCGGGGAAGCTGTTTCCAGCTCTTGTGGGACAGGAGGGTCCCAGCAAAACACAGCTGACTCGTGAGCACGCGGTGGTCCGGGCGGCCCACCCCACGTAGCCGCAAGTCCTTCTGCAGCCCGGGCTGGCCCTGCCCACGTGTGGCCTCCCAACCTCGGAGGAAGTACTACTGTCCCCCCACCGCTGGCTGGGTCCACGGCGGCGGCGGCGGCGAAACCCAGGGAGACGGAGGCCCGGCCGGGCGCTCCTGAACGAATCTGCGCGGGAGCGGGCCCTGGAAGCTCAGCCGGGGGAGTGCAAGGGCCAGCCGTGCTGGGCCTGACGGGCCTGGTCTTCCTCGGCCGAGAGGGGCCAGGAGTGGGTTTCTTCCCACGACAGCCCGTGCGGACAGATGCGAGTGCGCCTCACGAGGGAAACACACGGCGAAGGCGTTACGACACGCGCGCTTTCAGCGTGTGCCCTGACGAGCCGCCTCCTGGCGCACGTGACTTGTGTCTGACTTCACTCTCACTCGCTTCTCCTTCATCTCCTTTCTGCACGTGCCTGAGGGCCGGTCAGGGACGTGGCGGGGGCCTAAGAGAAGCCTGTGGACCGTGGGAAGCCGGACAGTAGCCGCGGGCTTGCGTTTCGCGTGGCAGGGAGAGGACCGAGGCGCTGACCTCAGGGTCAAGGGTCGGCCCTTCAGACGGAGCCCTCCGCGGTGGGACGCCGCCCCAGAGGGTCTCTCTTCTGGGGGTGGAGCAGACAGAGGTGACAGCGGCGGGGCGGGGTCTCCGCAGGAAGGTGGGCCCGTGGGCTTGGCCGGTGAGGGGAGCTGCGGTCTCCCTGGCAGCCGCTGGGCAGCGAGACGGCTCGCCCGGCCCCCGTGTGTCCTAAGGCTCCCGGACTCCCCACAGGACACGCCAAGGAGGCGCTGAGCCTGGCGCAGATGCAGGAGCAGACGCTGCAGCTGGAGCAGCAGTCCAAGATCAAAGTGAGCGGTGGCCGAGGCGGGCGTGGTGGGGGGGGGTGTGGGGCGTGCCTCCCTCCCGGGGAATCCGAGCGGACGGACGGACGGAGAGGTCAGAGCCCGGCCTGGTGGGCCGTGGGTCTGGCAGCAGCGCCTGCGCCCAGACGTGTGCGCCCCGGAGGCCCCCGGCCGTGGGCGTGGCCCGTCCAGCAGGGTGCGCCGGGGCCGGGAGTGCTGAGCGGAGGCCTCCCGCGTCTGCAGGAGTACGAGGCCGCGGTGGAGCAGCTGAAGAGCGAGCAGGTCCGCGTGCAGGCGGAGGAACGGAGGAAGACGCTGAGCGAGGAGACGCGGCAGCACCAGGCTGTGAGCGCCGTGGGGCCCCGGGGGACCGGGAGGGCGGGGGGGGCGCCCCGTGGTCCAGTGGGGAGTCAGGGCCTCCTGTCGCCTGGGCGAGGGCCCGGGGTGGCCTCGGCACACACGCCATGCTGAGGGTGGCGGGAGCCTGTGTGCCAGCGGGCGGCAGGCGGGGCCGGTCGGCCCGAGGCCCCAGCGCGCAGGCCAGTCCGGGCCCCCGCGTTGGTTCCGGGCCGTCCAGCCGCTTCTCCAGCTGAGCTGTGCCCGGGCCGCTCTCCCCCTGCCTAGAGGGCCCAGTACCAGGACAGGCTGGCCCGGCAGCGCTACGAGGACCAGCTGAAGCAGCAGGTGAGCGCGGGCGCCTGCTCGTGGGGGCGCGCGGTGAGGACACCGGGTCTGAGACGGGTCCCGAGGGAGCGCTGGCACGCGGCGCGGGGCTTCCGCGGGGGCGTCGGCGGCTCCCCTGCCCTTAGGGTGCTCCCAGGTGGGACGTGACCGGCAGCTTGACTGGGACCGACCCATGGGGGTTTCAGACGTTCGTGCCCTTCGTGGGCGTCGTAGCCTGAAAGTCCGACAGTCCAAAACCAGGGCGTTTCACGGACACCCCGTGGCCCAGCTACGCTGGTGGGGGCGTGAACCTGGCCCCTTGGTCACGCGTGTCCCCCGCTGCGTTCAGACCCGCAGGCCTCGGGTCTGCCGTCCCCAAGAGGGCCTGACGGTCCCCAAGAGGTGGCTGCTTCCCACCGTGGGGCGGCCGGCCTCTTGGGGGGGGTGCCGACTGTTCCCTCGTTTGAAAAGCCTCCCCTTCTTCTGTCGGGGCTTCTTTTCAGCAACTTCTCAACGAGGAGAACCTGCGGAAGCAGGAGGAGTCTGTGCAGAAGCAGGAGGCCATGAGGCGAGGTAGAGCGGGCAGCGGGACCCGGGCCTGGAGGGCCCCGCTGGGGGGCGGGGCGTCCTGCCACCTGCAGGGGCCTCTGCCGTCCGAGCTGGGGCTCGAGAGCAGGAGCCCGCGGGCTGGGCGGGCTGGGCGTTCTGGGCTTGCTGCGTTCCTGCCCCAGGCACCCCAGGGCGTCACGTGAGTCGCTCTCCCGTGGGAAGGGGGCCCGGGCCCCGGGGTCTGAACTCGGGGCCCCCTCCTCCCCGTGGCAGCCACCGTGGAGCGGGAGATGGAGCTGCGGCACAAGAACGAGATGCTGCGGGTGGAGGCCGAGGCGCGGGCCCGGGCCAAGGCCGAGCGCGAGAACGCCGACATCATCCGGGAGCAGATCCGCCTGCAGGCCGCCGAGCGCCGCCAGACCATCCTGGAGTCCCTCAGGTGCGGCCGCGCGCCGGTCCCTGCGGAGCCACCGCCGGCTTGCGGACGGCGGACGGCCTCTCCCCAGCCGTGTGCAGGGGCCCGGTCCCTCCTGGTCACGTCGGTGCTTCCCCTGCAGGACGGCGGGCACCCTGTTTGGAGAAGGATTCCGTGCCTTTGTGACAGACTGGGACAAAGTGACAGCCACAGTGAGCACTGCTGCCCCCCCTGGGGTCTGTGGGGGCCTTTGCCGGGCTCATGCCTGTCCCAAGAGGTGGTAGCTTCCGGTCCTCCCGCTGCCCCCGCCTGCTCGGGTGATGGAGCCTCTGGGTTTGAGCGCTTGGGACGATTCCGTGTTGACGCTGGTCGCGTCTGGGGACGGGCCCTGTGGTGAGGGGGCACCGGAGGGGGTTCCCCATCCCCTTCGGGAAGCGTGACGGGAAGCCTGCCCGGCAGCTCAGCGGCGGGTCCCACCTGAGACATGGGGGGCCGGCAGTCATGCTGGGGATTCCCCCTTCCAACGGGCATGTCCACCGTCCAGCGGGAAGCGGAGGCCAGCCTGGTGCCTGCTCTGAGCCCCTTCCGTCTGTGCCCTGAGCCGTGGGCGGGGGCACCTCGGGGAGGAACTCCCGAAAACCCTCCGGCTGCCTGTGCGTCCTCTCGCAGCTCCAGGCTGAGACCCGGGCACCCTGAGGGGCCCAACAGCACGTGAGCTGACCCCCAGCATGGCAGCCCGCTGGGCAGGGAGGGGCTGGGCGTCTCTGAGCACCGAGTGCTGCTCCGGACGGAGCTCCAGCCTCACTTGGGACAGACAGCGGGTGAGGTCAGGCCACCCCTCCAGGGCAGTAAGAACTGGACTGTCCTGGGAGGACAGCCGGGGGCTTCCATCGGGGACCTTGCAGCCGGTCAGTCTGGTGGCTCTTAACATGGCCCCTGGAGTCGTCCACCTCAGGCCAGTAACGGGGAACACAGGCTCCGGTCCTCGTCCGCCCGAGCGGCTGTGTGTGCTGTTAGGGGCTGCACCCGCAGCCTGGGGCCCGCGGAAAGCAGGTCCGCTTCCTGGGTCGTCCAGCCTGTGGCCCCGCAGGGGCAGGTGAGCTCGGTGGGTCCTCTGGCCTCCAGGCACACTGCCTGGAGTGGGGTGCCAGCTCTCGGCCCCAGCTGCCACCTCCTGTCCCCTGCTTCGTGTAGCGAGCAGCGCAGCCAGCTGCCAGGGCTGCAGCCTCCAGCCGTCGACCCCCGGCCCCCCCATGTCCCTGCTCACAGGGTACACGCGGGGGCGGGGTTTCCTGCAGGGGCCATGGGTTTGGCTCGGAGGCCTCGGTGCCCCTGCCCGGCACGCAGGCGCTGCGCTGGCCCTGCCCTGCCCGCCTCCCGGGGACACGGGGTGCTGGGGGCGGGGGCGCCTGCGAGTGTCTCTGCCCGTCGGTGCTGGTGAGGGGAGCTGCATGTGGCCGGTGCGCTGGCTGGCTCGTTTTTAAAGGGACCGGGGGCTCCGGGTCAGCCTGGGCCCTGGAAGAAAGGTGAGCTCCTTTGTCGGGTCGGGCGGGGGGCATTGGCACCGGAGGTGCAGAGAAAACAGGCGGTGGAGCCTGGCGGCCTCGCTCAGCAGCTCCGCCGAGAGCTTCGCAGCGAGTGCAGGGCAGGGTTTGAGGGGCTGCGAGGGGAGCCGAGGCCGGGTCCCTGCGGCTCCGCTGCGTGTGGGCGGCGGCTGCTTCCCAGCGTGCGCTTGCGGGCCCAGCACCGCCCAGCTCTTGGTACATCCGCATCTGCGGGGAGCAGAGGCCCCGAGGTCCCATCTGAGTGGAGCCCCGGCTGGAGAAGGGGGGCCTGGGTGAGCGGCAGGTGTGGCTGTCCTCCCCACGGGGCCTGGCTGTTTGCACGGGGAGGCGGCTCCAGGTGCCCAGCCTCCTGACGGTCGGCACCCTCCTCCCAGCTGCTGGCTGCTGGGACGTTGGCCCCCGCTCCTTACAGCAGGTCCCGCTCCTTGCCGAGCCCGCTCGCAGGGCGACTAAGACAGGCACCAGGCGGAGGGGGTGCCCAGCTGAGGGGGAGCCCAGGGAGGCTGGCCCTGCCGCCTGTGGCTCCTGTGGCCTAGAGTCCTGCGCACCCTCTGCCCCTGGCGGGGGTCCGCGCTCGACCCTCTGCGCCGCCTGACGTGCGTTGGGGCACGCTGTGGTCGCTGCCCGGTGGGCTCCCGACCGCACGCACTGTTCCGGAGCCGCCTCTGCAGTTTCTTCTCTAGGGGATCCGGAGATGTGTTTGCTAGTTGAGTCTCTTGGTCTGTTTTTGCCCCGGAGTTCCTGCCAGCCCTTGGCTGTCTGTCCGTCCTATCTGTGAATTGAGTCTTCCAAGCTGGATGGACACGCGGGGGGCAGGGGCAGGGGGAAGTGGGAAGACGGGAGGTTCTGGCCCAAGAGTCACCGGCCCCCAGCGGTGGTTCGGCCATTAACTTCGCAGGGAGTGGTTCCAGGTCCAAGAGCAGGTGTTGGCGTAGCTTCCAGGAGCCCCTCCGCAGCTCCCGGCCAAGTGCCCAGTGACCGAGCTCCCACCCTGGTGCCGGCTGGTCCTCCAGCTGCCCCTTGGGGCTCCCGTGGGCTGCAGGCTCCGCGAGTCCCGATGGGACACGTCCCTGCCACCGTTCTGAGACACAGAGTCCGGGGGGAGCTGTTTGGGACCTTGCCTTCTGCCGTGGTGGGGAGCTGGGGCTGCTGGGGTGGGACGGGAGACTCCCCCGAGTGACCCTGCCAGCGCTTGGCACAGTGGCTGCGGTGGTGAGGGCTCGGTGTCAACCACAGGGTGGTGCGGCGTGCTGGGCGTCACTCGCCTCCTCTCGGGCCTGATGCAGGTGGCGGGGCTGACGCTGCTGGCAGTCGGGATCTACTCCGCCAAGAACGCGACCTTGGTGGCCGGGCGGTACATCGAGGCCCGGCTGGGGAAGCCCTCCCTGGTGAGGGAGACCTCTCGGATCTCGGTGCTGGAGGCGCTGCGGCACCCCCTGCAGGTAACGGGAGGCCTGGCCGTGGGGGGCCCAGTGCCCCGCCCACTCCTGGTGTGACGGCCAGACACCCTGGGTCCCCCTTCCCTCCTTCACCCAGGCACCGTCCTTTCTCTCCCGCACTTGGGTCTGCTTGTGACCCTCGGCTCCTCGGTGCCGTCCCTGGGGTCTGTCAGAGCCTGTGCTGTGGGAGCCTCGTCCCAGGCACGGTGCCACCTCTGGGTTGGTGATGGGACCGTCCCCCCGGCTCGACTCCAGGGTGTTTGCAAACTGCTGGGGCTCCCGGGGCCCCTCTTCCTTCAGGAGGCTGCTGGAAGTTGGCTTGCCCCCCCACCCCCAGGGAAGCGGGCGTCCTGCCCAGCGTGGCTGCAGTCTCTGTACTGACCGTGGTGCGGGTGGTCAAGGAAGAAAGAGGCCAGTGGCGAATCGCGGTGCAGCCAGCCACACAGGCAGCCTCCCAAAGCGTGGTCCTGCGTGTCCTGGGCTGTGGGCCCTGGGACACGTCTGTTCCCACGTGGCAGGCTGGCTGCCCAGCCCTGGTGGCTGGACGGTGGGCTGCGCCAACAACCCGATGACCCTGTCTGTGTGTCCTCGGCAGGTCAGCAGGCGGCTCCTCAGTAAGCCTCAGGATGCCCTGGAGGGAGTGGTCCTCAGTGTGAGTGGCTCTGCCCTGCTGGTCCAGCAGGGGTGGGGTTGAGGGTGGGGGGTGCTGCCCTCGCGCTGGCCCGGGTGCTCAGGAGGGACAGGCTCGGCCGCAGAGCGTTCCCCGAGCCCAGCGCCCTGTCCCCTGGCAGCCCAGCCTGGAGGCACGGGTGCGGGACATCGCCATCGCGACCAGGAACACCAAGAGGAACCGCAGTCTGTACAGGAACGTGCTGATGTACGGGCCGCCTGGGACCGGCAAGACGCTGTTTGCCAAGGTGAGAGGCGGCCTGTCCCGGGGGCGCGTCTGCCCAGAGACCCTGGGCAGGGCTGGGGGGCAGCTGGGGGGGCCTTCTGTACTCGGGGGCCTGCCCGCTCGGGGTGGGCCGCGGGAAGGAAAAGACCCTGCTCGCCTGCCCCTCCCCAGCCCGTCTGCCCTGCCCGTGTCCACGCCCCACGTCCCCCCCACCGCCCCTCCCTTCTGCCTGCTCTCCAGAAACTCGCGCTGCACTCGGGCATGGACTATGCCATCATGACGGGCGGGGATGTGGCCCCCATGGGGCGGGACGGCGTGACCGCCATGCACAAGGTCTTCGACTGGGCCAGCACCAGCCAGCGAGGGTGAGTGCCCCCCCCCGGACCCCGCTCTGGCACGCACGGCCGTGCCCTGCTCCTGCGGCCACTGGGTTGTTGCTGCCGGGAAGGGCGCTTGACTCTCCCCGCAGCCTGTCCTAGCGTTCGCGGGGCCCCGCAGTGCCTGGTGGGGTGGGGAGTTCGCCGCAGCGCGATCCCCAGTGGCCGGGTAGCTCGCTCAGTGCCACGTCAGGGTCCTGCGTGTCCCAGCCGCTTTCTCCTGATGCTGGCACCTGGCGCGACGCGTTGTCCCAGGTTCCAACGAGCTGAGGGTGGCGTGCGGTTGGGGCCCCGAGCCCCTGGCCGTCCCGAAGGGGCAGCGCGTGTGCCGGGACCTGTCCGCCGCTCACCCTCCACGCACGGCCCCGCCCCTTCACAGCCTCCTGCTCTTCGTGGATGAAGCAGACGCCTTCCTCCGGAAGCGAGCCACCGTGAGTGGGGGCCTGTCTGGCGGTGGGCGGCTGGGCGTGCGTGCGGCGGCGCGGGCCGGCCTGGGGCCCAGCTGCGCCTGCGCTCCCCGGGAGGGTCGCGGCCGAGGTCAGCCCCCGTTTGCTCCTCAGAAGGAAGCGGTGCTTCCTTGCCGAGCTCTGTCTGGGAAACAGAGGTCGTATCAGTGGCGTTTTTCAGAGTCCTCTTGAAGCCAGGTTTCAGTCTTCCAGGTTGGACCCCGAGACACTGGCGCGCCCCTGGGGGTGCGCATGCTGCCCTTCCGGGGGGCGGCTCGCACCTCACACTGCGACCTGTCCCCGCAGGAGAGGATCAGCGAGGACCTCAGGGCCACCCTGAACGCCTTCCTGCACCGGACGGGCCAGCACAGCAGCAAGTGAGGGCCACCTGCCAGCCCCGGGACCCCGGGCGCAGCACCTCCGCATTGGCCCGTTCAGTCCTCACGGCCGCCTCCCACAGCGGGAAACCGAGGCGCTGCCTCTGCTCGCGCCGCTGCTGCCGGGCGGGCCGGGTGCGGGACATCTCCAGCCCCTTCGTCCGGGCAGTGTGCCCAGGCCCCCCGAGAAGACCTACCCGGGGGGGCAAGGCAGACCTGGGCGGCAACGTCAACATCCCTGGCACCTCTGGCCGCCCCCCAGAGATGGCCCGTCAGGGCTGTGACCCCCACAGCCAGGTGCCCTGGGGGCACAGATGCCCTGAGAGTGGGCTGGCCCCTTGCCCATCCGCTAGTCACACTCCTCTGCTTCGGCGAGGCCCCTCCAGCCCCCTACCACTGGCCAGCAAGGGGGGGCCCCGCACCGCTGGGGAGACAGGTCGCCCTCAGGTGTTCTGGCTGGGAACCTGGAGAGGCAGGTCTGCTCCTGCCCAGTTGCATGTGGCGGGCAGCAGGGCCCTTCTGCCCGGATGAGCCCGGGGCCCCCAAACCCGGCTTTCTGGTTGAGGGGTAGCAGTCCGTCTCAGCCCTGGGGTCCCTGTCCCTACTGTGCACAGCGAGGCTTATCCAGCCGCCCCACTGGGTGGGGCTGTTGGCCAGAGAAGCGAGAAATCGGGGCAGGGACAGAACTGTTGGGGGAGGGGCGGCGTAAGGCGATGCAGACTCTTACAAAGCTGCCGGACAGAGTCTGCTAGGAAGCTGCCCTGTGGGCGTCTGGGGCCCGCCCCCCAGGGAGCGAGCACTTGGCTCTGGAGCCCCTCAGCCCCTCCGTCTGCCGCGCAGGTTCATGCTGGTGCTGGCCAGCAACCAGCCCGAGCAGTTCGACTGGGCCGTCAACGACCGCATCGACGAGCTCGTGGGCTTCGAGCTGCCGCGGCTGGAGGAGCGGGAGCGCCTGGTGAGAATGTATTTTGACAAGTATGTTCTTAAACCGGCCACGGAAGGAAAGCAGTAAGTGTCCGGGGCGGCCCGCCGTCACTTCCCGCCCTGTCCCACGGGGGCCCACCAGCTCCGGTCCCCCCAGCCCCCGTACTTCAGTCCCCCCGCCGTGACTTCACGAGGGCCTCGGGGGTCGTGCGAGGTCTCGTTGCTGGAGGCCCCGGAGCTCCTGTCCCGCTCATGGCCAGTGTTCGAGGTGGCCGTCCCGGGCCCGGTGCCGCTGGTCTCCCCGCCCTTTTCTGGTGCACAAGGGGCCTTAGGAAAGCCGATCGCGGGCGGCTGCAGGCCTGCGTCAGGGGCCACAGCGTCCAGTTGCTTCCACGGAGAGTCACTCCGAGACCGCCCTCCACTGCCCGTCCTGACTCCCAGGGGCCGGGGGCCCGGTGCCAGCACGTGGCAAGGCCCCCTTCGACGACGCCTGCTGGGTGGTGGCGCCCTCGCCCCGCACTTTGTTGGGAGTGCTCCAGATAGGACGCCGAGGCTGCGCTATTTTCACCGTCTCCGGGGGCAGCTCTCAGCAGCGCTGACCTGAATCCCTGCTGTCGCTGGCAACGGCAAGCAGCGTCTGCTCCAGATGGCCTTGCCCTCCTGCTGGCCCCCCACAACCCCCACTCCCTCTGGTCCACCCCCCCGTGCCCCCCCCCACGCCCCACTGGCTACCCTAGCCCGGCGGCAGCCCAGACACGGCCGTGGGGTGTGTCTGGGTGGCTTACCTCTCCCAGGCCTTCCGCCTGACGCCCCTGTGGGAGGCTCTGTGGCACCTGGGGTTCCAGTGAGAGCCTCGCTCCAATTCAGGGCACCGGGCGCCCCCACCGTGGTCGCCCGCCTGCGTGCCCCCAGCCCCACCTCCCGGTGCCCTTGTAGCTGCTCTTAGTTGGTGCACGGGGCAGGGCCGGGCGTGAGGCGGATGTGGCCCTGCCCCAGGGTGGCCGGGGGGGCCCCTCATTCTCCCAGGTCCCCACCTGCTCGGCAGCTGCCCTGCAGCATGTCCCCCCAGCATCTTCACCGCCCAGACCCCCCCACCTGGACCCCCCCCGCCCCCCCCGAAGGCTCCTGGAAGAAAGCAAGTGCCCGTGAGGGCGGGAAGGGCGGGCGCGAGGTGCCTGGGGGATCCCTGCGCGGGCTGCCGCCCACCCTCTGGGTGGGTGTCGCAGGGCCTCACGGGCCTCTGGACTTGCCCAGGTCCTGGGGCGCCCCAGCGTCACCTGGGACTCCTGCCCCCCAGGCGCCTGAAGCTGGCCCAGTTTGACTACGGGAAGAAGTGCTCGGAGATCGCACAGCTGACGGAGGGCATGTCGGGCCGGGAGATCTCCCAGCTTGCTGTGGCGTGGCAGGTGAGTTCGGGCATGTGCCCTGAGGGGGACAGATGTGGAGACCCCCGAGTCCCGTGAGGGCGCTCGCTGCCCCTGCGTGCTCCTGTGGAAGGGCGTCCAGCACAGACGAGGCCCCCCCGCCCCTGCCTTCACGGGGGACAGTGGGCACAGGGCCCTCATCGTGGTCACCCAGACCAGGGTGCTCCCTGAAGTCAGATGGGGCCCCTTTGCAAATGATCCTCGTGCTGGTGGGCTTCGAGGTCCCCTGGGCTCAGGGTCTCGGCAACAACCGGACTGTCCCACCTGGGGCCCAGGGCGGTGGCTGCAGGCCCTGGGGGCCAGGGGGACACAGTCAGGCTGGGGCATGTCCCATGAGCTGTTTCTGGGCTCACTGGGGCAGGGGGCATGGAGCCTGGCAGGGGCCCTGGCCTGCCTGTCCGTTCCGGGGGGTCTGAGGCGCACGTCCGTGGCACCGGCGATGCTGAGCGGCACCCAGGCCCGTCGCCATTTCCCCGCGGGGCCTGGCTCTTCGTCGCCGAGTGAGGAGCTCCGTGCGAGTTCTGGGTGTGACCCGTATCAGCCGTGGGGCTCCGGTCCTGTGGACACCTCTCCACCGGTCGGACGGTGCCCTGCGGCGCACGGACCCTCAGCTCCGAGGGAGGCCCATTTACCCGTGTCCCCTGTGCGTTCCCTGTCACGGCCCGGCAGCCACCTCGCAGCCTCGTCCAGAGTCTGGAGGCTTGTCCCGTGTGTCCTTGTGGGCTTCCCCGTGCGGTGATGTTAGACATCAACGTGCTTGACCCATTTTCAGTTAGTTCTGTACGTGGTGGGAGGTAGGGGTCCGACTCCACTCTCCTGGGTGCGGACGTCGGGGTCCCCCGGCACCGGGCCCTTTCTGTCCTGGCGCCCTTGCTGGAAACCATCTGAGCGCGGGTGTGAGGGTCCACGCTGGGCTTCTGCCCTGCGGCAGAGTGGGCTCTGTCCTGCTGGGCCCCGTGTCCATCCGTCCGCCCGCCGGGACCGCACCGGGGTGAGTGCCGTCGCTGCGTCTGGGTCTCCCGCTCCGTTGTCTCACTCAGGGCTGCTTGGGCTGCTCGGGGTCTCGTGAGATTCCACGTGAACTTCAGGGTGGGTTTCCAAGTTCCTGTGTCCGCAGGTTGCTTTTTACAGCACGGGCATTGTGACAGTGTTAAATTTCCTGATGCACAGTCACAGCTATCTTCCTGTGTTTTGGTGTCTTACTTTCTTTCAGCAACATTTTGTAGTTTTCCGTGTACAAGTGTTTCGTCCCCGTAGTTAATTCCTAGGTATTTTGTTCTTTTTGATACTGTTGTAAATGGAGTTATTTTCTTTTCTTTTCTTTTTTTAATTTTCAAAGAGTTTATTATCTTTAGAGAGAGGGGAAGGAAGGGAGGAAGAGGAGGAGAGAAACGTCAGTGTGTGGTTGCCTCTCACGCGCCTCCTACCGGGGCCCTGGCTGGGAGTCACACCTGCAGCCCGCTGGTGCACCCGCCGGCACTCGGTCCGCGGAGCCGCACCCGCCAGGGCCGGAAGTATTTTAACTTCCCAGACTGGTCATGGGTACTGTACTGCACGGAAGCACAAACGGTTTTGCGTGTTGATTTTGTGTCCTGCAAATTCGCTGAATCGTTTTAACAGTTTTTTGGGGGGAATCTTTAGGCTTCCTCCCGTAAAAGATCACAGCACCCGGACGACAGGTACTTTCACGCTTCCTTTCCAGTCTGGACCCTTTCTCCTCATTTCCCCCCAGTCGCTCTGGCCGGAACCCCCGTGCTGTGCTGCACAGAGGTGGCGGGAACGGGCGCCCCCGCCTCGTCCCCGTCCGGCCTCTCCCCTCGGCTCACGGGCGCCGCGGGTGTCCCTCTGCGGCCGTTATGCCCTCGAGGAGGTTCCTTTCTAGGTCCGGTTTACCGAGCGTCTCCGTGGAGAAAGGGCGTGGGGTTTTGCCGCGCGCTTCCCTGCGTCCGCCGTGCCGGTGGGCGTCTCCGCCCACCACTCAGCGGCCGTGCGCATGCGCCGCTGTCCTGCGCTGAAGCCCGACCCGCTCCGCCTGGCCGCGGCCCGTTTCCCTCTCCCGCCGCCTCGGCGGGTTTGCGGGTGTTTTCTCGAGGACTTTTTGCCCCTCGCACCCCCGAGTCCGGTCTCCTCACGAGCAGTGCCCCCTGGACCCGCCCTCCCTGGGATGCCCCGTTGCGATTGGTCCTTGCGCCTCCTCCCCGGGCTCCTCTGGGCGGGGACAGTGTTCAGGTGCTCCTTGTTTTCGATGTTCTCGGTTCTCAGGTGCTGAGGGCGCAGGTCAGGCGTTCGCCGGATCGCCTCCCGTGGGGCTCGCTGTTTTCCTCGCGATTAGACCGAGACGGTGGGGGCGTGGGGAGGAGACCAGGGCGGGGAGGTGCGCTCTGCTCACAGCATTTCCAGGAAGCCGATGTCCACACAGCATCACAGGCAGTTGTCCTGGATCGCCTGGTCAGGGTGGCCGCTGCCGTGTGTCTCCGTGGCCAAGTCACCGTCATCCCTCTTCCTGTTTGTTTGGGAGCGCGGCACCACGTCCCGCCTGCCCTCCCTGGGGGAGCGTGGCTGCCCAGAAGCTCTGGGCCTCCGGAAGGGGCGGCTGCACGCTCTCCCTGCTGCTGCCTGCCAGGGAAGCCTCCGGCTGCTTCCAGACCGTGGCCCCGTGGGCCCGTGGGCCGGGGTGCGCCCTTGGGGTCAGCCCTGCTCCGCAGCTCTTAAGGGCCGGGCGCTCCTCCGGGAGGCCGTGGGGCAGCCCCCCCTTCACGGCCCAGGCCGGACGCGGAGCCAGGCGACCGGAACGCCTGCTCCCTCAGACGATGGGACTTGGTCATGACGCCCCGTGTGAGCCCCGGCCCCTGCGTGGTGGGCGCCCGGTGCTGCCCTCGAGGCAGGCCCAGCCAGCGTCCGGTGCGTGGCAGGAAGTAGTGGCTCTTGGGCCTCGGGGAGGGGCCGTGTTGGGTCCACACCTGGGCCCAGCTAGCACAGGTGCTCCCACCAGGTGCTCATCCAAATCAGGGCGGGGAGTCCTGGGCGTCGGGAGTGCAGGGCACTGGGTGGTGGCTGGCTCTCGGTGACCTTTGGCTCCGGAAGGGTGGTGCGGATGGAGGTGGACCGCCGCGGCCCAGTGTTCCGGGGCAGCGGGCCCTGGGGGGGGGGGGCCACTCCTGGGACGCACTCTGCCTGGGGACTCTGCCCCCCCCATCCATGTCGGGGTGGACCTGTGCCCCAGTGGCCTGTGCTGGTTCTGTCCCCTGCCTTGGTGCTGGGGACAGCTCTGTGTCTGAGAAGCAGGGCCCCCCAGGTGTGCAGCGGGGGTGGGGTGGCTTCCCAACGTTAGATGGTCACCAAGAAACTCGGTGGAGTGAGACAGGGCCCGGGGCTGGCACAGGCCGAGGACTGCCTGCGGGCAGGCACATGTGAACACACTCGTGTGCACTGGAGGCCAGGCGTGCGCTGGCAGCAGGTAGGGGTGTGTGTGCAGCCCGGGGAGGGTGTTGGCCAACCGTCCCCCGTGGACTCAGCATCCCTGGCTCTGCTCCCACCTGCCCCCATCCCGATTGAGGGCACCTCCAAGAAAAGGGCTCTTGGATGGGGGGGAAGCAGCGTGAAGGGCGGGGCCAGCCCGGCTGTCATCCCTGGGTCCGGCCCTGGTCTCCGGGCACTTGGCCCCTGGTGCCTGGCGACCTCCCAGAGCCTGAGGCCAAGAGACTCTCGCCCTGCAGCCGGCCCCTGTGGAGCCCTGCCTCACCTCTCTTTCCCCCCCTGCTAGGCCATGGCGTACGCCTCGGAGGACGGGGTCCTCACCGAGGCCATGATGGACGCCCGGGTCCGAGACGCCATCCAGCAGCACCAGCAGAAGATGCAGTGGCTGAAGGCGGAGGGATCTGGGCCTGAGGGCAGCCAGCCCCCGCTCCCAAGCGCTCGGACTGCCTGAGCAGGGCCTGGATGCTGGGCCCTGGGGCACACCGGCCAGGGACCTCGTGCCCATGTCTCCCGAGGTCAGTGGGGGTGCCGCTGAGCTGCCCACCCCCCGGCACCTCTTAATGTTCCTCCAGTTGGGGCCCAGGCAGCGGGAAAGGCCTCTGCTGAGGACTGGCCCCGGCTGCGCCGCCACCTTGGAGGTGGAATGGGCCCCCTCCAAGCTGTGGTTTCAGCTGGGGAGGGTCAGGCTGGGGCCGTGCCCAGGACACTCGGGAGCAACGCGTCTCCAAGGCAGGCCCAGTGTGGAAGGAGCACAGTCCCCACGCCACGCCCAGGGGCAGCGGCCACACTGACCCCGCCCTGCTGGTGGGCTGCCCCGGCCGTGACCAGCAAAGTGGGAGCCTGATGGGCCCCGTCCCACCTGGGACCAGAGCCCAGTGAGGGCTGAGCGGAGGTGCCCCCAGGTGGAGCACATCTTTGACCCACACACATCTCAGTGCCCTTGGGTGCCTGGTGGGGGCTGCTCCTGAGATCGGAGACCCCCGCCCTGCTGGCTAAGGTCACCCAGTGCTGGGGACCTTCCCTGGCCCAGATGACCTGTGGCCCCTCCGCTGTTGGAGCTGGGGTCTTTGTCCAGAATCTAATAAAAACGTGGACACCATTCCTCAGTGTCTGTCTCTTGGCTGATGGGATGGGCAGGGCTTGAAGGGTCACAGGGTCAGAGGTGAAAAAAGAGGCGGAGGCTGGAGCTTTCTGGAGAATTTACTGACCAGCAGGGTTGGGGGTCACAGTGAGGCGCTCACCGGGATGCCCCGGGGAAGGGTGGCCGCACTTTGCCACAGTGGGGCCCAGAGGCCTTATTGCTGCCGGGCCGGGGCCTCCCCCAGACCCCCGCCCCCCACCCCCCATTGTGGCCCGCGGGCGCACACGCCCCATGCACATGCTCCCGTGTGCAGACATGGGTGCGGCCGAGGTCCGGCCCCCTTCCCTGCCCAGACCATCTCCCGGCCTCCCCTCCGCCAGAACGGGGAAGGACACGGGCGCACAGGAAACAGCCGGTTTTAAGTAACGGACGTGGTCCCAGGCCAGGCGCAGGCTGGGCTGCAGGACGTGGTGCCCCCGCCACCCCAAGCCCCTGCGCCGTGCCCGACCCTGGAGACCGGGGTCCTGCCCCCAGACCGGCCCCACCCCGACCCCTTTATAAAAAGAAGAGGAGACAGCACCTTCCGCTGGACACGCCCGGCGGCCGGGGCGCCCTGGCCCAGGCGGCCATCCAGTCCCGTGTACGTGGGCGCGGTGGCCGGCGGCCCCGCGAGTCCTGCGCGCGGCTCAAAGATGCCGCGGGCTCGGGTGGCCGTTGTGGTAGAGTTTCTGCTTCACGTGCACCATGTTCCCGGCCGCCTCCTCGAAGGGCCTGTGCGGCCGCCGGCCAAACTCCCGCAAGTTGCACAGCTTGGGCAGCCAGGTCCACGAGCCATCTGCGGGGGCGTGGCCAGGGGCAGCAGTCAGGCGGGGCGAGGCCGACGTGCTGGGTGTGGTCGTGCGGGGCCGGCGCGGGAGGAAGTGTCTCGGGGGCGTGGCTTCAGTGCGAAGCGTCAGCGCCTGGGCAAGGTCTGGGTGGGGCCTGGCCGGGGCGGAGACGCGGCCTGGGGCTGGCGTTGAGGGGCGTGGTCGGGCTGTCGGAGTGGGTGCAGGGGCCCTCGGGGCGTGGCGTGGAGGTCCGGCGGGCCTGGCGCGAGGGGGCGTGGCCCTGGTGTGGAGGTGTGGCCCTGGACGTGGCGCGGTGGGGTGGGGCTTCGCGGGGCGGGGCAGGGCGTGATGGCGGGGCGGGCCCGCGTGTCTAGGCCGAACTCACCGTAGCGCCGACCAGCCCTCCAGGCGCGCACCGCGCAGTGCAGGACGCCGTCCATCCACACCAGGAACCAGCTGATGCAGAAACCGAGCAGCAGCCCCAGCATGAGGTCGATCTCCTGCTTGGTGACGTTGTCTGTCACGAAGTAGTTTTCGGAGGCGTCCACCACTGACTGGTCCCCGTCGTACGGGATCACGTAGTGGATGTGGTGCCTGGGGGCGGCAGGGCGGGCTGGCACCTCTCCCGCGGGGCGCACGGGATCCCTGCTGGGGTCTTGGAAGCAGCCCCTGTGGGAGCTGAGGTCCGGAGGGGCCTGCGACTCGCTGGCCCAGGGCCCCGGTCCCCAGGCGGAGGCTGCCCAGAGGGTGGGAGTGTGTGACGTCAGTGGTCAGCGTGAAGTCCAGGAGCTGGCCAGGGGTGCGTCTGCCCTCCCTCCTCTGCTGACTGAGGCTCGCTCGTCACTGACCCTGACGGGGTCACAGAAACTGCAGGTGGACCAGTCCCGGGTGAGGCCCCAGGGCAGGGTGTCCCTGTCTGGTGGCCGGGCGGACACCGGGCGGACGCAGCTCCTCCGAGACCGCCTCTCTGGCCTCTCCCTCTAGCCTGACACTAGCCCACAGGCGGCAAACACAAGGCCCGCGGGCCGAATCCGGCCCTCCACTTTGTTGTATCCGGCCCGGCACCTTGTTTCTACCCGGTGCCGGCGGCAGCGCCGAGCTCCCTGCCCCTAGTTACGGAGTAGTTACATTTATACCGTCCCAAAATTACCTTCAGCCCTTTGAAGGCAACCGTGAGGCTGGCGTGGCCCCCGGTGAGAATGAGTTTGACACCCCAGCACTAGCCCTTTCCTCAGCTTCCACTGCAGGCAAAGCCGAGCGCCCTCAGCCTGGCCCGGGCCTCTGGCCTTCCTTCTGCTCCTCTGTCCCCGATTCTTTGATTCTCCGCCCAGCACCCCATCCTTTCATCCCCTCTGCTGGGGACGCCCCAGCCTAACCCCTGCGTGGGTCTGCATGTCTTCCAGCCGCTCCAGGTGGACGGTGGGATGACGACATTTCAGCGGCTCCAGGATTCCGGGGACCATGGCCCCTCCCTGCCCACCAAGGCCTGGGTCCTGCGCCTCAGCCTCCCCTCCCTCCCCCGGCCAGACTCCAGCTACTGAGCCCTCGCTTGCCTCTGAGGCCCACATTAAACCCTCCCCACAAGGCCCCCTCAAGCCTCAAACCTGCCAGGAAGCCCCCTGGACCCCGTGATCCCAGATGGCGTGGCCCTGCCCAGGAGATCACACTCAGGACAACAGACTCTGGGTTTGTCTGTCCCCCACCCTCCCCACTGTCAAGAGAGCCTGGGAGGCAAGACACAGTGGGGCCCCCCGCATCTTTGGCCCCCAGCCATCCCTGCCAGCTCAGACAGCCCCTCCTCTCGCCCAGCAGTGCTGCGGCCAACCTGGGGTCCTCCTGCCCAAGCCCCTGTGCTGGCTTCTCCAACTCTCCACCCCCACCCTCCTGAAGTCCCTGCCGCCCGCCCCGCACCCCACACGTCTGCTCCGAGCTCCAGCTGCCTGCTCGGCGTCTCCACGTGGGATCTACAGACACCTCAAACTCTCACCTAAAAATAGGTCCTCCCTCCCCAAACCTGCTGCTCCCATCTTCCCTTCGGCTAGATGCCGACACCTCCGCCCGGTCTTCAGTGCAGCTAGGCCCGTACTTCTGCCCCCTCAGCCTCGCTCCACTCCCCCCAAAAGAGACCTTCGCCCAAGGGAGAACAGGTGGGTGCTCTCCCTGACCTCGGGCCCCTGCTGTGCCCATATTGGCCACACGCCGACTTCTCCGGGGAGCCAGGGGAGCCCCATAGCCCCAAACTCAGCCCAGAGAAGTGGCGGCAGGCAGCCTCTGTGGGGTCAGTCAGCAAGGACCACCGGACACTGCTTTCCCGATCAGTTTGTCACTAGCCATTGTGATTTTCCATCACCAATAAGTGATGGAAAGCAACAGATCACCACCTAGAATGTGCATCAGGCGGCCCCCAGGCCCCCAGGAGGACGCCCTTCATGAGCCAATGGCAGTCCCTGTCACCCGGAGCGCTCCAGGCCTCACAGGGGCTGACGACCCTGAGCATCACCCCCTCTCCGGCCACCCCGGCCTTCGGGGCCCAGAGCCTCTGATGGGGTCCCCGAAAGACAGCCGCTCCCTACCCCTGGATACGCAGCTGGCCAGGGCAGGACTCTGTAAAGGCTGGGTCGCCGACGGAGCTTGAAACGCCCTGGTGCTCTGCGGGAAGGATGAGGCTGGGCCCGACCACCCCAGGTGGCCCAGGGCCCCCAAGGGCTGGAGAGCACAGCCCGTGCCCTGTCGCTGGCCTGGCCCCTGTGGCTCCTCCCCTGCCCCCCTTCCTCCAGCGCAGGCCCCTGGAGGTGGGGTCTCAGGTCTCCCGTGTGCACATGTATTCCCATGATGTGTACATGCATGTGTCCTGCCCGGACCAAGCATGCTGCATGTGTTTACCTGAGGTCCAACGCATGTCATGTATACATGCCAGCCACATGCACAGGACATGGCGTGTATACCATGGACTCAGCCCATGAGCTCCACAGGTGTGCTTGTGCATGCTTGCCCGGCACAACTGCGGTGCGTGCCCCACGGGGATGCACATGCACGCGGCTTTGCACACCCTCTCTGGGGGCGCCGTGGCACATGCATGGATGTGTGGGCGCAGACGCCACCTGCCAGCACACGCCTTTTGGAGCATCACTTTACATACATGTCTTCTGCATAAACTTTTCCAACAGGTATGTAGAAGGCACACATTTTGTGTGCATGCTTCCTCTGTACATGGTGCGCACACACATGGGTAGAGTCCATTGTGGCAATGCATGTACATGGTTTACACATGGACAACCCATGTGCAAAACCACCCTGCAGAGTGGCTGGACGCACACGGAGCACACGGTCACCGCATGTAGTATTATGTACATGTACTGGGCATACACATGTGTGTTGTCAACAAACGGCTGTCTGGTACACTGACTGTACATACCCTGTATGTAGTGAAGTGTGCAAAGCACGCACATGTGGACACACACACGCAGCAACACTCTATGTCTATAGCAGGCACAGCTTCCCATGTTCCACGTCCAAAGACACGCTAACCGCGCTGCGCGCTGGGCCAGCTCAGCGTGCACAGCCCACGTCTTCACGAGGCCACATGTACTCTGGACACTGGGCAGGCTGCACACGCACCTGTGCAAACACACTCTGAAAACATCCTGCCCGCCCTCTTGGGGTGAGGTCACAGGCAAACGGATGCTGGTCACGACGTGACCGCCCACACATGTGAAATGTGTGTTACTGATGCGTCCAGGGCTCGGAGTCGGGGCCCAGCGCTGCGCCACCCCAGTCCTGGCAGGGCCTCCGGTCACCTGAGCCTACGCCCACCCGTCGTCGGGGCCGCCCCAGGGGGCAGCGAGCTGACCTGGTGCCTCTCCTCAGTGTGGGGCCGGGCGTCCCCGGCAGGCGCCCACACGTCCTGGGCAAGCGTGGCCGCCCAGGACGCGCTCGGCGGTTCCTGGCCAGCACAGGTGAGGGCTGTCTGCGCTGCCGGCTCCGCCCGCCCGGCCGCCCGGCTCCGCTTCGGCACACCCGTCAGCACCCACGTGCTGGGTGAGGCGTGGCGCCCGTTCGCCGCCCCCCCACGCACGTCTGGAGCAGGGGAGCAGGTCCGAGTGGGGAGCAGAGGCTCCGGGGTCCGGGCCCCGCCCCCTCCTAGCTGTGTGGCTTTGGGCGAACCTCTGTCCGCTCCGGCCTCCGTGGGCCTTCTCAGAGCGAGGTCCCAGCGCGAGGGCGTCCTGCGGGGTGAGGGCGGGCATGCGGACATGCGCGTGTGCTGCGGACCCACACGTATACGCACAGACGGCACACACACTCGCGTGTCATGAGATGTTTATTTCGTACACGGACGCACAAACATGCATGGCCCGGAGGACGCCGCCATTACATGTGCACAGGACGGGGCCACGGTGGGTGGAGGGGCCTGGGCCCTCCACGCTCTCCGGGTGACCTTGAGCAAGCTCCACCCCCTTGCCTCAGTTCCTCCTCTGTACTATGGGGTGGGGGGGCGTGGGGCCCTGCCCACCTTGACTGGCTGCGCTTCCCTGTACCTGGCTCCCAGGAAAGTCCACGGCACCGTGCAGAGTCCAGGGCGGAGGCTGCTGTGCTCTGTGGGCACAGCCCTGTGCAGGGTCCCTCTCGGACACCAGGCTGGGCTGCCGCCTTTCTGGCCTCTAGGCCCTGGACCAGGAGGCCTGGGGCCTGTTCTGACCGTCACCCACTTTCTGAAGACGTTTTGGAAGGGGGTCCTGGCCGACTCAGGCATGCGCCCCCTCCTGAGCCTGCTTGGCCAACCCCCAGGTGCCTGCAGGAGGCTGGGGAGTCCTTCCCCCACCCAGGCCTGGTGTGGAATGCAGCAGCCCCTCCGGCCTAGTGCGGCCCTTCCCGGGGCTCCCCGCACCCTAGCGGGCCCTGTGCCCCACACATGTGTGATCACGCATGTGCCCTGCCAGGCACGGACTCACCGGCCACAGTTGCAGTGGCAGACGCGATCCTCGCCCCGCAGGTGCGGGAGGATGTAGTTGTGGAATCGGTCCAGCAGCGCGTTCATGTCCATCAAGCACGCGATGGCCTGGAAGAGCCCATGACCGGTCAGAGCTCAGGAGCCGCGGGCTGGGGTGTCTAGGTGGGGGCGGGGGCGCTCAGGACCGGTGAGCGAAGCGGAGGAGTAGGGGAGCGCAGGCCGAGGGGTGGAGGAGCGCAGGCTCCGGGAGAAGGGTGCTCAGGGCAGTCCTGAACGGGGAGCGCAGGCCGCGCGGGCCGGTAAACAAGGCGCGGGAGGGGGAGGCGGCGGGAGGCGCGCGGGCGCGGGAGGCGGGAGCGGGTGGGGAAGCGGGTGCGCGGGAAGCCCCTCCGCTCACCATCACGATCGACGCCCCCAGAATCATGAAGATCATGGTGTTCGCGCTCATGGACATCGGGCGGGGCCGGGCCGGGCCGGAGCGCCGCCCCCCGGCCCCGGCGCCCCCCCGGCCCCGGCCCGATGCTGAGCCCCCGGCCCCTCCGCAAAGGTCAGCGCGCCGCGCACCCACCGCCGCGGGCCGGGTAAGAGGCGCGAGCCGGGGGCGCGGGGTACTGGACGAGGCTGCTTCGGGGTCGTTCGGCCGCCCGGCCACCGCACTTGCCGTGCTCCGCTCCGCCCTCGGCCCTGCCTCCCTCCCTTCCTCCCTGCGCGCGCTCCGGCCCCCTCTCCCTGCGCGCCCGCCTCCGGGAGGGACCACACGGCCGCCCCGCCCCCGGGCGCCCGCCCGACCCCTCCCCGGGACACCTGGTCAGCCTGGGCCCCGGTGCCCTGCCCACGTCCAGGCCGGAATGGCACCCTGGAGAGAGCCGCGGATCCCTCTCCCTCCATTTCTCCCCACTCGTCAGCCGAGGCCCCTCCTCCTGGGTCCCCAGGGTCCCGCGGTGAGGGGATCTGGGCCTACGGACAGCAGTGGGCCCACGAAAGCAACTGCCTTTACTGGGGAGGCCTGCCGGTCACAGGAACTGCCAGGGGTGTCACTCCAAGGCCAGGGACACTGGGCCTGAGGACAGCCAAGCAAAAGCCAAAGAACAGCCCCCAGAGGGAGCAGGAGCAGCTTTGGCCCCGCTTCCCGCAGGGACCAGCCCCAGGCACCTGGGCTGGGCAGCCCGGGGGCCAGTGTTGGGGTCTGTACTCTGGTGGCCCCCTGACACCGGGGCCCCTGCCGGGCACAGACCTGCCCCCTCCCCAGAGGTGACCATAGATGTTTCATGGCTGTGTCCACCCGGAGGGGTCACTGGGAGAGGGTGCTCGGGGCACGGCGGATGACCGAGGGGACTAGGTGCCACAGGGAACAGGGTCGCATCCTGCCAGCAGCCCCAGCGGGGGGTGCCGGGAAGGAGGCCCTGGACCATAGCCCGGAGCCCTTCTTCCTGAGGGCTGTCGGGGGCACAGGGGGCACCTGGGCCCCTCTCCTCCTGGGACCGGCGAGGGGCCGAGCGCAGCGCTCAGGACACGGCAGAGGCCCAGCAGCATCTGTTGATCGGGCGACCGCGGGTGCACCCCAGCTAGGCGCGGGGGTGGGGAGGGGCGCACGGTGAAGGAAGGAGACAGAGCGGAAGAAATGAGCTGCGGACCGCGTTTTGTTTTGCTTGAAGAAAAGAAACTTTAATGTCACACCCGGAACTCGGAGTGGGGCGCCACACCCGGGTTGTGGGCCCGCCCCGAGCCTGCCCGCTCAGCAGGGCGCACGGCGCGGGCAGCAGTAGCAGCCCTTGGCGAGGAGGCAGGGTCGGGAGAACGAAGGCTGACGTTAACCGGGGGCCGAAGCGGCGGCTGGGGCGCCGCCGAGGGCTCAGTAGAAGCAGACGGTGTGCAGGAAGGCCCGGCCGCTCTTCTCCTCGAACTCCTGCAACAGCTCGTCGATCTCGTTCTCCATGTCCTCCGTGTGCTGGATCTGCGTGCAGAGCGGCCTGCTGAGCGGGGCGCAGCCCGGCGGGCGCTGAGGCCCGACCCCCCGATGCTAGTGCTGACCGGGGCCTCCCACTCGGTGCCCGTGCCGCCACGGGCCCCAGGCCCTCCCCTGTGGGGACTGAAGGGAAGGGGGCTGGGCTCCGAAACGAGGGTGGGCTCCCAGATGTCACGTGGACGCCCAACGTGGGCCCGCCGCTGCAGAGGAGCTCGGCCCCCATCCAGGGCGGAAGCCCGGCCCAAGCTCTGGGGGGCGGAGAGGCCCCGGTCTGTGCAGGCTATGAGGGAGCATCCCCAGCCCCTGCCGACGGGCCCCCACTAACGACCCTCCCAGGTGTCAGACCCACGTGGGCGCGAGCACTGCCCTGAAGGAGCAGGTGCTGCCGGGGGACAGCCCTGGGGTGGCCCCAGCCAGACAGCAGTGGAGGCTGCTTGCTGCCCGTCTCAGCCGAGGGCATGGCCTCTGAAGAGTGGCGCCCCTGAACTCGGTTCTCGCCAGGGTGACCCAAGTCACTGGGCACCTTCTGGAACGTGTCTTCCCCGCGGCAGCCCTTTCTCCTGCATGATGGCAGGGTCGTGGGCACAGCTGCCGGAGCTCTAGCAGCCGCACTGCACCATGAGGCACACCAGGACCGGAAGCTGTGCTGGGCCCCGAGTGCGAACCACCAGGGCCCGCCCACCTCTGGAGGTCCCGGTTAAGCCACTTGTTTGTGTCTGTCACTCACAGCCAGCTGGCCTGGGGCAGGCAGGAAACAAGGCATGGGGGTGCCTCCTCGCTAGGGGCTCTCGTCACAAGGAAGAGAAAGGTTTTCTGCTCTGAGAGCAGCTGCATAGTGGCTCCAAAAGCCTTGTGGTTTTCCGCACAGGGGGCGGGGTGCCAAGTGAGTGGAGTGACAAGTGACGCGGAGGTCCCTCAGAGCCCCCTGACACGTGACACACGGCAACTTCGTGGAAGCGAGACAGCAGCAGTCTACCACCCCAATGCCCAGAGTGGGCTAACCGGAGCCAGCTACTGGATTCTCAACCCGGGGGCACCTCTGCGTGACCTGGTTTGACATTTGGACGAGACCGGAACGGGAACCAAACTGCGGGACAGCCACCTCCACTGTGAAGCCGTCACGTGCAGGCAGGGATACTCACGCACTGGCAGAGCTCGCAGATGAGGAAGGCCCCCAGGGTGGCCTCCTCGTGGTTGTCCTGGATGTCCACGTTGATCACGTGCACTGGCTGGCAGGTCTCCTGCTCTCTGGAGTTCAGGTCTGACCGGGACGGAACGGCGCGGGTGTCACCGGCCCCCTCCGCCTGCCCCGGCCGAGCACCAAAGCACCTCCTGCCCACACCTCGACACCAGGCCCCACCTCCCTGGGGACACGCCACCCGTCCTGGGGCACAGCATTCAGCAGGCCCCTCCCGGGCCTGGGCCGTCAACCCCTGCCACGCTGCTGGCAGCACCGGGGGCCTTGCCGGGGAGAACGGGACCAGCCCAAGCCCCGGGCCAGGGCCCTCCCTGGCCGCTGCCTGGCCCGCCAAGGCTGGGGGAGGACGGGTGTGAGAGGGGCAGGCAGGAAAGACGGCACCGCAGGGCCCAGGCCCAGGTGGGGGCGCCGGGTCTGCGGGCTCACCTTCCACCACCTGGTCGTACACTCGCTCCTCGCAGGTGAGGATCAGGTCGAACAGGTCTTTGCAGTTCTGGAACCTTTCTGGCCGCGGCTTGATCCGCTTATTTCTGTCCAGCATGTGCAGAATGCCGTTCTGTGTGTAGCTGCGGGCCGAGGTTAAGGAACTCCCGAGGAGGCGTGCCCTGAGCGCGCTGAAGCGCCCCCCACCCCGCCCAGGCCGCAGGGGACAAGGCTGGCGGGCCGACGGGCCCCAGGGGCGGGCGTCTGGACCCGCCCGCCTCAGCTGGCCAGGCCACAGCTTCCAGGCCGACGGGGCCCGGAAGGCAGAGACCCCGTGCCTGGCCCTGCAGCCACACCGGCCCCGACCCCCAGCAGCAACAAGGGGGTGCTGGAGGGAGAGGCTGGACCACTGAGGATGCGAGTGATGGGGGCCCCGCGGGCACGGCAGCGAGGTCTGTGCCAAGCAGGGGACCCCGGAGCCGGGTGTGCTGCCTCCAGGAACCTGCAGACGGGGCTGCACCCCCACCCAACGCAGTGGCTGTGTCCTTGGGGCCCCAGGGCGATGGTTCACGTCCTCAACAGACACAGAGCCCCAACGCCAGGAGGCGGCCTCCCAGGGTCTCTTGGGACAGTGGGGGAGGAGCACCTCGCTGGCTCCACCTTAGGGAGGCAGACTGGCTGCTCTGGGCATGCCCGGTGATGCGTCTAATGGGGCCCGAACCTCAAAGTTGTGACAACGTATTTGAAGAAGCTCGTGTCACCACGCAGCTCTCCCTTTCCTGGACCCTGAGGACAGCCGTTTCACATTGAAATGCTTTATCTGAGAGACGTAACTTAAAAAGATGCTGGGTCGTTAGCTGTAGCGTTGGTGCTTGACACTTTCTGGCCACGTTCACCGAGCCACTACCCAGGCACCGCTGCGTCCTGGGTGGGCCTGGGGCCGCCTTTTAGCCCCACAAGCGGGCACTCTGCCTGCAGGGCTGGTGGCTGCAACCAGGCCCCGTGCTCTCCCCAGCCCCCACCCCCACAGCCCTGGAGGGACGACCACCGGGGGCTCGGCCAGGGCTGCCACAATCCTGGGAGCTCCGGAAGCGCCACCCTCCCTCACGAAGGTGTCATCACAGGTGAGGGTCGTGGAGCAGCAAGGCCTATTTTGGGGATCAGACTCCACCCATCCTCCCTGGTACGGAAGGAGAAAGGCCCTTCTGGACTGTCTTATCTTTTTTCCTGGTGAGTTCCAGAGGTACAGGTCCTAAGTGGAGCCAAGCAGGACCAGGACAGGAGGGCTGTGCAGGGCACCCCTGAGGACACCACGACCCCTCACTGTTCTCGTCCTCAGGGGCCCAGAGCCATTTGAACCCCCACTCAGACCGGAAGGGACAGGTAGGGGTGGAGTGAGCAGGGCAGTGGGGCCAGCAGGATGAAACCTGTCAGAGGAAGGCGGGGGCCAGCCTCGGGGCTGTGACGGGCCATGCGCTGTGGGGAGGCCACAGCCCGCAGACGCGCTTCGTCAAGAGTGGAGCACCTCGTGAAGGCAGCTTCCAAGAGCAGCACTCGACCCTTGGCCCTGAGCCCGAACACATCCTGGGTGACCAGCAGGCACCGGGAGCCGGGCAAGGCCAGGGCTGACCACCCCAGGGCCTGGCAGCAGGTGAAGACTCTAGTTTTTAGAACCCTGCACCCCCCCCAACACGCGCACACACACACACGCCCCGGGGGCTGAGAGTGGTGAGGGGCGGGGCCCGGCCTCCGACGCTGCTGACCCAGCTAGGAGACGCGAGCTGCTGGTTCCAGGGCCCCACTCTGGGCATGGGCGCCGCCCACTCGTTCCGGGCCCACCTTCCAATCCCCAAACCAGCCTCCGTGACAAGGGAGGCTCCTAACATGCTTCCACCTCCCAGGCACCCGTGACGCTTCCCCAGGTCAAGACGACGGGGCGAAGCCACAGCGAGGCAACTAGCTCTAGTGGCCTTCGGCTGTTCCTCCTGGACGCCCGTGGGGGGCACTCTGGGAGTGGGGCCCGCACCACGCAGGCCACTCCGCCTGGAGCACGCCAGGGCCGGACATGCAGGGACTCAGTCTGGCTCCCGGGGGGCAGATGGGGTGGGGGAGACGGGCTGGGGCGCAGCAAGGTCCGGGCAGAACGCCCCATGGGCACTCAGCTGGAAAGGAGGGTCCCACAAAGGAAAAGGGAGGGCAAGTGTTTCCAGAGGAAGGAAACGGTGCCGGCGGGACTCAGGAAAGGGGCCCGATGCGCCCTGGTGAGGCTGTGGGCCCAGCAGCAGGCCGCCGCCCCCCGCCCCCCACCGGCACCGGCCCGGCCCCTCAGGGCCTCACCCAGGCACCATGGGACCCCGGCTGGCGGCCCTCCACCCCCAGCCCAGCCCCCGGTGGACAGAGCAGGAAGCGCAGCTCCAGCCTCACTGCCCCCATCGCCCCGGTCACCTCTGAGCAAGAACCAGGGCAGGAAAACTCGGCTCGGAGCACTCAGGACAGCAACTGCGGGCCCGGGGAACCGGAAGCCCAAGGGGCGGGGCAGGGCGGTGGAGGGCAGGGACAGCCCCAGCCCCAGCCCGGGGTGCCTGATCACAAAAGGCCTTCAGAGCCAGCACCCTGGCAGCACCCCGCACAGGGCAGGAGCAGGGTGTCCTCCACCAGCATCAAGTCACGGCCGGGGGACAGTGCTCCAGCCTCACTGGGCCACCAGGCGGACCCACGGGCATCCCAGTCGCTGCCAACACCATCTCAGTCCCCCGATGCCACCACACCTAATTCTCGTGTCCTCACTGCGTACCTCAGCCTCGGAAGTGACCCCGATCCTCCGTGGTCAGTGCTCTGAGGGTGGGCCATGCCCGAGGGCCGGCTCAGCATGGGGGTCCTGTCACCTAGCTTTACTTCCAGTGTTAAACTCGATCGAACAACGTCAGACACAAGGCAGGGAGTCTCGAGCGGGGCCCAAGTCCCCTCCAGGAGACCCCAAGGCTCTGTGGCTCACAAAGGCCCAAGTGAGCACCCTCACGCAGCTCGGCCAGGGCGCTGGGCCAGCGCAGGCACTCCCGGCGTGTCCACGTGTGCTGGGCCGGAGGACTCGGAGAACTCGGGCACACCCCCCAAGACAGCCCAGAGCCCCTCCTCCCTGGCTGTGGTCTCCAGGCTGGCAGTGCCACGTGACCAGGGAAGCCCAGGGCGATGCCCCCACCCACAGTCACCATGAAGGGCAGCCCTGGCCCAGGAGGTCAGAGTCCTGGTCAGCGGCCCCCCCACCCCCCCCGCTGTCTTTGAGAGTCCCCTCTGACTCCCGCCCACGTGGAGGGCCCACCCAGGGAACCCCCCCCCCCCGCAGCGGGGCCTCCCAGGCACCCAGCGGACGCGCAGCTCGGGGACAGCTCCGGAGTTTCAGGTCTTAGGGTCACGACACACGCAGCGGCAGCATCTCTGCCTTTACTGTCGACCAGCCCCCGCCGAGAGGGACCTCCGGGCCGGCAAGACCTCCTCCGGGACGTGCGGACCAGGTGGGTCCCTCTCAGCGCCCACAGCTCCTCGGCTGCTGCCCCCGCCTCCTCGTTAAGGGCTCAGAAGGCCTTCCCGGCCCCGGGGGGGGGGGGGGGGGGCGCACCGCCTGGGGACTGCCACCGAGTTCTCCGGTGCCAGCTACATGCCACGGGCCTGCCCAGGGTGCAGATTCAGAGGAGCGGGCTGATGGGGACCACAGTGCAAATCATCGCAACGCACGGCCAGCGTGCATGGGGGGGGGGGGTGGCGGCTGGCCCCTTCAGGCGGAGAGGCCGCCAGCGCGACTCTCCCGCGGCTGAGCAAGAAGCGGCCCGGGGCGCCACAGCGACAGCTTTCGAGCCAGCACTTCTTCACGTTAAGGAACAAACTTTGAATTCACTCTGGTAATCCAAGCAGACTGGCAAAGCGTGCAGGCTGCGCAGGTTGACTGTGGGAGCCCCAGGCACCGCCCTGACTCCAGGCTGGGGGGCTGGCTCCCGCTGCAGCAGCCTGCCACAGTGTCTTCAGGCAGAGACCCGTCTCAGGTGGGGGACCAGTCGGTCCCCTAGGCCTGAGCCCATATGCAAAGCAGCGGGCGGGGCGGGGCCACCTCCACCACCTACACGTGAGCCCTGGGGCTGCCTCAGCCGCTGGCTCTGCTCAGCGTGTGGCAGCAGGTCAGGCATGACGAGCAGGTGAACAGCTCAGACGGGACAGTGGCTGGTCCGCGTTACCCGGGACATCTTAAAGCTGCAATCTGTTTCAAGCACAAGAGCTTTTCTAACACCTAAGGGCCTACCAGCTGCATCGGATCACCTGTTCTCTGGGGACACATCCATTCGTTAAACAGACAGTGCTTTTCAAAACCTATTTAAAACATAGCTACCAGCCACGGTGGAAGGAGACGAGGTCAAATGCAGCAGAAGCAAGCGAGAGCCCGAGGCCTGAAGCGCCCGGTGCCAGGCAGGCGGCCAGGGGTCTGCAGGGCAGGACCAGGGGCCGGCACCTCCTTCCCATGCCCCCGCACAGCACAAGAAGGGCGCCCGCCTGGGACAAGCCTGGTGAGACCCAGAGAGGACGGCCCCTCCCGAGCTGCCGTGCCCCCTGACCTCACACCCAGGACGGAGGTCAGGAGGCTGCGGGGATTTACAGTGTGAGAAATCACTTTTATTTTTACCTTTCGCCCAAGGCAAGAAAAAAGCGCACGGTGAGGCAGGGAGCGCGCACGTGAGTGAAGTCAAGGTCTGAGAGACAGTGAAGCCGAGGCAGACGGAGCACGCAGTTGAAGTGAAACCAACCCTGGCTCCAAAGCTGATTGGTCAGGGAAGGCCCGCAGGAGCAGACGCGCTGGACACGGGCTCCCGCGTCCAGTCTCCAACCAGCGAAGAGAGTCAGGGCCCAGGAAGGGGCGCGTCCGCGTTCCGAATCTGTGCCGACGGAGGGCTGGGCACACGCGCTGGAAACACGCTAACTACGTTCGGTGGCAGGCTCTCACTCGCTTTAAGGCAAGTGGTTTTGCGATTACAAAGTGGTCACTCGCTGAAAGGCCTGGCCCCGAGTCTCCGGACAGGCCAGCCCTCCTTCCACACCCACCGCCTCCACACCGCAGGCTGTCGCTGCCACGTTAGAAGAACTTGACCCTTCCCCTGGGTTTTCCACGTGAGCACAGGGTCCGGCCCCAGGCACCTCCCAGGGGGAGCTGGAGAACCCGGGGAGGGAGCTCAGGAGTGGAAAGGGGGCAGCCCAGAGGCCTCGGCCCGGGAGCCACGCCGACGCCTGCCGGAAGCAAGCGACCTGTCCGCCGCTCCGCAGTCAGGATGGCTCCAGGGCAGAGGGAAGAGAAGGTGCGGCGGAGGGGAAATGTGCACGGAAAACTCGCCGTCTGAGGCCAAGAACGTCGTCGAGGGATACTTGAAACGTAAGAAAGGGACAGGTAAACTTGGCTTTTGTTTAAAAACATGCAGCTCGACACCCACTGCAACTCGGCAGACCTCGAAAACGCTCCCAGCGGTGCAGCTGCCGGGGGCCACAGGGCGCCTGCCTGCCGCGTCCAGACCGCGCGGCCGCGGGCTGGGAGAGCTGGGGACTAGGACCCGCGGCCTCTCGGGGTCCCGGGGGAGGAAAACGCTGGGGCATCCGCAGTGACGGCTGCGCAAGCCCGCGTGAGGCGCGGAAACCACACGGCGCCTCGCTTGAACGGGACGCACCGCAGAGGACCGAACGCTTCTTCCCGAGGCCCCTCCTCACCAGAGCAGGCAGAAGAGAAGCTGCTTCTTGTCTGTGGAGGGTCGGGGGGGCCCTGAGTGCGGCAGATGCTCCCACAAGGAAACCGGTAACGGGACGGTCCCCGCCCCAACGGAGCTCCCCTGGGCCCGGGGAACCTGCACCCCGCTGCTCCCGACGCCCCGGAGGGAGGCGCCCTCGGTCTCTTCGGCCCTGCAGCCACCCCGCCCCATCTAAGCTGGGTGCCCTGGCCCTGTCCGAGCAACACCAGGAACGGACTTAACTCTCTGAGGGGAGCGGAGGGTGTTTGCTCTGCACGTGCCCGACTCAGCACAGCACGCAGCGGCGGCCACCATCTACCCTCCTCCCGGACGTCCCGACGTGAGGGCCGGCATGACACCTGCGCCTGAGGGCCCACCTGCCGCAGACAACCATGCGGGGGTCTCCCAAGGGTAACCAGCTGGGATACAGTTCTTTGTCTTTCCTAAGGAGGTCGTTGTACATCTGGTCGTACGTGGTTTTGAAGTCGTACACATTGGGCTTGTCGGGCGCTGGCCCTGGAAGCTTCACGTGAGTCCCTGTTCCAAAGGACCGGACACTGAACCCCCGTTTGCTGAAAGACACAAGGGGAGACAAAGATCGCAGCTGGGTTAAATAAGACACAAAACCCTAAAAATAAGCAGCATGAAATGGGAAATGGACAAAACGAGTAACTTTGTTGATGTTGCAAAACACATTTTTAAATCCCTCACTTTAAATACTTTATTCACATTTTTAAGATTTTATTTTTATTTATTAGTAAAAAGTGGGAAAGGGAGAAAGACAGGAAGAGAAACATCCATGTGTGGTTGCCTCTCTCGTGCCCCCTACCGGGGACCTGGCCCGCAACCCAGGCACGTGCCCTGACTGGGGATCGAACCTGCAACCCTCTGGTGCACAGGCCGGCACTCAATCCACGGAGCCACAGCAGCCAGGGCACGTTGTTCAAACTTTAAAAAGCCCTGCAGCGTGCTACGCAGAAGCCGAGCGAAACTGGAAACAACGGATGCGGGGCCCTGCTCGTGGGGTCCCTGGCCCCGCAGCAGCGCCCAGCACGCAGTGGGCACGAGCTCAAGCGCTGCTGGGGGGGTGGGGGCAGGTGTCACTGCGCGGGAGATGGAGCTTTGGAGGTGCCAGGGGGCCTCTGGGTGAGGCACCTCCACCCGCCCTCCCTGCCCCCAGCCCTGGGATGTGCGGCTACATGGAGGGAGCCCGCACGCAGGCCACCCACGCAGCGGGGCGCTCCCTGCCACTGAGAAAGGGCCAGCGGTCGCGCGCGCGCTGACACCCGGCACCTGACAAGAGCGCCGCGAAGCAGGGGACCGATGAGCAGCAGGCCCGGCCAGGCCCCTTGACTGTGCCCCCCCCCCCGCCGTCTCGTCCCCGCTCAGGGCCTGGCGGAGGGCGCCGGGCAGGGAGGGCGCCCGCACGTGCGCGCTGTGACAGGCGGGCAACGGCCTGGTTTGGTCAATGCACCACAAGCCGGACAAGGTCGGCGACCAAGGCGCTGGCAGTGGCGGTCATCAAGGTGGCAACAGGCACCCACTGCCTGCCTGGCTCTACAAGGTGGTCGTGGTCACACGAGGCCCACCCGGCAGCTGCTTCTGTGGAGATCACCCCCCCCCAGGACGAGACAGTGGTGACACACAAGCACAGCGGGGTCATGCTGTCCTCAGGACTGACCTCTGCCCCGAAAAAGGCCAACAAGCACTTGCCCCGAAGGTGCCAGCCGCGCCCCAGCCGTGCGACGGCTGTCCAAGGTGGACACCCTACACCGTCAAGCAAGAGTCCATCAGCCCTGAGACCGGCCTGCGTGGGCAGCGCTGAGAGCCTGCCAACGGTGGGTCCCGAGTTTACTCTGTGGCGAAGGACTGGGACCAGGCTTCATGCCAGAGGGCAGGAGGGGCCCAGAAGCACCCCGACTCCACCACCCACACCCCCTCCCCTGTGTGTGTGTGTGGGGGGTGACCCCGAGGGCACTGGGGCAGTGCCAACAAGACCAGGAGCTGCCTCTGCTGACCAGGGGGAGGGACGTGTGCCCTGACGCGGGACTGCAGCCCCAGGAGAACAGGGTGTGGCACGGAGGCCTGCGCCCAGGTCTGGGAAGCACACGGGCCGAAGGTTCGAACCACCCGGGAGCTAACACCCCGGGGAGCTAACACCCCGGGCCAGGAGGGCCCTAGCGTGCGAGAGCTGCAGCTCAGCACCTGGCTCTCAGGTGACAGTCCTGCCTCCTGGCGGTAGCTCTGACCCTCTCGGACAGGCCACGGGAACCACAGACAGGAGCAGCCCCTCCGCTGTGCTCTGCGGACGTCACAAACCGGAGGTCTGCGGCAACCCGCGCCGACCAAGTCTACCAGCGCCGTTTCCCACTGGCTAAGAGGACGGTTTGCGTTTTGTGCCACTAACTTATTTTTAGAGACTTTATTTATTCACTTTTAGAATTTACTTATTCATTTTTAGAGAGGAGAAGGGAGAAAGCGATATGCAGTTGCCTCTTGAGACCGCAACCCACGCAGGTACCTTAACTGGGAATCGAACCGGCGACCTTTTGGTTCGCAGGCCAGCACTCAACCCACTGCGCCACCCCAGCCAGGGCGCAGTCAAGTGTCTTTAACGTGCACACTGTCATTCCACACGGTGCTACTGCACACTGTAACACGCTGCTGTGCAGTGCACACGTCACTTACACGCAGCCCCTGTGCAGGTCTGGAAGGCAGCCCGTCCTGTCTCAGGTGTGCCCGCGGTGCGTGAGGTGGGGGCTGGAGAGAGAGCGCCTCTAGGGGTCAAAGTAAGAAACACAGTCAAGACCCCTCTTCTGTGATCCAGCAGCCACCCCAGAAGCCCCTTCCAACCAAAAGGACTCCCGACAATCGTTCTGGGCAACAAGGGAAAAGCACAAGCTCCAAGGAAGGCGTGTACAAGACTCGCGCGGACCCAGTTCACGGGCCACTCTTGGGGAAACGGGTGTTCTCAGGGAGCTGAGTCCTTTCCGTGCCATCTCTGCTCCGAGGTGCCCAGCCGGAGCTCAGGAACGTGCCATGGCGGACCCGGGCAGGACCGCTCTGGACATCGTTAACCTGCGCCCAGCCAACCCACCGCAACCGGGCCGCAGGGCCCCCGCCCGCCCACCTGCCCGGGGTGGCAGGGCACCACCCCTTCTGATGCGCCAGGCCTTCCTGGAGCTTACTACCTGCTGGGGCACAGCAACGGTCACCACAGACCGAAGCCCTCTCCTCTGACTCTCGGAGGAAGCCGGGGGCCAGAAAATAAACCGAATACCTAGCCCCCAGGAGAGTGAGCAGCGAAGCAGGGAGAAAGCCGAGGGGTGGGTGTGGCGGCGATGGGCAGGACACAGCACCTGACGTTGGGGGAGGGCAGGCGCGCCACCTAGGAGCCGCCCCAGGGCTCCCAGGAGGACATCCGTGCAGGGCCCCCCCTCTGCCTGCCACGGCCGCAGACACCGGATCGGCCCTGCCTGGCGGAGACCACCGCAGGGCCCCTCTCTTGCCCCGCTGGGTTCGGGCTGCGCTGGGCATCTGGGTGGCACGCCCTCCGAGTCCGTCCGCCCACACTCCTCCCACGGTCACCCAGCCCCGCCCCCCACCCGGCAGACCCCGGGCAAGGCTCCCCACCAACGGGGTTTCCGTGTGGAGGGACTGCCGGGTGCTGCCCTCCCCGCTCTGCACTGCGAAATCCTCACCGCGCGTGTCTGAACGCCCGGGAGGTGCAGTTCACCCCTCCCCAACACGATGCTCACACGTGGCAAAAAGGCTGACCAGCAACAGGACAGCCGTGCCTCGTGGCGCCCACCGGGCAGGGGGACGCTCGGTCTCTCACGGGAAAACACCGGGGGCCAGCACGCTCTCCTGACGCCCCGGGGGCCTTGTCTCGAGGGCCCGCCCTCTTCACGCTGAACTCGCCCTCCGGACACGCGCTTCCCCAGTGTCTTCACGAGCACCAAACGCCTTTCCCACGGAGCCTGGCGCAGCAAGGGTGAACTGTGGGGCCCTGCCACCCGAAGGCTGGAGGTGACCCACGGACGTGGGACGAACACCAGAGAGGCTCAGTAAAACCGGTGCTTCCCTCTCCCCTGGGCTGCGGCGGCCAGCCTCACTGCAGGAAGCGGGGCTCTGGCGGGGCGCTGCCCTGGACCCGTCGTGGCACCTCCACCAGGCAGGCAGACCTCTACCACGTGACCTCAGGGGACACGCATGGACAGCTCCCCAGCCATCACGCCTGAATGCCTGCCTGGGACGACACGCTTCTGCAATGTCAATGTTCCAATAACACGTATGTTCTAACAAGCACACTGTGGGGCCCACACACACGTCAATAAGCATCTTCTAGGATGCACTGTCACCCTTCCACACGAGGTCAAGGATGACGCGGAACAGCTTGAACTTGCGACACCACGGAGGCCACCCCAACGGTGCCTTGCTTAGGTGCCTCCCCTCCAGGCCCCGACCCCGGCTTCCACCTCGCTCTGCTGGCCACCGGGGCCCCTCCTCCCAGCACCAGGCGGTCAGTCCCAGGCAAGGACAAGTCACTGACCACTGCCCCTGCTTGGGGCCCCTGCTGCTGGAGCGGCCCCCACGCTCGGTCCACCCGGCTCTCCCCACGTTGTTCACCTTCCCACGGAACCCCGCCCCCTCTCGGTCCTGCCCCTGAAGACAGAAACCGCGCAGGCTCTCAGAGCCCAGAAAGGCGAACGTGGCACCAGGCGGGCACCCCTTCGTGTCCTCTGCCATTCTCGGGACTCGGTCTCAGACCCCGAGACCTTCCCACGTGGCTTCCAGGGACCTTTCTTCAAGCGTTCCCAGAACTGAAGTCTCAAAGGGGCGGCCCCGGGGCCCAGCTGGTGCTCCCTGGTAAGGGGTTTCTGGAAGTGTGTTCGGACCAGAGGTGCCTGGTGCCACGCCTGGAAGCACCCTGTGTCGGGGACCTGCCGGTGTTGCCCACGCAAGCTCAGGCAGCCCCGAGGTGGTCTGTCCAGGAAGAAGCCAAAGCGCCTCTCTCCCAACGGCGCCCACACTCTCCAGCCACGACGTCAAGATTCGAGAACCCTCCCAATCAGAGACCCACAGGACCTCAACTGACTGCGGCAGCCCCCACACCCTGGGCTCCTCTTTCAGCCCGTCTCTCCCACCCTGCGTCTCGAGTCTGTCACTTGTCTACCATGGCCACAGCCCCTTGGGCCCAACACCTCGATGCCACTCAGAAGCTGGGGCTCCTGGCTCCAGGCAGTGTCTCCTCCCCGGGCGTGGGTGTGCACCCACAAGCTGTCCAGGTGCTCCCTCCCCACGTGCAGCCTCCGCGCACCTTCCCAGAGCCTCGCTGCCAGGACCCCGAGGACGAGGGCACAGAAACTCCGTCCAGCAGGTTACGGGAGTCTGTCTTCAAACTTGTTTCAACCTGCTGCCACGAAAACTGTAGCTTCCAAAAACAACAGGCCTCTTAACATCCAGCAGGCAGTTTAGAACAAAAAAATGAATAAAATGGCTCTAAAGGGAGTGGTGTTTGAAACAATTTAGTCTCAAAAGCCCAAAGATGATCACCCCGAGGAACATCCTGACTAGCTCCAGAAAGTGCCAAGGTCGTTATCGCTTGTAAACAACTCATCAAAAAATACAATCCAAGCTAATTTTCAGCACGGCAAAAATACAATGAAATGGGGTTTCGCAAGTAAACTACCCACTGTGCGTGCCCAGTTAATGGCACGCCTTCCCACGCCCCGCCTCGGAAGCTTTCCTGCGGGCGCTGTGCGTCTGTGACCGCGCTGAGCGCCACTTTCCTTCTTTACAGTTCCTGCCACGGTTCTGTGCTTCCCGCAAAGTCACCCGCAAGGCCAAAGGTTCTCCAAGTTGTAACGGGAAACCTTCACGTAAATTTCTTCAAGATGCTTTAAAAAATCCAACTGCACAAATCTGCAGGCCGTTTTCCCAAAGTGGAAGTGACACGAGAAGCTGTTCAATCTCTACAGCAGTCTTAAAACTGAAGGCAGGTGAGATCCACTTTCCGGCCCAGGCAGCACGAGAAGACTGAGAGGAAATGAGAGCTTTATAAGCACCCATTTCCTGGCACGTGGTCCGGGAAAAACGTAGGGAAATGTGAAGTATGTCTATCCTCGACCCCGCAATCCCACCGCTAAGAACCCCCGCCCAGGACACCAACGGAGACCCTGAAGGTGTCTGGGGGGGCGCAAGGCTGCTGATGTTGTGCGGCTGAAACCAGGAAGCCCGCGCGTCTCTGCCTGGGGACAGGAGGCGGCTCTGGCCTGGGCCGCGTGTCCGCAGCCGCCTGCCGCCCCAGGAGCAGAAGTGTCCAAACTCAGTCCGCCAGGCCACGGCGCTTCGGTGCAATCTCGAGCACCCTCGGGCGTGGGGCAGGCTCCCTGAGCCACCCTCGGCTCCGCCATCCCCCACACACTACTGCTCCAACAGAGGAAACAGCCCCAAAGGGGCACTTCGGAGAGGAACGATTCAGGCCTAAAACGGTGACAACGTCCGGCCCTGAAATTCCCTCCTTTGCGCCCGTGCTGAGCCTGCGCTCTCCACACCCTGGGGGTGGCCCATCCACTGAGCCGGAAAGGACCTGTCTTCCTGCAGTGACTGCCACAGGGAAGAGGAGGCTTTGGAGCTGACTTCACCAACTAACGCCGCTACAGGTGACTTTAAAAGTTTTCCTTTCCAGCCCTGGCTGGCGTGGCTCAGTGGACTGAGTGCCAGGCTGTGAAGCCAAGGGTCACAGCTTTGATTCCCAGTCAGGGCACACGCCTGGGTTGTGAGCCAGGTCCCCAACACCGGGTGCGTGAGGGGCATCCACACCTCGATGTTTCTTTCCCTCTTTCTCTTTCCCTTCCCTTCCCCTCCCCTCTCTCTAAAAATAATAAACCTTAAAAAAAGAAAAAAGTCGTTTTCCTTTCCAAAGATTTCAACCCAACTTTGTTCAAAGGATTGCCATCCAGAACCATGTCAACTGTGCCCCTAATTTAAAACATTAAATCTCATTCTCCCCAAATAACTCCCCAGGAGTGCGAATGTTGTATTTGTTTGTTTAAATTCACCACATTTTAAACGACTGAACGTGAAAATGCAGTTTGGGGATGCGGCCTAACGCAATGCACTTCTAGCACATTTCTAGCTTTAAAGCAACTTTCTAGTTTAAACCATGACACTAACAACCTCTGTGGACAGCGTGGTAGACGTTGGGAAGAATCGAACTGCTGGGAGCAGATGGTGGCCGCTGACTCCTCCGGCCTCAACAAACCAACCACCGGGGTGCGCGGCGAGTCCTCTTCTCTCAAGTTTACTCGGGAGAGTCAATACCGGGCTGACAAGCAACGCAAGCAGCCGCAGAAAACACTGTATAAAGGAGGAACACACGGGCACCAACCCCGCGCACTGCCAGGGTCCCACAACTGGGGTTCGCACTGAAGAAGAAACTCGAAGCTCCAAACCAGGTCCAGAAATCACCGCCTGGAGGCTCCCAAGGGGCCGGTTCCCGTGAGACTTGAGAACGTCGCTAGGAGCAAACACACAACTTGCGAAGTTGACAAAACAGGCCCTTACCCTCTCCCCCAACCTCCTCCTGTCCTGCAGTCGTGTCCAGCACGCTGCCAGCAGACACGATCCTGGACGACACACCCTGGATGGAAACCGCCGTCTCCCAGACCGTCAACAGCGTCTGGGATCAGCACCTGGTCGGGGAGCCGTCTCCGTCAGGCACCCCGTTTTCAGAGACCCAGGCGCCCGCGCAGAGTGGGCGCGTGCGGCGCCGGACCTTCGGATGTGCCCAGAGCTCTGAGGTTCCCGAACTCCGGGAACGCGGGCTTATACCGCGAGCTTTCCCGCAGTGCCACGCACTCGTGGGGGAACCGCGCGACCGACGGAGCCTCCTCCACTCCTCGCAGCGCTCTGCCCTTGGGGCAGACGAGCGCGGACCCGCAGACCCGCGAGCTTCCGTCCGGGCGACCGCCGCCAGCTCGGGCCAGGCGTCCCAAGAGCGCGCCTACCTGAGGATGTTGTGGGCCTCCATGCTACGGTTCTGGTTGCTCGAGCAGACCACCGCCACCCGCAGCGGCGACGACGGCATGGCGGCGGCCGCCCCGTCCGCACTCTCCGGCTCCGGGCTCCCACCCAGTCGCGGCTCTTCCGCACGAGCAAGATGGCGGCCGCGACTCCCGGAAGTCATGACGCGAAGCGGCGGCGCCGGCGACGTATCGCGTCGGGACGCGCGGCGCGGGCGAACACACGGCGGCCCAGAGGCCTCCCCCGAGCCCCAATCCCCGGCCGCGGGCGGAGGAAGGCCCACCCAGCGGGCGTCAAGCTGCCGAGAGCGCTTCGGCCCCGGGCGTACGCAGCCGAGGCCCGTAGTCCTCACAGGAACTGCCCGCCGACCGGCGCCGGCGTCCTGACGTCACAAGGCGGCGCCGCTGTCGCCGAGAGTGACGCATGAGGCGTCACGAAGGTCCCGCCGTCGTCGCTTGGAGTGACGCTACGCGCGCTCAAACAGGCTGGGCCAGCGGCTGGGGGCGACCGGACGGGCCGCCACGTCTCTCCGCTGCCCGCACCTCTCCCGGAGCCACGCCCAGGCCTTCGCCCGCCGCCCGTGCCGCCGCTCGCGCAGGCGTCCGCCATCGCCCTCCCGCGGAAACCCTTCAGAGTTTAACGTTAGGTGAAGTACGGGTGTGCGTGGAGAGAGGGTTAGAGAGAAAGCGTAGAAGAAGGCCCGTGGCCCAATTTTTCACGGATTAACCGAGATAGGGCGTGTGGGAGGAGCTCTCACGCCGGTGTCACCCGGGGAGCCCTGCGGGGTCGGCTCTGGAGTCCGGACCGAGCACCTCGGGGGTGAACGCCCCAGCCCTTAACTTCCTCTTCCGCTCTCTCCAGTACTTTCTCCATTTTCCTCCGGGCGGAAACCGCCCCCCCCCGCCATGCCTGGCCTTGGCGTCACATTCCGGATCGCAGTTTGACTTTACCCCGAATGAATTATTTTTGCTGCGTGGTCACCTAGCCGGTTTGTTACTTACGTGCGGCATGCTTGCGGCTCATCCCGGAGAAGACCCCCACGGCTCCAGGGCCGGTGAGCGAACAGGCGTGGCGCCCACAGAGCCATCTGAGTTTCCTGTTTTTCTCCTGGGCCTGAGCTTGTGCGGGTTTGTTCTGAACTTCTCTGGGCTTCATTCAGGATCTATTCAGAGCTTTGGCGGGGGGGGCGGGGTGTCTTTTTTTCTGTTAACAGGCCTTGTTTGGGCTCGTTTGACACTTTGGCTTGACCCCCTAGGGCATCAGGTTATTTCTCAGGACCGGTTCATTGGTGCCGGCAGTGGCCTTTCAGACTCTATCTGAAACCAGACTGTCTCACTGAAACTGTCATTCAGATACCAGGTGAGGAGGAGGGACTCCTCCAAGGCGTGACCTCTGCCTGACCCTGGAGCTGGACCAGTGGGAAGGGAGATTGTTTGCTTTAACCTGCCCTGGAGGCTGTCTGGAGGGAACCAGCCAGCACACCTCCCAAGGCACTGGTCCGGGAACAGTCAGTGCGGTAGTGGGACTCCTCTGTCCTGCCCAACCTAGTCATCCAGCACCTGCGGAGTGGATCGAGCATCCACTCGTCTTGCTGCCACGCCACCAGAGGCCTGCCGCGTGTGAGAGTTTCCCTTAGTAAGTTTTTCCAGTCCTCGGCCGCCGTGGCCGCCTCTGCTGGGGTCTAACGCTTAGGTCTTCTCCTGGTCTCTGCTGGGGGGCGGTGGACGTTTCAGCCTCCTGGCCTTTCCCTGGGGCCGAGTCTGAGCACGCAGACCCCAGGCTCCTTCCAGGGCAGCCGCTCTCTCCAGAACTGGCTCTTCCACCGACCTTCCGTGACCTGGCTACCCTAAAGGGACACTGTTTCGGGGACACTGGCCAGCACGGAGCCTGCTGGTTGCTGGAGCTGTTTTAGACTGCTTGGGCCCTTGCTGTAGAGAAAAGTCTGACAAGTGGGGTCTCGGTCATCTGAATATTTTCAGGGTGCCCCTCCTACAGGGACCCTGGTTGAGCTTACGTTTAAAAACCGGAGTCCTGCTCTGACTGGTGCGGTGCAGTGCATCGAGTGTCCTCCTGCTTCAGCTCCCGGTCAGGGTGCAGGCCTGGGTGGTGAGCCAGGTCCCTGGCTGGGTGTGCAAGAGGCAACCGATTGATGTTTTCCTCCTCTTGCTCCCTCCCTTCCCTCTCTCTAAAAATAAATAAAATCTCAAAGCAAAGTGAAAAACTATGGTTCCTTCCCAGCCAGTAGCTCCGTTGGTAAGAGCCCCTGGACACACCAAGGTTGCGGGTCTGACCCCGGGTCAGGGCACACACTAGAAACAACTAACGAATGCACACAGGTGTGGAATGAAAAGCTGATGTTTCCCCTAACTCCCATTCCTGTCTCTCTCTCTCTCTCTCAAATCAATTATTAAAAATTTTCTAAATAAAGTGAAAACCACATTCCCCCATGTGCATCTTTAACTAAATGGACAATGTGACCAAAAGTAGTTTAGGCTGTCAGCAGCCATGGTTCCAGGGACAGGGCAGGGACCCAGAGAGGACGGCCCCTCCCGAGCTGCCGTGCCCCCTGACCTCACACCCAGGACGGAGGTCAGGAGGCTGCGGGGATTCACAGTGTGAGAAATCACTTTTATTTTTACCTTTCGCCCAAGGCAAGAAAAAAGCGCACGGTGAGGCAGGGAGCGCGCACGTGAGTGAAGTCAAGGTCTGAGAGACAGTGAAGCCGAGGCAGACGGAGCACGCAGTTGAAGTGAAACCAACCCTGGCTCCAAAGCTGATTGGTCAGGGAAGGCCCGCAGGACCAGACGCGCTGGACACGGGCTCCCGCGTCCAGTCTCCAACCAGCGAACAGAGTCAGGGCCCAGGAAGGGGCGCATCTGCGTTCCGAACCCGCGCCGAGAGACAGGTGGCCGTGTGTGATGAAGCTGCACTAACGGATTTGCACACGGAAGCCGTCACAGTGAGAATTTCGAGAGACCACCGGCCGAGCTCCTGCAGGCCCGGCTGGGGAGGGAGCCCTGGGGTGTCTGTCGAGTGGTGGCTCGGACGGCAGTCACGTCGGCTCTGATGGGTTCGCCGGCCCGTGGGCTAGGGCCCACTCCCGTCTCCACCTTACAGGCGAGGAAGCTGAGGCAACGAGAGGCGGCGTGGCCTTCGGCGTTTCCGATCCAAGCCAGTTATTTCTATCTGTGTCAAGAAAACGTAAGCTTCGTATCTTCGCACCAGCGAGACGGGCAAAAGCGGCCCCACAAGCAAGGCCTCGGGACCCACCTCCAGGGCACGGGGAAGCCCTGAGGCCCCCAGGGGAGCAGCCCGTCAGTCCACACAGTCCAAAGTGGGAGGGGCCCCAGAAGAGCGGAGGCCACCATCAGAGGGGCACCAGGGGACCGACCGGGAGGCTCCTGCAGGAGGCAGGTGGGGATGGGTCTGGACAAGGTGCACTCAGTCTTTCAGGTGGGCCAGAGGGGGCTGGGAAGGGAAGGAGCCTGGGTGTCCCTGGCACTCCTGGAAGGGTAAGGCCGCCTGGGGAGGAAGACTGGGGATGACTGAGAAATCAGCAGAAGTGCTTGGCCGGCCACCAGGTGCAGGCTGTCTACCAGGCCGGAATCACCCAATGGGCCTCGCTGTGCAGGTGGCTGGACTCCAGGCGTCTGAGAAGCCCCTGGACACGAGTCCTGAAACCGCGTCTCTGGAGAAGGCTGTGGGTCAGGGCGACCAGCGCCTTTGTTGACTCGGAGGCCAGGTCTGTGGCCCCAGCTGGTACGAGCTCCAGCCCGTAACTGGAGCCTGAGATCAGGAGGGTGGGGAGGAGGGCAGGAAAGCAGGTTGCAGGACCATGCAGCCCCAGCTCTGGGACCCAAGAGCCCCCAGAAGCTGGAGGATGGGCCATGGGGCTTCAGGAGGGGTTCCCCACAGGCCTGCCTGCGGCAGATGGTGCCCCGTAGGAGCCAGTGGGGCGCCCTCCACAGGTAGTCTGGATCGGAGGCTGTCCATCTTCCTGCTGGAAGTGGAACCCAGCCCACTCACCGCCCCACCGCTGCACCCTCCCCCTTCCACCCAGGATGAGTCACTCCGGAGCCTGCCGCTCTTCCCTGCTGGTTTTGCTCCTCAGGGTCACAGCAGCAGCAGGATCTCAAGGACAGACCAGGTTGGAGGGCCTATCAGGAGGGTGGTGGTGAGCTAGTGCACATCACGCAGGAGCCCCAGGGCTACTGGCTGTCCCTACCCCCCGAACTCCAGCACTGCAGGAGGGGGCCCTTCCTGGAACTGCCTAATTGCTGGCCGTCACAGCTCAAGCGGGTCACCCTGAGACCCGGCTATTCCCAACTGCAGCAGGTGCTGCCCCCACCCCCACCCCGCGCCCACCCTGTGGGCCCAGCAGATGTTTTCCCAAGTCGGTAGGTGGGCAGGCCCACAGTGGGACAGCCTGCCTAGCCCTCGGCCAGAAGCTGCAAGGGCAGGGGACCTGGGGCTGGCCACACGTGACCAGGTGAAGACCCAGGCTGCCGCTCCGGGAGCTTGAAGGAGCTGGGGAGAAAGGGGCCCAGCTCATGCCCTCACCCTGCACGCTTGCCCCACCTCCCAAATAAGCACAAGAGGCAGTGGTCTTCTTCTAAGGACAACGGACATTGTAGACACTGGTGCCAGGCTCACGCCTGCGAGGCGGCACACCGGGGACGAGCAGAGCAGAGACGGAGGGGGTAGCCGCTGCGGGGACACCAGCCAGGGCCCGGGGTTGCTGGTGGTCACTAGGGTGACGGTGACAGGGGTTAGCCACAATGATTCCAGAAATGCCAGTTCACAGTCGGGGGGGTCATGGAGAGCGAGCACTGGGTGTCGCCGGGGGTCAGCGCAGGAAGCAGCCTCAGCTGGGGTGCTCGGGTCCGCCTTCCGTCCACGGTGGGTGTGCGGGCAGTGGCCTTGCCAGCCAATCCTGGGCTCCCGGTCCCCAGCGCAGGGCCAGGGAGGGGGGTGTTGTCTGTCGTGCTGTGGACGAAACTTGGGACCCAGACCACTGTGCAAGGCTGTCCTCTGCCACCAGGCTCCCCCTTCCTCGCCACCTGCCCCCACTCGCCACAGCACATCCTCATCAGTGGCAGCACTGCAAAATGTAAAGGGGGAGGGCACCCAGCCCTGAACCACCAGCTTCCCCCAAGGTCGAAAAACTCACCCCTGGAGCAGCTGGGTGCCAGGCCCCGCCTGCTGACCAGCACCCGGCCACCAGCTCGTCAGACACCCTGCAGGGACAGGGGATGCTGTTCACAGAGGCTCCTGCAACGCTTGGAGGGGGGTCCCCAGGAGGCCTCTAGAAGGAGGACACACAGCCCACCAATTTCAGCGACATCAGGGTATAAGAGGGCTGGCTCCTGCAGTGGGCCCAAGACGCTAAGGCACAAAGCTGACCTAAGCCCACTGGGGTGGGGTGGGAAGGCAGGCTCCAAGGGGACCTTGGGCCGGCGAAGCGCACAGTGACCAAGCAAGGAGGGCAGCCCGGTTCTTCCCACTTGGCACAGACCGCAGGGTGGTGACGGGAGCGGGTGCTAATGGCTCTCGCTAGGAGGGGTTCTGTGTCCTGAGGGCCCCTATACAGGCTTCTGGGAAGCAGGAAGAGCCCTGGGTGCGGCTGGCACCCGCGCTCAGGCCCAAGGGGCAGTTCCGAGCTGGATTCTGGGAAGCAGATGCCAGGCTGGCGGTCTTTCGATGACTCCTGGCCCTGGCGCGGGCGGGCCGGTGCCCTCTCCATCTCCAGCAGGCCCTGCGTGGCGATCCTAAGGAGGGAGCGGCAAGAGTGGGCCTGAGGCCTCCCTGGCATTTGTCGGTAGAAGAGCCCCGGTGGGCGGCCACCTCAAGCTTCAGGGCTGCCGGCGCAGGCCTGGGCGCCCGAAGGCCGGGTGCATGAGGTTCTCCGTGATGTAGGCCACGAGCAGGCAGATGACCACGAGCATGACGCAGATGGAGCCGCCCACCGCCGTCATGGCCACAACGATCTCTCGCATGCCGGCAGGCTCCGCAGCGAACTCCACGCATTCGGTGGGCCCGGAGGGCTCCGGGGGGCCGGCGGCGGCGTGCTCGGCGCGCAGGGGCAGCAGCTGCAGGCACAGACGGTAGCGCACGCCGTCGTGCACGTCGGGCAGCAGGTAGTCGCGGCAGGAGGCGCCGAGCAGCACGCGCTCGCACGGGAAGCGCGTGTAGGCGCCGCGCCACGAGCAGTTGAGCGCGAAGGCGCGCACGCGGAGCGCCTGGGCCGGGGGCAGGCGCCACTGCAGCAGCACGCTGCGGTTGCGCAGGACGCTGGCGCGTAGCAAGTGACCGGCAGAAGCGTGCACCGCGCAGCCGGGCGCCTGGCAGCTGAAGCCGTGCGCAGGGCTGCGGAAGCACAGGCGCCCGCCGCCCGCCTCCGGGCCCTCAGGCAGCACCTTGTAGGGACACCAGGGCGCGTCGGCCCCGGGCTCCCAGCCCGGGGGCGTCGGGGCGCCCGCGGCGCAGGGATGCAGCGCGCAGGCGGCCAGCAGCAGGAGCAGTAGGAGCAGCAGCGGCGACGGCGGCGGCGGGGCGTGCATCCTGCAGCTGGGCCGGGCGGGGGCTCACGGGCGAGGGCGCAGGGTCACACGGGCCGCGCCACCGCCGCCGCCGCTCCCCGCTTACCGGCGCACCGCGCCCTCCGCCACCGCCCGCTCCGACCCGCCCCCGCGCCCCGCGCACTGGGACCCGGCGTGGCGGCGGAGGCGGGGCCACCCCACGCTCCGCCCCCCTTAACCCTCGCTGGGCCGTGGCCTTGGGGCCCGGGAGGGTGGATCTCAGGCGACAAGAGGCACAGGGCAGTGAACACGAGCCCCTGGCGGCGGCCACTGAGGCCTCGCGACCCCTGTCCCCAGAGGCGCCGGCGTGTCGGCTCCGCGCAGGTCCACCTGCGCCTCCGTTTCTTGCCGTGTGAGCTCACTTCCGATCCCCGCTTCCTTCCTTGCCCCCGCCGGGCTTTCTGAGGCTTTCCCGTGGGCCGTGGCGGGCATTGGTCCCGGGGGCAGCTCCGCGACTTCCTTAGACCATGCGGTCGAGGACGTGGTGCTTTTGGTTGGGGAGGGCAGGCAGCGGCCTGGGACTTGCAAAGCCCCCGGTCATGCTGGTCAACCCCAGACGCAAGGTGGGGACCTAAAGTAAGGGTCCCGCCCGTCCTGACAGCGGGGAGACGAGGACGGAAACCTCCCTTAGCCCCCAGAGCTTCCGTCCCTCCCGAGCTGGAGGGCGCAGATCAGGAAGGGGCGCGAACGATGAGGCTTCCCTGGGTGAAAACTTTTCATTCTTCACACAAAAGAGGCAGCTGCAGGGCAGACCACCCTCTGCTCTGGTTAATCCCCAGGGTAGCCTTCCCGAAGGCCCCGGTAGTGGGTCATGGCTGGACAAAGAAGCCCCCTTCCCCACAAGTCCACCAGATTCTCCCACTCTTCAGGACGGGCCCCAAGGCCCTTGCCGCTCAATCCCACCCCGACCTGGACCGCCTCGCCCTCCAGGACCAGTGGACAGCTGGCCAGGCCTGCCTGATCTGAGTGGACATGAAGCAGGAGCCCCTCCCGTTCGGGGAGCAGGGTCTGGTGGCACGGTGGCTCAGTGCCCTGGGCAGGGAGTCCAGGAGCAGTCAACTGGCCACTGTGCTGTGTACCCGGGGCTGTTCTCCCCTTGGGGAGGGAGGGGAGGGACTCGGTGGGCTGCAGTGCCCACGAGATACTGGTCCCCAGCTCCGGACAGCCATGGAGCACCCCGCCCCGCCCCCAGCCTCAGCAGTTCCTGGCCATCTCCCAAAATTCAGTCCACCACCAGCTCTCAAGGCCTCTAGCAGAACCCGAAGCCAAGGGTCAGAGGCCCTCACGCCAGTCCAGCACACCTCGTTACCTGGCCTGGAGGGCCCCGACCCCAGCACCAGGCCTCTACGCCATCTAGCTCCAGCGATAAAGGTTTGGGGAGGGGCTTCCCCTGGCTCCTCCTTTCCCCTCAGGTCCAGAGGACCCTGGGCCCTGCCCCAACTCCGTGGGGGACTCGGGAGTTCCACCAGAGAAGCAGGAAGCGTTGGTGATGAACCCCCTCTGCCCCCTGGAGCGCAGGCCAACCTGCTCACCCCTGGGCCAGCGGCAGGTCAAGGGGCAGGGGCCCCCTGGTGGGCAGAGCGGGGTGGGGGGGGGCGGCGGGTGGCTCTGTGTGTGAGGGAGGCTCTCCGTGTCTTAGGCATGCACGTCAGAGCCATGTGGCGGCACCCGATGAGTAGACAGCCTTCGCTTTCCGCGTTTTGATATCACAAAGGTTGCGACAAAGGTGCCTTATCCCGGTCCCTGGGATCAGGGTCCTGGGCGCTAAAGTAGACGGCGACCGCCACCTGCCGGCGCTGTGGGGCAGTGCCGCGCGGGGCGGCGGCCCGGCAGCGGCTTGTGAGCGTTCCACTTTAAAACCTTTTCTGTCCTTTCTGCAGCCGTTGGGCTCGCTGTCTCCGCCTTTTGTCTGCAGGCTGCAAACAGTCCTCCCGGTCTCTGGCCTCGGGCTGCGCCTGCACCAGGTCTGCCAGGCGCCAGCGCCGCACTTGGCGCTCTGCCATCCTGGGTTTGGGGTCGTGTCTGGGAAGTGTTCCCAGGCCTGAAGCTAAAAACAGGGTGTCCTTTGGGCTCCCGGTACTTACATGGTTTTATTTATTCCGCATCTATTTTTGGTCAACTCCAGACGTTCCTGTTTAGGGCCCAAGGCTGGGACTCAGCCCTGTGACTCCCCAGGGGCTTGTGAGGCAGCCTGTGCCTCACAGGCTTGGCACACACACGGGGCCCCTGCTCCGGCCCCTGTCCCCACCGTTTGACTTGTTTGGGCCTGAACGTGCTTTCCCGTCCGGCAGGGCGAGTGCCCCTCGGTACTTCCACCGTTCAGGCCCCAGGGACACGGTTCCAGCAAAGGCGGGTGAGACTCAGCCTGAGCAGAGCCCTGGCTGGCAGCTGAACTCTCACCCCGCCCTTGGGACAAGCCGGTCAGGTGTCCAGGCCTGGACCGCCCAGCGCTTTCGAGCAGCGCAGCGGCCTGGCCCTGACCCTGAGTGGGCACGTGCCTCCGCTCCACTTCGCAGTGTCCTTCTCCGTGAATTGGGACTGATAACCTGGGGCCACCTGGCCCGCCCAGCTCAGTGAGGACACCCGCGAGAACACAAGTGCCCAGGATACGGCAAGCACTGAAAAGTGGCCATGGCGCCGATGTGGCTGCAGGCTGAAAAGAGGGGCGTGAATTGGAACTCTGCACTCCACGGGGCATGGCGGCCAGGCTCCCTTCCGGTGCTGCTTCCAGAAGCACGCCTGCGCCTCCTGGGAGGAAGAGAAGGGGTCCCAGAAGAAACATTCGCCAGCTCGCCCAGGACCACTCTGCGGTGGTCTAGGCGTACCCAGCCCTGCCCAGGGGAGCAGAGCATCCACCCAGCTGTTAGGGGCTGGGACTGCCGCTGTTCCCAACATCCGTTCGTCCATTATTTCTTAGTGACTTCACCAGAGGTACCTGGGCAGGTGGCCTGGCATGTCCCAGCTTCCCCTGCAGCTGCCTGTGCCAAGACCTGGCCAATGGAACGTCAGTGGTATGGCACCTCCCTCCCCGCTCCTTCTGGAGGGGCCAGCCCTGGACCACTGGTATCAAAGAGAAGACCCATCCTCGGTCTTGTTTAAGCCCCTATTATTCAAAGCTTTTCTGACACTCTCGGAGGGGTGTGGCCCTACCTACCCCCCATGTGTCACTGAGATATGAACAGGGAAAGATGGCTCGTCAGACATGTGAAAAGATCTTTCAACAGGAAATGGAGAGACCGAAGCAAACGGAGAAGCGTAACCTGGATGAGAGTGCAGAAAGCAGAAAGGCTTTAAAAATCTGTAATTAGACTAAAGTGAGAAAAATTGTACCTGTGAAGACCATTACGAAAAGGAATCAGAAGAAATAAACGTGAACTCAAAAAGATAAAGTAGGTGAAAGCCGCCAAGTGTTTTTACACCTCCCAGCAATGAGCAATTCTCCAGCTCTCAGTGGACAGGGACCGCTGTCCTACACCTTAATGAAAAATTTTGTAAAACAAAAATGACCGGAAGAGCTACCCAGATGTCAGGGTCCATGAAAGTAATTTAAGAACATTACATCTGAAAGAGAATGGCATGCTTATAGCTCATGGTATGAAATATAAACAGAATAATACACAGAAACCCACTTGCAACAGCATTTGGAAAAGGTACACCTATTTACAGAGTTTAATGGTGCGGCTCAGTGGACTGAGTGCCGGCCTGCAAACCAAAATGTCGCCAGTTCTGTTCCCAGTCAGGGCACACACCTGGGTTGCCGACTGGTCCCCAGTTGGGGGCGTGTGAGAGGCAACCTGTTGATGTCTCTCTCACACGTTGATGTTTCTCTCCCTTTCTCCCTCCCTCCCATTCTCTATAAAAATATATATTTTTTAAAGATGGGTTCATCTATACGGCCACAAGATGTCTCTCTAATGAGACAAGCCCTTAAAATGAAGTGTTTTGCGCATCCTGGCATTCCTGCTACGTCACTCCTCAGTGTCTGAATGGGGAGGTGTCTTGAGCCTTCTGCTCAGGACTCACCTCCAGGACTTGCGTGGTGTCACCAATGTGTCTCCCTGAGCCCTGCCTGGGGCAGGAGGGGCGGCCCAGCCGTCGGGTCAGCTGTCTTGCTCCTGCCTTCCCTGCGCTGAGCTCCGCCTGTTGCTCATCCTTGCTCTCACCCTGCTGCTCCCCATTGCAGTTTTTAAATTTAACCTTTACTGTATTTTTTCCACTACCATTTAGTCCCCTTATAATCCCTTGTCACTCTGCTAAAATGACTTCCACTCCATCATGTCCAGCTTTGATGGTTGGGGGTGTGCTCCTGCCAGGCAGGGCCTCTTACCTTCTGGGAGGAGGAGGAGGGGCAGCCAAGCGGGACCCGAACCGCAGCTGCTGCGAGGCCTGCAGATGGGCTCCCCGCCCCCCGCACCCCCACCCCATGCTCCTTCTCGGCTCTGAAACTGGTGTCATTTCTTTGCGGATCTGTCCTTTCCAGTAACCACAGCACCAGCTACTGCTTCTGATCACAACGAACTCTTCGGGTTCACCTTTTGTGAGCTTTTGCTAGTTGCTTTCCTTCCACTTCCATTGGTCTGTTATATAAATTTCAACTTTTACAAATTTAGTGTTTTGAAAGAAAGACACTGACACAATTTGCTTCGTTTATTTACGTGTTGCGTGCTTGCCCCTTGCATGCGCCCTGCCGCAGGAACGAGCCTGCAGCCTCGGCCCAGGGAACCTGCCGTTCTTGTTCTCGGGGCAGCAACCCCACCCCAGCGGCGTCGGGTGACTCCCATCCGCTCCCTCCCGCCCCTTCACAGCTTCCTCGTCCACAACCACCGGGGGATGTGAGGGCCACCAGCTAGTAACAAATGTGGCAGCCGGGAGAATTTCAGTCACAGGCATTTTGTCAGCAACGCCGTTTGCTTCTCGTCTTCGGCCACCTCGGGCGATGGCTTTCTAGTGACCTTTCCACTGTGGGCAGCTGTCAACAGCTGGTCACTGGCTCCAATTCAACGCCAACAGGAATCCCCAAGTTGGGGCGCGCTGAACACAGAAACTTTACTGCAGACGGCCCCGCGGTGGTAATACAGCGTGGCTGTGGGAACACGGCTGTGACCGCCGCCAGCGAGGAAGCGAGGAAGCGAGGAAGCGAGGAAGCGAGGAAGCGAGGAAGCGAGGAAGCGAGGAAGCGAGGAAGCGAGGAAGCGAGGAAGCGAGGAAGCGAGGCTCCCCACGACGCTGGAACTTGGGACGCAGACCCTGCAGGCCTCAGCAGAAAGTGCATTCTAGGGACCCGGCAGGACGCTGGCTTATATAGAGAGAGGCCCTGCCCACTGGCCCCTGATTGGTCACTACAGACCCGCTCTGATTGGTTGGGGAAAGCCTGGGTCCTATTGGTTGCAATAGGATCCCAAGACCTCCTATAAAAGGGTTTCTCAGGGGCTAGACAGCGCGCAGGCTGGGGCAGGTGTAGAGGCTTCTCCACGAAGAGCGGGTTGTGGGAGAAGCACCTGTGTAGAAATGGCTGCTGCTTGGCCACCAGGAGCCCTTCTTAGTTCTCACAGCCCCACGTTCTCAGGTCCTCATCTCCTTCATCGCTATCAAATGTACTTCTTCAGTGTCGTCTGTGGAGTTCTCTCCTTTGTTGGGTAATCGTGAACGTTGTAGTCCGTTGTTTGCTGCCCTGAAGCTTCTCTTTGGTCAGTACACGCTCCAGTTACCCTGGATGGCACCGGAATGCCTTGCGTCCCTTATTGCTCACTCAGGGGCCACTGTCCTGCTGACCTCACATCCTGACTTTCTTTCTACCTTAGTGGCTCACCTTTTGTTTAACATTTACGGTGACTCAGACTGCAGCTTGGAATCACAGCAGCTCGGTGACTTACTCCCCACTGTTCCAGTGCCCTGCTTTCTCCACCTTTCCCAACAAACCGTTTTGATGCTTCTGCATCTTCACGGACAAGATCCAGTTTAACTGAATCCTGACACCATCCACCTAGAGGGTAGTGTCAGATTCCCACAGGGTAAGGGTTCAAGTCCTCTAAGGCTGATTTGAGACTCCATCACAATTCCAGGTGGTTACCTGGGTTTCTGACCAACTGGACATGAACTGGAGGTTTCTGTAACCCCATCCCTCGATCTGACTGACTCGACAGAGCTGCTCACAGGGCTCAGGAAGTTCATCTAAGAGAGCACCACTTTATTACGTCCGATAGGACGGATGGAACAGCCAGATGGAAGGGATGCACAGCGCCAGCTGCAGGGAGAGGGTCACAGCCCTCTCCCCAGACCTCCGTGTGCTCATCCACGCATCTCTTTTTTGTTTGTTTGAAGGAGGCCTCATTAATTACAAAGGCACAGTTGACTAAATCATTAGCCATTGGTGACTGAACTAAATCTCCAGCCCCTCCCCTCCCCTGCAGGTCAGAGGGTGAGACTGAGTTCCAATCCTCTAATTACATGGTTCCTCTGGCAACCGACCCCCACCTTGAGGGGCTTTTCAGAAACAACCTTATTAATACAAACTGTGGTTAAAAAAGGCTTGTTGTGGCCCTGGCTGGTGTAGTTCAGTGGATTGAGCGCGGGCCTACGAACCAAAGGATCGCGGTTCGATTCCCAGTCGGGCACATGCCTGGGTTGCCAGGCCAGTTCCCGGCAGGGGACACACGAGAGGCAACCGCACATTGATGTTTCTCTCCTTCTCTCATTCCCTTCCCCTCTAAAGATAGATAAATAAATAAATAAAATAAATATTAAAAAAAAAGGCTTGTTGTGGATATCAAAATAAGCTTTAAGACTTCACTCAGGAAATGCAAGAGTTTTTGGAGCTCTGTGCAGGAAACTGGCCAAAGACCAAATGTATATATTTCTTACTATAAATCAGGTATCATAGAGCTTAAATCAACAAAAGATGGAAGGTAAATTAAAGGATATCTACCAGAAAAAGAGGTAGACTGAGTGCTGGCCTGCGAACCAAAGGGTTGCAGGTTTGAATCTCAGTCAGGGCACATGCCTGGGTTGCAGGCCAGGTCCCCAGTAGGAAGCACGTGAGAAGTAACTACACATTGATGTTTCTCTCCGTCCCTTCCCCTCTGTAAAAACAAATAAATAAAATCTAAAAAAAAAAATTCTTAGTAGAAATCCCATTGCGAAAACAAAGGAAATGTTAGGGGAATGTTCTTTAAAAAGCTCCCAAGGTGATGGACGTGAGACTCTGGGATGAAGAGGACTTGTGCCCAGGGCCGTGGGTTAGGACCACACCGAGATAGTCACCAAGCCCAGATCCAACTGCCCACCGCTGGGAAAGTCAGTACCTGAGAGGCAGCTGATAGAAGGGAAGGGGCTTTATTCAGGGGCTGGCCACCTAGAAGGTGGGGACTCTCATACAAAGCCCATCTCCCGATGTCAGTGCAGGCAGGGGGGCTTGCAAGCAGCGGGAGGGACAAGGAGAATAAGGTCAGGGGGACAGCTGCAGTGTCCTTGATGGTCCCGATGTGGGTCTTTAATGTCCACACCCTAGAACGGTTTGGTGCCAGCCAGGCAAAGTCCTGCAGGTGGGCAACCTGTGTCAGCCAAAGTTGTGGTCAAGACCATTTTTGTACAGGCAGGCACTGGAACTGCTGGAGCTTGCAATGTGCTTACAAAGAAACTGTCAGTGTGTGAGTTCCTTTTATCAGTTCGTTAGGACATTGTATTCTAATTCCATTTCACAGTAAGTCAGAGTAGCATAAAGGTTTTATTTCCTGTTACAGTATATCACTGTGACAGACGACAACACTGAGGATAAAGAGAAGATGTTAAATGTTTTCAGAGAACAGATCACACACAAATCGTCAAAAGTTAGAATGGCTTCGGAGTTTTCAACTGCAGCCTTGGGAGCTGACAGGAAAAAAAAATTATGACTTCAAAAGTCTTGAAGGGAAAATACTTCCAACCTAGAATTCTATACCCTGCCAAACTATCAATCAGAGTGAGAGCAGAATAAACACGTCAGGCATGGACCCTTCCCAGGAAGCTACTAGAGGGCTGACTCCATCAAAATGAGAGATTAAACCAAGAAAGGGGGACAGTACAGACCCCCGGAAGCAGGAACTCTATTACAGGGAAAAAGCAAAGAGCTCCACAAGGTTGACCACGTAGAAAAGCTCAAGATGACAGCTGTGCAGGGGCTTTGACAGCAAACAGTCTGGACCAGAAACAGAAGACACAGGACTCTGGCAGAGGTCTCCAGGATTAAATAGAGTGTGTCTGAGCCTCTGGAAAATGTTACGGATAGGCTTGTGGCGAAGATGTTAGAGCCTTGGGGGAAAAACTGGCTATGGGTCAGTAAACTCTAGGCATAAGAAAACTATTAAGAAAAAAAAATACTGGGTAAGTATTAAGAGAAAAAAGAAAATATTGTGCAAGAATGGAGGCATGGTGTTTGCAATAACAGGAAGCAGCCAGCAGTCATGGAAACGCACCCGGGAAGTTGATGTAATCCTAACGGTTAGGGAAGTCATGTGGCCATTTGGTGGGGAGGGGAAGGGGTTGTTTGGAGACCAAGTTCTCACGGACCTTATCTGGAAGTCCACAGAAATGCCTAAATACATAGACAAGTAGCAGCCTCTGGTTTAGCAACAAGGAGGTTCCTGTCACAGGAAAGGCTACAAGTTTCTAGTATTTGCCTCCGTGGAATACACAAAGGACGGTGATTTTTACTGTCCCCTGTTCCGCGCGAATTAAAGCCGTGTACTGCCGTTACTTTGACTTTAAAACAAATTACATCAAAAGAGTTGACTCCGACCACGCTTCGTCTCCCCGTTCCCGAGGCCAAGCCAACGTAGCTGTGGGCAGAAGCCCTCCGCAGCCTCTGTCTCCCGGGTAACGGAACGCGTCTCCAAACCCAAGAGCGCCACGTAGGATCTGGAGATGGCGATGCCTCGCAAACTTACGCACTTCCGGCGCAGGCTCCACCCCCAGAGCGAGGGGCATGGTCCCCAGGCCTGGAGTGGATACTCGGGCTCCGGCCGCCTGGAGCCGAGTTCCGTCCCCGCGCGTGTCGGGCCCTCAGTGACCCGGGGCGCCAGTGTCCCCGCGCGCACCCGACAAGGGAGTCCGGTCCCTTCCCGTGCAGTGGCACGCCGCTCAGCCCCTGCCCCCCAGCGTGGTAACAGGTTCGTGAGGCTGCCGCAATCCGCACCCCTCTGACGAGGCGGATCCCACGTCGTCCGACGCGAACGCGCCCTGCGTCCGCGGCGGCGCAGACCCGAGCTGGAGCCCCTGCTCTTCCCGGGGAAGCAGGCCTGCGGATAGTTGCGGGGCCAGGGTTCCATCTCGCCGCCTCTGCCGCGGCGCCCCCTGCAGCTGTCTGCGTCAGCGCCGCCGCGGGGCCTCTTGGGAGTTGAGGTTCAGGTCCGCCCCCACTTCTCGCGCTCGCGGGCTGCAGACTACAACTCCCGGCAGGCCTTGCGGCGGCCCCAGGAGCCCGAGCGCTCGCTGGGGGCTTTGGCCGGTGGGCTGGGGTGCGGCGGCCTGACTGGCTGGTGCTGGGCAGCCGAGAGGCTGCAGGGCTGCCGGCCGCCTTGCTAACAGACTCGGCGCTTCTCAGGCCCCGGGAGTCCTTGCGACAAGCAGGCGGGACGCAAACTTGCGAGCAAGTGGTGGGGTCGATGGTGGTCGCACTGTGGCCGGGGCCGGGGATCTGGCAGCCGCTGGGGACCTGCGCGGCTTCCCTAGGAAGGGTGATGGAATGACAGGGGGCGGGGCGGCCCCGGGCGACGCAGGCCGGGGACACCTTGGGGGCGGGCGCCCGACCCTGTCCTGTCTTGGCTACTTGTGTCCCGGCTCCCCCCGCGGCCCCGTGCTCTTGGCCAGCACCCAGCGCGGGGCCCTGAGGTCTGCAGGTCCGGGGCCACCGGTCCTCCGGCTGCACTCCAGGCGGCCGCAGACCCCAGGGAGCCGTGCAGGGCAAGAGGCAGGCTCCTGGGGCGGCCCTAGATGTCGTGGGCGCTGGCCCGGGAATGGGCATACAGACAGGTTAGCCCTGCCCGCGCGATCCCGTCGGAGGTGCTAACTGCGTGTCTTCCCGCCGCCACAGGGTCGTGGCTTGCGCCGGTGGCCAAGCACAGTGCCGGTGCCCAGCTCTCAAGGCATCAGGGCTGCAGCCCAAGAGGCGCAAGGCGGGCTGCGGGGGGACTGGACGGCCAGACAGGTGAGCTCCTGAGGGGCCTGCGGTGCGGTAGTTTAGGTTTGGCGTTCTCATTCTGTCTGGCACCGTGTCAAAGGGGTTTTGCTTGCTTTCGCGTGTGTGTGGCGGGGTGGATAATTAATTGTGCTTCTCCCCCTCGGAGTTCGGAACCAGTTGAAATAAACAAAGTCACCAGACCGGCTCCTGGCAGGCACCAGCCTAAGCAAGTGGAAGCCCTGGCAAACCTTGTCTGTCCTGGCAGGTCCCCTCTCACCATTCCTGTGTGACCTAAATGTCACGATCCCATCCACGATGGGCTGGTGCAGTGGTTGGAGTGCGATCCTCCAGTCTGCGGGGTGCCTGAGGGTCTCCACCTGGGCAGTGACCACCCTGCACTTCCTTTGGGCCGCCCTGACCTGCAGGTCGCAGGCAGGGCCAAGTGCACTTTCCTGAGCTCTGTCTCAGGCCTCCGCCCTACCCCCTCCTTGAGAACGTCCACCTCTCTCTTAGCCAGAGCTGCCACATGACAGGAGCCTGCTGATGGCCCACACAGGGTGTTGACTCCGGCAGCAGCAGGCCCTTGGGGGCGGGGGGGGGGCTGCCTCTGTCGCCCCAGTCTCCTCTTCACACAACTTTATCCCTCTGAATAAAGGCATTTTGCCAACTTCTTAGCTGAATGTGATTTAATGTTTATGGCGTTTAAGTTTCTCCGATAAAACACTGACAAGTAGGGGACACCGGGCTCGCACACTGTTCCCACGTGGCCCCGAACACGCGGGTGCCCGGGCGGGCAGGCCCTGGGAAGAGGGAGACCAGCAGCGCACAGGGCGGCCCCACGGCCGCCCCCGTGGTGGAGACAAACGCGTGTGTAACTGCCTTTTACAGCCGTTTCTCCCGGACTTGCTGGCGGGCCACCTGCGGGGTTTGCTGCGCTCTGTGTCGGCAATGGCTGCTGGTTTCCAACAGGGGATCTTTGTGGCTGAGCAAATGTGTGACCCAGGAAATAGCAGCTCAGGGGCTGGGAGGCCGGCGCGAGGCTGCTGTGCGCTCTGAGGTAAGTCCTGCTTGGCTCCAGCGTGTCGGTCGCACAAGTCCCGCCGCCCTGGCTGCCTCAGAGTCATTTCGGATGTTCGTAGCCACAGCCTCGGAGGGGGCTCGGTGCCGGACAGGGGTCCGGCCTGTGGGCCCCAGGGAGCTGGCTCGGCGTGGTTTCTGGCAGAGGAAGGAGGAAAGACTCTGGGTGAGCCCCCAGCTGGAATGGGGGCTCCGCTCCCTGCCCCACCTGCTCCCGGCCCTGGTGCGGCCCCCACTCACTCCCTCTGCTCGCACCCCGCTGGACCTCGAGAGGTGAGGTGGCAGGCTTTGATGCCGGGACCTGGTGTCACGTGGAGCCCAGGCAGCCGTGTACTGGGCCCCAGGGAGGACAGTGACAGAGACCGGACTGGGGGGGGGGCGGGGGGAGTGGCTCTCCTCACCTCACGAGGGTCCTAGGACTCTGTGCCAAGGTGCTTCTGAGCCTGGGAGCCGGTGCCGAGTCACCGTGTCGAGTGCAGGGGGGCAGCGGGCGGGTGTTGCTGGAGTCCTCGCTCTGGCTCCGGTGACGCCGTGCTCGGCGGGGGTGCCCAATCCTCTGGAGTGGGGTACGGAAGGCAGCTGACAGGGAGGCTCCCAGAGCCCGGGTGCCCCCAGAGCGGGACGCCTCTCTGTCCTCCAGCGCCCCCCTCAAGGTGCGTCGGTCTGGCCTAGCAAGGTGAGGGTGGGGGGGTGTGGCCTGGGGGCCGGCCCGGGGTTGGAGGCGGACGGCCAGGCTGTGCTAAAAATACCGGGTGTGAAGACGCCAGACGCTGGCCGGAGGCCCCGATGACCCTGCCCTGCCCCCCACGTGCAGCGGTCACTGGCCACGGCCTGGCCCTCGCTCCCCTCAGGCCCTGCCAGGCCCCCCGGCCCCACTCTCTTCTCTGCCCACCTGCTGAGAGCAGGGCCACACTTGCTCTGCCGTTTGGGGCGCCCCCCGCCCCGTGTCGTGTTGGAGACGGCCCTGCAGCACACAGCCAGCGGCTCCCCAGGCCCGCAGACGGGCGGGTGTGGCGGCGGGCCAGGCAGGCTGAGGCCGGGCCCCGGGGTGCGCCGCCCTGCTGCGAGCACGGCACTGGCTGACGGCACTGGGGTGGGGTCCTGCTGGGGCTCCCCGTCTCGGAGCGGGGCCAGGCTCTGGGCTCTGCGGTCGGGGTGCCCTGCAAGTGGATCTGCGGTGGGCCCATGCGCTCACACGGGTGGGGCCACCTGGACAGAGGCCGCTCTGGCAGCTGCAGCGCCAGGTGCGTCTGGGTGGGAGGAGAGCATGGTCGGGCGGCCGGCAGAGGTCTGTAGCCTGGAGCGGGACAGGCTGGGGCTCGTGTTCCGAGGGGCAGTGACAGCACTCTGCTGCCACGGGCTGCTCTGCAGGAGTCAGACACGTGGGAGAGCTGCTGGCGGGGGGGCACCAGGCAGGACTCCGAGGCCACGGGTGGGCGGCCTGCCACGCCTGCCTGCCGAGGCGAGGCCACGGGACCCCTCCCCTTGCCTGGGGCTTGCGGCAGCCCGCTGCGTCCTCACATGGCCCTTCTGGACATGGACACCGTGGCTCTGGCACGTCTGGGTGTGGCTGCCGGAAGACCGAGAAGCCCTTCGTGGCCCCAGGCCTCGAGCTCACCTCGGAGCCCACGTGGGGAAGGGCGGGACAGGCCCCAGCAGAGGTGCCATGCGGCCCCAGAGGGGAGGCCGTCGGGCGAATCAGCAAGGAGTAACCTCCGTGAGGAAAGGCGCCCAGTCAGCCCCTGGGTCGGAGCGCCCGGTCCTGTTCCACACACCTGCCGGGCCCCGGAGGCCCCGGAGGCCCAGGGGTAGTGGAGGGAAGGTGCCGGCGCAGGGACCCTTCCCGGAGGACGGGGGTTTGCGGGAGACCACACTGTCTGAGCAGCTCGTACCCGAGAACACAAGGGGTCATTCGCTTGGACCCTCAGGCTGGGCATGGATGACAGCCCTGCCCACTGCGCTGGACGTAGGCTCAGGCGTGGGTGGGGCAGAGGTGGACAGGTTCCCGGGGTTCCGGGGCCTGTGGCTGGAGCGGGAACGGGGCGGCGGGCAGAGCACGGACGGCGGCTCCATGGGGTCTTGCTCTGCCCCCGGGCGCCACCTCCAGGATGGGCGCAGGGGCCGCTGCTGTGCCTTCCGGAAGCCGCCCAGCCCTGTCCTTCAAGTTGGTTTTCGCTCTTAAGCGTCTTCCAAGTCCCTTCGTGTTGCTGAAGACACTGCGCTGAGTCAGGGAGAGTCAGGGAGTGCGGCGCAGGCCCTTGCCGAGCCGTCTGCGAGGTGACTGGGCATGCATCTCCGGGTCAGGGAGTCGTGCCCGCCTGGAAGGTCCTGCAGCCGGGGTGGCCGCCTCTGCCGCTGGCTCCAGGGCTCCAGGGCTCCAGGGCTGAGATCCGCTTGCTGCGTTGGCGACCTTTCTGGGAGCTGGGCCGGTTTGGGGCACGAGGCTGTTCTTCCACATGGGTGCCTGAGCTTCACCTCCACCTGCTGCTGGCGGAGTGGGGTGTTCCGGCAGGGTGGCCGGTGACCTGGGGGCCGTGGGAGACACTGTACAGGTGACCAACCACATGTGGCGGCGGCCAGGTGGCCCCTGTCACAGGGTTTCGCCCGTTTTCCACGGGGGTGTCTGCTCTGTGCGCTGGGGTCGGCACCCTTCCCGCGTGGCGGGCCCAAGTCCTTTGGGGGACTCGCAGATGGTGCACCACCCCGCCGGGTGTCCCAGCCCCTGCAGCCTCCTTGGGCCTCGATGAGCAGCCTCTGAGCCTCGGGGCCGCCCACCCCTCACCGGCAGTGCCGTCTGCTCTCTGCCCTCAGCCCTCGGCCGTGCCGCCTGGCCTTTCCTTGCCGCCTGGGAGCCGAGTCCGCTCATTCCTAAACGCCCACCACTGGACCTACTAGGGGGCGCTTGCTGAGGGGACCTCCCCTGCCAGGTGTGTGCCCTCGGTCCCCAGGATCCACTTTCCCCCCATGGGGGCTGCCCCCCACTCCTCTGGCATGCAGCAGGGCAGGGTCTCAGAGCAGCTTCCGGGGCCTTTCCAAAGAGGTGTCCACCCCCACCCCCGACGGCGCCACCTTCACCGGCCGGGCTGCTCTCCCCGCCGCTGCCTGGTGGCCCGGGGCCTCGCGCTCTCTCTGGCGCGCATGCCCACCACACTTCTCTCCCCCAAGCTCCCCAGGGTGGGTGTCCACCCCACTCTCCCTGGCAGCCCTGCTGTGGCTTGAGGTTGCCCCCTGCCTGCAGGTCCCGGAGCAGCGCCGCCCACCATGGATCCGGACCCCCAGGCGGGCGTTCAGGTGGGCATGCGCGTGGTGCGCGGCGTGGACTGGAAGTGGGGCCAGCAAGATGGCGGTGAGGGCGGCGTGGGCACGGTGGTGGAGCTTGGCCGCCACGGCAGCGCCTCGACCCCTGACCGCACGGTGGTCGTGCAGTGGGACCACGGCACCCGCACCAACTACCGCGCGGGCTACCAGGGCGCACACGACCTGCTGCTCTACGACAACGCCCAAATCGGTGCGTGCGCGGGGTGGGCGGGGGGCGGGGTGCGCCTACCCCCCCTGACCCTGCCCCGCCCCCAGGCGTGCGGCACCCCAACATCATCTGTGATTGCTGCAAGAAGCACGGGCTGCGGGGCATGCGCTGGAAGTGCCGCATCTGCGCCGACTACGACCTGTGCACGCAGTGCTACCTGAGCAACAAGCACGACCTCACTCACGCCTTCGAGCGCTACGAGACGGCCCACTCGCGCCCGTGAGTCCCGCAGCCGGCCTGGCCGCTCTGTGGCCCGACTCGCAGGGCCCTGACAAGCACCTGTGACCCCTGACCAAGCTGCCTACTCACCGTCCCCCAGGGCAGGTCAAGGCCTTCCTGAGCCATTTCCCTGAAAAGTGGCCAGGGTCACAGTCACTTTAGGGGCCTGGGCATTGACACCCACTGCCAGTCCACTGAGCAGGCTGCAGACAGTGGTCCCCTGGGCCGGGGTCGCCTCTGCGCTGGCACCAGCCCCAGAGCCAGTGGGGCTCCCGGGAACAGGGCATGGGGGGGGGGCCTGCGGGCACGCAGCCAGCATCTGCTGTGGGGGCCCTGGGCCTGGCAGTGGGAGCCAGCCCCCAGGCTTGGCTGAGGAGGGGCTGCTGGTCTGGCTGGAAGGCTCCCTGGCTGTGGTCAGGAGGGTCAGGCTGGGGGGGAGGCCACTGGGTTGGGGTGGGCACCCAGGGCACCGCCCCATCTCCTTATGTCCTTGTCGCTCCCTGCTCCGCAGCCAGAGGGGGAGCGGGGGTCAACCCTCCGGGCACCTGTGGCTAAGCCTGTGTTCCTCGTTCCTACCTTGATGGAGTGCTAAGCCCCCCAAACCAGGCCGTGTGCTCAACTTGGGAGACAGCCTGCACAGAGGGTGCCCGGCTCTTTGGGGGGCAGCAGGAGCAGAGGGACTGCACACAGGGGCCCTGCTGTGAGGCTGGGCCTGGAGGGCCCGTCCAGCCCAGCATCGGGCGGGGGGGGGGGGGCGTCTCCTGGAGGAACACAGTCAGCAGGCTCGCTCCAGGCCCCGAGCGAGGAGGGCACCGACCTGCTGGGCTGCCGTCTGGGCCCCGGGTGTGGGGAGCAAGGTGGGGAGGCCGAGGGCGTGTCACCCCGCCATCGCGCATGACCCAGCACGCGCAATCTTGCAGGGTCGCGCTGAGTCCCCGCCAGGGCCTCCCGAGGATCCCGTTGAGGGGCATCTTCCAGGGGGCGAAGGTGGTGCGGGGCCCCGACTGGGAGTGGGGCTCACAGGACGGTGAGTCGCGGGCGGGGGGGCAGGGGAGGGGAGGGGCAGGGCGGGGCTGGCAGGGCTGTGGCTGCACCTGGTGGTGCGGGCTTAGCCGGCCGGCGGGTCCACCCCCCCCAGGAGGGGAAGGGAAGCCGGGCCGAGTGGTGGACATTCGAGGCTGGGATGTGGAGACGGGCCGGAGCGTGGCCAGCGTGACGTGGGCCGATGGCACCACCAACGTCTACCGCGTGGGTCACAAGGGCAAGGTGGATCTCAAGTGTGTGGGTGAGGCAGCCGGCGGCTTCTACTACAAGGAGCACCTCCCGAGGCTCGGTAAGGGCTGCCTGCCCGTCCTCCTGCCCCGGCGGGGCCTGCGGGCTGGTCCAGGGGGTCTCTGCCGGGGAGGGGGGCGGTGAGTGCGAGCAGGGGAAGGGAGGGTGCAGCCTGAGTGGGGCTCACCACTTGCCCCCAGGCAAGCCGGCAGAGCTGCAACGCAGGGTGAGTGCAGATGGCCAGCCCTTCCAGCATGGCGACAAGGTGACGTGCCTGCTGGACGCAGACGTCCTGAGGGAGACGCAGGAAGGCCACGGCAGGTGGAGCCCCAGGGTGGTGGAGGTGAGCCACCTCCATGGGTCCTGTGCCCTGCCCTCCTCACAGCCTCGGGGCCTCAGCCACAGCCTCCAGGACCTGCCCCAGTTTTTGGGACAGACGGGTCCCGGGCACCATGGGTCGTGGGGACGTATGCGTGCAATTCGGCCATGAGACCCCCCTGGGCGCTCACCAAGGTGCCTGGGCACTGGGCCAAGGCCCATCCTCTCGCTTCCGTACCCCCTCCATGGACCTGCTTGGGCCCTGAAGGCGGAGTGGGGGGCCTAGCAGGGTCCTGGGGGCGGTCCAGGTGGGAAGGGACCAAGGCAGGTGAGCCACTGGGAGTCGTTGGGGCGGGGCAGGACAGGCAGGCGCAAGTGTCTCTCCAGAGCACCGCAGGAAGCCACGGGTTGGCTTCCTTCCTGAAATGCCCACGTGGGTGCTGCGTGGGGAGTCCGTGGGAGTGGGAAGGCCCGCCAGGACAGAGGCCGATGCTTGGCCCAGGGCGCCCGTTTGGGCAGAGGCACAGGGAGAAGAGATTCATAGGGGTGGACAGCGGAGTCGGTGGGTGGCTGGAAGGAGGGACATCTGTAGGCGGGGGCCCTGGGACGGAGTGGTGCCAGGAAGAGGACATGTCATCACTCAGCCCAGGAGCCCCGGGAGCCTTCAGGGAGGATGTGTGTGGGGTCACAGCACAGGTGGCTTGTACAGGGAGTCCTGTGCAGGTGAGGCCCCAGGTGTGGGGGAAGTTCCCAGGAAAGGTTTGGGGGTGGGGGTGAGGCCCCTTGGCCCGGCTCCCACGCTCCCCTTAGTCTCGCTGGGGCCACACCCCCAGCGCCCTTCGAGCCAGGCCTTGGCCCTGCTGCCTGCACCCCCCCAGCCTGTGCGCGGGGACAGGCTCCCCTGGGCTGCACCCCGGCCCGGAGGTTCCTGTCCGCTCCGGGCACGGCTGCCCGCTGCCTCTCCAGCCATCGTCCCACGGCACTGAGGCCGAGCCACCAGGGCGCCCTGGTCACCTGTGGCCCTCATCACGCCCGACCCTCTGGTAGTGTCTTTGGTCAGGCTGGGGTCAGCTTCAGGCCCCCCTGTCCTGAGGCACTCGGTGGGGGCGCCCCTGCTCCAGGACGCTGGGCAGCCCCACTGGCCTGGGGGCCCCCCCTCACAGGCGCCCCCACTCTCTCCCAGCACAACTTCCGGGCGGGTGACGTGGTACGGGTCGTCGACGGCCTTGACAAGGTGAAGCGGCTGCAGGCTGGCCACAGCGAGTGGACAGACGACACGGCGCCTGTGAGCCCCCCCCCCCGTATCCCGCCCCCCCCGCCCTTCCCTCCAGGGAGGCCTGCCTGTGACCCCACCCTCCCCTCAGGCCCTGGGCCGCGTGGGGAAAGTGGTGAAGGTCTTTGGAGATGGGAACCTTCGTGTGGCGGTCGGCGGTCAGCTGTGCACCTTCAGCCCCTCCTGCCTGGTGGCCTGCCGGCCCGAGGAGGGCTGCAACCTGGACGTGGCCGAGCGCACCCGGGAGAACAAAAGTGCGGGCGCCTGGTGGCAGCGGCTGCGGGCGGCGGGGCCGCCCCGGGCTGCTGCTGAGCCTCAGCCTCTCGCTCCAGGCTCCCTGGGCATCGCCCTGGACAAGCTGCGCACCCAGAAGAGCGACCCGGAGCAGCCGGGGCGGCTGGTGGCGGAGGTGGCTCTGGGCAACCTGGCCCGGGCCCTGGACCTGCTTCGGAGGCACCCTGAGCAGGCAGGCCCCCGGGACCCCAGGCCTGGCCAGCCCCTTGGGTGGGGCGGGGCCCGGAAGCTGACCTGCTGGTGCTCCCGGCAGGTGGACGCCAAAAGCCAGGGCAGGACTGCCCTGCAGGTGGCTGCCTACCTGGGCCAGGCGGAGCTGGTGCGCCTGCTGCTGCAGGCCCGGGCGGCCGCGGACCTGCCGGACGAGGAGGGCAGCACGGCTCTGCACTACGCGGCGCTGGGGTGAGGCTTGGGCGGGCCCCGGGGGCCGGGCCTGCGGCTTCCCCCGCAGCGGGCGGCGCCCCGCTCACCTCCTCGCCGCCCCCCTCAGGAACCGGCCCGAGGCCGCCCGGGTGCTCCTGACCTCGGGGTGCCGCGCCAACGCCCTCAACGGCACCCGGAGCACGGCGCTGCACCTGGCCGTGCAGAGGGGCTTCCTGGAGGTGGCGAAGGTCCTGTGCGAGCTGGGCTGTGACGTCAACCTGCCCGTGAGTGCGAGGTCCCCCGGCCCTGTCCCTCGGGCCCGGGAGGCCTGCTGCTGAGTGACCACTGGCCTGTCTCCGGCAGGACGCTCAAGGGAACACGCCGCTGCACTGCGCCATCTCCGCGGGCGCCGGCGCCGGCGGCATCGTGGAGGTCCTCACCGAAGTGCCGGGCATCAACGTCACCGCCACCAACAGCCAGGGCTTCACCTTGCTGCACCACGCGTCCCTCAAGGGCCACACGCTGTGAGTCTGGGGTGGGCACTGGGCCGGGAGCCAGGCTGCGGGCCCCCCGGGGCCCCCCTGCCCCCAGACACGCCTGCCTGCCTCCCAGGGCTGTCAGGAGGATTCTGGCGGGGGCGCGGCAGCTGGTGGACGCCAAGAAGGAGGACGGCTTCACAGCCTTGCACCTGGCCGCCCTCAACAACCACCGGGAGGTGGCACAGATTCTCATCCAGGAGGTGAGGCCAAGGGGCCCCCCGCTGGCAGGGGGCCGGAGTCAGGGCCTGTCAGGGTCTCCGGGCTGAACGTCCGCCCCGCCCCTCCCCGCCCCTCCCCTCCGCAGGGCCGCTGTGACGTGAACGTCCAGAACCGTAAGCTCCAGTCCCCGCTGCACCTGGCCGTCCAGCAGGCCCACGTGGGGCTGGTGCCCCTGCTGGTGGACGCTGGCTGCAGCGTCAACGCTGAGGACGAGGATGGGGACACCGCCCTGCACGTGGCACTGCAGCGTCATCACCTGCTGCCCCTGGTGGCTGATGGGGCCGGGGGGGACCCAGGGCCTTTGCAGATTCTGTCCAGGGTGAGGAAGTGTGGACTTGGCTGCGGGCTCCAGGCAGGACCCAGCGGACTGCCCCCGTCAGCTGTGGGTGACCCCTGGGAGCCAGGCCCTCTGCGGGGGGTTGGGGCGGCCCTGCAGTTCTGTGCTCCTGACCAGCCTGGGAAAGGGCGTTCGAGGGGCAGGTTTCAGGACTCAGCCCCTCCCTCCGCCTCCATTCCCGCGGCCTCAGAGGGGTGTTGGGGCCCGGGGGCGCCAGTGCCCCAGAGGCTCCCTTGGGCCGCGCTCCCTGCGGGGCCTGGCCCTCACCTGCCTCTGTCCGCCTCCCAGCTGCAGGCCTCGGGGCTCCCGGCCAGCGTGGAGCTGACCGTGGGCGTGGCGGTGGCCTGCTTCCTGGCGCTGGAAGGTGCGGACCTGAACTACACCAATCACCGCGGTCGGAGCCCGCTGGACTTGGCTGCCGAGGGTCGTGTGCTCAAGGCCCTGCAGAGCTGCGCCCAGCGCTTCCGGTGAGCTTGGCGCGGTGGGTGGCCGGGAGGCCGCGCCCGGGCCCGTTCAAGCCCTCTCCTCCTGCAACCGCAGGGAGCGGCAGGCGGCCGGGGGCGCGGCTCCGGGCCCCAGGCTGGTGCTCGGCATCCCCAACACGGTGACGAACCTGCATGTGGCAGCGCCGTCAGGGCCCGAGGCGGCAGAATGCCTGGTGTGCTCCGAGCTGGCGCTGCTGGTGCTGTTCTCGCCGTGCCAGCACCGCACGGTGTGCGAGGGTGAGTGGGGGAGGGCGGCGCGGGTGCGGGTCCTCGAGGGTCCGGCGCGGCCACGCCCAGCCTCCTGCTCCCCTCCCCTCCCCTCCGCAGAGTGCGCGCGCAGGATGAAGAAGTGCATCAGGTGCCAGGTGGTCATCAGCAAGAAGCTGCGACCCGGTGGGTTCGGGCTGGGCGGTGGAGTGGGTCTCGCACCGGCCCCTCATCCCGGCCCCGCCCGCATTCCCCCCCACCCCCACCCCCACCCCCGTGGCAAGCGCCTGACGCGGTCCCGCCCGCAGACGGCACGGAGGTAGCCAGCGCGGCCCCCCCGCCCGGCCCCCCGCGGCAGCTGGTGGAGGAGCTGCAGAGCCGCTACCGGCAGATGGAGGAGCGCATCACCTGCCCCATCTGCATCGACAGCCACATCCGCCTCGTGTTCCAGTGCGGCCACGGCGCCTGCGCGCCCTGCGGCGCCGCGCTCAGCGCCTGCCCCATCTGCCGCCAGCCCATCCGCGACCGCATCCAGATCTTCGTCTAGCCGCGCCCCCCTCTCCGCAGCCACGTCCCGCCGTCACCCTCCAGAGCCCCCCCCCCCCGTGTTTTATAAAAAGATTCACGGACTTTGCTGCCTGGTGCCTGCTTGCGGGGCGCGGGTCTCAGACCCTGCCGAGCCTCGGTGCCCGCGTCCTGCCCACCACGCTGCCGGCCCCTTCAGCCGCCGCGCTGGCCCAGCTGTTGGCCTTGCTGGGCGGCCAGACGTCCCGCCCCCTCCCGACCGCGCATCCTGCCTTTCCCAGGGCTCCTGGGTCCAGACACCGCCTCTGGGCCAGAAACATCCTCCGGGCACAGGCAGCCTCCTGCGCCCCGCCACTTTTCTCCCAGGCGGGCTGTGGAGATAGGCTTGGACCAGAGCGGTGCCTGGTTCTCGCTGTGGGTGCCGGGGTCGCGGTGGAGTGGGGTGGGGGTGGGGTGCGGCGTTGGTTGTAGGCCAGGGGCTCCCCTCGGGGTCTCAAGGACTGGGGGTAGGGCAGGCGTGTGGGGCAAGTATTCGGCCATGAAGACTGGGGCGCTGCCCGTGCTGCGCCCCGCGGTGGCGCTTTCCAAGAACCACCCGAAATGCTCCCCCGGAGCCTCGCGGCTGCTGGCCAGGCACTTGGCGCTGACCCCGCTGGCCCAGCGCGCCGTTGTCATTCTGGGCTCAAGGCCTGGACGGAGAACGGGGAGGGCCAGGACCCTTGGCCTCGCACGGACCGCCCCACACACCCCTCCAGCCCTCGGACCCTGGCTCCCCCAGCCCAGGGGCGCCCTCCCCAACACCCCACTTGGGCCCTCCTCCCATCCCCACACACTCTGAATGCCACCCGTGAGTGTTCCGGCCTCGAGACACTGTCCCCCACCTTACCCCCAGGACCACTCCAGACGTGGGCCCTGTGCCCGGCTCCGCGGCGAGGGCGCCGAGTCAGGGATTCCTGGCTCCCTATGGATCCTGCCCCTGTGCGCCTTCCCCCCACATCCGCCACCGGGTCCCTTCTCCGGCCTCTTCCAACTCTTGGTGGGACCCCTGTAGGCCCCCCTCCCTCCTGGCGCCCTCCCCAAGCCGCCTACCCCGCCCGCCTCTCCCCGCTTAGCCGCCGGCACTCACAGGCCACGTCCCCGCCCTCGGCGTCCCCGCCCCCCTCACGAGGACCCTGCCGGGCTGCGCCGGGGACGTGTCCTGGGCTGGCCTGATGGAGGTTCTACTCCGGAGTCTCGTCCAGTGTCCAGGGAGTTAGGGGTGGTCCATTGAGGGGAAAGCCTCAGGTCATTCAGCCCCGGCCAGTTTGGGACCCCAACTGACCACCCTTGCCTGATCCTGAACCCCTGGCGTCCGTCCCTTCCTGCCGACCGGGCACCTCCTTGCCCCCACCTCCCGCCCTAACGGCTCCACCCAACAGGCCCTGCCCAGGCCACTGCCACCGACCCCCAGGCCCGAGGTCCCCCTCGCTGACAGTAGGATGGCCAGCTGGTTCCCTTCAGGGGTGGCGGCTGTCCCCACCTCCCGCTCCCCACCCCCCACCCTGGGGCTGTAACCCGAGCTGTCTCAGCGCCTCCCCTGGCTACTCGCGCTCCTGCAGGTCGCGCGGCCCAGGCGCCCGGAGCCCTGACCGGGAGTCGGAGTCCATAGGAGCCATGGCCCGCGGGCCCCGTGTCTCCTGGGCGTCGTGGGGCACCCGAGCGCCAGCTGGCCGGCCGGGGGCCCTGCTGGGCGCCCTGTGCCTGCTGCCTGTCCTGGCGCTGCTGGCCCGGCTGGGGGTCCAGGCCGCCTGGCCCTCCGCGAACGCAGCGCAGGTGAGTCGGCCCCGCCTGCGGACCGGCACAGGAGTCCGAGTGCCCGTGAGCCCTGGAGGCTGGCGGGATTGTGGGGAGGGGGGGCGGGGGGGGGGCAGCCTCCGGCCCCCAGCCCCACCCACTCCGCCCTGGCTTATCTTTAGTGACCTTTTGCTTTCTGGCTGTAAAAGTGACACTTGCCTGCTTGAGGTAGAAAACCAGAAAACGCAGAAAAACCAAAAGGGGAAGTCGGTGCCCCCGCACCCACCGGCTTCCAGTCGGGAGTCCTGGCGTTCGGGACGTGGGCGGCCCCGCCGCCTCCCCAGAGCGCTTGCTTCCCTTGAAGGGAGACGCCACGCACCACGCCTCGGGGGTCCGCACCGCCCCGGGGCCCGGCCCGCTGCCCCACCAGGCACCCCGCAGACGCCGCTACACGCTGACCCCTGCCAGGCTGCGCTGGGACCACTTCAACCTCACGTACAGGTGCGATCCTCGCCCTGGGGGGAGGCCGGGAGCCGCCTGGCCGCCCCCGCCCCCGACCTTGAGCCTCCACTCCAGGATCCTGTCCTTCCCGCGGAACCTGCTGAGCCCCAGGGAGACCCGGCAGGGCCTGGCCACCGCCTTCCGCATGTGGAGCGAGGTGTCCCCGTTCAGCTTCCGCGAGGTGGCTGCCGAGCAGCCCAGCGACCTCCGAATAGGTGGGTGCCGTGCCCCTGGCCCCCAGGGCGCCGCCGGGGCCCCTCTCAGCCCCGTGCTCCCCCAGGCTTCTACCCGGTCAACCACACGGACTGCCTGGTGTCCGCGCTACACCACTGCTTCGACGGCCCCACGGGCGAGCTGGCCCACGCCTTCTTCCCCCCGCACGGCGGCATCCACTTTGACGACAGCGAGTACTGGGTCCTGGGCCCGACGCGCTACAGCTGGAAGAAAGGTGGGCTGGGGCGGGCCGCGGTGTGGGGGTCACACGGGCTGGGGGAGGGAGGCTGCAAGAAGGCCACGGGAAGCCCGAAGCCCCCACCCCCCATGCCGCCGGAGAGGAGCGAGGCCGCATTCCTGGGAGCCGAGCTCACCGCCGAGGCCGGCCTGGGAAGTTCTCATCCGCCCGCGGCCGCAGCCCTGCCGGCGTGCAGCCGGGGGGAGCCAGGCCGCGGGGCGGGCGGGCCAGGCCCCACAAGCTGACCGGCGGGGCCCGCAGGAGTGTGGCTCACCGACCTGGTGCACGTGGCGGCCCACGAGATCGGCCACGCGCTGGGCCTGATGCACTCGCAGCACGGCCGCGCGCTCATGCACCTCAACGCCACGCTGCGTGGCTGGAAGGCGCTGTCGCAGGACGAGCTGTGGTGGCTGCACCGGCTCTACGGTGGGTGCCTGCGGCGGGCGGCGCGCGCGCGCGCGGGCGGGCGGGCCGGGGGCTGGGTGGGCTCTGAGGCCCGTCCACCCTCCCGCAGGCTGCCTGGACCGGCTGTTCGTGTGCTCGTCCTGGGCGCGGAGGGGCTTTTGCGACGCCCGCCGCAGGCTCATGAAGAGGCTGTGCCCGAGCAGCTGCGACTTCTGCTACGGTGCGCGGGTCCCCTGGCGGGCCCGGCCGGGCCGAATGGGCGGGGGCGGGGCGCTGACGTGGCCCTCCCCCCTCCCCGCAGAATTCCCCTTTCCCACGGTGGCGGCCACCGCGCCGCCCCCCAGGACCAAAACTCGCCTGGTGCCCGAGGGCAGGAACGTGACCTTCCGCTGCGGCCAGAAGATCCTGCACAAGAAGGGCAAAGTGCAGTGAGTGACCCGCCCGCGGGAGCGAGGGGGGCGGCGGGGCTTGGGCGCTGCCCAGCGCTCGCCTCCGCCTCCGCCTCCCGCAGCTGGTACAAGGACCAGGAGCCGCTCGAGTTCTCCTACCCCGGCTACCTGGCGCTGGGCGAGGCGCACCTGAGCATCATCGCCAACGCCATCAACGAGGGCACCTACACGTGCGTGGTGCGCCGGCGGCAGCGCGTGCTCAGCACCTACTCCTGGCGAGTGCGCGTGCGCAGCTGAGCGCGGTGGGCCGCCCATAAAGCGCTTTCTCTCTGATGTCTCCGCGCACTTCCTTGGGACAGGAGTGGGGGCGGGGGGCGACACGTTTTGGGCCGTGCGGGGGCGGGGCAACTAACCCGCGCCCCGCTGGATGTGGGGAGCCTGAGGCCAGGACGCCCCAAGTGCCCGGCACCGCCCTTCGGGGTGAGGTCGGTTCTTGGAGGCCGAGAGGCCTTTCCTGGCCCGGGCGCGGAGGGTCCGCCTGCTCTGGGTTCGCTCAGGGCCGAGGGAGGCAGGAGGGCTGGGCTGGGGAGGGCGGACCCCCGGGACGGAGTGGACGGGAGCAGAGCTGGGGGTCGGGCCCATGCAAGGGACCAGCTCGCCTCTGCCCGAGCTGCCCAGTCCAGTTGGAGCAGGCGCGGAGGCTGGCGGCCGGCCGGCCCACGTGGCGCGGAGGCCACACCTGGTTTGTGCGTAGGGCCCCGAGGGGCCCGATCACGCCTTCCGAGTCCATCTCCACGGGTGGCACAACCGCGAAGGAAGCCCACAGCCGAGCTCACGCCCAGCTCTGGGGCCCTGCCCGGGGAGGAGGCCAGGAGGTGCCCGGGTGCAAACCCGGTTCTGACCGCTGTGAATCACAGCGGCTCTCCGACCCGCGGAGCCCGGGGGGCACGGTGGTGGAGGCTGCACCTTCTGATGCCCCAGCCTGGTGGGGCAGGTCTGGAAAAAAAACAGCTTTTTCTTCCACAAAGAAGTAAGATTTAATTCTACAAATTTACAAGCCAAGATAAAATACAAACGAAACGTGGAAAACAAGACCAGCAGTCCGAGACTCGAGGTCACTATTCACAGCAGCCGGTGGGGGGGGCAGCAGCTGCGTCCAGTTGGATCTGGACCCTGGCAGTGCCTGCAGCGCCCCCTGGTCCCCGCAGAGCCCCAGGCCCCCAGGGTTGGTGTGGGGTCCACGGCAGACTCAGAACTTGAGGCTGAAGCCAGGGCCTGCCGCCGAAGCCCCCTGGTTGGTGGTGGTGAGGTGGAAGCCGGTCTCCTTCAGGTCGTCGTCACCCTGGGAAGCAAGCGGTACCGTGGGGCCCGGCCGGGCCAGCCCCACCCCAGGGTCCCCCGGCCTTCCCCCCGGCGCCCGCCTGCCCCTCACCAGCTGGCTGTAGCCCAGGCCTCCCTCAGGGGGCCGCGGGCTGGTGCCGCGCTTCACCCTCTGCTGCTCGCTCTTGGCGGGCCACGTGGGGAACATGGAGGGATCGATGGGGAGGGGGGTCTCCCGGAAATACTCGTGCTTGAGGCCGTCCTCTGCGCTGACTCTCCGCCCGGGGAAGTAGGTCAGGAACCTGGGGGAACAGGGCAGGTGGAGTCCTCTGGGTGGTGCGGGGAGGGAGGGGGTTGGGGGGCGGGGCCCAGGAGGCTTACTTGTTCATGAGGTCGAAGCCCTGGTCCGAAAGCAAGGCCCCGAAGCGCTTGCGCAGGTTGTTGTAGGGGTACTCGGTGAAGGTCATCTTCTTCACTGCGGGCAGCTCGTTGTAGCCCGGCCAGATTTTCTCGCTGGGCGTCCCCAGGTCCTGAGAGAGGGACGCCTCAGAACGACCATGCCCAGCAGACCCCTCCCCCAGGAGGCGCCCTGACCCACCTTAAACACTTTGTTGATCTGATCGATCTCCGACTTCCCAGGGAACAGCGGCTTCTGCGTCAGCAGCTCCCCGAAGATGCAGCCCACGGACCACATGTCCACCGCCGTGGAGTACTCCTGGGGGCGGGCGCAGGCTCAGGGGCGGGCGGGGCCGAGCACGCGGGGTGCCCCGCCCAGCCAGGGACTCACCTTGGCCCCCAGGAGCAGCTCCGGGGCGCGGTACCACAGGGTCACCACGACTGGGGTGTAGGCCTTCAGAGGGGACCCGTACTCCCGTGCCAGCCCGAAGTCCCCCACCTGGGAGGACAGGGTGGTGGTGAGCGGGCCGTGGCTGGGAGCCGGGCACCCCCCGCCCCCCGGCGGGCAGAGGCTCACCTTGAGGATGCCGGCGTGGCTCAGCAGCAGGTTGGACGTCTTGAGGTCGCGGTGCAGGATCCAGTTGTCGTGCAGGTGCTTCACGCCGCACAGCAGCTGGATCATCAGGGTCTTCACCTCCCCTGGAGGGCGAGGGCCACGGCGCCGTCACCCCGGGGACGCCTGCGCGCCCACACAGCGCGCGGCGCCCGAGGGGACCCCACCGCCCCCAGGCCACCTGGAGGGCCGCGCTCGGGGCCACGGGGCCCGGCCCACCTGGCAGGAAAGGCTGCTTCATGGTCTCCATCAGGCTCTTGAGGTCGTGCTCCACGTAGTTCATCACGATGTAGATCTTGTCCATGTTGCTGCCCACCACGATCTCCTGGGGGAGGTCCGGCCTGAGTGCCCAGGCCCCCGTTCCCGCCCCGGCGCCCCCAGCAGCCTGACACCCCAGCGCAGACACCAGGGGGCAGCAGGCGCCGACCGAGAGGGACAACTCGGACATGGCTCGCGTTTCCGAAGGCCAGGCTTCCTTCATTTCTGCCCCGAGACAGGGCTGCGCCCAGGATCCACCTCGCCTGACCCTCCTGCGGGGCACGGGCAGGCCACCTACCCTGACGGTCACGATGTTGGGGTGCTGCGCCTTGAGGATGGTGTTAATCTCTCTCAGTGACGTGATCGGGAAGCCTTCCTTCTCCTTCTCCATTTTCAGGCGCTTCAGAGCCACGATCTCATCTGCGGCGCAGATGGCGGGGGCTGAGGAACCGACCTCCCCGAGTGCCGCTGGGACTGGGAGCTCGCAGACCTGGGCGCCGAGACGCCCGGACCCTGGCCGCCACTGCACCTGTGTCCCGACTAGGACCAGCATTCACCAGGTGTGTGGGCTCACCCAACCTTGCCGATGTCTACGACCCAGGTGTGCACGCGGCGGGTGGCAGGGGCTGCAACCCCACAACCCCAACACTGTTCAGGGGCGGTCACTCAAGGCTGGCGCCCTAGCAGCTCCCGGGCCCTTGCCTGGCTGACTCCCCCCTCCCCTTGTGACAGCAGGTGACATCCCTTCAACCAAACACTCGTCTCGTGGTCAGGCTGACCTCTGCAGAGACCGAAGGCAGTGCTCTGAGGTGTCACCCGGGAGTCTGCCTGATGCTGGCTGGGCAGGGAGGGGCAGGACGGCCGGGGCTCGGACGCCTCCGCCCTGCGTGTGGACAGGACACCGGCAGGGAATCCCCAGCGCCCTCCCGGAGTCAGCACGCGGCCGCACGCGCCTGTGCGCACGCGCCTGTGCGCACGCAGCGAGCTGGCCCGGGAATCGGCCCGGGGAACACTGCTCCTCTGGCCTCCCATCCCTGCCCGCTCTGCCTTCCCCTCGGGGGCCACCGGAGTCCCTCCCCACCTGTCTTCTTGTCCTTTGCTCTGTAGACCACGCCGTACGTGCCCTCCTCGATCCTGTTCAGGCACTGGAACTCCTCCACGCTGCGACAGCCCTGGGGGGGGGGGGGGGCACGGCATGAGGAGTGACGGCAGGGGCGGACACCCCACCCGACGCCTCGGGAGGGGCCGAGTGCGGGGGGTGGGACAGGCACCCCCTTCTCTGTTTTCTGCGGCGCGCGATGCCCCTTCGCGAGGGAACCAGACCGGCGTGGACGAGGCTGGACCCAGGCCCACCCCTCCTGCCAGGCTGGCCCTGCGTGTCCCGGAGAGACTCAGGGTGGGGGCGCCCCGCATCACCGCGCCCCCGGGCCCGCCCTCTGCGGGCACCCTGCTGGGTCGGAGCAGCCTGCCCGACAGCTCAGGCGCACTGTGAAGGCCAGGGGGAGCCCCGCTGCCCCCGGCACCCAGGGGGGGCCAGCAGGCCTCAGGGGGCTCCAGGCAGAGCCACCAACCACGGAGAGCCAGGGAGCCGGGGGCGCCTCCCCCCTCTCAGGACCCACGCCTCCCCAAGGCCCCGTGCAGCATCCCCACTGCTGACATCCCAGGAAGAAAGCGCGTGGGTGCCCGCCCCGGCCCAGGCCCCGTGCAGTCCCCGGGAGGCCGCCCACCAGGCCGGCCGCCTGCCTTCCACCCGTGGGGCCCCCGTGGGTTTCTCCGCTGGACCGTGCCCAGGGACAGGAGGGGGGCCAGTGGCCAAGCCCTTCACAGCAGCCTTTCCTGCACTCAGGGGGCAGCGCCCACCCAGCACCCGGCTTCTGCTCTCAGCCACGGGCCGGCTGGGGGGGAGGCGCCTCACCTGCAGGGCGGGCAGGTACTTGGGCAGCTCCTGCTTGAGCTCGACGGGCGACAGGGCCGGGGACTCGGGCACGAACTCCCCTTCTTCGGTCAGAGCGCTGCTCCGCGGGGTGGCTTCGCCCGCCTCTTCCTCCCCGTCCTCACTTTCCCCGGAATCTCGGTCAAAACGTGACTCTGGAACTTCCCAGTTTACAGCCGATTGTGGGATCAGGAGTGAACCACTGTCGCAAGCCCCATCCTGCTCCGGGGGTGGGGACCCCAAGGGCACGAAGAAGCCACACCACAGTAACAACAGCGACACGCAACCTGCTGACCTGGACAGAGGGCACTGGGGCCTTGGGGCTCACTGGCTGGGTCACAACCACCAGGAGCCACTGCCCAGACGCTGGGCTTGAAGGAGGCACCCGGGGACTCTGGCCTGAGGGCGCAGCCCGGCGGCCTGCAGGCCCCACCGGGCCCAAGGGTGGCCCAGGGCTCAGACCTGAGCTGCTGTTCACCATCCCCTCGAGCGGAGGCTGGGCCAGGGTCGCGGGGTGGTGCCCCGCCTCCTGTCCAGGCCCCAGTGGCACTCAGAGTGGCATTCAGTTAGCACTGTCCCCTCTGGGGGATGCTGGGCCTCCACTGGCCCAGCGCGGCGCTCAGCGTGGCGCCCAGGTCTCGGCCGGCCAGCTCAGTCCCGGGACACGGCCAGGACAGGAGCTCCCTGTGGCCTCTGGGGCCTGACTCGGCTTGGAGAGCAGTGTGTTTCAGTGACTGTCACGCTCGCACCTTTAACCAGGGTCACTGCCCCTAGGGACAGATGCAGAGAACGGACACCACCCCAGGGAGGACGCTTACCCACGAGGATGTGGTTCTCGGTCTCCCGTTCTTCGTCTTCACTCATCTCGTCCTCGCTCACTTCCTCTGCAAGACAGAGCGGGCGTCGGCCAGCCGCCGCCCGGCCCGGCAGCGCCCCCGGCACGCCCTGGGGTCTGCTCCTTCCACCAGTCTCAGGTGAGTCTCAGGTAGCAAGGCTCTTCCAACTTGGAAGTTTTCTAAAATTAGACTTCTACTTATTTGTCTGCAGTTCTCAAAACTCTATGGAAATACAGCGTAACGCGCCCTGGCCGGGCAGCTCAGGGGGTTAAAGCATCGTCCCGATACGCCAAGGCCAGGGCGCACACAGGAACGAGCCAAGAACGCACAAACGAGCGGAACAGCAAATCGATCGCTCTCTCTACGCAATCGATAACAAAACAACGAAATGAGGCAGATAAGAAAAACACCCCCCCACCCCCCACGCTCTCCTCACCAGCTGACTGTCCAGACGCATCCTCCGAGTTGCTCCCGGTCTCCTCCTCTTCCTCCTCCTCCTCCTCCTCCTCTTCCTCCTCCTCCTCCGATTCTTCACTGCTGCTCCCCTCCTCCTCCTCTTCCTCCTCCTCCTCCTCCGACCCAGACCCTGACTCCGCTTTTGGAAACAAACCACAGGACAGGATGTGAGCTCCCGAGCCCTCCCTGTGCAGCAGCGAAGTGGGGCTCGGCCAGGTCAGCCGCTACCTGAGGAGGACTCGGCCGAGCTGGTCTTCCTCTCGTTGTCACTGATGTCTTGTAGGTCGGACAGCAGGTCTCTCTCTTCCACTTTCTCTTCTTTCACTAACGGAGGGAACCCCCGAAGGTGAATGCGGGGCGTGTTTCAAGAATTCCAGCAACGACCCCCAGCACAGCAGCCCAGGCAGGTGCAGCCCGGCCCTACCTGGCTTCCGGCCGTCCCCCAGCTCGAACCGCTCCCGAGGCGGCCGGGGAGGGCTGCGGCCCCAGTGGCTGGCCTTCGCTTTGTCGCCATAGTCCTCTCGCACGGTCCGGTGATGGGCAGAGACTGGCAGCAGGGCAGAGCAGGACACAGCGCTGGCAGCACCCTCCTCCCCGCAGGGCCCTCCCTGGCCCCTCCCGCCGCACCCCTACTGAGGCCAATGGCCCTTGCGTGCACAGGGCGGACGGGACCACGCACACCTGCTAGCAGGACCCAGGGCAGAGCGGCCAAGAGGCCAAGAGAAGAGAGCTGCGAGCTGGCAGCCACGAACCCACCCTGAGGACCAGGTGGGCCCTCTGGACCACCACGACTGGTCACGAGGAAGGGCCCCTGCGGGCATCAGGCTCACCGGACACTGGCACGGCCGTCGCGCACCAGGTCTGCAGCGGCCCCTTGGGCGCAGCCCCCCGCCGCCCGCCCCCGCCCCCGGAGCAGCTCAGGCCGAGGCCCGCCCCAACCCGCCCAGCGGGCCCACCTTCCCGCCGTGCCTCCCGCTCCTTGCGCCGCTCCTCCGCGCGCCGCTCGCGCTCCTTCTGCTCCCGCTGCTCCTTCTGCTGCTCCCGCAGCTTGCGCTCCCGCTCGCGCTTCCGCTCCAGCTGCTCCAGGCGGTCCCTGCGGCGAGCACACGCCACTTCTTCCCCACACGGAAAGGTCGCCCTTTCACCCCCAGTGCTTTTTCCTCGACCTTGCAAGTCGCCTTTTTCGGCTGTCCAACCCCCAGAGCGCTCTTCGCAGCAGAACCCACAGTAAGCGCATCCTGGGGGCCCGCTCCCAGGAGCGCGGTTGGATGCACCGCTGGAGGGCGCAGCGGGCCTTCGGAAACCGCTGCCCACCCGCCCCGAGCGCCCAGGCACACCGCAGCACCGTGCGAACCCACCCGCCTGCCCGGTGCTTCTCCACGGCCACGGGGGACGCGTGCGGAAAACAGCTTCGAGGCCGTGTCCGTGCAGGAAACACTCATGACCGAGGTGTGTGTGGGTCACAGCACCGCAAGGTGGCCAGAGAGAGAGACCCGACCACAGGCAACCCCACCGCCCGTCATACGACCTAACACACGAACACGTGGGAAGGAAGCCTCCTCGTATTCCCAGAACCGCACACAAGCGCAACAGCGAGAACGTTAGGCCCTGCGGCGGTGCCACAGGCCCCACAGACGCCGACGCCGGCTGGACAGAGGTCACCCCCCCAGGGGCTGGGCGGAGGGCACCAGAAGCCTACGCGTGGTTTTGTAGGTGCGAGTCCAAGCCAGTTAAAAACACAGCTGCAGTTCGCTGGACGTATAAACCTTAATCGCTGACTGTAACTTTCACGGATGTGCGGAAGTGTGCAACCACCACCTTGGCCAGTTGTAAAACCTTCCCGCCACCGCCCGGGCCAGGCCGCTCAGTGGGTTGCAGCGTCGCCCCCATGCGCCAAGGTTGCGGGTTCAATCCGCAGTCAGAGCACGTACAAGAACCAGCCAGTGCGCGCGTAAGTGGAACACCACACCGACGTGTCCGCCCCCTCCCCCACCCCCAAACCAGTGAGTGAACAACTGGAGACGACCCCTCTCGGTCGCCGGCACGCCCCCTCGAGCCTGCCCGCCGGGGTCAGCCCCCACCCTCGGCGGACGAGTCCGCTGTCTGCTTTGGTGTGTGACATCCCTCCTGCCGCGCGGGGCTGTCTGCTGACCGGGCCCCTCCCTGCTCGGATGCTGGTGCTCAGAGCCCAGACACCGCGCTCTCGTCCCCGAGTTCTGACGCCACTGCTGTTCCAACTCCAGAACTCTCTCCATTTTTTCACGGTACCTTCCTCGGGCTACAGGTTATTCAGAAATGGTTTTCAAACTTTTGGGGACTTCCTGGGGTTTCTTCCTGCTGCCAACCTTCAACTTAATTCTTTGGTGGTAGGAGGGCACATCTGTAGGGTTTCGACTCTTTTAAGTTCCACACTTGTTGCGCAGCCCAGCATGTGCTCGCAGTTAGAGGCCGTCTTGGACGCCTGTGTTCTGCAGCGGCGGGCAGGACGGCTGGCACGTCAGATTGAGGTGGCTGACGGTACTTTCCAAGTTTCCCACCACCTCACCGACGCGCTCTCCTCCTGACAACCACAGACACTGCCAATGACAATCAGCCACCATTTCCGCTTCGTGCGCCCTGGACTCTCGTGGAGCAAGTGACTGTGCAGGTGTCACTGTCCTGTCTCCCTGATGTGTTCAGCTTCTTCTGGTTCGGTGACGGCCTCGGTGCCCACTTTGACGTGAAAGCAGCCACTGCCGCTTGAGCTCTGCGGCTGCTGTTTGCACAGCGGCCCCCCCCCCCCCCGCCAGCCGGATCTCATTTTCTGACGACCTCGCCCTCGTCTGGGGTGCAGAGACCACTTCACCGTTAATGTAGTCACGGGTATGGCTGGACGTGGGTTTTTTTTTGCTGTCTATGTTTTCTTTGTTTGTATCTCTGCTTCTGCCTGTTTGGGATTTAAACAAGCGCCGTCAGCAGGCACCTCACTCCTTTGCTCACGCTCTTCGTGTCTGCTCTAGGGGTCGCGGTCCACAGCCCACTAGATTCGCGCAGGAAGCTCACCCCCCTGGAGCGCAAGAACAGCCCCGCCCCTGCGCCTCTCCGCAGCCTTTCCGGGGACCATGCCCACGTGGTGGACGCTCCCCACAGCCCCGAGTCTTCTGGAGAAGGTGAGGTGTGAGAAGGAACATGCTTCCAGGTCCTTGCGTGGGAACCACCGTACGGCTTCCAGCGCTTCCGTTCTTCCCGCACGTCTGCTGGTCCGGCGTCTCCGCCATGGCACTGGAGGTCCCCGACGGCGGCGGACCCTGCAGTCGGTGGTCAGGTCCGAACACCTCGCCTTCGGCTCACCTTGGAGACCAGTTCTCCTGACACACAGCTGCTGGCCGCCAGGTTCTCTCAGCGAGACGCGGCCGTCCCCACGAGCGGTCGGCCACCGCGGACCGACGCTCCTCTCAGACGAAGACTGCTTCTCTCTCGCTGTCTTTCAAGATTTTCTCTTCGGCTTTCGCAGGCCGACTAGGATGCGACTGTGTTTCTCTGTGCTTGGGGCTCACTTATCTTTTTGCAGACGCAGATGTTTTTCATCGCATTGGGGAGGTTTCCAGTCATTACTTTACTTCTTACGTTTCCATTTCAGTGAGGGGGGAAGGGCAGGGGACGGGGAGAAACAGCGACGGGCTGCCTTCTGCAGGGCCCCCCGACTGAGCCCGCCACCCAGGACGGGGCCCCGGCCGGGGACGGACGCTGTGACCTCTCCGTTTGCCGGACGGTGCCCAGCCAGGGGAGCCACACCGGCCGAGGCTTAGCCATGGTCTCGTAAACATCTCTGGGTCCCTGCGCTCGCCTCTCCCGGGGCTGCTGTCCGTGGGTGGCGTCCGAGACATCCGTGAGGCCCCGCGCACTCTCCCTCGATCGCTTTCCCCTCCGCTCCCCACCTCCACCGCCCTGGCTTCCGGGTCTTTTCCGAAGCCAAGCCTGTCCTAAAACCGGACACTCACTTTCTACTGATGCTTCCCCGCCCCGCCCTCTTAACAGGAGTCCTACTTTCTCAGCTTTTCGTACATCTCAATACTTTTCCTTGAAACTGGACGTTTTAGGTAACGTATCAACTGCGGATGCTGACTTTCCCACTTAGCCGTCGCTGTGTGTTTAGTAAACTGCTAGGCTAGACCGGCCTCCCTCGAAGAGCGTGGCCAGTGCTGCCTGCTTCCCACGGCCTGGTGCCTGCGGGGCCTCACCGCTGTACGGCCAGCCCGCACTGGACACTCAGCGCAGCGGGGCAGACACGCTTCCCATGCTGGCTGCGCACCCAGACGCCGAGGGGGCAGCGTGTGCCTCCCGGCGGTCTCAGACCTTCGCCTCTTGGCCTCGGCTCCACCCGCGCCCTCTGCGCCCACAGCCCCTCGGACGCCTGTCCCGTGCAGTCCTGGCTGTGGGGGCGTACGCACTTTCCTCGGAGCCGGCCGCCTCCCAGGCTGTCTCTGCAAGCGACCTCCACACGCTGCGGGGCCTGCTGTTCCCACCTGTCCGTGTCCCCTCGTCCCGGACCACGGAGCACAGGGCTGGGGCTACCAGATGCTCTGTCCTAGGACTCGGAGCCCACCAAGAGGCACCTGCAAACGAAGACCCAAGCGCCTGGTGTCCCAGCTCCTGGCCTGCTCTCAAGGCCCCTGGGGTTCGTTACTTTTCGTTTGTCGGAAAGAACTGGTCCATTTCTGCTGTGACCCAGAGAACGCTCAACCCTGTATTTCCTTAGTCTTCCTGGCCTAGCACGGACTCAAAACACGTACTGAGCGAAGAGATGCTGGTGCCCCCGCACCAGACTTCTCCTGCGCACGGTGCCAGCACTTGCACGCGGGGGCGGGGCCGAATGACTCACGGACACGCCCCCCAACACCGTGGCCGGAACCAAGCACAGCACGTCCTGCCCCGGGGCACGTCCCTCACTGCCCTGCGAAGCCCAGCTCAGAGGCACCTGCTCCTCCTCCTCACCTGGCGTCAGCTGGCAGGTCTGGGAAGCAGACCCCTCCCCACGCTGCCCTGCCCTCTCCCCACCGTTCCGTGTCCGGCCCGACCCGTCGCACCTGGTGTCTGAGCTCCTGGGTCCGGGCCCCAGCACCCCCAGCCATGAATGAGCCTCCCTTCAGGCCCACAGCGCACTCGCACAGGGTCGCTGGCGCGAGTCAGGCTCTGCTCAGGCTGGCTGCGGGGGGCCTTCCGCACCCGCCTTCATGGGCAGGAGGTGGAAGCGCAGATTTCCGTGCCCTTCCGTTTCCTCTTGCTGGGCTCCCACCCGAATCAGGCTTCCGCATGACTGACTGAAAGCACCCTGCCTCTGGGACCCCCTGCAGGGGAGCCCCTCCTACACCCCGTCAGCCCCACGCGCCCGAGAGCCCCGGCACCCCACCCTCACCTCTCTCTCCTGGAGTGCTCCCGGGCCATCTCCCTCCGCTTCTGCCTCTCCCACTCCCGGCGCGCCTTGTCCTGCTCCTCCCGGTGCCGCTTCCGGCGCTCGTGCTCCCTCTCCTTCTCCTTGGCTCTGGCATGCTTGCCTGGGGGTTGGGGGGGGGAACGCGTCACACAGGGAACAGACGCACTGCAAGCACTTAGAGATGGCCAGCAAAGCGAGAACACCTCGTTAGGGACTTGGAGAAACAGCGGTGGCTGCATGGTGAAGACAGGCAAAGGCATAAGACCAAGGCAGCGAGCCTCCGGTTAAGAAAACGACGAAAAATGCTGTTACCGCTAAACAGTGAGAGTGTGGTTTTCCACCTGATAAAGGTTTCCTGTAGCGCGCTGTGATGAGCTATTCCTTTCATAAATTCTAAGAAATGGCCATTCGCGGAGAACGAGACAAAGCCTAGCTCCTTTGCGTGGGTCTCTCCGTGTGCCCTGAAGCCGGGCCAGTCCGGTCAGACGGACCCCGGCGTCAGCAGCCCTGGAGGGCGGAGCCGCCGCGAGGACTCTGTCCAGCACCCGGCCCGCGGTGAGAGCGCTGCTCCCCGACCCCGGGGAAGGGAGACCCCTGTGCGGGCGAACGACCTGCACCACCACCACGTCACGATGGGAACGGCCAGATGAGAAAGGAATGGCTGCTCGGGACGAGGCACAGTCAAGTTTACGCTCTCCGCTAACGTCTTCCTCCCTCTTCTCTTCCCCTGTTTCCGGAGCAGGCGGCAGACTAAGCCCCAGGGAGCGGAGGGCCCGGGGACAGGGCAGGGAGCGAGCGCGGGGTCCCGTACCCCCTTCTGCGGAGTGGCTGCGGTGCCGGCGCTTCTCTTTCCTCTTCTCGTCCTTCCTGTGGTGCGCCTTCTCCTTCCGCGACATCTGCTGGGGCGGCTTGATGGCCAAGGAGTCGTCCTCCTCCCCTCTGGAACGAGACACAAGGGCGCCGCGTCGGGCGGGAGAAAGCCCCGCAGGGGCGTCAGGGCGCGGTGGGCGCTCTCCAGCGGGAGGACGCAGGGCTCCGGTCACGGAGAAAGCGGAGTCCGAAGCAGCATGTGCGAGACTCCGTCTGTCATGAGACCGAAGGCCAGACTGTGAGTTCAGCACGCGCTCGTGGGGACGGCGGGAGCCAGGAACCCCGGTGACGCATGAAGCGCGAGCGCCTGAGCAACCTGGGGTGATGCACGCGTGCGTTAACCTCGCCTGCGGTGACGGTGTCATGTGTGTGTGAAACCGTGTCACCTGCACATGTCACTTGTGCCTCAATGAAGCTGTTTAACAACAAGTCCCACAGTTTTAATCAAACCAAGTGACCTGAAAAGGTGACTCAACAACACCTCGAGTAACGCCTGACCGAGGCGCTGGGGGGAGGCGCTGGATGGCCCCTCCACCCGGCGCCGGGCCCTCCATGCAGAGAGGAAGCAAGTGCGCAGAGACCAGGCCCCTGGCCCTCCGCGAGGCCGCCTGCCCACGCAGCGTGGGTGTTCCTCCAGGGCAGAAAACTTGGACAGTGACTGTGCCCACCCCCCCCACCCCCCCCCCCGCAAACTCCCAGCAGGAATGCGCGCGTGTGCACGCGGGGGGGCGGGGGGGGAACCGATGGAGGCGCAGCCACAAAGACAAGAAATGCATACGCACTCCGTCTCTCCGAGGAAGCGGGTGGGGGCCCCTGGCACCGGAGCCCCCTTCCGAGGCGAACCCCGCGTCCCGCCCGCCAGCTCCGCCCCCCCTCCCCGCACCTGTCCTCCATGGAGTCCTCGCGGCGGTAGGGCGAGTTCCGGATGGTGATCTCCATGCGGTGGTCCCTCAGCTCCCCCTCCTCCAGGGAGTCCCGCTTGGAGTCCCTGTCATCAGACTGAGAGGCGAGCAGCCGTCACTCCGCTAGTGGGGACCGGCGTCCTAGTGGGCAGGGAATGCCAACGCCCACAACCACACTTTCGGGTCCGCGTCGTGGAATTTACAAAAAGGCTCGTTAAAAAGTTCCATCCTTAAAAACACAGCACGCTCCCACTGCAATCCCGCGAAGGTTAAATGAGACGCTCTGTCGCTCAGCGCCCGTGGGGAGGCGTGGGGCACAGCGGGGCCTGTGAGCGCCCCGGTTAGCGAAAGCGCTCTGCAACATCGCGCCCAACACGCCCTCCTGCCCACGCGCTCTCCGAGTGACCGAGTGACCAGGAGGCGGTCCAGGTACGACCGGACGCGACCCAAGAAAGGCTAAAGCAGCAACTTCCAGCCAAACCCCTGCTGCGCTACCCGCCCCCCGAAACGGCACCCAGGGGACACCGGTGAGGAAACAGGGGAATCGGCCCGCGGGCACCGAGGACCGCAGGATCCGCGGCGCGACTGCGCACGGGGTGGCACCGGCACACCGCGCGGTGGCGCGTCCGCGACGCGGGCCGAGCGCCCGGGCTCACCTGCGACGTTTGGACAACAGCACCCCACCGAGGACGCGCGGCTGGAACGGGGAAACGAGGGCAAAGGCACTCATCTCGCTTAAGAAACCCCTCACTTGAAAACCACGGCTTACGTTTTTTAAGCGCTTTATCTCTGCTTTCTCCTCTTGCTCCTTGCGGCGTTTCTTTTCTTGAAGAATTTCATCTAAAGTCTTCACTTTCCAAGAGTCCTTTTCATCACCCATTGGAGTTCGAGCACTGCAACCCGAGAGACCCGAGGCGGCGTCAGCGACGCGGGCCCGAGGGTCCGCGATCCGCCGGCGCGCGGCCGCCGAGAATCCCCGCGTAGCTCCCGGCCGCGGGCCCCGGTTCCCGCGGCTCAGCCGCACTCAGCCGGGGAGGGTCCAGAGCCGTTGGCTCGGGCAGCGTCGGCCCGCCGCCTCCTCCACGCCGAGTCCCAGGCGGGCAGGACGGGACGGAGGAGACGCGCCTCGGCCCAGGCGGCCGCCCGCTACTCACCCCTGCGCCGCCGCCGCCGCCGCGGGTCCCGGAGCCTGAGGGGAAACAGCGCCCGGCGCGCGCCTGGAGCGTCGTTACTTCCTGCGTCGGCGCGGGGTGATGACGCAAGGAACCGCTCAGTGCCCGGACTCCGGCCCGATACTGGCGCATGGGTGGCGCGTCACTTCCGGCCTCGGCGCCTAGTGAGGGTTAAGGCGCCGAGCCCAGTGCGGGCGAGAGTGTAGCCGCCCCGCTGCCGCCCACGACATTGGGGCCACCCCGGACTAGTCGCGGCGCAGGGACCTCGGAGCCCGCGGCTCCGCCCGCGGGACCGGCGCCCCGGCTGCTCTTTGGAGGCGAGGCTGCCCTGCTCTGCGCGGCTTAGTGGGCTGGGCGTCATCCCCCAGCGAAAGGCCGCCGGAGGTTCTATTCCGCAGGAGGGCGCAGGCCCGGGTTGCGGTTCGGTCCCGGATGGCGTAAGACAGGCAGCAGATCGATGTTTCTCTTCCTCTTTCTGCCTCCTGTTCCCTCTGCCTAAAGTGAATAAGTAAACATTTCTAAAAAGGGAACAGCCAGGTAGGCAGCGTCGTTGCGCAGGCCCAGGACCCGCCCCCCTTCCCCGTCGTTGGGGTTTTTCCCGCTGGAAGGTCGTGTTTGCTTTACGCAGTGCGCTGTCACGGGCCATGTTTTCACTCCAAACCTGGCGCCCGCGAAAGGCGCCCTCCTGACCACGTTTGGGGAGCCTTAACACCTTACCTACCAACGAAGAAAACGAGTACGCAGCATTTTCTTTACTTTTGCAGAACAAGAGTCACAAAGTGACTGCCAGTGGCTTTATTTAGACAAAAGGACAGGAGGCACCCACAGGATACACTTATTACCACAGCGAAGGAGCAGTGACCCAGTCACTTTACAGAACCATTTCCTATCGAGTACTGCTGCAGTCACACAAATACTGGCAAAGGACGAAGCACCGTGGACACCATGGGCCTGGACCGCACAGTTCTGCTGGGAAGAAGGCAAGGATTGCTTGGCTCTGATGCAGCAACAGATGGTTAGTGACAGGATTCTCACGCTTCCCAGGGCGGGACAAGCCCCGACTGGCTCCCTCAACTGGCAGGTTCACAGGCAGCTCAGACGGCAGTGAACAGTCTAGAAACAGCAGATCGGCCAATCACCAGCTTTCCCCAAAGGAAAACTGGGGCAGGGGGCGGGGAACCGACCCAGACAAGCAAAAGACCTTGCCAGTTAGAACAGTTTCTAACCCAGTCTGGACATCTGGGCATGGGTCCCGCGGCCATCGCTCAGAATCCGAGCCAGTGAGGGTGGCGGTTTCATGCCGTGGCTGCCAGGAGAGCTGCTGACCCCCGGTGTGCTCCTGGCTCCTCATCCAGCACAGAGAAACAGGCCGATATGGTGGGTGGCTGGGACTTGCTCACTTACAAACTAAGAAAATTAGGAGGCCCCCGCCAGGGCATGTAGATATTTGGGGAAACAGTAAAGCCCTTAGTATGAAATCTGTCGAAGGGAGAAGCAGGAAACAGGACTTCTACCTGCGATGACATCCTTGTTTAACGTTTCCAGCCCGGGGAAACAGCGGAACGTCTTCCAGGCCCGAGGAAGCACATCGCTGGGACAGGCGGCAGGAGCCCTGTGCGTGTCCGTGCCCCGCACGGGCCCCTCTGAGCGGCCGTCCACGCGAGCGTGCCGCAGCAGGAAGCAAACCCGTGGGGTCGGGGAAGGTATCTGGGGCACAGGCCAAAGCGCGGCGCCACGTGGCGGACATTCTTGGCGCAGTTTTTTCTGCTCGGCGTGTTCATTTTTCCTCAAATTAAAGCCACATTTTTGGGCTTGCAAGGGTGTTCTCAGCTCTCCAAGGCGGACAGCTTTCATGCTGAGACGCAGAAATGGAGACTGCCAGGCTCCAAGACAGGCAGCTTTCTGTGCCGTTCAGTAGCGGATACTGGGAGGCCAGAGACCTGCACGGGTCTACGTGCCAGTGGGCGTGAGCAGGTGGCCTGCCTGGACCTCAGCTCAAGTGCTCGTGTATAAAGGCACAGACAGCCACAGACACAGGAGTGACCGGGGGCGGGGGGGTGGGTGATGACACGTGGCTTCAATGCTGGTGCTCACGCACCTGAGACAGTTCGGTGGGAAGAACACTGTAGAAACTAGACAGAGCTAATGAAAAGTGCCATCTGGACGGTCGTTAAACACAAGGCCGGGCCGTGGCTCTCCACACGGGACTGTCTGGGAATGCCCGCGAATGGGAGACTTCGGGGTGCAGACAAGGCTGACGGAAGGAATGTGAGCCCCGAGCAAGGGCTGTGCCTGCCGCAGCTCGGGATGAGGAAAATCTCAAAAGCGGTGCTGCAGGGAACTGCTTCACTAACTAGTAATTTAGGAAAACCTTCATTTTGCTTCTGGTCCAAAAACTTGGAAAATCAAAACCGCTGAAAGCCAACAGTAAGAGTGCAGGGCGGGGCACCTCGTGGGTGGGGCCCGGAGCTCCCTGAGGACGCTCGGAGGCAGGCGGGTGTGTCCCTTCTGCTGGGGTGACCAAGTCCGAGGAGGCCCGTGCGAAGTCCTGCCCCACGGCCCCAGACGCGCTCCCTGCTGTGTTCGGCTGCAAGCCCCAGGGAGCAGCTTTCTCTCTGGTCCTCGCAGATCAACGTGGCGTCCCGCCTCCCGGGCCACCTCCAAGGAATCCCCCTTGTTTTGTAGTTTTGTTTTGGGGGAAGCAGAAGAGGAGGAAAGGGACCAGAAACCTGCGGGAGTCACACAAGAAACACCCTCACGGTGAAAGGGGGGCTGTTGAGCAGGCGACCCCACACTTGCCTGTCCTCTGGCCACAGGGCAGCTTTGTGAAAAGGTCATGTGTTGTTCAAAAGGCCTCATTTTAGTTCATCATCGTGGCAGACTTATCAAGTGGGCGGAGCTCGATGAGACGTAGTTATTGCTCTTTGTTCCCAAGGGGTCTGATGTCCCGAGGAGGCAGTTTCCGCACTTTCCTGTCGACACGCCAACAGGGGAACCAGTGACGCAGCTGGGGGAGCCCAGGCCTGAGCAGCAGGGTGGAGATGGCACAGTGGCGAGGGGCTCAGGCCCCTGCTGTCAGGTCCTTCTCAGGCCCACAGGCGGGCTCCAGGTGGCCAGGGGCCAGACCTGCTCCCCGAGTAGGGCTGCCTCTGACCAGCCCCGGGTTAGGACAACCCTGGCCAAAGTTGCAAAGGAAAGGCCCTCGAAGGCGGGCCGGTGACGGGCCCCATCAGAAGTCCCTCCAGGATGGGAGTCTCAGCCCAACCCCAGGCCCCAGGTACAAACACCACGTGGTCATCCGCCTGCTCTGGGGGGATGGCCGGGCCGTGCCAGGCAGCAGTTCAAAGTGGGTTGGCCCCCTGACTCCCGCACAGCCGTCTGTGCCTGCGTCCCCCTGGTAAGGACTGCACTGCCGTTTTAGGTGCGGCGTCATGAGGACTGTAAACGCCCCCCCCACTCTCCCCTCCTCCCCTGGGCAACCCTTCAGGAGGGGCCCGCAGGGACCCTGCAGAGCAGCGTGGGCCAGAACAGCAGGGACCACCCGCGTCTCCCTTGCCCTGCGCTCAGCACTGCAGGTGGAAGTCGCAGGTGCGTGAGGGCCCAGGCGGGTGGGGGGCGGGGCCTCCCCTCCCTGAGTCACTTCTCCCTAAGCGGTGCCAGGTACCTGCAGCTCCAGGGCAGGGAAAGGATGCCTCAGGGACAAGGGCAGGGAGGCAGGGGATCCTTGTTTCTGTACCCTGTTGTCCTCCCCCCCCCCGCCCCGGCAGGCTCCATGGCCTCTGTGCCAAGGTCCGGGGCACCCCAGCCCTCTGTCTGGGCACAGAAGTCTCCCTAGATGGCCAAGGAGCGGGCAAGGCCTTGGGTGGGCCCTGAAGGCTGGCCGGGAGCAGATGAGCTGACCCCACCAGCACCAAGCCAGGCGTGGCTCACGTTGGCCCCTGGACCAGCTCTGCCCCCCACGGAGGGTTCGGAGCCCAGCCTGACTGCAGTGGGAGCTGGTGCGCAGTGAGGCTGGCGGCCCCCCCCCCTCGCCCCCCAGCCTGGGGCTGTGGGAGGCACGTTTCACAGTGTGCAGCGATGGCTCAGGGGCAGCAGCTGGCTCTGGTCTCCCCACAGGGAGCCGACGTCTGCGGGCCCTGCGAGGTCCCGCCGGTTTGCCCGGATCCCCCAGGAAGGGGCGGGTAGGGTTGCACATGCCGTTTTCCCACCCAGCTGACCCGTGGAGGGGGCAGGGGGCAGGCGGCAGGGAGAGGGGACCGCGTCAGCTAGGAAGACAGAAGCGGGCAGTGCCCGGGGCCCGGGCACCGGCCGAGGCTCCAGAGCTCAGTGGTGTGGCCTGGGGTCCTTGGGAACCAGTGGCTCTGGGCTGTCGTCAGGCGTCTGGCTGGCAGCCGAAGCGAGGTTCTGCATGGTGTCCCGCTGGTGCTGCTTGGCCTTGTTGTAGAGCAGGACGCCAGCTGTCACCAGGACGGTGCCCACAGCTGACAGGCTGGTGACTCTGTTGCCGAAAACTATGATGCTGAGCCAGATGGACAGGGCGTGCTTCACTGTGCTGGCGACGCTGCAAGACAGAGGAGAGGTGACCGCCTGCCTGGGTGCCGGCCCTTGCCCAGCCCCGTGGCTGGCCTGCCCGGGGCCCCGGGTGAGGGGCGGGGAGCTCTGGGTGGGGTGGGGCAGTGGGGGCTCGGACTGCTGTTCACCCACTCCCTTCTCGCTCTCTTTCCGGTGGGGGCACGTTGTATCAGGAACGGTGTCAAACCAAGGAGGGGGGGCCGAGCAGCCACACTCCCATTTTCTAGACTTAATAACTGCCACTTTCCCCTCTTGGGTGCGGCTCAGTGGATTGAGCACCAGGCTGGGAACCAAAGGGTCGCCAGTTCGATTCCCAGTCAAGGCACACGCCTGGGTTGCAGGCCAGGTCCCCAGTAGGGGGCGCTTGAGGGGCAACCACACATTGACGTTTCTTCTCCTTGCCTTTTCTTCTCTTTTAAAAATAAATTCATAACATCTTTAAAAATTAGCACTTTGCCTTACTTTCTTCCTTTTTTGCTACTTTTAAGGAAGTGATGGACAGTAGGATACGTCACCCTCAATAACTTCCGCTTGCTGTCTAGGGAGGGAGGCGATGCCCCACAAACCTGCACCAGCTTTCCAGGCCCTGAGCAGAGGCAGCCCCCTGGGGCCACCGGCTCAGCACCAGCCGCACCGCGGTACACGGCGGAGGTGGGGTCACCACTAGGTACATGAAAATGCTAACAGGTTCATCTCGCGGGGTAACGGAAAATGTAAATTTTACGTTTTCTACTCTTGGCCTTTTCAAAACTTTTTGTAAGAGGACATATTGTTTGTGTAAGATGAATAAAACAACAACAAAAAAAAAACTTAAAAGAACTGGGTTTCTGCTCTTTGCCTTTTTCAGAACCGTCACTAACGATCGTTGAAAGACGAAGATCCGGGAACATTTGGAGATGACTCTCAGCCCCGAATGGAAACAAGAACATATGACAGAGACACAGAGACGGCGCCCGTCACAAGCTCGGGGAGAATTTGGAAACCGCAGCCGTTGCCCGGGGTCCTGCAGACACTTCCTGTCCGGGACCAGGCGCGCAAGGCCTGGCCGGGGGCAGGGGGCCCGTCACACAGCGCGCGCGGCGGGCCCGGTCAGGGTCTCCGGCCGGCCCGACAAGCAGAGAGGCCGCCACGTGCGCAGTCCGCGGTCGCCGCCCAGGCTGTGGCAGGCGCAGCCCTGTGAGCCCCGAGGGCCACACGAACCCACGGAACCTGCTGCTGTCTCCGCGTGGGGACAGCTCCAACCCCACCAGGGCTCAGACGCTGAAGGAAAAGGGCTCACACAACACAGGGCCGCTTGGCCGCCTGGGCCCACTGTGACGCCGGCCCGCGCCTTTCCCTGCCGCCGAGAGCCTGCCTGCACTCAGCGCATCCGGGCCCGAGAGGGAAGAGCGCCAGCCGACCGGACCCCCGGGCACCTCCAGCCTCCAGAGCTGAGGTGCCGCGTGCGGAGCCCGAATCCGAATGGATCGAAGTCGGGTGAAACTGGGCTCGCGGTGTGCGGCCGGCCGCCTGCACTCAGGACATCACGTGCTCAGCCGCCGCCTGCCCGTGGGCCCGCGGGGCACAGCGTCCGGGATGGCAGGAGCGGCAGCTGGCGTGCTCTCCCCGCGGGGCCGCCCGCGCTCACCTGAAGGTCACCGGGGAGATCCGCCCCATGAGCGCGTAGGCGGTGACGCTCTGCAGGTGGAACAGCACGCCGTCCAGCAGCAGCAGCAGCACCACGTCCTGGGTGTAACTGAAGCTCTTCCCGCTCCTGCCAATCACCGGCAGGTCCTGCGTGGGGACAGACGCAGCGCTCCGTGGCCGCCCTCCGTGTCCCGGCCGCCCCGGGAGGACGGCGTCTCACGTGCCCAGTCATCTGGGCCAGCAGGCGGACGCTGCGAACAGCCTCCTGCGGTGGTGACCGAATGCCCCTCTCGAGACCGCAGCCAGCGTGCGCACGGCCCCAACGCCCCTCGGCGCCCAGCCGCGGGCGCGCAGCGTGGACCGCCGTGCGGCACCACCCCCACCCACGGGACGGCTGCCCTCGAAGAAACAAACCGAAACCCGCCGAAAACAAGTGCTGGCGAGGACGTGGGGAAGTCGGCACCCTGGGTGCTGCTGGTGGTGGGAGCCCGACACGGCGCGGCCCCTGTGGAGAGTGGCCTCGCCGCCCCTGGGACAGTTAGACGTCGAGCTCCCACGGAACCTGGCAACCCCACTTCGGGGCGCGTCCCCCAAAGAAGTGGAGCCGGGGACTCGGACAGGTGTGTGCGCCCCACGCCCACAGACATAGAAGCGACCCAGGTATCTACGTGTAGGTGAACAGACACACACAATGTCACCGAGATGTCACACGCACGCAAGGAAACAGTATCCGTCCCCAAAAGCAAGCTGTGACAGGCGATACGACATGGATGGACCCGAGGACGTCACGCTGCATGACACACGCCGCATGACACACGCCAGACGCAGGAGGACGGAGACCACGCGACTCCACTCTCAGGACGTCCCTGGAGGACTCAGACCCACAGACACAGAGCGGACGGCGGTGCGGGGGCTGGGGCGGGGTGGGGAGCGTTTCATGGGGACAGAGGTGCCGTTTGGGAAGACGGGAAGTTCCGGAGAGGGTGGCGGCGGCGGCTGCACGCGGCAGACGTGCCCGTGGCCACCTAACAGGCGGCAACAGTAAGACCTCACGCCTGCACTCCGGCCCATCCGCTGTTCCGACTCCAGCCGCATATCCGAGAGCCCCTGCCGGCCAGGCCGCGGAAGGGGCCCTGCCGCGGGCACAGACAGGGGCGCGGTCGTGGGGGCGGGGGCGGGGCCGGCGGCGGGGCCCTGCCCCCCAGTCCACTGTGGTGAGAAGGCCGTCTGCACGAGACTCGGGGAGCCCCACCCCCGCAGGCAGCGGGCACTGCTGCCCACGCGGGCGTCGGGGAGGGCGAGGGGCCCGGGGCCCACTCTCTCGCCTGGTGCCCTTCCACCCGCTGACCGCTCCGCAGTGGCCACGTGTTGCTGTAAGATGAAAAGGCCTGGCCCCGACCTTCGTCCCACAGACCGAAAGGTCGTCGGTTCGATTCCTGTCCGGGCACATGCCCAGGTTGTGGGTTCAGTCTCCTGACGCGTGGCACATGAGGCAACGGATCGGCGTCTCCCCCTCTTTCTCCCTACCCTCCCCTCTCCCCAAAGTAAACAAAGAAGTAAAAATCTTTTTTAAAGAACAAACAAGCCTAAACACCCGCACGCGAGAATTTCAAGGAACTCCCGCGGCCGTGGATCGGCCTCTGGGGATGCGGCTCCTCCTCAGGGACCGCCCGGGCCTGGCCCTCACGTCCCGTGCCTTCTCCTTGGGGCGTGTCGCGGCCCCCTGGCCACCCCCGTGGCCTGGCCACCAGCGCGCTCTGCTCCCAGGGACTCACCATGAAGAAGACCCAGGCGGGGACCAGCATGGCCATGGCCGCGGCGCTCGTGTAGAACTGCAGCTCGGTGGCCCTGCAGGGACAGCGTGGGCACCTGGGTCTCTGCCCGGACGAGTGGCGGGAGCCTCGCCGGGACAGACCAGGCTGCGGCCACGCCCTCCCGGACCACGAGGAGGGCCCGTGCACCCCCGCACCGACCCCCACGGCCATGGGAGCGCCCCTCGGGGGCCTCCACGGGAAACGGGGCTTTCCTGCCACATTTCCACAGGGCGCTGCTGGCGTCCACCAGAGCCGGAGCGAGGGTGGCGTCAGGTGTCCAGGAGCCCCTCGGCCACCTGGACAGGAGCCCCTGGGCCCGGGACACTGTGGTACTTACGAGAACCTGTACTTGTCCCCACTGAGAAGCTTTTTTGAGAAAACGTTTTGCAAACTAGAATAAAATGAAGAGGAAAAAAGAAAAGAAGAGATTTCCTGTTAGTACCAGAAGTCAGCACGAAACCCCACTCGGACCAGGGGTCCGCGTCCCCCTGAACTGCACAGTGACGGCAGCGCCTCGAGGATGGCCCGGGTGCCACGCGGGGCTTCCTGGGCGTCGCTTCACCTTGGTGAGCACCGACCCTCCCACCTCGTACAGTGGGTAAACTGAGGCACTCAGAGGTGGGGCAATGTGCCTGAGATCACCCAGCTCGGAGGTGTCACAGAACCCTACGTTCCGGCCTGCAGCAATGCACGAACCCCACCGTGAACCAGGGATCCCTGAACTCAGCGACCACCTCGGACCGGGCACCCCACGCGCGGGGGCCAGTCGCCAAAGCAGGTCTGCACGCGCACGGAGGCCCCAGGAGCAGAGCAGGGACAAACCCCTAACGGGGCAGGCTGTGTGGGAGACACACCCAGGGCCAGCATCCTCGTCCCCAGGACCCGGAGGGGCTGCTCCTTCGAGAAGCAGTGGTTGCTGTGTCTCCTTGTGACGCAGAAACCTAGGCAAGGACGACGCCCGACAGAAACTGTCGCTGGTGGGCCTGGAAGCCAGTAGTTCTGGAGACTTGGCCAGCCAGGCCAGTAGCCTTTCTGCCGGAGCCGTCCCCGGGCCTCTCCAGGAGCCACCAGACGTCGGAAACCGCAGGGAGGCCCCAGCGACTCGGCCCAAAGGCTCCCAGGGCGCGTCCGTGGGGGTGGAAGGCAGACGCGGAGGGCGCCCCCAGGAGGCCCCGAGCTCACGTGCACAGCGCTCCCTGGAGGCACGCTGTGGCCGCTCCTGTTGCTAGGAGCCCCAAAGGCAGAGGGTGAGGCCCCCAAGTGTTACAAATGGAAGGAAGGAAGCTTTACTTTTTCCAAGCTGAGTTACTCAAGACCTCAGGCCAAGCCGTTGGATTTTAGAGGTGACAGTGGTGGCGAACTCCGCCACCCACAGTGTCGTTTCCTCTTCCCTCGGAACCAGGACAGCCCTGGGGGTGACCAGTGACTCTGAACTAAGAGGTCCCGGGCGGCGGGCCCCGCCAACACCCCCGCGCGACGCCCAGCGCCGGCCGCAGCCTCGTCCACGTGGAACCTGGGCCGCTGCGCTCGGCTCGAGCGGCACCTGTCAGCCGCCCCCACCCGACGCGAGCAGGCCTGAGCATCGATCGGACCGCGCGTCCTCAAACCCCAGCTTTTCCTTTGAGGACAGGGTACCCCGCTGGGGGACCTGCGGCGCCGCTTTCTCAGGAAAGGCAGCACCAGGTGGGCTGAGCGGGGAGGAGTTCCGAGCTGCTCCGGATCGGGGCGCCCGCCGCGCGCGCCCGCCGCCCAGGACTCACCAGTCCATGATGTTGGTGGACAAGGCGGCCGAGAACCCCAGGACGTTGAAGCTCATCTCGGTGGCCGTGCACAGCGCCAGGCCGCCCATGACGGGGACGAGGGAGAGGTTGACCAGCAGCCCTGAGCGGACGAGACAGAGGCCTGGCTGTGGCTGGCCTGTCCGGTGCAGACGCCTGTCTAGGGGCCACGCCGCTCTCCCCCTCCCCAGGGGAATGGCGGACGTTTGCCTAAACCCAGACCCAACACGCGTCGGCCCCTCTGCGCTGGAGGGAGGCCGAGGAGCGAGAGCACCCATGCTCCCTGCACGGGGAGCTCTGCTGGGCCTCGGGGACGCCTGGGCCCCACGGCTGCTCCCATGCCAGTGAGGACAGGAAGAGATGGGCTCGGGTTATCCTGTTAAAAATGAGACTGGGGGGCGGGGGGGGGGGGCGAGTGCCCACACAGCATCCGTTCCTGCTTCGCCCCGAAACCTGGAGCACCTGGAGGCGGACGGTGCAGACGCCGCTCGGTGCAGGGACAGCGCGTTCCCGGGAAGGGGACCGGCGGTGTGGGCGCCCCGGCTCTGACCCCAGAAGCAGCAGCCAGCTCGCTCTGAAGCTCGGCGTGGACCAGGGGCTGGCCGCTTGTGTCTGGCAACAGGCAACACCTGCCCACAGAACGGCCCGTGCCAGCCTCACGTCAGCCTCACGGAGCTGCGGTCGCGTCCTCGTCCCCGGGCCGCGCCGCCCAGAGTGTGACTCGAGGTGCCTGAGAGGCGGCCAGTCAGCCGGCAGACCGGGCGGGCAGGGCTGGCGGGGCGGGCAGGCCGAGTGCCTGAGCAGGGAGCCCTGGGCCCTGCCCTGCGTGACGGACAGCACATGGGGCCCTCGAGGGCACAGCCCGAGCGCCTGCGCCTGCTGGGGCGACGCTGTTACTGCAGGGCTGCTCCCTGGACCCCGCGCGACAGCTCTGCCCACACCCAGCCGCTGCTGCTGGACAGCAGACACTGCTCTGGGTGGCCCTGGGCGCGGACGCCGTCGCTTCTCAGGTCCTGGCACCTCGGCTGCCCCGCGGTGCCCCCGACAGAGTTCTTGCTGCGGAGACTGTCCTCAGCGAGGCAGCTGTGGTGCGGAAGGCTTGTCCCCCGAGCGGGAAACCAGACTGGGGTGTTCAAAGTCCCTGGAAATGGGGCTGCCGGGCCGAGCAGCCAGGCCCATGCTTCCGTTCCACCGTGTCACCATCGGCGAAGGGCCGGCTGCAGGGAGTCCGGCTGCGTCCTTGTCCCCAGGTGGCTCCTCCGTCCCCAGGCAGGCACTTGCCTTGTTGTAAGGTCCTGTGTCTCCCGCACTGAAGTGAACATGCCCCTTGGGTGACAGGCGTGCAGGGCAGGCCCTCGTGCGGCCCGGGGCCTGGGCCGCGGGGGATGCTGCTCGCCCACCGGCCGGCCAGAGGACGGGCGTGCACGCACCGTGCGGCTGCAGGCAGAGCGCCTGTCTCAAAGGCTGGAGAGACGGACACCGTCTGCTGTGCCAGACCACGGGGAGGGTGGGGGTGGTGAGACGCAGGGGAGAGCGACCGGGGGGCAGGAAGGACTCGGGAGGCAGGGGCTCCAGGGTGAAGGTGTGGCAGGGGTGTCCTCCTGGCAGCGTGGAAGGCGACTCCCTTCCTGGGATGGGGGCCACACTGAGGTTACTTGCTTGTCACTCTCCCTGGTCCAGCCCCCTGACCTTGACCTCAGCCTGTGCCAGCAGCCCGTCCAGCCGGGAGCGGGGTGGGGGCAGCGGCAAGCACCCAGGGGACCGCTCACCTGTGTACTCCCCCAGGATCATCCGAGACATGATCACAGTGAAGATGGGGGCGGAGCTCTTCACCGTCTCAGCAAACGACACCGCCACGTTCTTCAGGCTGACCAGGCCCAGGACCACCGTGGCGAACCTGAAAGGGGGCCGAGAGGAGTGCCAGGACAGCCCGGCCCCGAGGCACCCTGCACTGACTCCAGGGGGTCAGCCCGGACGGGCCGCACGCCTGGCTCCCCCCGCCCCGGGGTCCGTTCAGCGAGCGGCCGTCCCGCCCCCGGGGAGGCCCAAGGTGCGGCACGGCCAGAGTGCCAGCCCCAGGAGGTGCAGGACTGTTAAATCCGTCGTGTGGGTGTCCCAGGAAACCCTGACAAGTGCGTATGACACTCAGACCCACGAAGCCAGGCGCACCCGTTGTCCTGAAACGCAGGCTCTCGGCAGTCCGCCTTGAAAACCCACCTCGGGTCCCCGAGCGATGGCACCAGCCGGTTGGCGGAGGCATTTTAAATACCAGGCGCAAAGGTCGCAGACCCGCGCCTGCACCCCGGGCCCTCACCTCATGAGGCCCACGAACAGCATGGTGGTGGCGAAGCGGGGCGGGCAGGAGAGCCGGGCCTTGTGCCGGTGCAGGCGGCAGGGCACGAACATCTTCAGGCACCCGATGCAGGTGGTGGACAGCATCTGCACCGCGCCTGCGGGGGCGGCAGCACAGTGAGAGGCCCGCTGCGGCCGCGTTCCCGCCGGCCCCGCCCCCGCCAGGCGGCCAGCTCACCCAGCATGCCGGGCTCGCCCTCCAGCAGGGACAGGATGTACTTGTTGAGGAAGAGGGTGCAGAAGCTGAGGAAGAACCAGAGCGTGAGGTAGAGCAGAGCCCGCGAGCTCCACACGCCCAGGTCGGCCTCGATGACCGTGGTCTCGCTGATGGTGACAGTGAGCGCGCCCTCCTCCGGGGAGCTGTCGCTCTTGGCGACAGTGGTCTTCTCGCTCCGGTGGCCGAACAGGGAGCCCCAGCCGAGGGGCAGCTTTCCATGGGGCTTCGCCTCGGGGCCCGGGGCCAGCTCTGCCGGGGCCGGGGGCTTTGCCGGTGCCGCCATGGCGTCCCAGCGGGCACGTCCTTATGTCCGGCCAGACGACCTCGGGTGGGAGGACGGAGGGCCGCCGGCTGTCGGCATGCCGCCGGCGGAGAGCAGGAGCGCGGCCTGTGGGGCGAGGAGAGCGAGCACGTTACTCGTGTGGCCTTCAGCGCCCGAGAGTCGTCCTCACCGAGGCAGCACGCCCGTGGGCCCGCCGCACACCCAGGGCGGTGGCCCAGCCCCCGAAGGCAGCCCCGGCCACTCTGGATCTCTCCTCCCTCAGGTTGCTGAAGTCCAAACCCCCACCCCCACCAGGCCACCGTGCCGCCTCCTCCCAGCTGCTCAGGCAGGACCCCGAGGCCCCGTCCCCCAGTCTTGTGGCCCTGGCGACCCCCCCGGGGCTGCTCTGCCCGTGGCCGCCCAGTCCAGCCCTGGCCCGGCCTCTCGGGACAGCCTCCCACTAGGCTGAGCCCTCATCTCGAGGCCCCTGAAGCACCAGGTCGCTTTTCCCGGGGACCCTGTCACGGCATTTGTCACTGTGCCCTAGGGCCGCTGCTGGGCTCCCAAACCGGCCTGGTGGCGGGTGCAGATACCCAGGCACAAACGGATGAGACAGTGAGGGTGGGGGCTGGCGGTGCGGCCTGAGCACCAGGGTGCTGAGCTCCATCCACGCTGCCGGCCTCGCAAGTGCGGCCAAGCAGGGAGTCTCAGCCCCGCAGGCGAGGCCCCCGCAGTGCTGCCGACGCCCCCACTGGCCCCGCCCGGGTGAAAACACCCCCTGCAGGTAGAAACGGTCATGATGTGACCATTAAGTGTCACTGTGGGTGGCAGGGAACAGGGAAAGAAGAGGAAATCTAGTGCTTGGCCCAGGGCGACCTCAGTGACGCCCACTGGCCAGGGCTAGGGGCCCCGCAGACATTGTCCCAAAATCCGCTTTTGGATGGCGCTGGACATGGCATTTTCTGTTGGTGGCAAAACGAAAGTGAGGCACAACCCGAGTGTCCGTCTGCGGGGAGAGAGCGCAGCGAGCTCGAGGACGGTGCCGTGTCGACGCCGAAGAGACCGCTGTGGCCAGAGGAGTCGCGGGGGGGGGGGGGGGGGGGGGGAGGGGACGGACAACGTCGCTGCACAGATGCTGGTGGACAGGCCCTACACACTGTTTAGAACCAAAAGTATCGGCTCTGGCTGGCGTGGCTCAGGGGACCGAGCACCAGCCTGCGAACCAAAGGGTTGCTGGTTCGATTCCCAGTCAGGGCGCAGGCCTGGGTTGCAGGCCAGGTCCCCAGTAGGGGGTGCAAGCGGCAGCCACACATTGATGTTTCCCTCTCTCTCCCCCTTCTCCTGTCTCTGAAGGAAATTAAAGAAGAAACAAAAGTAGGCCCCGACAAAAGGGAATGGAGCCCATGGCCATGGCATCTCAAGGTCCCCAGGGAGGGGTGCAGCGTGAACGCGTCCCAGAGTGCTCGCACGCGCGGGTGGGCCGTGCGTTCTTCTCCACGCTGCCCTGCAAGGCCAAGAGCCCCGCTCAGAAAAGCGCCCATCACCCGCAGAGACAGGGCCTCAGGGGCTTGAGCCCCAAGGCTCGTTTCGGCTGCAGCCCCTCAGCCCCCAACTTCACTATGAGTCCCCGTTTCAAACTGGTCACCTTGCGATGAGGGAAGGAGGAAAGAGGGGTGGGTCGGCGGCACCTCACTTCTCGCCCATCAGACTGGTCTGCCCCACGCCCTGAACTGTGGGCGCCCAGAGCCCGCCTCCCCGGGGCCCCGGCAGGCTCCCTGATCAGGACGCGGCGGCCGTGGGGCTGCACAACCCCTCCGCCACGTGCGGGGACAGCCATCAGGCGTCCGGAGCGGAGCCCAGCAGGGGTTGGCGACCCGGGTGCAGCCCCTCAGGGATGGATACCCCACCCCACGCCACGTCCAGAGCAGGGCCCAGTGGGCCCAGGACAGGCACTTGCCCTCCAGCCACCACCCTTCGATGACGCGCGCCCCTCCGCCACAGCCCACCCGCTCGGGGCCGAGCCGCCGTGGCGACTGAGGGGCGGGCAGCCCTCACCTGGCCTCCGCGTCCAGCCAAGGCGACGGCCCTTCCCGGGCAGCGGAGGGGACAGGAGCCACAAAATCTGCACGTACTTCTGAGCTCACAGCGAGGGCTCAGCACGGCTTAAAAAGGAAGTGGCCATCGGTCACCTTGCTCCTTCCTGACAAGACACTGCACCACAGCCAGGCCCCGGGTGCCTGTTGGTTTGCTCCCCTCAGCGGAGACCCGCCGGGTCGGGGCCACAGGGGAGGAGGAGCCCTCCCGCCCCTCAGGGCCTGAACCCAGGAGGAATCTTCTCCGGGATGAAACGGGCGAAGCCCAGAGAACAAAGCCCAGCAGCCTCGGGAGGTCCAGTCCACCTGTGGCCACCGGCGAGGAGTGAAGGCAGGAGTCCAGCCGGGGAAGCAAAGAGGGGAGGAGTCTGCAGCGCAGCCCCTGGGAGACGCGACAGCGAGACAGGACCAGGAAGGGCCCTGGCACAGGGCCAGGGGACGGCAGGGGCCTCCAGCTCTGCCCTGAGGGCAGACAGGCAAGAACAGACGGGGCGCGGCTCTGCGCCTCACCCCACAGAGGCCCTGCCCACCACCCGCCTGCCCCACGGGCTCAGGCCCACAGGCGTTTGCAGGTGAAGATCAAAACGAGGGTCAAGGACCACAGATCACCAGGGTGGCGGCAAAGCTCTGAGACGAGGCAGGGACAAAGGGGAAGCGCACGCAGTCTTCACCCTGGGGAAGGTGGCAGGCGGCCCCCGATCCCCCGATCCCCTGACCCCCGCATCAAACCGGAAACCACCAGAAGTAAGACGGGCGGCACCTTTTCCTTATCCGACGCCATGGAGAGAAAGCGCCACACAACCCGACAGCCTGCTGGCTGCTCGGACCTGGAGGGGACCAAGGAGACAGGGGCTCTTAACCGATGTGGGGCCCCACACGGGACAGGGCCTGGAACGGGTGCCAGCAGATTAGCTGACAGCAGTCTCCCCTTGGTCACCTCCCAGTCCAGGTCACGGTGAGGTGACACGCGGGGACGCGGGCAGAAGGCTACACCGGCAAACCTTTGGCAATTCTTCTCAAAGGAAAAAGTTTGAAAAGGTCTGAAATTACCAAAACAACTCAGTTGTGGGTTGAACAGAAAAGACAGAGCTGAAGAGAGTTTTGGCATTTGAAAAAGCATCCGAGGGGATTGCAGGGAACCCAGCGTAGAGAACAGAACTAAAACGTTAAAAGAGATGAACCCGGAGTGTGGAGGAAATAATGAGAATCGAGGGGGAAGACGGGCTACGGACAGAGGCAAAGAAGGCAAGACGTGGAGGACAGACGGACGGCCTGGGTCCTGGAGTCACGGGGCGCCCCCGGTGCGCTCAGGAAGAGACGCCCGCCCGTGGACGCACGGCGATGCTGCCCAGGACGGCAGGGGTCCCGACGCCTCCCCGCACGGCGCCCGCAGGTCCGAAGGCTCGGGGGCGCACTGGGCAGGAGACAGTGGCTGTCCGTACAGGGGGCAGGACAGGGGAGGTGCAGCTTTTTAAACAGTGATGACTGCTGGCTGCTGGGGCTCAGTGGGCCGAGTGCTGGCCTGCGAGCGGAAAGGTCATCAGTTCGATTCCCAGTCAGGGCACCTGCCAGGGGTGCAGGCCGGGTCCCCAGTGGGGGGCGCCTGAGAGGCAACCGCACACGGATGTTTCTCTCCCTCTCTCTCCTTTCCTTCCCCTCCCTCTAAAAGTACATAATTTTTTTAAAAAGCTCAAGAAAATAAAGGTTGAAATTCTCAGTTTAAAAAAATAAAAACAAAAATACAAATCACCTTTATCTCACACACCAAAAACCCCAGTTAAATCGATAGAAACTGTGGAGATAAGAACTCCTAAAATGCGCCCTGGCAGGTGTAGCTCAGTGGATTGAGCGCGGGCCTGCGAACCAAAGGATCGCGGTTCGATTCCCGGTCAGGGCACATGCCTGGGTTGCCAGGCCAGTTCCCGGCAGGGGACATACAAGAGGCAACCACACATTGATGTTTCTCTCCCTCTCTCCTTCCCTTCCCCTCTAAAGATAAATAAATAAATAAATAAATAAATAATAAAAATAAGTAAATAAAATATTAAAAAAAAAAAAAAAAAAAAGAACTCCTAAAATGCAATACAGGAGCCCAGACATTTTTCAAACTGAAACGGATGAACCAAACCCCAAGGCCGGTGAGTAACAAGGGCACCGGAGACGGCAGAGGAAGCGCCGCCCCAAGGGCCTTCTGGACGCAGCGCTTGGAACGCAGGCGCTCGGAGCACAGACAGGAAGAGCCCCAACGAAGCCTGGCCTCTGACTGGGGCTCCTTTTGCCGAGTCTTGCGTCAGGGGTTCTGGACTGAGCAAGCGAGCAAATGCGCCGCAGGCCCTGGGAGTGCGGGTCGCTCCCGTGGGTGGAGACGGGCGGGGTGCAGAGAGGGGGGAGCGCAGAGTGACCTGGGCTGTGCGTGGGCGGGCGGGCGGACCAGGGAACAGATAGACAGACGGATGCAGGAGCAGAGACGTATATCTACGCATCTACCTCTGTCGATCCACCTGCACGCACGCACGTGTGCACCTGTGCACGCCACAGCCATCTCTGCACCTCTTCCACAGCTCTGCCCGCCAGGAGGGCGCCCGACCGCGTGAGCGTGCCCCGGGTTCTGACTTGGGTTCCTCGGTATCGTTCTCCACGGAAGGGCCCCGGCCCCCTTGGAGACGTGACTGATCCGCGGGGTGGGGAGTTGGCGGCCCAGGAAGAAAGGGAGGACAAGCTCCAGGAGGGACGGGGACCCGTGCAAAGGACACAGGAGCAGGGGCGAGGGAGGGCCCTCCCGCACGTCTGGGGCTGGTGTGAGCGAGAGGGAGCCACGGCCGCGCGGAACTCGAACCCGCCGACGCACGCGGGGCCCCGGCCGCGGCCGCGGCGCGCAGCGGACAGGAAGGAGAGGCGGCCCTCCCTCGAGGTCCAGAGGGAACGACGCAGAGCCTGACGGCGCCAGAAAACCACCGCGACCCCACCGACAACCTGCTCGGGCAAGAATCCCAGGCCGGCGCCGAGCACCCGGTGGAAGCTGAGGGGTAGCAGGGCGAGTGGTCTCCACGCCTGCCCCCGCCAGGCGCGCACCCAGGGCAGGGGAGGTGGGCGGAGGCTGCGACCTGCAGAGGGCCGGGACCAGGGACGCTTCCCCCAGGACAAGCCCCTACCTGGGACGCTGACGGGTCGGGACGCGCTGGCGCGGGACGCGCAGACGGACACAGTGAACAGAGCCAGGGTCCAGAGACGGGCCTGCCGCCGAAGAGGTCCCGACCTGCGGCGGGACGACCCGGCCTCCCGAGGAAGCCAGGCCTTGTCCGTCTCGGACTCTAGGCAGTGGCTCCCCAACCCGGAAACAAAACAGAAACCGGATCCTTGTCTCACAAGTCTCGACAGAGGAGGACAGGCAGTGAGCTCCGCAGAGCACCTGCTGCCTCCCAGGGCCCTCTGGGGTGGCGCCCACCGGGGAGCCCACAGGCGGGAGACTCTGCTGTCAAGGACGAGGGCCCGAGACCGTCTTCCTGGTCCCGGCGCAAGAAAGGAATGTCTCCGTGCAAACCCAAAACGCACGGACCACTCCAGACATGAGCATGCCGACTACACTGGCCGAATTAAGACCTTTGGTTTCCTTGAAACACAGCACAAAGGCGAGCGACCGGTGACAACCTGGGAGAAAAAAGGTGCAAGGTGACGAAGGGTTAATACCCAGAACAGACGCACAGTCCCCAGATCGCCCCAGGAAGCAGGGGCGAGGACACCTGCCCCAGAAGAGGGCTTCCCGGTGGCCAGTAGGCACGAAAGGCGCGTGGAAAGGCGCGTGGCCCTGGCCGGGCGGCCGCGCTGGTGCTGGTGGGAGCACGGCCCGCGCGCCAGGGGCTGCCGGCTCGGACCCCGGTCAGGGGGTGCCCAAGAGGCAAGCGACAATGTTCTCTCTGCCTCTCCCTCTTTCTCCAAAATCAACACATGCATCCTTGGCTGAGACTGAAAAGGAGGAAGGAAGGAAGGAAGGGAGGAAGGAAGGGCGGGCAGCCCAGGCGGGACAGCGCTGCTGGTCAGCGGGCCGTCCCAACACGCGCAGGCCGCAGGTGAGTGCGTGGATGAGGGGAACAACAAACGGACATTTCTGTCCAAAACACTAAATGAAGTAGAAGGTGTGCGTGAACTGCTGCTTAGCGTTAACAAATCCCACCGCACCTGGCACCCTTAAACAAAAGCCGTTTACGATCTCACAGTGAACCTCGGCGCCAGGCAGGCGACCTCCTCGGTGATCGGGGCACAGACCACGAGCAACGACCCAACACTCCCCAATCCCACGGCGGCTGAGGCGGGGCCCCGCCCGCCCAAGGGCAGCGGCACAGGTCTGGGTCGGGGGGACTCGCACACAGCCAGTGGAGGCGTAGGCGGGGGCCAGCACTTCAGAAAGTAATCTAACGTTATCTTGAAGACATGAAAACGAATCAAAGTAAACCTCGTTCCCATGGCCCCAGAAAGCCCTAAAGGGGGAGCGTAGGCACCGGCCCTCCCAGCTTACTTTTACACCCCGGCAGAGGAAGCTTTTCTCCCCACCCAGCAACAGCCCGGCCAGCGGGAAGCCGCCACAACCCCGAACTCTCGCTCTCCTCCAACGAAACGCCCTTCGAAACCGCCTCCCCCGCCCTCCCCTCCTCCCGAAAGAACAGGGCCTGCCAGTCCCGGACCGGCCTGTGCTCACCAGCCTGCATGTGCAGGAATTACGCCTCCTCTGCGCCTCCCAAGGAAAGTCACTTTGCTGGTGAAATCACTGGCGATTCCACAGTCAGGGCTGGGCAAACGGGAACCCCTGCAGAGGAAGCATGGCGCATCGCACAGCAGACGGAACTTTCTGGAACGTCGGAGACCTGCTGGTCGCCGCGCCTCGGGGACCGGACTGTCTGCCCAGGAGACCGAGCAGCGGGATGGCGGGGCTTCCACGCAGCGCAACACCGGACGGCGGTGAAAGTGCGTGACGCGCAGGGACCCGCCACCAGAGCTGGGGGACACGCACGCCTTCTCAGCGCGGGTGAGGGCTGAGCACACGCAATCCATGTGGGCCGCTGGCCCTCGGCCTGGAGTTCAAATCCGAGGCGGAACCGAGCAGTGGGCACTCTGGGGTGCAACGGGGTACCCCGGAGCTAGCGGGAGGGAGCGGGGCGCAGGTGGCCTGAGCCCCTCCATCCGGCCGGAGTCACGGCTGCCCTCCCCACCCCACAGCGTGTCTGCCCCCTGCCCGCTCGCTCTTAGCCCCCGTGATGCCAGCGCCTTCCAGCGAGAACCGGTCCCTGTCCCGCGAGAGACCGAAGGTCAGCAGCCTTGACCCGACAGAGACAAACTGACTCGAAGAGCCAGCAGCTGGCCTGACCTGTATCTGCCCGGAGACGGGGCACGTCTGGAACTCGCCACCCACCGGGTCCGACTCCCTGCCTCTTGATGACACAGGCGACGAGACCCAAACCCACTGGACCGCAAGCCCCACCCCCGCCCCCCGCCCCGGCCTGGACCAGGGAGCTGCCGAGCGGCTGCCCCTTCACCTGTCCCTGCCCGAGCCCGTCTTCGGAAGAGTGTCTGCCTGCAGGACTGAGAGGAGACCAGGTCCGCTGAGAAGTGACGTCTCAAGCAAGCCTGTGACGTCCTCACTGCATTGACGTGCTGCGTGGCGCAGGCCCTGGCGGGGCGCAGCCTGCACCAAGCTTTGCCACGCAGGGCGCGGGAGCAGCGGGACAGTGCCTGGGCTGTGCCTTCGGCGAACACTCACCGCCGAAGGAAAGTTCAGCTGAAGCCAGCTCGGTGGAAATAAAGACACCAATTTTTCCCCATCCAATTTTGCAGGCCCCTGAATGCTAGGGCCCTGTGGCCCAAGGTTAAGAATCCCTGTTCTAGCCCTGGCTGGTGTGGCTCAGTGGACTGAGTGCCAGCCTGCAGAACAAAGGGTCGCCGCGGTTCAATTCCCAGTCAGGGCACATGCCTGGGTTGTGGGCCAGGTCCCCGGTGGGGGCATGTGAGAGGCAACCGCACACTGATGTTTCTACCGCACGTTGATATTTCTCTTCTTCTCTCTCTCCTTCCCATCCCCCTCTCTAAAAATAAATAAATCTTTAAAATAAGCAAATAAAAAATAAATAAATAAAACAGGAGTGTGTGTGTGTGTGTGTGTGTGTGTATGTATGTATATTTATTTTATTTTTTTAAAGAATCCCTATTCTAGAACAAACAACTCAGGGCGTTTTCAAACGCCAGGTGGGAAATCTTGGATCATTTCCGACCGTCGGCAGGGCATTTCGGTACAGCGCACAGAAAGTGCGCAGATCCTGACCCTGTAATTCAGAACGCCCACCTCTGGGAACGTACCCTAAAGAAGCAGCGCGCCAAAGGTCCCTGCTCGGACACAGAAGGACATGCAAACAGCTTTGACGTTAAGGCTCAGAAACTGGGCACTGTCCAAGTGTCCAGTGCGGAGTCGGTAGGAACCCCGGCAGTCCTGGTGACACGCTGTAGCCCTGACAAAGATGTACCTGTCACAGGCCAGGAGCGGAGTTCCAAGAACTTCGTTCGTATGGTATGCTCCGGCTTCAAGTGTACAGATGGTTCAGAACGTGCACAAGTCACCGAAAATTATGGTCAGCTGGGGCAGGGGAGTCGATCTGTTAAAATTCTGTTGTTTGGCTTTTATCCATTTTCTAATGTCTACATTGAAAATGGATTTCATTAAAGTACAAACTTTCTACTCCTTCTTATGGTCCCTCTTCATGCTGACATTGTTTCCTTCTGTTTTAAGATGTTACTTTCAATTTGCAAGTTTAAATATTTTCAGTAACTTTACTGAAATGTACATGACCTCCATTAAAAAAAAAAAAACATACACATTAAAAAGGCCGCTGAACAAAGCTTCTGCCTCTCAATACGATTTTTATTTTCTAGAGCAGCCTGAACGGGAACAAACTCTCCAGGGAACCAGCGCGGGAGCAGGGGTGTCACCTGGACACCCACAAACCCAAACCCAGTTAAAGAAAAGTCACTGATGACTGCACGGCAGTGGCAGCTCTGGGCCTGCGGGGAGTTACCCGACGCGACTGAGGAAGTCACAGTGGCTGGAATTTTAAGGGGCTCGACCCATAAAATTACCGCTTTCTAAAGCACCGGGCAGGAAAATCACCGAACGCAATGAATTTGTGGGCAATCGTGCCCTTTGGCTCCCCCGGAATGGAGGAAGCCGCTGCACCTGCCCCAGGATCACATACATCCACCTCTGGGGCACCTTGGTGCCCTGGTTTAAAATGCCATTAACTCCTACGACTGTGATGCGCCTGACCCTCGGTGCCCCAATCTGCCCCCCCACCCCGGTGCCAGGACCCTGTCTCCCCCCAACCTGTGTTCCCCGCCAGCCTCGGCAGCGGGAACCGAGTGGGAGGCTGGTGCCACCCAACTCCACGGTGCACCCTCCGCATCCAGAGCTGAGGCCTCCAGTCCGGCGCATGAGCACCCCAGGGCCGAGCTGTGAGCTCGGGTGCGGCCTGCCAGGCGCGGGGCTGGAGATGAGACGGCTTCTCCCCAAGGTGAAGGCACTTGAAAAACGGCAGAATGGGGCGGGATGGAGAACCAAGGACAGCCCAACTCTGCCGGCAAGGTTAGGGCTTCTCGGTGGAGGGGGCAGCCCCCAGGCGAGAGGAGGGCGGCAAAGACATGAGCCCTGGGGTGGGCCGACTCCGGCAAGGACCGGGTCCGAAGGACCGGGCTGGGAACGGACCAGCACGCTGGATTTGGTCCCGAGGGCGATGGGCGCCCCGGAGGCAACCGTTGTCATTTGCTTTATTCAGCGTTTTCCTCGTCCACCGGACACCCGCACTGAGAGAAACGACCCGGACAGGGCGCGCATCCCGAGAGCTGCTCCCGACCGGGGCTGGGGTGCCTCCCGGGGGCCCGAGGGGCATCCCGGCGGCATCGATGGCGCCATTACCCCGGAGAGCGGGCAGGGGTCCGCCCTCCAGCAGGAAGACGTCTCCGCCCCTGGCGCGCCTACCGAGGAGGCCCCACCACCCACGCGTGGAGAGGCTGCGTAATGACAGCCAGTGCGGGGTCTCCTTGCGCATCGGGGGTGCCGGGCACTGGTCTGCGGGCCAGGGCGGCGGCCCGGCCGCTCGCTGTCGCGCACGAGGAGCCCACCCGGGCCCTCGACTCTCCTGGCCCCGCCAGCCCGGCTGGGAGGCGGCCCGTCAGCCTCCGGGGAGGGCCGTGGGGGGCGTGGCCCCGAGGAACTCGTCACGCGCCTGGCGCGGCGCCTGCCCGCGGTCGCCCGGGCCCCACGTCGGGGCCTTAAGGGCGCGCGGCGTTTAAGGTGCGGACGCCGGGAGTGAAGGGAGCAGCGCGCCGGCCGAGGCTTGCCTGGGTGGGGTTCCGCGGGACTTACGGGGCGGGAGCGCCTATCGCGTACGCCGAGAAGGCCCCGAGCAGAACCCCCGACCCGCGCCGCGGCCTCGGGCAGCCCGTTCCGCGGGAGGGGGGGCGGCGAGGCCCGGCGCGCGGCGCCTCACCGAGGGGCGGCCAACGTCCCTCCGCCCCACTCCGCGCCGCCGGAAGGCGGGGCCCGCCGCGGGCGGAAGTGCTCGGCCGGCCGGGAAGTGACGTGCCGGAAGCGGCTGCCAGCCCGTTTCCGCTCCTCAGCACCGGCTCCTGCGCTTCTTGGGCTTCCCGCTTACGCCAGGGAGTCGGGGTGCGGGGCAGCTGAGCGGGCGGCCGCGACTCTCCGGCAGCCCAACGTCCCGGCCCGGACGGCACCGCCGGTCAGCCTGGGTGCAGCCCGTAGACGGCGGCACGCGCTTCTAAGCCCGAGGGGCTGTTGTTGACTTTCGGTTTCAGGGCACAGCCAGTCCAGCCAGGCGAGGCCTTCGGCCGTGTCCCCGTTATCCGTGGTTTCACGTGGTCTCATTTACCCGAGGCCGCCCGCGGCCGGGAGATATTAAAAGGGAATGTAAGAAATAAGCAATTCATGTTTTAAATTGCAGGGCGTTCTCAACAGGCCCGGTGTTGCAGGGGCTGTGTTCGCCCCCTCCCCGCCCCCATCCGGTCGTGATGGCCCCAGAGCGCAGGAGCGCTGAGGTGGCCTCTGGGACGCGCCGCGGGGAGGCCGTCCGGCGCTCAGTGACGAGGCGAGTGTGCGCAGGAGAAGGGCTGGCGCCGGCTTTTCCTGGTGGCCCGGGACCGGGCTGGGCCCGAAAATGAACAACGTACAAAGAAAGCCGCGGAGTGAAGGTGGTCGTTACAGATGCACTACCCCACAGCTCTCCCCAGGGCTTGTCCTGAGTGTGTGGGAGCCCAGTGCTCCCCCCGCCCCCCGCTTTGCTAGGCTTCCCATGCCTGGAAGGTCAAGGCCCAGAGGTCAACGGCCTTTGTGGGCAAGAGCGATCCTGTGGGCCAGGCCCCCGCTCTCCAAGTGGACGCTCTGCCACGGGAGGGGACCAGGCTCAGCCTGAGGCCCACACGCCGAAGCCCTGGGTGCCAGCAAGCGCTTCTGCCCCTGCCCAGGCAGCTGCGGTCAGCAGGCGGAAAGGGGTGTCCTGCGACGGCCAGGGGTCTGGCTCCGGGGAGGGTGGGGCCGACTCCCCAGCCAGCAGACACCCCCCATCCCCACAGGAGGGTGACTTGTCCTCCTAGAGTGAGACTCGTGATTCGACAGGCAGAGCAGGGGACACAGGCAGGGGAGGCTGGCCGGCCTCCAGAGCTGGCCTGAGGGGCAGAACAGGGAAGGGGGGCCTGATGCCAGCTGGGGCCGGAGCCTTTGCTACAGCTGCCCTGAGGGTGACAGTGGCACATCTGGGGTGGTGGTTTGGCTTCTCCTGGGCTCTGGCCCACGGGGCTGCGTTGACACGTGGGTCTGCAGCACCCAGGTGGGTCCCAGCAAAGCCGTGCCCCACCCCCCCTGGGGAAACCGGGAAAGGAGCAGTGGAGATGCTCCAGGGTCCGTCCCCTGCCCCAGTCAACCCCAAAGGGCCTGGATGGAGCTGGGCGAGGGCCCACGGGCCTGGGGGGCCAAGGACTCAGCCCCCCCAGCCCCCCCCACGGAGCCCTTGGATTCACACCCTAGCAGGTCCTTTCCGCCCAGGGGGGTTATACACGAGGCCCCACACAAAACCATAAGCTCTTTTTCACTCACCGGTTTCCGTTAGTGTTTGTGCATTTAATGTGCGGCCCAGAGATGCCAAAACGCTGGCCACCCCTGCAAGGCCCTGCAGGGCAGGTGCCACACCCACAGGGACACCCAGCCTCAAGCCGCTGGAGGGGAGACCTGCCCGACCCTGGGCCTGCCAGCACCCACGGCAAGGCTGGCAGCACCTGTGGCAGGACTCGCCGTGGGGGCTGCTGGAGCAGGACCCAACCTTCCCCGCGTGGGCCCAGGGCGAGGGCTCTGGAGGACCCAGCCCTCCGCCGTCTTTGGGGTGGTTGCAAAGAACCAAGTAAAGGTATCACTCAACCCAACTCTTAGAACAAGTGTATTTATTGAAAGGATCTGAAAATAGTAATAAGGCTTTCAACAACATTTAATAAATTTTAAGAATATTAACAATATGAAACATTAAGAATTTACTTCAAAAAAATCCAAAGCTTTCTCGATCACCCCACCACCATGCTGCTTCAGGCCTGGGCTAACACCCGCTTTTCTGTCTAAACAAGTGATCGGTTCCAAGTGCCACACTTCTGTCCCTGAAGCTGGGGGTTGGGTCTGGCCCCCTCGGCCGGCAGGCGGCAGCCGGGTGAGTGCGCAGGGAACGGTGAGAGCACACCTCCATGTCCAGCACCAGGCTGAGCACCAGGCACTGCTGCGGTCCGGATACTGAGATGCCTCAACAGGGACAGGGTGGGGGGACGGCACTTCATCACATGCAGACGACGGAGATGGTGCTCAGACTTCAGGGCCAGTGCCTCAGAGACCCGGCCAAGGGTGACCGCACGTGTGGCCCTGGGCACCTTCATACATGCACAAGATCGGGGCGTGTGTCCCCCAACTGGGCAAGGCACAGCCCCACCCATCACTGCAGACGTGAGGCCCAGGGAGGGCACCCAGCCCTTCCCTTTGCCGTGATCTAGCAGGTGAATGCGCTGCTCAGGGAGATACCAGTGAATGGCAACAGGACAGGCCTGGGTTTCAGGGGGCCGCTGGGCGAGGGGCCAAGGCCATGGGCAAGCCCAGCCTGGGCTCCAACCCTGGGCTCCACACCAGCTCCCGCCCCCACACGGCAACTGTGCACGCACGTGCTTGTGCCTGTCCAGGCGGCTGGCCGAGCCGGGCAGCTGCTGGACTGACCGGCTGTCCCTGCAGCCCAAGACGTGTGTGACTGCCACCACCCCCGTCTCCACACCAGCTGACTTGTGACAACTGCAAAGCTGCCTGGCTTCCCAACCGAGAGACCCCCCCCACCAGGGTGGCCATGCCAGACTGGACAGATGGTCCCACACCCCTCACACAGAACACAGAACAGGCTCGGCTTCGCGCCCGCCTTGGGCCCTCTCTCTGAAAGCACGTTCCAAGCGTGCAGGACAGAACGTGGACACGGCACGTCAGAGAGTCTGAGAGTCTGGAAAGTACACGCAGGGTCGGAAACGCCTTCCAGCCCGTGGGGGTGCAGCTCCGATGCGGAAGGAATGTGTGTGCGCTGACCTCTCACCTGGCCCCCACCAGGCTCACGGGCCACGGTGCGACGCCCCGCTGCACCCGTCACACCAAAGCAGGAGGAGGAGACAGGGCCGGGGGACCGAGTGGGAGGGAGGGGGCCCATCTGCCTGCCAGCCTGCAATTGCTTCCCAGGGGCTCTTCGGCTGCCTTCCCCTGGAGAGGACGGAGGGGAGGGTGCAGGGCTGGGGGAAGTGTCCGGCTGAAGGAAGACTTCCGGCTGCGGGACACGTACTTCCGCACCAGAGGACGGACCCACCCACTCTGAGCCCTCTCTACGAACAGACCGATGCCCCGTGCTTCCCGGCCGGGAGCTACGAAGAGCCTGGGCAGCTCGGGGTCCCCAGCCACAGGTTCCAACAGACAGGGGTGAGCTGTGTGGCTTTCCGAGCTCCGTCTGTTGCTTCCTTGGCTTATTTAGAAATGCAAAAAGAGGTCAGATTGAAAATATTAAAAACAGCTGATCTGGTCGACAAAAGGCAGATCCTGGGCTCCTCCTCTGGCTACAGACAGAAGTGGCGGGACAGCTGACGCCCACGTGGGCGCGGGACCGGGGACGACGCGTGCGCAGCAGGCACCGGCTAGTCGTCCTCCTCGGCCTCCTCCTCGGTGAAGTGCGCCTGCCGCTTGCGAACATTCCAGTGCAGACACTGGGCCAGGCTCTCGAACCAGTCGCTCACGGGGTCTCGGACGCAGATGGAGGGGAGCGGGTAGCACGAGGTAGTGATGCTGATGCTGGGGGCGCAATGCCGCACACTGAGCCTGCGCCTGCCCAGCGGCACCCGCCGGCCCACCCAGCCTGCCGGGGACCCTCCCCAAGGCGGTGCCCGCCCGCACCAGCAAGGAGCCAGCCATTTTGGACCTGGCCCCCCAGCCTGGCCACGGGCCCAGTGGTACTGCTCTACACCCTGGTGCGGAGCCACGTAGCCCACCCCAGCCCCTGGAGGGGACCCCGAGGGGCGTGCGGAGGGCAAGGGGACCGAGCAGCCAGGCACAGCCAGCAAGGCGCCGGACCCGGCACCGCCGGCAACCGCAGAGCACGGGGCTGCACACGGCAACCGGCTGACGGGCGGCCCGACGGGCACAGGCCGCCGGACCTGACAGCGGGAGGCCAGGACCCTCTGGGCCCTCGGCGAGAAGTTGTGCCTGCGGGGCCCACGTCATGAGGGCGGCAGGCCAGCACACGCCCAGCTCCGCGCGCCCTGCTCCGGCCCCCTGCCCGCCCACCTGTCTCCGTGGCGGATCTCCTGCCTCTTCCGTCCATCCAGGGACACCCAGGCGGTGTTCCTTGCTTCCGGCGACAGCGTGATCTGCAGGGGCCAAGCAGGACACGTGCGGGTTTGTGCGTGGGCAGCGAAGCCCCTCAGGCCCCTGCCCTGGAGGGTGGCCCCAGCCGGGGGAGACCAAGGAACCCCCTCCAGGCCAAGGCCAGTTCCGGGCAGTGAAGGCGTTAACGGTTTCTCGCTGACATCAGCCCTGGAGGACAGAAGACAGACGTCCGTCCAGGCCAAGTCTCCCAACACCCACGCACAGCTGCAAGGCACAGCCAGAGCAGGGCGGGCAGCCAGCTGCCGCCGCGCACGGCGCTCTGCACACGCAGCCCTGCCCCCAGAGCTGATGCCCGCCTGGGCCCGCTCGCTCTGCCCCCACCCAGCGTGGACGGGCTGCTTCGTGGGGATGGGGAGCGTGGCCGCAGGGGCTGGCCCAGCTCCCAGCACGGCCCTCTGAGCAATGCAGCCTGCAAGAGCAGAAGCCCCGAGGACAGGAGGAAGGCCCTTCCGGCACTCCACAGGGTGGGGCCCGCAGCCAGGGGGTGCCAGGAGATGCGGCCACTGCGGGCCAGAACCAGCGGTCAGAACCGTGGTCCCCAGGCAACGAGTCACACTGGAGAAGGTGGGGAAGGGGGCTCTGACCTTCAGCTCGACGCCTGCGGGCACCACGATGGGCCGGAAGGACAGAGAGTGGGGGCAGATGGGCGTGAGCATGATGGCCGGCACGTTGGGGTGGATCATGGAGGCCCCGGCCGCCGCTGCGTACGCCGTGCTGCCCGTCGGGGTGGACACGATGACACCTGAGGGACAGGCTGCGGGGTCACTCTCCACGCACCGCCCTGGCCGCAGGTGCCCGGGGCGCCCAGGACAGACCCGACACCCACGCACCGTCACCCTGCACCGTGGTGATGAGGTGCCCGTCCAGGTAGACGTCCACGTTGGACAGGTAGGAGGAGGGGCCTCTGTCAATCACCACCTCGTTCAAGACCTGGGGGGTGGGGAGGCCACACGCTGGCTGAGGGCCGGGCAGCACCCCCGGGTGGGCCTGCCCTGCAGGCCCCTGCGCTGCTCCTGGGAGGCCCTGAGGACGGGCTGGGGCACTTCCCTCAGAGTCCCCCCACCCCGCGCCCCTCCCCAGGGCCGGGGCCAGGGAGGGCAAGGCTGGGGGCGCAGCGGGGGGGGGGGGGGGGCGGGGGGCGCGTGCGGCCACAGACCTGGTGCTGCATGACCCGCTTCCCAGCCTCGGCGTCTCGGTCGGAGGCCAGCGCCCCGTTCCCGCTGACCCCGTTGGGGGCGGCGGTCTCCTTCCCTCTGAGCTCCTTCACGACCTTGACCTTCAGCCGGCTCCGGAGAACAACGGCTGCGTTCCCTGGGGGCACAGGCAGGTCACAACCCCCCCCCCCCCCCCCGGAACCCGCGCCTCTTCTCCCCAAGTGAGAGCAGCTCTCCCATCCTCGGAGGCAGCGCCCCGCCACTCAGCACGGCAGCAGCTCCCAGCTGCCCGGTGCTGGGGCGGACGTCCAAGCCAGTCAGAGCGCGCGCCGCCTCTGAGTCCTGAAAGACTCCAGTGTCGCTCGGCACACCAGGAGACACCCAGAACTCGGGGGGGGTGAGCGCCGGGGGGCCGGGCGCAGGGACCGAGCGCCCAACGACGACAACCGCACAAAACCGGGGAGACGACGCGGGGGCCCCGGAGCTCGAGACTCACCCTGGATCACCTGTGTGACTTGGGTCTGAAAGTTCTCAAAGTTGAAGGGGGTCAGGAAGCCCAGGGAGCCCAGGTGGAACGCCATGACCGGAGGCACGCTGCCCTGTGAGCCGACGGGGCAAGCGACTTAGCAGCCGGGCCACCCACGAGTCACCTGACCACGGGTGCCCCAGGGTCAGCGCCTGGCAGGGGTGAGGGGATGAGCTGCTGCGACATGACCACGGAGGTCAGCAAGGCCAGGAGTGGCCAAGAGAACAGCCCGCCCGCTTCCAGGCCCTCTCCCGTGGCCGCCACGCCCGACCGCCTGACGCCCCGGGTGGGGGCCCTGCAGCCTCGGGACAGCCCCCGGGCTCCTGCGCAGACTCCCGCCCTCCGGGGCTGCCCAGGGCTCCCCACCCAAGAGCCGGCCCGTGCTGCTGCTGGCGCACCGGACAACTGGCGGCTCAGCCCTGCGGCGCGACGCTGCGGGACGGCCGCCTGGTGGGAGCCCGCACCTGGAACAGCGAGGAGGCGTACAGCAGGGTCCCGTCCCCGCCCAGGCAGATGATGAAGTCGATCTGGTTGGAGATGTCGTCGTAGTCTGGAGGGCAGAGAGAGAACCGCCGTCAGGCTGCCGGCGCCGGGCCAGAGTGCCGGGGGCTCCGGCGGGCTCGGGCCCCGGGTGCTCGCCTTCGCTGAAGGTGCAGAACTTCTTCTTCACTGGCCCGAAGCTGTCATCGCCCACGATGGCGGGGTCTTCTAGAACCTTCTTCTCCACGTACACAATCATGTTCTTCTCCTGGGGACGGACGGGTGCATCGGCTCCACCACAAGGCCCGGCCCGGCCGTCTCCAGCGGCCCGCGACTGTGCAGCGCGCCCCTGACCCTGCCAGCCCTGCACCCCGCACACGCCCGGAAACTTGGGCAGGAGCCGGCCCGGGGCCCCTCCGTGACCCTCCAACGTCCCAGGCGGGGTCCTGCTGGCCTGAGGGGAGGGGCACAGAGGGAGGGCCGGGCCGCCCCAGCCCCACCTCCCGCTCACCTCCATCAGGTACACGCAGAGCTCCTTGAAGGGCTGCAGCAGGCTGGCGTCCCGGATCTTCCTGATGACGAGCACGCTCTTCGGGCACTTGCTCCATGTCAGCCGCTGGCTGGCAGGGTCCTGGATGTGCCTTCAAGGGGAGAGAGGTGTTCCCACCAGGCCAGACCAGCACACGCACCCTCGACCGCGCCTGTCGGGTCCTGCACACGCCCCACGGCTGCCCCGGCCCTGTCCGGAGCGGCCGGCCTCCTCCCTCCGGGTGCTGGTCCCACCTGGAAGGGCCTGCCCACTCAGGAGCCGTGTCTCGCAGGCACCTGCGGCCTGCCACACCCACCGCTCACCTCGCAGGTGCTGGCCTCACGCAGACGCGTCCCTTTCGCCCCTCAGGCAGCTCCTGGAGCTGCCCGGGCCGGTGCCCCTGGTTCAGTGCCCTCCCCCCGCCCTCCCCTCTTCCCCGCACACAGCAGAGGGCGTGGCTTCCCGCGGGCGCGTGCGTGGGGCGCGGCCCACGTCCAGACCCCTGTGCGCGCGACTCGGTGGCACTTCCTGCCTGCAGCTGCAGTCGCCCAGTTTCGAGTCAGCGGAAGGGCCTGGGGGCAGCGAGGCTCCTCCGTGACCGCCCTGGGGCACTCGGTCACGGCAGCGCCTCTGTGCAAACTGCAGAACGCACACCCCGGAGGGACCTTGATGCGCGCGGGGCCACCGGGTGACGTCGGCGTGTCCGCCGTGACACGCGCACCCTCCGTGGGGACGCCGAGTGGCAGCCGCCGTGTGTGGGCGGGGCCGGTGGGAAGTCTCTGTGCCTGCCCCTCGACACCGCCGTGACCCCAGAGCCACCCTCACAACGTTTCTAAGAAGCAAGCGGGGGACCTGCCCGGGAGGACAGCTGCCAGTCCCGGGGACGGGGCCTCGGGAGCTGCGCGGGCTGCTGTGGGGTGTGGCCGCGCGCACTGTGGTCCGCAGACCCTCGCTGGGAGGGTGCCCCATCACTGCCTAGGTCACGGGAACGTGCCGGGACTCGCTCGGGGAACAAGGTCCGGGCCGGCCGCGGCGGCAGGACGCGCGGCAGACTCCTTTCCCGGCACGTTCTCCGACAGACACCCGCTGAAGCGGCCTCGCACGGCGGAGCCATGGCTCACCTGGGCGCTTCGGCCAGGGCAGGTCACTCGTGGCCACCGCCCTGGGCGCGCGCACCGCCCCTGGGCCACACTTCGCTAGTGGCGGGCGTGTAACACACACGCCCCCCCCCACTTGTGCATTTGCACTACAGACCTAATCTCCCGTCCCTGAAGCTGAAAGGGTCGCGCCGCCCCGAAGGGACCAGCTCAAAGCTGTGTGAGGCACGAAGCCAAGAGAACACCCCGAAACGAGCCGCCACCCCAGCCCCGCAGCCACCCTCTGCTCGCAGGGTCGTCCTGCCGGACCGCCACTTGCAACGCCAGGTGCTCGGGCCGCCCCTCACCACGGAGCCCAGCTGCGCCGGTGGTCGGGACAAGCATGCCCAGCACTCAGGGAACGAGACACCTCCCAGCCAGCCACACAGGCCCCTGGGCTGGGCTGTGGGACCGGCAGGCCCTGGGAGGAGCTCTTGGGCTGGGCCCGGCGGACGGGCGGCACTCCCCACACTGCCCGGCCCTCTGCGTGGCCTCAGGCCTTGGCCCAAGTCCGTGGGAACCTGACCGGCGGACTGAGGCAGAAATCAGCGCCCTTCCCAGAGGGCCGCAGGCAGGCCTGGCCTCACCCTGCAGGGACCTGGGCACAAACAGGTCACTCGACACCCCGCTAGGCCACCTGCAAGTGAGACACAGACCCGTCCCGGGTGTGCGGGCCGTGGGCGCCCGAAAGGAGGGCAGGGCGCCGGGCAGCGTGGCAGCGGCACCGTCTCAGTCTGTCTCGTGTGCCGGGGGCTCATGCGTGGGCGAGGCCACACGTCTCCACGCAAGAGAAAGGACACCTGCACCCGGGCGAGGTTTTGCTTCACAGGAAGCAAAGGCCCCCACAGCAGCCTCTCTGCTGCACCCCACCTCCGCACATCAGGGAAAAGTCAGGTCCCTGCACACGAAGGCCTGCCCTCAGCTGTGGTGCTGGGGGGACAAGGTGGATGGAGCAAGGGAGTCCTGTCCCCTTACCCCGAGGACGACGGCCCCTAAGACAGTGCGGGGCACAGGGCCCAGCGGCTTCCCCCTCACCTCCCAGCTGCAGCCCCGCCCCTCTACCTGGGGCGCCTCCGACAACCCCGCCTGGCCTCAGGGCGCAGACTCAAGGTTCAGGTGACCGTGGGCTCAGCCAGGAGGGTGTGGCGGCTCACTGGGCGAGACGCTGAGAGGCCCTCAGGGTGGCACCGAGGCCGGGAGGCAGTGCGGGGGCTCCGGGCTCGGCCCAGCCCGGGGGCTGCAGGCAGGGGCTGGGAGGCAGCGGGCGAGAGGCCATGGCCGTGCCAGTCTCGACGCGGGCGGAGAGCAAGGCCGCCAGGCAGGGCGGCGGGGGCACCAGGGTGGCCAGGTTACCCCGGGGGCTGCTGTGAGGGCACCAGAGGGGCAAGATGGGGCAAAGGCGGGATCAGGACCCAACGACCAGACAGCACCCGGACGACAGGCAGGGGCACAGCCACCAGAGCTGCTGTCACGGTGCCCAGCCCTCAGCCCCAGCGGGAGCGGGGGGGCCCGGGCCTCCCCGGGGCGGGGCGGGGGGGGACACGGCGCCCACTCCCAGGTTGCCCTGCAGCTCTGCAGGCAGTTCTCCAACGCATGAGTGTGAAGTATGTCGTTTTTCTTCCTGGAGTTTTTACTAAACACACACACACACACACACACACACAAAAGTACCTGGGCACTGCCCACCCACCCCACCCACGTTCAAGTGGCTCCTCACTCCGAGCGCTAGAACCTTCCGCAACACAGCGGCCCCACCGGGCACTCCTAGGGGGCCGCCCAGGGCACTCACATGACGGTCTGGGGGTTCTGCAGCACGCAGGCCTTTGGTCCGAAGGTGGTCACCGGGCATGGCCCGTGCAGGGATCGGGTCCTCCTGCGGAGAGAGGGGGGGCGGTGGGGCGCTCAGGCAGACGCCGCGCAGGCTGCGTGCAGCAGGCTCACAGGGGCGTCTTCGTCCGCGCCGCGCCGTCCGGCGGCCAGTGCGGTCCCGCGTGTGCGCGCTGCCCAGGTGGCGGCGGTGACCAGAGACGCTCGGCGCACCTGCAACCGTCCTCGGAACGAGGACCCGCCCCAGAACAGGCACGCGTGGCCGGGGGGCAGGCCTGGAACCCCATCTCGTGCACCTCCTCCCTCCTTCCTGGCCGGCACCTCTGGCCGGCTGCCTGCATGCCAGGCCCGTCCTCCGCAAGAGAGCGGGCATGTTGCGCAAGCCCTGGCACCGCGCGCGGGACCCTTGCTCCAGAGGCGAGGCCCGGGCTGGCGGCTTGCGCCGGGGCACTGGGCACTTCCCGCAGCACGCGGGCCTGGGGGTGGGGGCGGGGGCGGGCACCTGCCCCGCGGCCCTGCCCGGGGCCTTCGCCCGCCCCCAGGACCAGCCGGATGCGGAGCCGCGGCCACGTGCCCCCTCGGCCACGTGCCCCCTCGACCGCGGTGCGCAGCCACCGCTGAGGACGGGCGGGGGAGGCACACCTGTGCACCCGGAGGGGCCCGCGTGGCCTGGTGCACAGGCCGCAGCTCAGGCCCTGAGACGGCCCCGCCGCAGAGTCCCGGCGGGTGGGGGGCCCAGCGGGGCCTGCGTACCTGAACTCCTTTGTGCTCGCCAGGGCGGGCGCGGCAGACAGGCTGCGGGACTTGGCCCGGCCTCGCACGGGGCGGCCCGGCACCGTGTCCTCCTCGCCACAGCGGCACGCGGGGCAGCAATAGGACGCGTCGGCGCTCAGCCCCTTCCGCACGCCGACCTTCTCCGGCTCCATCTCCGTCCCCAGGGAACGAGGGCTTCGGTCACAGAGGCACTGATCCCTTCAGCGGGCGAGACACAGGGGCGGTGAGCAGGCACACAGCACGTCTGGCCGCACCGGGCACCTGCTCTGTCGGTGGGGGGCGGGGGGGGCGTGGGGGGGCGGGGCTGGAGTCTGCGTTCCTGAACAGTTTCCATCCCGAGGTGTTGAAGAACTCAAGAATCTAACTGCCGTCTCCCACAAATCTAGAGGAGCTAGAAGCCGAGGAGCGGAACCCACAACAGGGTGGCAGCATTTCTCGCAAATCGAGCAGGGACTCGGCGGCTCACCAAGAGAGTCTGGGGGACGTCCTAAGGCCGCTCAGCTGGGAATCGCCGAGCACACGCAGCGCGCCCACGAGGCAGCCAGTGCCGACGGCACACCCAGACCGACCTGCGTGACCCTCAGAGGCGACCCCAGCTCCCCAAAGGAGTGGACACAGAGGACATGGTCATCCAGGCACCAACTGCGAGGCAGTCACCGAACAGTGACCGCGCCCAGCTGGCGAGGTTATCGGCGAGGATGCAGGAGACGCACTCCACACGCCAACACCAACGGTGTTCCTGTGCGCCAGCCACGCACGAGAAACGGGGATTCACACCCGCCACGGCGCGCAGCGCTGGAGCACGAAACACGCACGGGAGCGACCCGCAGAGCAGCGCGGGACCTGCTTCCGACAGGAGTCCGGGGCCGCAGCCGCGCCCGGGAGCCCGGGAGCCCGGCGGCCCGCGGGTGACAGCCTGTACCCCCCGAGACTTCAGGAGGTGGCGGCGGACTTGCTGCGGGGATGCTTTTACAACAGACACAGATGATCTAAAAGCACAGGGCTCTTGAAACGGATATGGTGTCAGACGTCAATTGCACCCCAATAAAAAAAGGGGCAACATCCCAGGGAAACCAGCAGCAGACTTTTCTGCGAGAACGACACGCCGACTCTAAGACGTGGACCGGCGAGGACCCACAGCAGCCAAAGCGCCGAGAAAGAAGGCGTCCGTCGGAGGGCCGGCGCGGCCTGAGGCCCCTCACTGCCAGGCGGCTGCAGGGGGCAGACAGTGCCGCGCTGACCTGACCGCAGACAGACAGACAAGACGCACTCAGAGCGCAGGACGGCCCCTCGCAGCAGTGGGCGGCCGGGAGAGGACCGTCCCTTCTCCGCCGGCCAGGTGGCCTTGGCAGCCACGTGGGGAGGGACGAAGTCAAACCCCCTCACAGCGCGGGAGGACATGAGTGCAAGTCAAACCACACGACTTGCAGGAGAACGGCTTCGTGGCCTTGGCAAAGTGGGTTTTTTTTTTTTACTTTTTCATTTATTTACTTTAAAAGATTTTATGCACTTACTGACAGACAGGAAGGGAGGGAGGAAGAGAGGGAGAGAAACACTGGTTGGCTGCCTCTGGGACCAAACCCACACGCAGGCACCCCAACCAGGAATCGAACCAGCGACCCTTCAATTCGAGGGAGGGCGCCCGGTCACACCGGTCAGGGCAGCAAAGATTCGTTACACAAAAAGCACAAACTGGAAGAGAAACTGAACCCCGTCCCAGTTAAAACCTTTCACCCTTCGTAAGACACTGTTAACAAGATGTGCAGCGTTAGTGCAAGCTGCAGACCCACGGACGATATCTGCACAGCGTACGTGTGACAAAGGGCTTTCTCCCGGAATACATAGAGAACTCTGGAAACTCACAAAACAAACGCGCCAATTAAAAAATGGGCAACGGACCTCAACCGCGGGCAACTTCTCCGAAGAAGCCCACGAGAAGCAGCCCAACACCACAGCCACGAGGAAAATGCAGTTAGAACCACAGCCAGACGCCACCTGCCATCCCACCGGACCCGCGGCAAGGGGACAGAAGCGAGGGCCTGCCCAGCGCGGGCGAGGTCGCAGCGGCCGGGACCCTCCCGCCCCGCTGGGAGGACGGAGCAGCGCAGCACCCTGGGCACCAGCCGGGCAGCTTCCCGCAGCGCGGAACGCACACCTGCTCCGTGCCGCAGCCGTCCCCGCCGGCAGAGCTCAGCCAAGAGGACGCCACCCAGTAAAAGCCAGTGACACCTCAAACCGGAACAGCCCCCCACGCAGGTCTCTGCTCAAAGGGCACCTCCCTCCCGGGCCCTCTGCCCCCCGCACGGGGTGCCGCCGCCGGCCCGGAGGCTGACACCTCCCCTCGGGCTGCCTCTCCCTCCCGGTCCTAGCGCTGAGGCTACAGAAAGTCTGTTCTGCTCAGGCTCTTGGTCCCTGAAAGGTCCTCCCCGAACCCCGTGAGCATCAGTGGCCAAGGGGAGCCGGCAGCCTCACAGTCAAGGCTGGCTCAGGGCACAGGCTGGGCTGGACACAGGCACCTGCTCGGTCAGCAGGTGGGGACACTCACGACCGCAAGCGGCGCAGGCTCCCCGGGGCGGGCGCAGGCAGAAGGCGGCCAGTCCGCGCCTCCCTCCACTCGGGAGCCACCAGGAAGGGACGCGGAACGGAGCCTGAGAGGAAGCCGGAGGGCGGGCAGCAGAACCAGCCAGGACAGACCGCGGCGGCCGCCGGGACCAGCGGGTTGGGGACACGGGCCGATTCCGGCCCGAGGGAGGAAAACACCCGACGGATTCGTTCACGTCCTCGTCACGAAACCGGTCCAAGCCCATCGGCGGTCGCCTTCACTGGGCACCGGCCCGGACGCCCCGCTTCACCGCGCTGCTCTACCCAGTCCGCCCACGACCCGGGGAGGCCAGCACCCCGGTGAGAGCGGGCTGTCCCAGGGGGGCGCGCGGAGGCCAGCAGCCCGGCCGGGGTGGCTCGCTGGGCTGCCGGCGAGTGTCCCTTAACCGACAGGTGCTGGGTCTGGCTCCCCCCGGGGCCCACGCCTGGGCTGCGGACCTGACCCCCGGTCTGGGCGCAGGCAGAAGGCGGCCGGTCCGCGCTTCGCTCTCGAATCGAAGCTCCCGCTCTGGAAGCAAAGGAAGAAAACGTCCTCGGGTGAAGGCTGACAAACCGAAGGGAGTGACGAGCTGTCCCCAGGAGGCTGCAGGCAGCCCCTCCCTGCTCGGGAAGGCGCCAGCCACACAGCGCTCCAGTTCCCTCGCCCAGAGCCAGTCTGTGGCCACCAAGTGTCAAAAAGAGAGTGACGGCGAGCACCGGGACAGAGGGCAGAGTCTGCGAGGGAGAAGGGGACCAATCAGGTGAAAGGCAGCTGGGACCAATCACAGGGCAAAGGTGACAGGAGATGTTTACTTTCCGCCCAACAGGCAGATGCACCCGGACAGGCGGCACGGGTCCCGCGTGTCTCCCCTCGCGTGACGCGCCCCCCCTCGCGTGACGCGCCCTCCCCGGGGCCCCACGGCTGGGACGGGCACAGCTGGCCCCTGCCCACAGCCACGGCGGACAGCCACGGGCCCCAGCGCAGCAGAGGGCAGGACCCTGCAGACGCCCTTCCCGGGCCCGGGGAGACAAGGCCTGGCTCGTCCCCTTCCGAGACTCGGCCACGGGAACGCTGCAGGGCCCAGCCGGGGCGCCTCCCCAGGCTGCAAGGGGCCCGGCACCCTCGGGGGCGGACGGCGGGCCGGGGCAAGTCCCGCCGAAGTGAGAGGGGCTCAGAAAACACCACCGACGAAGGAACGGAGGGAGGGGCCCGGCCCCGGGCTCCGCGCGGCAGTCACTCGGGGACACCTGCGGTCCTGCCTCAGCGCGCCCGCACCGAGCCTGCAGCCCGGGCGGGGGGGGGGGGGGGGGGGGGGGCGGGGAATGTGCTGCCGCCCTAGACCTGGAAAACCACCGCGCCGAGAAGGCGCAGGAACAGCGGGCTCACGGTCACCACCTTTGGACGCGTTCTGCCTGCCGTGACAGGAAAGACGTTGGCAGGAGCACGTCCGTTGACGGAGCTCTCGTTTGAAGGGCTGAAGGGAGTGCAGCCGGCCCAGGGCTCCCCGCGCCACTTCCAGGGTTATTAGGGAGGAAGTCACGCGGCCTGGCCTGACCAGCTCGGCTCATCGGGGTGCGCTTCGCCCCCCGCCCTGGACGCAGGTCCGGTTCCCAGTGAGGGCGCTCTCCTGGGGTGCAGACCGGGTCCCCAGCTGGGGGCGCACGAGAGGCCACCACACATGGATGTTCCTCGCCCTCTCTTTCTCCCTCCCTTCCCCTCTCTCAAATAAATAAATAAATAAAACCCTTATGAAAAAACCAAAACCCTACTTTAAAAAAATCGGTCGCACAGACTCAGCGCCGCACAGAGCAGTCCCTGGGCCCTCTGCACGGAGGACACCCGCCCCGCCCCCACAGCCCCCTCGGCCCCCCCGTCTGCCCTGCCAGGGGCCCCACACCCCCCAGTAAGGAGGCCCGAAGCAGGTCCCGAGCCCTGCTACGCTGCCCTGGGCGACAGGCGGCTCAGCGCCCAAGCGATGCCGTCTGGGCTTCTACTTGCGGTCCCCGAGGAGCACGGGCCGCGCCGAGCCCTGGGGCGATGGTCTGTGCTCTCCGGAGCGGACTCGATCCCAACACAACGCTCGCTGGAGAAGGGTCAGCCCGTCGCCAGCACGCAACGCATCCCCAGCGTGGGAAGGAAAAAAGCAAGCACCCGACCGCAGCAGTTGATGCACGAGCATACCCCGTTTCGATAAAAATTCGCAGCAATCGGGAATCGTAGAGGAACGCCTGAACTTGATAAAGAACATCTACCCAAACCCGCAGTAACATCCTGCTCCATGGTGGAAAAACCCGACACCTTCCCGGGCTCGGGAGGCAAGGCCAGGCAAGGACTCCGGGCGGAGCGGACGGAGCCGGAGCAGAGCTGTCACTTACGGTCACTAAAAAGGCTGCGATGGCAGCGGAACACCACATGGGGGCGCAGGGGTGTCCGCCTTCCAGCGTCTCGGGGCCACGCCGGACGGACGGACGGACGGACGGAGTGGAGCTGTCTTGGGCCCCACGGTAAATGCACTGTGAGACGTAATCACCAAGAAATCTCCTGACGTCTTAAGTAAACTTACCACGCTGCGCTGGGTCGCTGGCTGGGCGCCCCTGGCAGAGGGCCTACGTGCTGGGAAGGACCAGACCCTGATGACAGGAACCGGAGACCCTCCTTCCCCAGAGCGGCCCAGGGACCCGCTCGGCATCCGCAGAGTGCGGACGAGACTGCCTGGCAGAGATGGACAGGCTTCTTCTGGATCTGCCCGGGGGGCGAGGGCCCCAGGGCCGGCAGCACCAGGGGAAGACCAGCAGGGAGAGGGCGGCTCTCGAGTGAAGACCTGCCCTCTCTCTGCAGCCGGCCGGCCGGTAGCGCAGGAAGGCAGACCCTCGGGCCACGGGGCGGGGCTGGGCCTGGGGCAGAGCCACACAGCTGAGGACACGGCCTCTGCTGAGGGTCCATGGGAACCCACTGAGGAAGACGGATCTTCCCCCAAGTGGCCCTGGAGCAGTTCAAGTCCACAGGCAAAGCAAGCAAGCCCCCTCCCCAACCCCGCAAACTCCACACCCTAAACAAGAACCAACTCAAAACGGACCACAATCTGTTGTGCTTAGTACAACTCGGAAAGTGCAAAACTTCTGTAAGAGCACAGGAGACATTCCTGGGACTCAGGGCTACGGAGAACTGTTTACACGTGACGTGAAAAGCACAGTCCACAGAAGGGAAGGAGCGGGAGGAACCAGGCCCCGCTCAGACCGGAGCCCGGCCCCGCGGAGGCCCTGCCACGGGAGACCAGACCAGGGGCTGCCGGCTGGGAGGCGGCGTCGCAGACTCGCGGCCCAAGGGCACCGGTGCCGGGAGCACGTGGAGAGCTCCCAGGAGGCAGCAGTGAGAAACCGTAGGGCCCACCGGGGAGCGGGCAGAGGGAGGGCAGCGCACAGGCCGCCAGGAAGTGCAAGTGCACACCGAGAGGGGATGTCACCAGGCACCCCCCAGGACCCCCCCCCCCGAGAAGACAAGGAGCCAGGGGTCTCAGAGCCTGGACCTGCATGAAGGGGGGGACGGGAGGGGACAGTCCCCCAGGAGGCAGGCTGGCAGCTCCATTCGAACACTGAACACCCCCGCCAGCACCTGCACCCGGCACCCGCCCCGAGGAAAGTCGTGTCCCTGTAAGAACCTGCACCAGGGAGCTCTCGGCAGCTTTGCCGAGGGTGGGCCGGCGGGGGGAGCGCTGGGCACCACTGAGGGACGGTGCGCTGGGACCTGCAACGGCTTGGTGGCCCTCAGAGGAGTCACACTGAGAGAAAGGCCCGTTGGGAAGGGCCAGACTGAAGGGCCCCACTGCGCAGCATGCGGGACGACCGATGACCCCGGAGGGGCACAGGGCCTGGGGGGGCTGCCTGCTGTGAGGACAGTCACACACAGGCCGACTCAGGGAACACCGCAGTCGCCTGCAGAGCCTGAGCCGCAGGGCCCTCTCCCACGCCGACTCCCCGCTGTCCCGACGCGTGAGCAATGCTGGAGCGCTCGGGGAGCCGGGCTTCCGCCCGCAGTCGCCGGTCCCACGCCAGTCGGATCGGGGCCAGGTCCCCGGTGGGGGCGGAGGAGAGGCCAGCTACCCATGTCTCCCTCTCCCCCCTCCTCCCTCCCTGCCCCTCCGAGAAGAAAAGAAGCAGTTCATTTAAAAACAGAGGTAAACCCATGAAAGCAGAGGATGAAAGCAGCGAACCCTCCGCGACACACAACCTAGAGGTCGTTCACAGGTACTTGCAAAGACTGACTTGACGACCGGACAGTAAACTAGGTCGTGGAAAATCACAGTGAATGTGAAAACCAGCTTTACAATTTATCTCCGAAGCATATTTTCGACAATGGTGAGCCGGTACTCACATCTCGTTCAAGTCTGTTTGCTGCGTTAACTGTTCTCAAAAGATGAAATTCAAACTCTGCCCAAGTTCATTCCTGGCCCTGAACTTTCACCAACAGCCTCCCCGGGGGAGTCGGGACAGGAGCGACTGGGGCCCAGAAACAGGGTTCGCCAGGCGAGTGGCAGGAGGTAAATGAAAAAAAATCCACAAGCGCCACACACACCCCTAGATCACGACAGTCTAGTGCGAGCTTTTAACATGCGACCGCTGATACTGAGTGAAAAAGGAGCGTCCACTTTGCGACACAAGTGGGGAGCTGTTCGACCTCACTAGTGAGCGCTGAGTGGGGCAAAAGTCCCTGTTAACTTGCCTCCCCTCCTACCCCCACAAACGATGAGCCCGGCGCTGGCAAGGACGTGGGGAGGCTGGGCGCTCCGGGATCCAGGCCTCGCGGGGGCTGTGGGGAGGGGCCCACACAGGCCACTGGGAGGAGGGCCAGGCGGGTCAGGGTTGGAGCAAAGGGAAAGGCAGCAGCACCAGCTGCCCGCGGCCGGCCCTCAGGCCCAGAGACCCCGAGTCCCCAAGCCCCTCGCCGCGGGCCCCTCTAACTGCTAGGACACTCGAGCTACAGAGAAGCTGCGATTTCAGGTAATAAAGACAGAAGCCATCGACTCCCACAAAACACTCCCCCCCGCCCCCACCTGCACCTCTTCAATCTGCGGGAGGCACCTACCTTTTCTCAAACGTCTCGCACCGCGAAGTCGACTCTTTTCCTGCTTTACTTACTAACAGGGGCACTGGTCCCCTCCCACACGGCAGCCACCTCCGCTCCCCAAGAATGCTGCTTGGCCGGCTAGGGGACCCTTGTCACCGTGTGTAAATTGCACCCGGTTTCGGGCAGGCAATACAAGCCGACCTCAAGTTCAAAGAAAAAAACCCAGAACCACCTCGAGAACCCGCCTCCGGGGACTGCCCGGTGCGCACACGCTCCGCCCCTCGGTGGCTGGAGCAAAGGTGACAACGGCGCGAGGCGTGGGGGGAGCCGCGCCGGGGACAAAGGGCAGTGCGGCCCGGGTGGGGGCAGGATGCGTGGAAGGAGCCCCCGCAGGGCGACATCCGGTGCGCCGGGACAGCACCTCACTTATCCCGCCCGAGGGCGCGGCCAGGGCGACTCCCGGGCCACGCGCGAGGCTGCGGGTCACGCGGAGCGGGCCCAGGGACGCGGCGACCGGGGCAGGTTACTCCGGACCTAGGCCGCCAGCGGGGCCTCCGGGATGAACGCCCAGCTCCAAGGCCCGGACGGAGAGCCGCGCGCCCTGCGCGCTCGGGGAGAGCGCCCGGCAGCGTCCCGGGAGCCGGGGCCGGGTGGGCGTCGTCCCCTCAAGCCCGGCCCACGTCCGGCAGACACCCCATTCCCGGGACCGGGGCAGAGGCCAGCGCCTCCCGGCGTCCACACCCCCGAGCCCCGACCCCGCGACCGCAGGCGGCGAGCCGGGCCCAGGGGCAGCGCGCACTCACCGTTCGCTGCTGCGGGAGCCCGCGGGGCCGTCCGCTTGCCGGGCCCAGCCCCCGGACTCCGCCGCCGCGCCGCCGCTCGTCCGCGCTAGCCGCCCCCCGGCGCCGCGGCCGCCCCCCGCCCCATGGCCGCCCGGACCGCGGCGCCGGCCCGCCTCGCAGCCCTGCCGCCGCGCTGCCAGTGCGCACGCGCGCCCCGCCCCGCGCACGCGCCCCGCCCCCAGACGCCGGCGCGGGGCGGGGCGGGGCGGGGCGGGGGGAGGCGGTCCCAGTGCGAGCGGCGAGGCTCCGGCCGCCTCCGAGGACGATTCGTGGTCCCCCCTCACCCCCCTCACCGCCCCCGCGTCGGAAGCACGGGTGGCCGCCCGCTCCCCGGGACCCGTCGCGCTCCCCTCCCCCGAGGCGTAGGCCGGCCGACTGCCATCCTCGTCAGTGGCGACACCACCCACCGAGGATTCCGAGCCGACGCAGCTTCGAAGGAACCTGTTTCGGGAACTACGATAAAACTCGGTGTGAACACCTGCGACAGACCCGCGCCCCTGCGCTGGCGGCGCAGCTGGAGGGAGCGGACCTCGCCCACCTCCAGCGGCCTGGCCGGTCGGTTCACACTGCCCGGCCTCAGTGGCTCTGGGCCTGCGGTCTGAGTGCAGCCCCCGGAGGGTGACCCGCCGGCGCCGTTCCCCCACTCCAGGAGTGGAGCGCGCGGAAAGGGGACGCGGCCAAGGCCTCAGCGCGCACCTTGCAGCTTCCGTTGGAGCTGCCGCCTCCCAGGGGCCCGGGCGCTTCTCCCAAGGCTCCCCCGGCTTGAGGGTTTCCCACCAGTGCAGCCTGGCGTCGGGTCCCAGCGGTGTGCTGGGGACACACTGAAGAAGCTGCTGCAGGGGCACCGCGGGGTGCTTCCTAACCTGCCTGGCTCCCCCAGTGCCAGCCATCATTCTTTCTCTACACCGGGGTCTCCCCAATAGGGAGTACCCCTGCCCCTCCGCAGCAACTCGGCCCCCACTTGCCCAGCATCCCTCCCCACACACTGTTGTTAGTCTTCTCTGGCTGTGATTCCATTCCTGGCCCACTGTCCACTGACCTGGAACACTGCTGGTCACAGAAAAGGACCCGTCTCGCTGCTGTCCTGGGGCCACTGGGGCAGTGAGAGTACTAAGAGTGAGCGAAAAGGGGGTCAAGCAAAACAGGATTTTGCGGGGATTTCTCAAGCTCTGTAACTTCCCCATGTGCTGTTTTGTAAAGCCAACTTCTCTTCCCCAAAGTGACGGCCAGCCACACCCACAGGAAGAGATGCCTCTGGAGTTGCCCTTTTGGGTACATGCCATTAACATAACAATACTAGTGCACGACCTAGCACTTGCTGTGACCTGACACTGGGCCTGGCCTCCCAAGAAGCTTCTAGAGCTGGACAGTCTGCAGAGAAGGCACCAAGGCATGAGCCTGGGCAGTGTTACTAGCCAAGGACAGAGCAGGCATCCTTGCTGGGTACCTGCGCTCTCGGAAGGGAACTGGTGCAGGTGTGTATGTAACCATGGCAACTCTCCGTCCACCATGGACCTGAGAGGCTGACAGGAGCGCCTCCTTTCAAAGATGGAAAAACTGGGTGACTAGACCCTCTTCCAGCCCCAGGGCAGCCCTGGGGACTCAGAGGCTGGAGCTCACACGCAGCCCCAAAGGGCTGACCAGCAGTAGCCCGGTAGCAAGGCCCACATGGCGGGGTGCGCCCTGGGGCATCTGGAAGGCTCCTAGAGGAAGTGTGCCTTGGTCGGACTCCAAAGGCTGAGTCAGGCCATGGCGTAGAGAGGGAAGGAGGGCAGTACACAGGCGGAGGTGGGGACAGGGGCAGAAGGGACGCTCATCAGGCCAGTCTGGGCGGGGTGGGGCGGGGGCCCTGCCTCCAGCGGCTCAGCAGTCTGGGAAGGATGAGTTGTCCTCCCCTCTGGCCAAGCCTTCCGCTGTAGCCAGCGCTCTACCTTATCATTATTTTCCTTAAACATGGCTCCACGTTGGTTAAGCTGCACGTCGACACAACTGGGACCCACCCTCTTCTGAAGGCTGAATGACGGACAGCCGAGTGGGAGGGGTGACCGGTGGGGAAAGCAGGGAGCCTGCACCCTGTATAGGTGTGGAACAGGTTGGAGGGCACCCTGGATTTGGGTGCAGTCTAGGGAACTCCCTGCCTCTAGGGTGCAGGTGGGGGTGGCTCAGGCCCTCAGATGCAGAGAGGGGAAGGGGTGCCCCTCTTTGGGGTCCTGCTGCCAACCCTGGGGAGGTTGGCTGCAGCTGTGCCTGGCTGGAGGGCCTAGAGTAAACAGAGGCTGCCCTGCACCCGAAAGGGGAACCAGCAGCAGCCTGAGGGACAGGGAGGGAGGGAGGTTGGGGCGGGGGGGCATGTCTTGGGCCACCCAGAGGATGGCTTGTTTATCCCCCAGGTGCTGGTGTCCAGCCAGCGGGCCCGGGAGAAAGCCAGCCCCTCCTGCCTGGCTTGACCTGGCCCTCCCCCGAGAACGTCTACGGTAGCTCGCTCGACGGTCACCCATGGGGCTGGCGAGGGGGCAGCACCTTTCTCTGCAGACCAGCTGAGTGCCAGGAGCCCTACAACTCAGGAGCAAAACCTTCGGTCGGCCTGTGCGCTGCCTGGAGTCCCAAAGGGCCCTGGGCGAGGCGACTGCAGCACGGCCCCCCCGGGTGGGGCCTTGGGGCCAAGGGCCGCCCCCTGCAGCGCCTCACTCTCGGTGCTCCCCGTTTTCGCAGGGCGCTTCTTCCGTCTGCGGTTGGTTGTTTTAATTCACTGACCTGAGGACAGAGCCGGGGGGAGAAGCCTCGGTTTGCTGCTCCACTCACTGGCACCCTGACGGGGACCCCCCACCACCCTGGTGTCTGGGGACGATGCTCTGACCCACCGGTGGCACTACCTGGCCAGGGCTGCGCAGTTTTCAACAGGGACTCCAAGAAGGCGAGAAGAGGGGCCGATGGGCCCAAGGCCAAGCGCCAGGCACAGCTCGGCGCGGGACACAACGGGAAGCTGTGCCTGGTGGCAGCGGTGTGCACACAGCGCAAGTGGACACCGCGGTCACTGTGGGGCCGGCTCGGATCCAGCCGCGGCTGCGGTGGCCGCCCGCCTGCCAGCGCCCTGGCTGTGGCCCGGAGTGGAGGGCTGCAGCCGCCCCCCCCGTGCCTTCTCAAGGTGGCCACACCCTGCCGAGTGCATCTCAGGCTCAGGAGGAAGAGGAAGTGCCAGCATCTGACCCTGAGAACCACAGGTACCTCGTCACGCCTGTGACGGGGTGGAGGGGGGCAGGGGGGCGCCCTCCTTGCCTCAAACTGGCTCCTGCAGACTCTGACTTTGCTGGCGCTGCCCCCTTTTTCCAGAGGACGTAGTTCCTGTTCAGACGGAGGGAGGCTGCAGGCAGAGGGCAGCCTGTCCCTGGGGCGCTGTCCTGGGAGACCCTGGGGGGGGGGGTGGACAGGAGGAAGGGCCACCGGCTGGGATGTGCGACAGCCACCTGGGACGGGAGGGACCGTCCGGGTGGCAACGGGGGGACAGGGCTGCTGGGGCCGTGCTGTCGGAACGCCCCACCACTCTCCACGTCGCCTCTGTGACGGGGGCAGGAGATCGGGCAGGAGATCGGGCGGCCAGGGGTGGCTGGGGCCGCTGCCCAGACCCGACGGCACAGGGATGGCGGCCGCCCCACCCACCCGCCCACGAAGGAGCAGCCACACCCGAGTCCCTCGTGTCAAACTGCTTTATTACATCTTAAATAACAGTACAGCTTAATACAGGGTCTACCTTGTTCCAGCTCCCTTGCAGTACAGTGACTGGAAATTAAATACAAAAGGGAAGGGCGGGCGCAGACGGCTCTACAGGGTGTGGTCGGAGAGGCGCCCGCCAGACCAGGCCCGGCAGCCCGCCCGGGGGCTCCACGCCGCCTCGGCCGTGCTCGGGGACGGCCGGCAGCCCGTCCCCACGCCGCTGCGGATGGGGCTCCGAGGACACCAGGCAGGGAGGTCTGCGGGCCAGCAAAGGGCTGCCTCGGTGCGGAGGGCTGGTTTCCTGGGAGACGGGCCGTCGCGAGGGGTGGAGGGAGGAAGGCCCTTCGCCTCCGGTCCCTGCCCCCGCGCCCCGGAATCCAACAGCGGTCACCTGGGACAGGACTTGTTTTTATAAAGAAGTAAAGAAAACAGAGAGTGATCCTGCTACTCAAGCGTGCCGAGCGGCGCACTGTACTGCTTCCGGTGCGTGCGGAGTAGCAACGGTAGTGGATAGAGCCGTAACGGTTACAACTTTAAAGAGATTATTTCTGAAAAGAAAAAGAACATCTAAGGACCGAGTCCTCTATGCACATTTGAGCATTTCTACAGCATGCGAGTCTAAGAGTTAACCCACCCCATATGGCAAACGACCAAATTTTTTAAAATTTAACTTAGAAAGTTTGAGATCATTATTTTCAAAACATTGATTTGTACATTGTTCCATACACAAGTAGCGGACTCACTACCCAAGCACGGGACGGGCCCTGCCCTGACAGGGGGCCCTGCCCTGACAAGGGGCCCTGGCGGCGGGGTGGGCGTGGGCTAGTGCTAGGCCGTTGTCACCGACCCCCCGCTTCACCAGGAGACCCAAGTGAGAGGAGAAACCCCCCGAGCAGGCAGGGGGGGCGGGGCAGGAGGAGAGGGGCCCCGGGGACGCTGCTGGTCACCGCCCGCCAGCGGCCTGGGCCCGGCCTGCTCTGCTCTCTGTGCCGAGTCTGCACTCGACACTCACATGACACCAGACGGAAAGGGACACCCGGGGGCTGCGTGTACAGCGTGAACAATGTCGGAGAGGCCGCACGAGGCCCTCCCTCTGGTCAACTAGGGAACGCAAAGGCGTGTTAAAAAGGAAGTGTGGTTTCCAAATCCGTCACGCACACGACCCGCAACGGAGAGCCGGTTACAAGGTGGGTCCTCGACTTGCTTTGCAGGCACGTCCCGCCGCGGGACCCCGACCGGAACCCCCGCGGGAGCGCCCAGGGCGCCGGTCTCGCAAGCACACGCGGCTCCGCTTTCTGGGGAACATCTTTATTGGGTGTTTCCCTTCAGCTTCATTCAGACAGAGGCAGACGAAGACAGTGGTCCCGGGAGGAATGCAGGCTCGTCGAGCAGACGCAGACTCTTCTCTTCGTGGGATTGTGCTCTTGGTTTCAGCAGTGAGTGAAGGAAAGATCTTGCCCTTTTGAAGTTCGGAGGGGGAGGGCGCCCACGTTAGTAGGGGTTGGAAATGCTATCACGGAAACGCTTCGGGCGGGATGGCCTCCAGCCGCCGCGCGCGCACCTGCTGTTTCAAACAGAGTGGGAGGGGGTGAGTGGGGGCCTGGACTGCAGCAGGGCCCCCGGCGGGCCGGCCGGAGGGGGCCGCAGAGCGGGGGTCTCGGTCCCCAGCGAGGTCCAACGGGGAAAGCAGGGAGAAAGTGAGCTGGCAGCCCAGGAGGAGACCCACAGACACGGAGAGCAGCGCGGTGATCAGCAGAGGGGAGGGGAGGCAGGGAACCGCGGAGGGGCGAGGGGGTGCGTGGTGACGGAGGGAGGCCCGACCTGGGCTGGCAGACCCACAGGGCGATGCCCAGATGACGGAGTACAGAATGGAGCACCTGACACCTCCGTAAATCTATCAGCTCCTGTCATCGCGATAACCAACATCTCTTCGGAAGTGTAAAAAGGAACAGCACACCCCAACTCAGCCCCACCGTCGGAGCTACGGCGTCCGCGGCTGCGCGGCTACGGGCAAGCTGCTGAGCCGGGTGTGAGGCTGACCGGCCGCACCCCGCACACCCAGAACCCAGGGCGCAGGGCCCCCCCCGTTACCTGTGGGTTAGTTCCAGATCTTGAGGAAGCTGTCCCAGGACCCCGTCGCCACGGCCATCCCGTCGTCAGTCACCCCCAGGCAGCTGACGCGGTTGTCATGTCCGGCCAAGACCCCTGGGGGCATGCAAGAGCCCCGTCACTCCAGGGGAACAGATGTGCTCCCGAGGCAGACCCAGCACCCCACACACAGGGCAGCCCTGCAGAGCCTCGGGGGCTCAGAAAAAGGACAGCGGGGGGACAGGGGATCACAGGGCGAGTGAGGGTCGGGGCTCCGCTCCCACCCAGAGCCGAGACACGGGAGCCACACGGCAGGCCGGCCACCAGCCTATCGCAGACACGGCCTGGGGCCAGGAGCAGACGCAGGTGTAAGCCAGGGCCTCCGGCCCCGGCTGCCGAGCACGCCCAAAGGAAGCAGCTCACGTAAGAGACGGAACTAAAATCGCAAGGAACCCCAAGCCACGGGCACCCCAGGGCAGTTACGCCACGACAGCGCAGGGCTGTGACCCCAGGGCTGCCTGCGGCGGTCGGGGCTGCCATAACCACCGGGCAAGGGGCCTCGGGGTCGGCTTCGGAGAGTGCCCCCCCCACCCCGACCCGGCCCGGCAGGTGTGGGGCTGGGGCTGAGGGGGGTCCAAGCAGGGCAGGAAGCCAACCCCCGGGGACGCAGCAGCCAAGGGGAGGCCCGCAAGCCCCAGGTCCCACGCCCTTCTCCCACCGGCCCGAGGACTGGGACAGACACGGCCGGGCGCCTCTGCCCTCAGAGCGGGCTCGGCCCCACCGCCCGGGGCCACGTGTGTCGCGTGAAGCGCTCCTCTTCCACGCAAGCTGTGCGGTGGTGCACGTGACCCCCGCCCACCGGCCCGACGGGCGGGCGCGCACCAGGCCACTTCCTAGGCAGCCCGCCCGGGGCCTGTGCCCCGCCCATGCAGCCGCAGGGCGGGGGATGTGAGGGCCCCCTCGCACACCGAGCCACTCGCCCCGTCCTGCCGGCTGGGCTGGGCCCGCACGCTTCTCCAGCGCGAGGGGCGGGCTTCTGGCACCTGGGGGCTGCCGTGGGGCCTGGTAGGTGCAGTTGGGCGGCCCAGCCCGGCCCGGCGACGGGCACCTCGGCTGCTCGGCGCACGTGAGGGGTCCGGTGTGCCTGGGAGGGCAGCCCCGGGACGCGCAGCACGCACGGCAAGGCCCCGAGCCACCGACCTGCCCGGTCGGCCTTGAGCGCGTCCCAGACGTTGCAGTTGAAGTCGTCGTAGCCCGCCAGGAGAAGGCGCCCGCTCTTGGAGAAGGAGACGGAGGTGATGCCGCAGATGATGTTGTCGTGGGAGTAGGTCATGAGCTCCTGGTCCGCGCGCAGGTCGAACAGCCGGCAGGTGGCGTCGTCGGAGCCGGTGGCGAACGCGTTGCCGTTGGGGAAGAACTGCGGAGAGCAAGCCGGGAGTGTGCAAAGGCACAAAAAAAAAGTGCGAGGGGGGAGTGCCACCCGCCCAGGAGGAGGCCTGCGGCCAGCACGAGACGGGGGTGTGCGAGTGCCGGGCGGGGGCAGAGCCACACGACAGGGACCCAGGGGCAGGCTCCGCCTCGTGCCTTCCCCCCGCGGGGACAGTGAGGGTGCCGGCCGCAGGGCCAGCCCGTGGAGACCGGGATGGGGCCCCCGACCCACCGGACACATCCGCTCCGGGCCCCGAGTCCAGGCCCCGAGGGCAGGGGAGCCCCTGCCTGCAGAGGCCGCAGGCTCGGTGCCGCAGCCGCCCCGCTCTCTGCTCCCCACCCAGAGGGGGGGGGGCCGTGCGAGTCAGGTCGCGTTTCCAGAGACAGCAGAGAACCAACACGTTGGGGCTCGACAGCCCCCTGCGGTTTTCAGGAGCCGGCCGGACTCGTGAGCAGCTGGTGCCGGGCCCCGCGCCCCAGGCGAGCCCCAGACTCACGCAGATGGCGTTGATGTCGGACTCGTGGCCGGTGAACGTCTGCCGGCACATCCCTTCTCGCACGTCCCACAGCTTGGCTGAAGCGTCGCAAGCACCGGAGACGAACAGTCTGGTGTCAGGAGCGAGAGACAGGCTCATCACGTCCCCGGTGTGCCCAGTGAACGTGGTGGTCTGCTGGCCCGTCTCGATGTCCCACAGAGCGCTGGGGCGGGAGACAGGACAGGCAGAGTCGCCTCGGCTTCTCAGAAGACCGCGTCCTCCGAGCCGCCCAGGACCAGAGCGAGCCGGTGTGTCTGACTGCCTGACCGTGCACCTGCACCTGTCAGGCAGCTCCGGGTGGAGAGAAAGCCCGACCGCAGGCCTGCACGCCGGGCTCCCCGCCCCCCAGAATCAACGAAGAGGGCGCCCGTGTCCCTCTGAACAGGGACGCCGGAGGGTTTGGCACACGCCGGGGCTGCGAGTGGGGGAAAGGGCCACTGGACAGGGCAGGGGACCTGCCCGTCAATCTGCCAGCTCTGTGCCCTCGGGGTCCTGCTGGCCAGGAGGTGGGGGTGGGGGGGAGGGCCGAGGACAGGTGAACGGAAGGCTTGGACCAACGCCACCGACAGCGGAGGACGGCCACTGCAGGGCGTCGGGGGCAAGGGGCTGGCAGCACCGCCCGGCCAGCGCCCTTCCGGCCAGAGCCCCTGCCCGGGGGCGGCCAGGCGCGGGAAGGGGACAGAAGGCCGCATGTTGCACCCCCAAGACGCAACGTCTGCATTGCGCATCCTTTGTGGGCCGATGGCACTGACGGGACAGGAAACCAAAGCCCCGTGAACGGACGGGGTGGACACAGGGGTGGGGCTGGCACAGGGCGGCCCTGCTCCCCGAGGGACCGTGTCCGAGCCTCGAAGGGCGGGACACCCACAGGCACGGACCAAGCCTAAAACGACATGAAGCGCTCTCCGACCACCTAAACTGCATGGCTCGGTGTGAGCGTTCCTGAGCTGACGGCTGTGGCCTTCTACCTACAAGGCAGGCGAAACTGTCGGCGTTCGGAGACTTGGTGTCACGCGCTGGGAGCCGCGAAGCGCATACTCCGGGGCCCTGCCCAGCACCCACTCGAGATGGCATCCTCGCACGGGGGCTAACGCCCCCCCCCCCCCCCGCCCAGAGCGCGGCTGCCATGCAACTGCAGGGTCAGCACCCGCACGTCAGTTCTCAGCCGACCGCGGAGCCCCCGCTCGGCTCCCCCGGGCCCCTGGCGTGCAGGCCAAGGGCCGTTTCCCGTTGCGGACGTCGCGGGGCATGACCGCACTGAGGGAGGAGGACTCAGGCCTCAGGGACTCACCAGGTGGTGTCTCCAGAGCTGGTCACTATCTGATTGTCATCCAGGAAGCGGCAGCAGGACAGGTAACCTGGAAGACAGGCCCAGACAATGAATAAAACCCACAAGCTGCACCATTCTGTGGCCTTGTGAGCAGAAACCTGGGGGCAGAATGGGTGGCTGGAGCGGAAGGTCTCGGGAAGCCCCGCCCTCCCTGCAGGGAGGACAAGCAGGACAGCGTGTCCATGTCCGGAGCACTGCTGGGCGGAGCCCGAGGAAGCCCTCCACTGAGAACCCGGGGGCAAAGGAGGCTGCCCGGGGGCTGTGACCTCTGCCGTCAGAGGACTCAGGAGCCTGCGGAACGCCCCACCTCAGCCAGCTGCTGGAACCAGGAAAGTCAGAGAAGACCCTCTCTGCGTGGAGATTTCGGCTCACTCGGCTCTGCGGGCTGGGGCCTGGGCCTGTGCTCTCAGGTGAGCGGCCCTGAGAACCAGGGCCGTGGGGGCGCAGGCCCAGCGTGGGGGGGAGGCGCCCCCACTGCCTCAGGAGGGCCCTGTGCAATGGCGCGGTGGGCCAGTGAGATCAGGAGCAAAACGCACCCAAAGAAGAGATCCACCGGAGGGTTTTCATGCGGAAAGTGTGAGGACGTTGAGAAAAGAAAGCCTTTATTTAACGCACGTTACCCGACTGGCTCCCGCAGGAGAAGTAGTTAGAGACGACAATTTCGAAACCCCAGCGGCGTGTCCAGAAAAAAACGTGTGCTCACGCATTTCCCGGAGGCCAGATCACGGCCACAGCACTAGGACCGCCGGGGTGAACCAAGCCCAGCCAGGACCTCAGCACGTGTCCGTGGCCACCTCCCGAGAGTGGGGAAGGCTGTGGGGAGTGGCGGAGCTTCCAGACCGACAGCTGGGACCTGCAAACCACAGGAACTGGGTTCCCCGCCGCTCAGCAGGAAGGGGAGCCTAAGAGACGGGCTCGGCCGCAGGGGCGGCGAGTGGGGAGGGCGGCGGCCCTCGGCACCCACTCTGACCACCGAGGTCCACGAGGCCAGGCCGCAGGCCCAGGCCCAGGCCCGACGGCACATCTGGGCTCCCTGCTGCACGCTGTACGTGGAGGGGAAATGAACACAAGCAGGCAGGTGCTGTGTGCTCCACAGAAAGCGTTCCCGTGTCACGCAGAGGAGTGGGAACCACGCTTCGCCCTGGACGACCCCAGCCCAGCCCACGCCCAGCAGCGCGCCCCGAGACGCGGGCCCAGCCGGCTGCACAGCTCGGGTCTGTCCTCAGGGTGGACGCTGGCCTGCAGGGGTCCCGAGGAGCCCCAGGCAGCCACGTGAATGGGAGGCAGGCCAGCTGGAGGAAGAGCTGTCCGCGCTCCCCGAGTTCTCCGTGAACAGGGGCAGTCGCCTCTGGCGCCTCTACAATTACGGAAGAACGGACAGCGCCCGGGGGCAGGGCGGGACGTGCCGAGTGCACGTGGGGGCGGGGCGGGGGGAGATTCGCGCCGTGGGGTGAGTCCCAGCCGCCACGGGCCGGCATGAGCCTGGGGGAAGCAGCCAGGTCTGAGTTCCCCCGACTGTGGCCACAAAGCCCAAGTCAGATGCCACCTCTAACCACCCGCCCAAGAGCAGCCACACGGTGACTCCCGGGGCAGAGTCACAGGAGACATGTCCCCTCTCGCACCCGGAAAGAAGGAGAGTGACAGGCGCTGCGTCGGACCCACTGTATGTAGAATACTCAGCCTGGCCTCGGGGCTCTGTGGGTTGGGCGTTGTCCCGAAGATGAAGGGTCCTTCCCAGTCAGGGCACAGCCTGGGCTGCAGGATTCGGGCCCCGGGGGGGGGGGCGGGGGGGGCGGCTCGAGACAACTGATCGATGTTTCCCTCTCACATCTGTGTTTCTCTCCCTCTTTCTCCCTCCCTTCCCCTCCCTCTCTTTAAAAAGAAAAAGAAAGAAACCTGGCTGGTGTGGCTCAGGGGATTGAGCACAGGCCTACGAAGCAAAGGGTCACAGGTTCGAGTCCCAGTCAGGGCGCACGCCTGGGTTGTGGGCCAGGTCCCCAGTGGGGGGCGCACGAGAAGCAACCAATGGTTGATGTTCCTGTCCCTCTCTTTGTCCCTCCCTCTCCTCCGCTCTAAAAATAAGTTAAGTAAAAAATAACAAGAAACAAAGTGAAATGTTTAAAGTAAGTGATACGGGGTCTCCGGCTGCACAAACCAACTCTGCTGCACGGGAGGCTGGGGCCAGCCCAGCAGGTCCGGCGGGGACACAGGGCTGCCGACTGCTGCCGCCGCGCCTGGGCTACGCCCCCGACCACCCAGTCCCAAAGGGGGCGGCGCCTCCCCCCTCGAGGGACGTTCCGGGAGAAGGGCCCCTCTGAGGGAGAAGGGTGCCCTCTGAGGGCGGGTGCAGCGGGCGCCCTCGCCGACCCACAGCGCTCGGCTCCGAACGGCCCGCGGGGACGGCCCGGGCCCCCGTCAGAGCCGTGTCTCCGGGAGTCAGCCGCCCCCAGGCACCACCGCCTGCCTCTGGACGGCTGTTCTCAGCCAACAGCCCTCTGACAGGTCCACTTCCAACGCGACACGTTAGTAACAGTGACGACGATGCCGACGCTGGTGACAATGCCCCACTCCCGTCACTGGGCTTTCCCCCCTGGCCACGCCCGGGGGCGCCCCGCACTCCGCACGACCGACTCAACGCGGCCGAGACGGATGCGCCTGCAGCGCGGGCCGCCCCGTCTCCCGGAGCCTGGCCTCGCCGAGCCTCCCGGATGCGCAGCTTCTCGCAGCGGGAGGCGAGACCCTGCGGCTCGCTTCCCCTCAGCCCCCGCTCACCCGCGCCGTCCCTGAGGCTCGGGCGGCTGTGTCGCTGGACACCTGACGCCCAAGGAGCTGACCGCTGAGCACGAGCTGCCGCATGTGCCCCAGGGGCCCTCGTGGGTCACGGGGACAACAGCTACACCCAGCTGATCACCAAGAACCCTGGTTCCTGCCGCCGACTTCTCCTCGGGCCCCTGGACGGAGGCCGCGGAGACCTGAGCTCAGACGGCTTCTCTGCGCAACCGAGTCCCTGAGGCTGTGTGAGACCACCCCCGGACCACGGCCGCACAGAGCCGCAGACCTCCGCTCAGGCACCCGCGCTGGGCCGGGGGACCCGCCGAGCCCGCTGACGGGCCGCGCCTTCAGCCCCTGAGCAAAGCAACACTGTTCCACGCTCATCGAACCTTAACCTGTGCCGGTCGGAAGCTGAAAACTATACACCGTATCCGAAAAAAGTCAGAAACACTCGTAAGAGGCCAAATGTTTAAAAAAAATAATGTTCAACTCTTAAGATGTAAAACTTTGCAATGTGTGAAGGAAACAAAATTTCTAAAACATTCCCTCAAATTTCACGTTTTGTTTCGAAAGCATCTTTAAAAAACCCAAAGCCTCGCAGTGAACAAGGAGGGGGACAGGCCGCCCCAGAGGCCGCTGGTCTGCGTGCGCTGTGCGCTGGTCGTGCTGTGGCCAGAGGGGTCGCCGGGAGGCGCACGCGCAGGCCCAGAAGTCCCGGGCAGCCCCCCCGCCCGCAGCAACCTGGGTGTGGCAGGGGACGAGAGCCAGAGCCTCGAGGACTGGAGACAGGAGCCGTGCCCAGGGCCACGCCTGGGGGAGAAGACAGGCCCAGGGGAGCGGGCATCTGTGCGCATTGCTGGGGCTGCACCTCGGTCGGTGGACCGCCGGCGTGGAGACACTTCTGGGCGGCAACGCCAGAAAGTGAAAGGAGGAAGCCGAGAGAGGGGCCCGAGTCCCGGCCCTGACCCCCGACTCCCGCCCAAGCCCAACGCAGCGCACGGCCCCACTGCCGAGGACAGGCGGGGGAGGCGGGACCAAGCACCGGTGCTGCAGAGGGCCAGGACGGGGGGACAGGACGGGCCGTCTGCTGCGGCACAACCCCCGCCACGCCCAGGACCCGGATCCAGACTCCTGGAGGGGCCAAGACACGAGACAGCGCCGCCCCCACCGCAGAGAAGAGAGACTCCGCGACCAGCCGCAGAGGGCGCGGGGCTGGGACTGCAGGCGGGGTCTCAGGGCAGCTCTGGGGCCGGGCGCCAGGGCCCCACACGCGCTCATGATGAGCCACCAGTGGAACAAGCCCCAGAAAACCGGGACCTACCGTTGAGAGCACTGAACAGGAATTTCAGAGTTAAAAACACAACGTCTGACACAGACAACCTGCTGGGCACTCCCCACAGTGCAATGCGGGGGGGTGGGAGAGTTCAGAGGACGAGAGTGTAACTGTGTGTGTGTGGGCGGGGGGGGGGGGGGCTTAACACACGGGCAGCCGCAATGCGCACGGAAGCCTCGTGAGGAGCAGAAAGGGGCCTTCCAGGCCGCGCGGGGCCTGCACGTCACACGCGCTGACGCAGCCACGGCCCTGAGTGGACCAAGACCCGTGATCAACGTGTGCTGTGACCCCTCGATAAACCGCTGAAGACCCACGCCAACAGGTAACCAGGAAACACAAAAAAGGAAAATGGGGTTCTGAAGATCAAGTCGCCCTGAGAAGGGACGGGACAGGCCCTGAACAGCGCAGCTGGGCGGGCGGGCGTCGTCCCGAAGAGCTGAAGGCCCCCCGGTGCGCTCCCCGGGAGGGGCGTGTGCAGGAGGCGGCCGACTGGGGTCCCTCTGTCACCTCAGTGGTTCTCTCCCTCCCTCCCCTCTCCTGGAAAACGAACGCGATTCAAGAGGACACAGAAGGCGGAACAGGAGGGCGGGCGGGGAAGTAGCAGCCGCCCTGAGCCCCGTGAACTGAGCCCCGTGAACTGAGCCCCGTGAAGGGGAAAGGCCCGCATGGCACGCACAGGGCGGAGACCAGCGGGAAGCCAGCGCCACCCACAAGCTGCCTGCTCGGGCTCCGAGGACACAGCGCTGACAAGGTGGGAGGAGGGGGGGCTGGTGCAACATCCCTGTCAAGGCCCGAGGGCCCCAGCAGGCCGCGCCACGGAGACGAGAATCCCCCAGTTTCGAGCTGGCAAAGGCGGAACAGCAGCAGCCCCTGCGCTCCTTTCCCGAATCTCCCCACAGAGCGGCTGGGGGTGGGGGGCGGGTGTACCTGTGTGTCCGGCCAGCTCGCGGCTCACGCGCACGTTCCCCTCACGGGTTTTCAGGTTGTAGATGGAGCAGATGTTGTCCAGGCCGCCGCAGGCCACGTAGTTCCCAGAGGGGGCGTACGCGCAGGTCATGACCCACGAGGAGCGCAGAGGGATGGCGTGGACCTGGACGCAGGGAAGCAAGCTCAGACTGGGGCCGTGGCGACCGGGACCCGCAGCGCGGCCAGGCCGGCCCCGGGGCCGCGTGAGGCCCAGACCCTCAGCTCCACTCCAGGCGTCACAGCCGCCAGACAGGAGCCGCGGTGACAGGCAGCTCCCTAGCCAGAGTGCGCGTGCAAGAGGGGGCCGCGCTCCCCCGCCCTTGGCTGTTAGGGCCGGTCTGCTGGCGGGAAACGCCCTCGGTCGCAGAAAAGCGGAAGAGGAAGGCGTGTCACTGGCCTGTCCAAATGGCTATAAAATCGCTGGCATGCCAACACGTTTTTCCTGGAGTGACCTGCCCGGACGGTCCTGCGCGCAGCCGCACCGGGCGCCGCCCCATGCTCCCGCCCGCAGGCCGGGTCCACGGGGCCGCCCTCCACGCACTCCCAGGGCTGGCCAGGGAAGCGCAGCTGACTCGGCTCTTGCAGCACTCTCTCCGGCTCCTGGGCCGCCGAGAGTGCCGCGCACCCCGCGAGAGGCAGCCTCGATCGCGTGTCTAAAAGTCTGCTCACGCTCCCTTCCGGGTGGGATGCCGTGCGGGTCATGTCTCGTCAAAGCTGTGCACCAAATGAGTAGCCACGCCCCCACAACTTCCACAAAATGGGAGGCTGTGCAGACAGGGCCAACACCCGGACTCAGGTTTCCTGGACTCCCGGAGCAGCCACTGCCTGCCACCTGCCTGGGGACACGAGGACAAACTAGAGCAGCCCCCGGGCCGGTGGTGGGGGGGGTGCCCGGTGCCCGGTGCCAGCTGCGCCCCCCCGCGACCCCCGCCGCCCCGTGCTCCGAGTCTCCCGGGAGGCCCGGGCGGGTTCCGGGGAAGGAGCTCTGCAGCCCTACCTTGTTGGTGGTGTAGCTGTCCCAGATGATGAGCTTCCCGTCCTGGGAGGCGCTCACGAGGAGCCTGCGGGAAGACAAGGCCGCCTGTCAGAGCCACGGCGCCGCGGCAGCCCCAGGCGCATTTGCCGAGACCAAGCCCACGTGTTTACGAGCAACAGGAACAGTTCTCGTTACCGGGCTGACTCTGAAAGCACGGAGGACAACATTTCCACGGAGAACAGTTCCAACAGCTCGGACCGGGAGAGCTCAGCGTCTCGGGCGGCCCGGGCTGCCGAGGGGCACCCGTGCGCGGCACGCCTCCCCTTCCGCTCCGGCACGCGGAGCCTGGCCGCGAGGACCGGACGAGCCCAGACGGTCCGGACGCAGGAGGCGCTCCTCTGCGCGCATGGGGCGTGCCGGCCTCCCCGCGCGTCTGCGCCGGGCCCACGGCAGGAACTCGCGACAGTCGGCACGTGCTTCCTGTTTTCCCACTCCGGCTCGTGTGCCGAGTGAGGGTCTGCGTGTGGCAAAGGTGCTCTGCCAGGCTTTGCGGCGCAACCATGGGACGGCGCCCAAGGACTTCCTCGCCGGAGTCCGCGAGGGGCCCGCGTCCACGGGAGGGAGAGCTGCGTGCGGGAGGGCGGCAGTGCGGTGAGCAGTGACAGGGTCTCAGCTTTAACGACTTTACCAACGCACGCGGGCCTTAGCCATCCTAGCCACAAGCCTCCTCAGCTCCTCGCGCTGATCGAAACCTGGAGGTGACGCTCCAGCCAGTGTGACAACCCGGACGGCTCCCTCCCACTGAAACGCACACCAGACGCCCCCAGCGTAACGCCCCAACCGGGAGCCAGCAAGGGGCTCAGCCAGGAGCGGGGACTCTCGGCGCTGTGTCGCCAAACCCACTGCAGAGCGGCCGGGGGCCGGGCTCTCAGGCGCGCTGCCTTCACCCAAATCCCTGCGTCAGCTCCGTCCGGCCCCACGCCTGTCCGCACCCGGCAATGCCTGGGAAGCCGAGCAGGGCCTCCCCTGCTGCCTGCCTCTCTGGCCGAGACTTGCCCTCCGTCAAGGTCACCTCCGGGAAGCCGCCACCCCCCGCACCCCGGGGCTTAGAATCTGCTGACGCCCAGGGGTCAGAAAGACACTAATGCCCGTTGATCCTGGAGATGAGAAGGGATTCAGGCCTCGTAATCCTGGGGGTGACCATGGGAGATGGGGCTCCAGCGGCTTGCAGAACCTTCCACCAAGCACCAGGCAGGCACCGGAGGCACCGTCCACCCGGTGCAGAGGCACAGGGGCCAGGAAGGAAGGGCCTGGGCACTGGACAGGGGCCGGAGGGTGGGGCCACCTCCCAGGATCTCGGGCGCTTCCCTGCTCAGCACAGCAGCTCCTGAGCCTCGGCGGGTGCTGGGGTCTCCCTCCCGATCGTAACAAGACTGCGGCAAGCTTTAGAAAGTGCAGAAAGGGTGTACCAGTCGTCGGGTCACTGAGAGACTCCGCGACGTTACGAAAAGCAGAACTTAAGCGTAAATGATTCCGTTGCGTTGGTGAGCGCGTCGTGACTGCGGAGAAATGCCCATGGACACACGAACACGCACGAGCCCTTCCCGGGGGTCTCTCTGTGGCTGTGAAAGCCACATGGCCACCGGCACGCATGTCCGCGAGTGTCCACGGGCCCCAGACATGACAGACCGTGCTCACACAGCACCGCCCACGTAGGGCGGTGTCTCCCGGGACGGCCTGCGTGCAAGTGGGAGAAGCGAGGCCAACACAAGGAGCACGGACGCCCAGTGCCACGGGCCCCGCTCTGGGCGAGCCTGCACTGGGGGGGGGGGGGGGGGCACGCGCCCCGGCCGCCCCCCCTCCCGCTCCCCGGCTGTCACCGCACAGGTGCCCCTGAGCCAGCAGGCGGTGGTAAGGCCTTGCACGAAGGGACCAGGGGCCTGGCAGGTTGGGCCCCACCCGCGCCCACCTCACCTGAGCCCCTCTGCTTGCGCCCGCTGCTCTGGCCGCGCACACACCTTCCTGCCAGGAACACATCTGCCTGCACCCGGCCCGCAGCCCCGTCACCCTGCGGGGCCTGGCCACACGCAGCCTCAGGGAGAAGCCTGCCTGGCTCCCCAGGGGGCCGAGGCCTGAGGGCCGGACCAGCCAGGGGCACGGCCTGGCCACAGACATCCAGGCAGGACACCAGCACCCCCTCGGGTGGAGGGACGGCTGAGCAGCCGCGCACTGAGCGGCCGTCACTCTCCGCACCACGCCCCGCCGCACCCAGCGCACCCCTGCAGTTCTGCGCACGCCGCACCCGGGGCCGTGCCGGACGCCCTCGCAAGTTTCAGGCATTGTACATGGCAAGACACAGAACTTCTACGGCGGGGCGACCGACAAGGGCGCTCTCCTCCGTGCCCCTCCTGGTCGCGGCCCGAGACCGTGCAGCTGCAGCCCGGGCCTGCACCGGGGCCGGCTCGGACACGGCAGGGGGCGGAGACGGCCCCGCGTCCCCAGGCCGCTCTCACTCGGAAGGGCAGACGGCGCCACCCACAGAGAGAAGCCCACGCCGCACGCACAACGCCACGGACGGCAGGCGTGCGGGGCGCCAGCTGGGTGTCCGGAGGGCGTGCCCTGGTCACGGGGGCGCCCTTCGCTCGGCCGTCTGGGGGCATGGCGGCCTCGACAGGAATGGGAGGGCCGAGCGGACGGGCGCTGGCGCCGCTGCAGGGGAGGGCGGCGTGGAGGGGACGAAGAGGGGGATGGAGAGAGGCCGCCAGATGAGGCCGGAGGACGGGGCGGTTCGACAAGGGGCGAGTTCAGGGGGGACGGTGAGCGCATGACGGGCCTTCCCCGACCGGATGGCCGGTGCAGGGAGGTGGGCCAGCGGGCCGGCCGGTGGTCAGGACGCGCGCTCCCACGCTGGACGCGGCCCCGGGAGGAAGCCAGCGGCACACCCTGCGCACATGCCGCTGTCCTGACGCTCAGCCCGCTCGCCCCTCCCACCCTGCGCCTGGCGGGGAGCCCTGAGGAGCCCCAAGGAGCCCCAAGGGGGCCTGGCACCTGCGGCTCGGGACGCTGCCCACGGCCACATGGGCACCGGGCTGTGCGCTGGGAGAAGGGAGGGGCGGGGAGGGCAGAGCTGCCGGGCCCTGACGAGGGTCCTGCGGGAAGGGGCGGGGCCGGGCCGGCAGAGACACAGACGGGCGAGTGCGCCTGGGGCCTGTACCCGCCCTGCCCGGACGCCCGACCAACACCCCCATTCTTCTCTACAGACCACAGCGTGAGCCCTCGGGGAAGGGTCCCCGGGAAGCCGGAACCCTCGGCCCCCTCGGGCACGACTCCCTGCGCCAGCACGCACCTGGAATCCGTGCCCCAGTGCATGGCGTAGATTTTGGCCAAGTGCCCCCGCAGCGTCCTCCGGGTGCGCATCTGGATCCTCCCCACGGGGTCGATGTTGTTTGTGATCTGAAAAACAAACGTCCTCGCGGGTCGCCCTTCCGAGGAGGAGCCGTCGCTGCCGCTCCCGCTGCTGTGCCGGCCCCGCCCCGCCCGCCCCAGGGAGCTCCCCGCGGGGACTACCCCGTTCGCAGGGCGCCGGCCTTCCGGCCGTGGTGCCCGCAGGAGCATGGGTCTCTCGGCACAGGCCCGCCAGCCCCGCTGCTCCCACCTCCCGCGCCCGGGCAGCCCGCACGTCCGGGCTGGCCCAGCCGAGAGCTGCCGTCCACTCCGCACCAGAGCGCAAACCCGCAGGCGCCCACCCCGGATCCGCCCCGAGACCCAGGAGCGGTCTGGGGCGGACCCGAGGCACAGCTGCGGGGCTGGCAGCAGCGGCCCCAAGCCCTGAGGTCGGGGTGGGTCTCCCTTCACACCCAGGTAGGTCACTCCGCGCAGCGGAGTCCTCCCCTGACTTGCTGTCTACGCCCCATCAGTGTGCACCTCTGAAGTACTAGGGCGCCGCGGAAAACTCCTACTCAGCAGAAATAAAGTTTTTCTTCCACGTTTGCGTTTAACTCTTTGGACACAAGCCATGTTCCAACGGAGGATGCTCACCACTTCCATGTACAAAACTCGGCGGCACCGAGTGCGCTCACGCATCGCGTGGAGCCACCTCGCCCTCTTCCAGGACACTCCCGCACCCCCGCAGCCACCAGGCGCTCGCTCTCTCACTCCTTACGCCCCTCGAGCCCCTGGCCGCCACCGACCCACTTCCAGTGCCCGTGGGTGGCCTTCGGGGGCCCGACGGCCCCCACCAGCACGGTTCTGCAGTTCGCCGGTGCTGCAGGGAGCGGCCGAGCTCCGCCCCGCCGTGCATGTTTACCGCCACCTGTCTACTGCCGCCCGCGCGCGGACGCTGGGCCGAAGAGCTACCGAGGGCCTGCGTGCAGAGGCGCCCCGGCCCCAGGGCTCGGCCCGCCCGGGTGTGCACCGGGGAGCGAGGCAGCCATCACATGGGGCCAGCTTTGAGGGTCTGCCGAGTGCAACCCGGGAGATGAGGCTCTGCGGCAGAGCCACGGCCGGGCAGCTCCGGGGCTCGGAGTGCCGTCCCGCTACGCCACGCCTGTGAGCCGGACGCCCGGTCCGAGCGCGGACAAGCAGGAACCGGCGGTGCGCCCATGAGTGGGCCCCACATGCCTGCGTGCCGTGCCGCCCTCCCTCTCAGACGGAAGCTCCTGAGGTAGACCGGCTGGCGGGGAGGGCCCCCAACGCCTCGCTGCAAGGCCGCGGCGTTTCACCACCACAGCGAGGGCCTGTTTAGGGCTCACGAGACGGTCACCTCAGCCTACACACACGGCTTCCCACACCAGCAGGAGGGGCTGCGGAGGGGAGGCGCCCAGCCCCAGGACCCGACCTCGCTGGGGGCACATGCGGAGCAGGGCCCGCCCCCAGGGCCCACCCGCAGCAGGCGCTGGCCGGCTTCGCGCTCACCTGGGAGAGCGTTGCATCTGCACAGGCTTTCCGGGCATCCTGGAACGAAAGCAACGAAGAGGAGCTCAGTCAGGTCTCAGGTGCGCCCACCCCCGCAGCCTTGCCCCACAGGTCCCAAGGGCCTCCCCACACTGTCAGAGCCGGAGCAGAGGGCGGGCAGCGGGGGGCGCCCCCCACAGTGCAGGCCCAGGAAGGGACTGTGCGGACAAGCCCCAGCCTGCACGCACCACGTGGACTAGGGACCCAGCACACTCCAGGCCACGGCCATCCTGGGGAACACCTGGAAGCCGGGCGGCACCAGAGAACCCCGGAACTCGGAGCTACCTGCTGCCCACCTGCAGCGGCCCCGTCCCTGCCCAGACCCGCACACCCACCCCCCGTCGGTCTGCTGGCCCAGTAGCCCCTCTGGGCTGGGTCAGCTGAGAACCGTCTACAGGCCAAACCACCCCGGGCGCTCAACCCACGGAGAAGGGGGAGGGGCCTGGCGTCACCGGCTGACGCTACCCGTGTTCTGTCTAGGAAATGCCCTGGTGACGCAGGTGAGAACTGCAACGGGACGTACCAAAGCGGTCAACGTCACTAGGAAATTAAGTCCTGAACTCTCCAACTAGTGTACCTATTTTACAAACAGCCGCATACCAGGAAGGAAAATGAAACAAGGTTTTAAAGGGGCTGAAACGTGACTCTCCAGGAAAAGGACAACCGTGTCCCATAAGAGTGCTGCTGTTGGGGAGTCACCTCAGGGGCTGCTTTCACAGTGGCGGCTGGCCCTGGTGGCTTCCCCACGTGTCCCTGTGCGGGGGTGGGGCCTTGGGACGCCCTCCTCAAGGGCACGTGCCTCCCTGCTGATGGTTTTTATCCCAGGAAGCTGGTACATGGAAACAGATTCAAGAGACTGTTCTCATAAATGCTCCAAAGATCTCGGTTCCACCTTTCCGCTTAACCCCTGTTGCGTAATTAGTCACACAACGAAAACACTGGCACTCCTGTGCCACCGAGGTCTGGGGGTGAGGAAAAGGTGGCCGGACGACCGGACCCTCGGGCCTTTCCACAGTGAGTTCTGCCCTTCGGATACAGAGCCTGAGACCGGCGTCCGCACACTTCTCCTGCGGATGCTGTCTGTGGCCTTTAGTTTTAAGAACAAGAATTCTGCCCTGGCTGGTGTAGCTCAGTGGATTGAGCGAGGGCCTGTGAACCAGAGGATCGCGGTTCGATTCCCAGTCAGGGCACATGCCTGGGTTCCCAGCATGGGACACATAAGAGGCAACCATACATTGATATTTCTCTCCTTCTCCCTCTCTCCTACCCTTCCCCTCTAAAAATAAATAAATAAATATTTTAAAAAAAAAAAAAGAACAAGAATTCTTTAAATGGAAAAAACAAGGCATGGGACTTAAGCAACTTCACCCTGACTAGTGCCCAAAAGTAAAAGCGGGGTCCGCCCGCCCACCGCAGGAAGAGGGGTGCGCAGACCGGGCCCAGGCACCTCCCGCCTGGGCTGCAGGCGGCAGGGAAGGGCGCGGGCACACGCCCTCAGGGGTCCAACCCTGCAGCCCAGGCGGCCACACCCAGCATCTTTTCGCCTGCTCCCGCCCGAACAGGCCAGCGCGCGACGCCCACCCTGCGCAGGGCCCGGTGCAGACGCTGCGCAGTTTGCGATGAGAGGTGTCACCGCAGGTGACAGTTCCCCTCTTCTGAAATCAGGGACTGCGTCTGAACCCTACCCTGCCAGCCTCAGCCCCTGCCAGCTCTGCCCCACAGTGAGTGCTGCTCACGGGCACCCGCAGGCACGGTTGGCCCCTAAAAGGCACCTGGGCACCGCGTGGTGCTTTTCATCGTTGTCCCTGGCCCGCATGCTTCCTCGAACACAGTCGGAAGCGGGCAAGGCAGTTCTTGAGGGTGTCTCAACGTAAGACCCCCGCCAAGGAACAGAGCGGCCCCTGTGCCTGGCCACCGCACCCTCCTCACGGCGCCCTCGTTCATTCTGAAGCCTGGTCCCTTGGGCAACCACGAGGAAGCGGCGTCTCTGCCTGCTACAAAAGAAAGCCCGACTCCCTTCCGTGGTACATAGGCTGTCCCAAGCCTTTGCTGCCCCTGCGCTGAGCAGACACCAGCTGGCTCCCCCGTCAAAGACGGAGCCCAGGCGGAGGAGGGTGCAGGCCAGCGGCCCCGCCGTCCCCGCCGGGAGCCGGGAGCCATGGCGCATGCCAATGGGGCCGTGCCAACCAGCATACGACACACAAGAGTTCTCGAGACTTCCTGCGAAAGGCGGGCGTGAAGTAGGAAAACGTTCACTGCCTGTGAAATGGCTTAGGTGTGCTGACTTACACGTAGCTCGTTAAAAATTCACGCCATCCGTTCCTTTTCACGTTGGCAAATCCCACAGGTGGCCCGCACAGCAGCCTGGTCCCCAGGGAGGACTGCCGGCACCCCACCGGGTCGTAGGGCGGGCCCAAAACACGGAGGCGGCACCACACCAACGTTCAGCCCTTGTTTTCTGCAAGGTCGAAGGTCTTTCACCTCAGCCACTTTACCTACCTCAAAACAGACCTGAATTCAGCACGTGCGAGCACCTCACAGTTGTTAGAGAGCTAAATGCTGATTCCTGTATTTCAGAGGGTGGTGAGATCTAGCATGCTGTGTAAGTCTGATCAGAGCAAATCAGAAACACTCAAGTTGCCTTTGTTTTGTTTTTTAAAAGATTTTATTTATTTATTTTTAGAGAGAGGGGAAGGGAAGGAGAAAGAGAGGGAGAGAAACATCCGTGTGTGGTTGCCTCTCACGCGCCCCCTACCGGGCACCTGGCCCACAACCCAGGCCTGCGCCCTGACTGGGAGTTGAACCAGTGCCCCTTCGGTTCGCAGGCCAGCACTCAGTCCACTGAGCCGCACCAGCCAGGTGCCCTAGTTTTTATTGAGCCCTTTTCAATGGTAAGATGTGAAACTCTTCCAGCAAAAGAACACTTTCTGTTTCCCCTGTGGCCAATCTCAGCCCCATCATTACCTGCCCCCAAGTTCCTGAAAAAGTTGGCTGCAATAATGCTGATGCCTCTTTCTCCAGCTACCACCAGGCTTTCCAATAAAACCGGTCATTTAAAATTCAATAGTGAGGCTGGATGCAGGCGGCAAAGGGAGCATAACAATAAAATAATGAAAAATACAAGCGAAAGGCAGTAATGAGCCACCACCCTTGCAGCGACCTGAGGAAGGAGCTGGGCCTGGGCTGGGCCGTGGGGTTTGCTGGGAGGGGCCCGGCCCAGGAAGGCGCTGGAGCAGCCGGGAGGCAGGCGGCCCCGGGCCACGTCCACGTTGCAGGGAGCGACCGGCCGGTCTGCGCATGCGCAGGAGCCGGCGTCTCTGGAAGGCCCGCCTCTCTTCCTCTTCCTCCTCCCACTGACGGCTGAGAACAGGACACGTTGCCCTGGAAACTGCTCATCGAAAGCACGTCTGACAGCCACAACCTGCGTGGCTCAGTGGGTGGGGTCTCGTCCCCGAAAGTGACCCCGAAAGTGAAGGCGGAGATCGGCCACTCCACTCCCGGTCGGGCCCCAGGCCTGGGCGGTGGGTTCCGGCGCGTGTGAGAGGCAACCGCACATGGAGGTGTCCCTCCCTCCCTCCCTCCTTCCCTTCCCCTCTCTCTAAAAATAAAGTCTTTAAAGAACTTCTTTGTAAGGCGCTGCCTTACAAAACTGAAGGACAAGGGAACTCCTTCTTTTAAACCCACGGCCCCTCCCTTCTTACAACTCCCCGGGCCCCAGGGCGGGGCGGGGCAGTGGGTCAGAGTGCGGTCCCCGCGGCCCAAGGCTGTGCGCTGCGTCCTGGGGCCCCGCAGGAACCAACCGATGAGGGCGTCAGGGCGTCGCCAAGTAGAACAACAAATCGACCTCTGTCTTTCTCTGCCCCGCCCCCCAAAACCAACCAATCAGAAAGAGCGAGCCCGGGGCTCCGCCAGGCAACCTCGCAGGTCGGCGACAGAGCTGCGTGTCCAGCCAGGCCAGCGCGCACTTGGGAGCCGCACCTCCGAAGGCGCATCTGCTCTAGCGGCCTGGCCTGCGCGGCTCGACCCGCCCACATTTCAGGCTCGTTCCCCGGTTGGTCGGTGGGGTGGGTGGGGTCGGGTACCAGAACTGACCCCTGAGTGCACAGATAGGTGGAACAAGCTGACGTCCGTCCGTCCCTCCGTCCCTCCGTCCCTCCCTCCCTCTCTCATCATTAAACAAAGAAAAAGAACGTGAAGAAAAGTGTTTCATACGTCCTACGAGAACACTGTCCCACGCTCCCACAGCGCGACCCCGGAACGGACCCTGGGAGCACCGGGCCTGGCCGGACAGGACCCAAAATGCAGACGCCTGTGAAACTGAACACGGGCAGTACGTACCCTAATTTGGTTTTTCAGCTGCTCGGCCTCCTGCCGTAGCTGGTCAAGCTCACTCATCTTCCGGCCTCAGGTGCTCCGGTCGCCTCCGAGAGTCGGGTCTGAAACAGAGACACAAGCACAGCTGACACCGGCTGGGGGAGGAAGGCAGCAGGGGAGGGGAGGACGGAGACATCTGGAGAGCGAGGGCTTCTGCGCGCACCAGAGACACTCGCGCTCCCCAGCACGCACGAAGCGCTCCCCGGGGGCTGGGCCCGCCCGGCCCGGCTCCTGTCACTCGAGAGCCCCGAGCGGTGACAGTGACAGTGACAGTGCCTAGCGCACCGCTCCGGGATGGCAGGGGCCCGAGGAAGGAAGACGGTTCCGAGGCATTTCTCAAGCAGGGTCTGGGTCTCGGCAGAGAACCCCCGCAGCTGAAGCGACCCTCGGACAGAGCTTCCCATGGTGCCCCAGGCCGGGGTGCGGGGACAGTGACTGCCTGAGGAGCTGGGGCTGCGCAGCCACAGCAGTGGCCCCAGGGCTGCCCGACGCGCAGTGGCTCTGCGGGGCCTGCTGAGGCGTCCTGCCCGCCCCTGGGGTTCCAGCAGGCGCAACGCCAACACGGCAGCCCTGACAGGCTGGCACGGCACGCAGGGCAGGCACAGGGCCGGCCCGCTGCGCAGCCCTCAGGGAGGCGCGCCCCCACCCCCCACCCCCGTCTGTGAAGAGGCCCCCTCGCGCAGTCCCCCACCCCACGCCGTGAAGGAAGATGCCCGCCCGAGTTGCTGGGAGAGACAAGGACTCGAACTCTCCACTTCAGCCCATGAACGTGACTTCTGACCCTACTCCGCATGCCAGCATGCTAAGGCAACTTTCGAGTTGAGGCCTAAATCCAAGAGACTCCTCGGGGGTCTGGATGGACAGAGTGCTCTCTGAGGCGCTGGGATCGTCGGGGACAGACCCCTGAGACCTTGAACTGGAAGGTCTCCTCTTGTAAGATGGTCCGCCTTCTGTGTCACAGAAGGAAGGCGGCGCGCAGGACAGCCCCCTGGGCACCCCCACGCTGAGGCGCCACCATGCACGGTGCCTCGCAGGGCCGAGGCAGCAGCGAGCCGAGACGCACTCCCCTGCCGGCGGTGCGCAGGCCCCTGACCGCAGCTCCTCGCGGCCAGCGCCCACACGCGCGTCTTGGTTCCCGGCTTCAGAACCCGTGTTTGCCAACTGTAAGAAAAACGGTCACTCCCATTCCCACGCCCAAGAAAGATGAGGGCCTGGAAGACCCCGCGGAACCCGCACAAAGTCCGGCGAGAGACCCATGCTGGACATTTAAAGGGCTTTAAGCCGCACTCTCTATGCCCCACGTCAAAGGGGCCTGATCAGAGGCAGGGCCCAGGGCCCCGGCCGTGTGCGCACAACCCCACAGGACGGCCCCTCGGCCCCCAAGGGCGAGCGCGGAGGGGCGGAGCAGCTCCACCCGTGCAGGGTCGGGGGCCCCCCAGCAGAGCTGTCCCGCTCGTCCTTCCGACACCGGCTGTCCGCCAGCGCCCTTCTGGGCCCACAGACAAGAGGACACGTCGCCAGCGGCCGTTTCTGGAGGAAGACGCAGGGACAGTGGGCAGCCTCTGCCACCCCGTTCTGTCCTGCACCACCGACCTCCTCCTCGAAGAAGTGAGCAGCTAACCCGGGCCCTGGGACTGGGAAGCGCTCATGTTTCCTCCACACTTTTGAGTGGAGGACGGCTAGGTAACGTTAATGCTTCACCAGGTGAACTGTCACGGGTCACCGAGAACAGCGTGGAGACGGGAGAGAAATCTGGGGAGCTGCTGCTCACACGGGAAATGCAAACAAGTCTGTGATACCTGCAGCTACGAGGAAGCACACACCTGGGCACATCATAATTACAGTACGCAAGATTAAAGAGAAGAGAATCTTAAAGGCAGCGAGAGGCAAGGAGACAGTCACCTACAAAGGAGTTCCCATCAGACTGTCAGCTGATTTCTCAAAAGGACCTTACAGGCAAGAAGGGGCTGGAAGGAAGTATTCCAACCTACCTCCAAGATTGCTCTATCCAGCACAGCTGTCATTTAGAATGGAAAGGCAGATAAAGTGCTTCCCAGATAAGGTCAAGTTATAGGAGTTCATCATCACCGAGCCCTTATCATATGAATGTTAAAAGACTTATCTAAGAAATTTGAAGATCCAAAACTATGAACAGTAAAACGACAACAAACTTATAACTATTAACGACCGAACCTAAAAAACAAAAAAAAAAAAAACTAAGCAAACAACGAGAACAGGAGCAGACCCACAGAAATGGAGATCACATGGAGGGTTAGCAACAGGGGCGTGGGAGGAGGAGAGGGGGGGAAAAGGTACAGAGAATAAGTAGCATAGACGGTGGGTAGAAAATAGACAGGGGGAGGGCAAGAACAGTGTGGGAAATGGAGAAGCCAAAGAACTTATATGCATGACCCATGGACGTGAACTAAGTCGGGGGAATGATGGTGGGAGGGGGTGCAGGGCAGAGGGGAGTGAAGGGGGAAATGAGACAACTGTAATAGCAAAATCAGTAAAACATATTTTAAAAATGAAAGAAGAAAATAGACTTTCTGCTGAGAACTTCGAGAAGCCCAACGTCATTTTCCTGAGCACTGCCGGTCCTGCCTGGTCTGGGTTCTCCAACACTGGTGGCGCCCTTCGCACGGAACCGTGACGGCGCGTTTCAGCGGTCTTACTTACGTTCACTCGCTGCAGCTCTTCTCCTCACTATCCTCAGGCCCCCAAAGCCTTTGGCAACCCCACCATCAGGCCCCGTGGCCTGGGCTCCTTCTCCCCTCCTGGGTCAAAGCCACTGCTAAGCTGCGGCCACGCTGACTCAGCACGCTGACCTTCTAATCCACTAAGACCGGGCCTGCTGAGAGGTGCCTGTCTGTCCCCTGTGACCCACAGCTGCCCCAGCTCCCTCCGGTGAGGGCTTCTGCTTGGGAAGCGCTTCGTGCAGAAACTGAAGAAACGGAGAGCAGCAGGTGAGGCACCCTGCGTCCACGTCAGCGCAGCCCTGACTCCGCCATCCCGCGAGCCCCACTGCCGGGGGGTGGAGGGGCACCAGGCCCCCACGTGTGACACACGCACTCCCAGTGACACGCTGCAAGTACACTAATGTATCAGAAAGTAACGGCCAGGTCCTGCCTGCCACCCACGGGGAACGTGACCGTCACCAACCCCTCCTCACTCTGGCATCACTGCCCCGTCAGAGAGGCGCCCCGTCCGGCACGCGCTGAGAGCGAGGCAGCTGGATGGCACCCGCCGGTCCTTCCGTGGTCTGACCCGGACGCACGCCTCCTGACAGGGGCTGCAGGCTCACGCACGGCCTCTGCCTGTGCACGGCCTCTGCCACAGGCGGGCGGCCTGGGGCTACCACGCCCTGGCCACACCCTTGGGCTGGCGGCTGCGTCAACCACGCCGTAGTCACTTCTGAAACTCCTGAGGTCCCAGCAGCCTCCGGAGCCTCCAGCGTCAGACAGGCAGGGGTTTGCGCACCTCCTCGGCCACGCAAGGCGCCCCCCGACCCACTCGCAGCTGCACTTCGGTACAAGTTCGCCCAAGGAACCGAAACCAACCTCAACAGCTTTTCTATTTTTCTTGCGTTACCAAGTCCACGTACCGCCCCCACATTAACAGAAGGCAGATCCAAAGCGCGACAGGCAGCCCCTTCCATGACCCGAAGTCCCAGCAACACTGGGAGCGAGGCAGGGCAGCGAACAGAGATGCCGCTGCTGCCGGGGGCTCCCGCTGGGGACGGTCGGCCCGCGCCGCGGCCTCGCTGGCCGGCGCCTCGGCCTGCACTCCGCCAGGCTGCGGGCTCGACCCCGGGTCCAGGCGCGCGGGAGGCGGCAGGTGGCCGATCGATGTGTCTCCCACATCGATGCTTCTCTCCCTTCCTCTTTCTCTAAAGTCCATTTTTAAAAAACCCTCCGGTGAGGATTAAAGAGTAATAATAAAATAAAGGAACGGGTCTGAAATTTGCTTGAACCCCCCCCAAGGAGCCAGGCGAGGGCACACAGGAGACCTGAGGGCGGCGAGGGGCGAAGGCCCGTGTGGCGACAGAGCCCCGCGCGGCTTGCCTGCCGCCACGTGCGCCTCCACCGCGCACTGGACGACCGCAGGGGCGCGGCTGCGCAGCGGCGCAGGGCCGGGACTCGGAACCCACAGGCAGACGCTCCGGAGAAAGGCCTGACGTTGCGGGGGGTCTGGGCGTCTGGTGACCAGGCGGAGCTGCTGCCCTTCGGTCTGGTTAGAAACGCTTCCTGCTTACGAGCGAGATCAGCCTTGGGGGTTTGCTTCCAGACACTCCAACTCGGAAAGGAGGAAGATCTAACCGAAGTGACAGAATCCTGTAGATGCTGGAGCTCGCTGACTACATGCTATCGTACTTACCTGTACGTGAACATTCTCGACGTGGGTTTCTTAAAAACCAGTATTTCCTGGTATTGCTTGGCTAACTATAGGCACTCGTTCAGTCCGCCACTCGGGGGGGGGGGGAGGGGTGCGGCCCTTCCTCAGTGTCGCCGAGGGTGCCTGCCGCAGCAGCCAGTCGTGAGGGCCCCCCCCCCCCCGTGACTCCCAGGCCTGTCTGAGCACAGGAACGGCTGGCCTTGGATGCTCATGTACCCAGAGTTCAGAAGCAATGCAAAGTGCTATTAGCCTTGGCTGGTGTGGCTCGGTGGACCGAGTGCCGGCCAGTGAACGAGGTCGCCAGTGTGATTCCCTGTGGGGCTGGATCCCCAGCTGGGGGCATGCGAAAGGCAACCACATTGATATTTCGCTCCCTCTCTTTCTCCGTCCCCTTCCCTCTGTGAAAATAAATAAATAAATCTTAAAAAAAAAAAAAAAAAAAAAAAAACCCTCACCAGAAGACACGCTGATTGATTGGGGCGGGGATGGCAGAGGAAGAGAACCAGCTGGCGGCGCTAGGGTCGGAGGGCACAGCGCCCCCCGGCGGCCCCCCGGCAGGGCAGCGGCAGCAGAGGTCTGCAGGTGGAGACACAGGCCGGCGGTCGGCGGCGAGGCCCCGGGGGCAGCCTGCTCCTGCCGACTCTCCCTGGGCCCTGGCAGAACGCGCCAGCCACCTTTCCCTCGTGGTCCGCGCACTCCCGCACTCGCAGGCACACGCGGTCTGCCCTCAACGCCGAAGGTTCTCTCGGGATTCTCCTGGCTCTCAACTTTCTGACGCCACTTCTGAGCGAGAAGCTGCAGCCGCTCACGCGGTGTCGGCTTCGGGGAAGTGCGCAGGAGACTCGACTCCTCCCCGGCCGGCGCCGGGCGACCGTCACTCGGGGGCAGCCCCGCTCTCAGCGCCCCCCCGAAGCACCGAGGCCGAGCCGAGGCCCAGGCACCCTCCGAAGCAGCTTTGTGCCTTTGTACGCAAAGAACCGCACCCACGCCTGCCCTCTGGGGGACCTTCCACAGCAGGGAGGGGAGGCCTCCCGAACCTCAGTTCGCTGCCTTTCCATCGAAGGTTCTTGTCCTTTCCAAGTCAGAACCAACCCCCAGACAGTTCACGAAGTCACCGACAGTCGGGCTGAAACTGGGGGGCCCTGGCATGTCACTCGGGAAGTCCACACGGGGCCCAGACGTCCCTGCCAGTGTTGCCGCCAGGCCCTGAGTGACAGGAGGCCCAGCAGGGCCTGCGCAGGGGCCAGAAACCGGCCTCACACCCGGCCAGAGTGGGCCAGCGGTCCTGCTCCACGGAGGGGGCGGAGCGCGCAGCTTGTCTCGTGACAACCAGGAAGGCAGGCCCTGGCTGGTGGCTCAGCCGGCAGGAGCGACTTCCCCGCACGGAAAGGCCGTGGGCCCCACCCCTGATCAGGTGCCCCTGCTGCGTGACACCCCTGCGTCACCACCGCCCTCAGAGAGGCCCTGCAATTGTCCACATGGTCACGAGAGGAAGTGGGTCGCCACCCGCCCAAGGCTGCCATTCTGACTGGGCCACCTCCAGACCAAGCCCCGCCCCGGCGCGCTCTGCTCCGGCAGACGGGCTCTCCGGCACAGCCACCGCGGCCCAGCCCCGCGAGTGGAGCCCTCCTCTTCCAGGGGAGGCCCCCACAGCCGCCCCCAGCGGAAGCAGCTCAGGAAGCAGCTCAGGACACCGGGTCCCACTCTCGCTCACGATGCCCCATCATTCAAGCGCCTCATTCACTCCCTTTAGTTCTGCTTTTTAAGTTAAAATCACTCTAACTCACGAAGAGCTGCAGTCACAACAGAAAGAACTGAGCACCCTCCCTGGACTCGCCACCGATCCCCCCCCGCCCACGTGGGCCGGGGCCCCCACTCCCCTCCGTGCACACAGGTGGGACCCCTCTCTGGGCCTCGTGGCCTTCCTTCCTCTGTGCCCATGCCACTCCTGGACGGGGACTGGTTTGCAAAGCGGGCTCCCCTGCTCTCCACGAGAGAAGCAGGAGAAACACCCCACTCATCATCATCCGAGTGTGGCCTGCAGCCTCCAGGACGTTCCCCTCTCCTGCTGAGAAGGGGAGGGGGAGCCTCTGAAGGAACCGCCCTTTCTGCCCTGGCTGGCGCGGCTCTCCGGGACCAAAAGGTGGTGGGTTCAACTCCGGTCAGGCACGTACCCAGGTGCGGGTTCGCCCCGGAGCCAGGTACCTGGGAGAAGGCAACCCGCCAACGCCTCTCCCTCCCCTCCCCCGCCTCCCTCTCTGCAACAGCAGTGACAACACGTCCTCAGGGGAGGACAGGCTGAAACAGAAAAACACGCCCTTCTCCCTTCTCGGTGCGTTTGTTCTGAAGGCCGACTTGGGGCTAAAAAGAGAGATCAGCAAAACCAGGCTATTTAAAGGGGAAAAGAACCCCGAAGAAATTTAGATGCTGTTCTTAAAAATGGACACGGATTAATTATATCAAAATATCCTCGATTCAGAAGTGCTTGCTTCCAGTCTGGTCTCCAGTTCACGTCACGTGTCTGCAACGGACAGCGAGACAGCGGTGTGGGCGCTGTGCTCTGGCGGGAGGTGCGGCCTGCCCCCCGCCTGCCCCCCCCCCCACTTGCCCCTGCCCCTGCTGCAGGGCGGGCGCTCACCGGCCTCTTTGAGAGGCCGCAGGCCGCTGGCCACGGCCCCAGTGCTGCAAATCTACCTGGGAGCCTTCCAGGGCCCCGGAAGCCACGGGCCCCCACCCCGGGGTGGAGCCTGGGGGCGCGGCGGACGCACCACACTGCCGGACCGGAACTCCAGGTCCCCGCAACACCTGCTTGCTCCTTCCCAGAACGCGAGGTTCCCGACACTTCAATACGCTTTCGTTTTTCTCCAAATCAAACCCTGCCCGCGCAAAAAGTCACCGGTCTGGGCGTCCCCAAGCCCACACGCGCACGCCTGGGCTGGGGCGGGGGAGGCCTCGAGACATTGGCGCTGTCCCCCAGGGAACTGTGACCTCCAAGGCACTCACTTAACAAAGCGTCTTACTTTGGAATTGCGCTCCTTATGTTACGCGCTTTTTCCTGGCAGTGAAAGTGGGCGTGGAAGGCAAAAGGCTGCCGGTTCCTCAAAACGCTAACCTACAACGCCCCGCCCCGCCCCGCCCCCCTCCGGCTCCTGGGCACGCAGCCAGCAGGGCGGAAGGAAGCAGGCGGAAGGAGCCTGCGCACCTGCGCGCTCGCGGCGGCCTAGAGGGGGCAGCACCCAGACGCCCGTGGGCGCCTGGGCGGACGTCACCACGAGGCAGGCCCGCGGCGCGTGGCGTGCAGCCCTCCAGAGAGGCCGCGTGCAAGCACGCCCCCAGGGACACCCGGGGAAAGGCCGGTCACGTGCTGCCCATCCCCATCTACCAGGAAACACCGGAACGGGCCAGCCCACCGGCCGGACGCACGGGGCACACGCAGGACACAGCGCTGCGCAGTGCAGGAGGCGGCCCGGACGCAGTGCAGAGGGCTGGCTGCACAGCACGGTGAACTGCTCACTTTAGAGGGTGAGGAGCGCGATGGCATATGAATTTCACGCCAGAACAGGGGAGGAACAGCCCTGGCTGGGGGGGCTCAGCGACTGAGCATGGTCTGCAAACCACAGGGTCGCCGGTTCGATTCCCGGTCAGGGCGCCTGCCTGGGTTGCGGGCCAGGTCCCCAGTAGGGGGCGCATGACAGGCAGCCAATTGATGCGTCTCTCCCTCTTTCTCTTTCTGAAAATAAATACGCTAAAAAAGACTTTTTAAATAAAAGAAAACCAGCCAGTCCCTGTTAGTGACCCTTCCCTTGACAAGTGCTCCGGACTCTCCACACCGTCCCGCCCACTCGTTGTGTCCGAGCCAGGAGGAAGGGGGCGCTCTTCCTCAAGGCCTGGGTGCCGGTGCGGCCGCTGCCTGCTGTTCCCAAAGGGCGGAATTCTGGGCGCAGCCTAGGGCCGGGCTGTCCTGGCGGGGGGCTGGGGAGGCTGGGGGGGGGGCGGGGGCAGGTTTATTCTCTGGGTGTTCTAGAGCGGGCAGGCTCTGAGGCAGAAGCCCGCCACTCGTCCAAAACTGTGCGGCTGCTGTCTTACGCTGTTTTGGTTTGCTAGCCAGTCCTACAGGAACGGCCTAATTAACGCCGACAGGGGCCGACAGGGGAACTCAGAAGCTGAAGACGACAGCCCTAACCAACGGGCTGACGGGAGCGACGTCTCGGGGGAGCTGTCAGGAGACAGAGGCGGGCACCTGGCGCCGGGCAGACCTCCGGGGCTTCCGCTTCCCCGGTCACGCCTGCCGAGACGACACACAGGCCGCCCTCCGGAAGCCCGGTTTTGAGTGGAGCCGCTGAGAGGGCGGACCTCCCTTGTCCGCAGAAGCCACACTCCAGATGCTGGCGAGGCTCCTCCGGCGGCAGGCAGCACCACGCAGACTCAGGAGGGAGGGCCCCTCCCCCGCCCTCGTCCGGGCACCTCCCGTGGGTGAGCAGCCCCTGGTGAGAACGCACACCCCCCCAGGCTGCAGTGCCGAGCCCAGGTGGACCGTGGGCCGTGGAGGCCCAGCTCCCACGCCGCACGGGGTGCGCCCGGGACGCTGCAGTGAGCCCAGGGGACACAGCAAGGTACCCTACAGTTGACACAAGGCAGAGGGAGCCCAGCTCAGGGCAGCTCCCAGTTCCAACAGCAGGTGGCGCCACACGCCTCCCCGACATCCAGCCTGGCCCGGTGGCTCCCCTAGGGGCTCTGAGGGGCAGGGGCAGGGCCAGGGGAGCAAGCACAGCTGGGGAATCAGCCAGAACAGAAAACAAACGTGCCGGTCCGGTGCCCGTCTGGTTAAGAGTCTGGGAGGCGGCGCCCAAAGCCCACTAGTTAACAGCGGCGGCCTCCAGAAATACAACGTAAACAACTCAGCACAGGAAACCAGGCAGGGCACCTGCTGGGGCCTGGGGCACTATGAGCACCCTGGGGACACGCACGCTGCCCATGTCTGGGCAGTGCCACCCTGTGCCTGAAACCCGGGGCAGAGGGGCGCAGGGAGGAGGCCCCCCGCCCCCCACGCAGAGCCTCCCCGCTTTCCCTGCTTCAGGGGTGGGCTGGGAAATGGCACCACCACCAAGAGCGGGCTTCCTCGTCTCCATGCGCCCAGAACAAAACCCGAGGGAGGGCCGCTCACAGGAGCAGCAGCTCTTTGGTGCGGCCTGGGGGACAGGCGCCTCCCAGCCTGGGTCCTTGGGGAGGCAGGCAAGGCAGCACCGCCCCAGGTGCGCACAGCGCGGCTGCAGCCAAGCGCTGGGGCAGGGGACACAGGACAGGCCCGGACGGCGAGGGAGCCACGCGGGACTCGGGGCAGCCCGCTTGCACTCAGGGGTGCTCCGCCTCCCAGGTGGAGGGCGCGAAGTGAGAGCCTCTCAAGAAACCGGCCTGCGCCTCCCCAGCGTGACGGAAGACCAGGACCTGGCCGCGCGGCACCTGGCCCCGGACCTTCGGGACCTGGGCGCCTGCAGAAGGCACCGTGGGGACACACAACGGAGTGTGGGACAGACCACAGCCTGGCCTCGGTGCCGTGGGTGGGCTCTGCTCGCTGAGCTGTGGCTGCTTAGAAACATCCCCGCGGCGCTCTCCGACAGGGCGCGCACAGCCGGACCTGCCGGCTCCGAGGGCGGGGCTTTCTCCGGCAAAGCAGCAGATCGCCGGTCCGACGCCCAGTCAGGGTGATTCCCAGGGAGCCCAGGGAGAGGCTGTGGGCCTTCCCAGCCAATCAAAGCAGGGGGCTGCTCAGGGGGGCAGGCTGAGGAGCAAGCAGCGCCTGGGGTGGGGGGAGGCGACGGGAACACAGCAACCAAGGGTGACAAGTGCCCAGCCCCGAGAACTGCGCAGGAGTGACTCACGGCCGCCTTGAGCCGGCAGCGGCGGCGGCTCCCTAGGCTCACAGGAGCAGCTGCTGCCCTAGGGAGAGAACAGGGGCCCCAGCCCCCAGGCAAGCGCACTGGGACCCTGCGAGACCCAGCCGGAGCCCCCACGGAGGAGCCCACCGACGAGGCCCACCCCACAGGGCCTGGGTCCCGACATCCTTCACGCAGCACTGCCCTGTTCACGATGGGAACTTGGAAACGAACCCCAGGACGGCCCCGCACCCCGGCTGCAGCACAGCTCCCGGGACTTGGGCGCCCCACGGCGCGATGAGACCCCCCGGGCAACTCCCGCCCAGCGGCGGCTGGGGGTCCGGAGCTCACAGTGGGGAGAGGTTTTCCTCCGGGGCGGCTCAGAGCGCGCGAGGTGCAGGTGCACCACCACGGACCCCGTCACTGACGCCGCTGCCACCGGAGGGCACAGCCACCGAGGGCACAGGAAGGTGCGAGGCTCTGACAAGACATCGACGGATGAAACCTCGAATCTCACAGGACGTCACAGAATATGGTTCTTCCTTTGATGTTTTTTAACCGTTTTAAAACGTAAAGAACTACTCTTAGCCCGCAGGCTACACAACAAGGTGGCCGGGGCTGGCTGCGGTCCGCCGGCCCCTGGCATGCAGGGTGGCGCGCGCCTGGCTCACGCAGGTGGCTGGCACCTCGATCTCCTCGGCCTCGGGAACTCTGCCTGCGCGTCTGAGCAGCCCCCTCCCGCCTGCGCTCTCCGTCCCTCCCCAGGCCGGGCCGCGCAGCTGCCGGGGGCCCGAGCAGGGGCTTCGGCGGACCGGCAGCGCCCCTGCGTGCCAGGAAGCGACGTCCTGAGGCCAACGGGGAACCTGCCGGCGGACTCCGAAACCCCGTCCCCCGAGAGACTCCCTCGGGCGTCCACGCCTGTCGGGACGGCCCCACCTCGCCCGGACACCCGGCGCCTCGGGCAGTTTACCGAGAAGGACCGTCACTGCCGAAGCCACCTCGTAGCTGCTGCGTCCACGACAACAGCGCCCACGGCCCCGCTCTCACGCAGGCACCAGAGTGGGTCTGGGGAGACAGGACTCTCTGACCCTCGGGATGGAACCAAGAGGACCTGCCCCCCGGAGGCAAGTGCAGCGGTCGGACCCGGGCGGGAAGCACTAGGTACGGCCCGTGGACCGACACAGGAGGGTTCTCGGACGTGCTCGTTTCGGTCGCGCTAGCTTCGAGAGGGCAACTGACGCCTGGAAACGCAATTTGCTCTCACGTTTCTTAAGAAAATGAGAATACCTTCTTCCTCGCGACCTTGACCTCGGCCAGCTGTCTGCGAAAACGTGCAGGGAGAGGAGGGCCTGACCGCGCATCCCCGCCCCGCCAACCCCAAGAGGACGTCGCGTCACAGGAAGCAGGGTCTCCGCTGCTTCCGGATGGGCCCCCGGCCCTGCCTGCGGCGCCTCCCTCCCCAGGACAGCCAAGGGCCCCCGAACCCGTGTGGCGAGCCCCTTCCCGCTGGCGGACCCTGCCGGCGGCGGTTCGCATGGCTCCATTCGCCCCACAGACGCTCACTGAGACGCACCGCGCTCCCGGCACCGTTCGGAGCAGACACAGAACCGAGACCTCTGCCTCATGCCGCTCAGGTTCTGGTGACCGCAACGTTTCGCTTTTACACCAAAATGTCCAATGGAGACCAAGCTCAATATTTTATTTTTAAAGATTTTATTTACTTATTTTTAGAGAAAAGGGAAGAGGGAGAGAAACGGTGATCAATGCCTCTCCTGCACCCCACCCCGCCCCCGACAGGGGACCTGGCCGCAACCCAGGTGTGTGCCCTGACTGGGGATCGAACCGATGACCTTTCAGTTCACAGGCCGGCGCTCAACCCACTGAGCCCCAGCAGCCAGGGCTGACGGAGACCGTTCTTGATACTTTGTTTTTACAACTAATTTTGTAGAAAGCTTCCTTATTTTTCCGCCCCGCCCTTTGGATAAACCCTTAAACGTAAAATGCGGAGACAGCTCACTCTGAAAGGATCCCACACCGAGGCCGCTAGGGAGCCCTTCACCCCGCCCTCTGTGTCCCTCGCAGCCCCTCCGACGCGCCTGCCTGCCAGCCGCAGTCCGAAGGTCCCCGCCAGGCGTCTTTTGCTGCAGGTCTGCCGACTGCCTCCCCAGGTGCCCTTGCCGGCTCGGCGCCACTGCCTGGCGCCCCAGTGGCACGCTAAGAACCCCCCGACACACAGCCGACCCCAAAGGTCACAGAACGGTTCCCCGGCGTTTCGTAAGACTCCCCTGTTTCAGTCTCCCCCGTAAATCTGCAAGCCGCCCGGAGTCTGCCGGGCTGCGGAACGCGGTCTCCGGCGTGACTTTTCCCGGAGGGCTCCCCGAGGCAGCGTCTCCCGTGCCGCCCCAGACAGCTTCGTCGTGGGCTGCGTCCCCACAGACTCGGCAGGATCCCCCCTCACCTTTCCTCTGCGGAGCTGACCCCTCGAGGAAGGTCCTTCGGGTCCTTCCTCCCCAGCGAGCGACAGCTTCAGACCCCCCAGCCACCACGGCCAACGGCCGCGTTCAGGCTCCGCCCGCCTTCCGCTCCACGCGAGTTGTCCTCGTACGCGCCGCACAGCTGACTGAAATACGCTTCTTTCCTAACTGGAAACAGCAACCTCTCAGGCTTAGCAACCGTTTAAAAAGGGGCCCCGGGCCCGGGGGCCACAGGGCGCTGCGGCTCGGCCGTCCGAGCGGCGCGTGCAGGAGCCCGGATCGATGCCCCCTCGCCTTCCCTTCCCCCCTCCGAAAACAAAGACACGAAACCCTTTTCAAAGAGGAGCACCGCTCTACATCTGCTTAAGGACTCGCAAAGACTTCCGGAAGTCCTCGACTACAAAGCAGTGATTCTCCACCTGTCTCATCCCAGGGCGCGCACGGACCGACGACTAAGACCGGCAGCACACCGAAAACTCCCCCTTCCACCCGACGTGTGTGAATCGGGTTCGTTCGCACCCCGCGGCTGCTGTGGTCGTCTCTGCCCCTGACAGCCGACGGGAGGGAGGGAGGTCGGGCCCGACTCCGGTCAGGTTCCCGCAGTCCCCGGGTGGGGGCGGGGGGGGGGGGCCTGCCAAGCCCCGGCTCCCACCGCGAACTCCTGCTCCTCAGTCTCTTCTGACCAGGTGTCACCTAAGACCCGTCACTCAAGATCCCTGACTCTGTGACAACACCGAGACACAGTGTCACCGTGAAGCAACGGCAACGCACCTGTGTCCTTTATTCGAACTGAACATGCAAGATGAGAGCTTAACTACGGGCCAGCACTCTGCCACCCCCTGCCACGGGCGTCCTGCCCTCCTGGGGTCCCTAAGGTGGGTCAGGCGTGGGCAGGGGCCCAGGGGCAGCCCCAGCCCAGTCAGCCCCACCCAGGAGCAATGAGCGGGAGACAGGACTGGGGGGGGCGGGGGACGACAGACAGATAGACAGACCTGCTGCCTCATCGCTGTCTTTGACCCCCCCTCCATCAGCGCCCGCTCCTAACCTCACCTTCCAAACCGCCCCCACCCGCTCCCAGTGCAGGGGCATCTCAAGGAGGTAGTGCCTGCCGAAAGCTCAGGGGCTCACCCACTGCTCGGATGCAAGACAAGCTGAGTTTTACAGTAACTCAACGCTGTCCGACCTCAGTGAATGGAGAGGGTCTCTCCCATGTCCACGCCAGTGAGCCGGCTGGAGGGGGAGCGCGCTGCCCAGGACCTGGCTGAAAAGAGAGGCGCTTCCGCAGGTGCCGCGCGGAACCCGCCTGAGACGCCCCAGTGTTCTTGGGCTTGGTGGGGTGCCTCAGCCACCCGGGGACCAGCAGGAGCGGAGACCCTGGGTGCTTGCTAGAGAGGCTGAGTCTGACGGCACCCAACGAGACCCCAGGGCCCAGTCGCAGAGCCAGGTCCGGAGACCACCCAGGTCGATGGACCCTTCCCACACCACCTCCAACTCCTGAGCCCCCCCGCATGCCGCCTCCACAGGGAACGCCTGGAAGCCACATCTACACAGGCATCCCCGCCCACCTGGCTCTCCCTCCCCGCCACGCCGCCTGCCCCCTGCTGCCCCCACGCCAACCTAAGTAAGGGTCCCGCCGTCCCTTCCCACCGGAGCCCTCCACGGCCCCCACCTGTGCACCGCGCAGGCCCCAGCACAGGGTCCAAGTGCTGCCCAGGATGGACTCCGGGCCGACGCACTCGGCCGTCTCGTGTCCACTGTGAACTTCCAAAGTTCTGAGCACGGCTCTGCCCCACCCATCTGACCGCCACCCCCAAGTCTGGGAAGCAAGCACTGAGGAACCCCGCTGCCTTCCTGCCTGTCAGCATTGGGTGGGCCCCCCAGAGCATGGCAGGAGGAGGGGGAGGGGTCTGTCTGTGGCTTTCCAGTGGGGGGGCGCCCTCAGCCTCCTCACAACCATTCCATCCCGACACCACCCAACCCAGTCTTCATCCTGCAATCTAAGCCACCTCTTGAAGCTCACATCTGGGTTTTTTAAAAGAGTTTATATCCATCGTTTCTAGAGAAAGGAAAAGGGAGGGGGAGAGAGAGAGAAACGATGATCAGCTGACCCACGTACCCGCCCCCACTGGGGACCTGGCCTACGACCCAGGCCTGTGCCCTGACTGGGAGTCGGAGGGGCAACCTTTCGGGTTTGCGGGATGATGCTCCACCCACAGAGCCACCCAGCCAGGACGGAAGTCGCTTCTTGTCACCTCCTGTACAGAATCATTCAATGGCTTCCCACTGCCCCCCCACATACACACACACACAAATCCAAACTTTCCCACAGCATGGCGACTGTGAAACGCGCCGTCCACACCAGGGCACGTCCGAGAGTCAAAGGCGGCGCCACCCCGCATGAAGAGACTCCGCCCTCCACCACGGCGCCACCCCACCGAGGGCCTTGGCAGCCGCTGCCCAGCGCCCACTCACCACGGGCGCCACGCCGCGCTCTAGGAGAGTCCGCAAGTACTCACGGAACAGAATGCAACACGCTAACGTGAGAGCCCACCTCTAGAACCCACTCCGCAGCCATCTCCGGATTAAGTGGACGCCCCAAAGCCAGCACTTAGTGGGCGGCACAGCCAGGACTGCGACAAACAGAGAAGTGAATGGGCGCTCGGTGCCTCCTCCCGCCAGGGGCCCGAGCCTGCGTTTCCTGACACGTCCAGCCCACTGGGTCCCATCACCAGCTGTGACCAGCAGAGCGCGGCAGACGGGACCTGTGTCCGCCCTGAGCACAGCCTCCAGGAGCCTAGCGACTTGGCCCTGTTCTCCTTGCAACTGAGCCACCAGGAGCAGCCTGGGTGAGCCTGCCGGGGAGGTCCCAGGTCCCGGGGAGGGGACAGAGAAATCCTGGCTGACAGGCCGCACAGGTGAGCCCACCGGGAAGCAGAGACCAGCCCACCTGCCGCTGCGTGAGAGCGCAGTCAGCACCACGCGGCCCGGAGAGGACCCCCTGGACCGCACCCCGCCCAGCTGACCGCGGTGACCGCGTGATCTCCGGGGCAACCACACCAGTCGGGCCGGGGCTGCTGGGCTGCAGCCCGCACCCCCGTTTCCACACCCCGCCCTGCGGATCCCTGGGCTGACAGGCCCGTCGCCCAGCAGCACCCCCGAAGCAGGAAGCTGGGGGGACAAACTGCAAGAGCAGAGGCGCTGTGCCTCCAGGGGTACCTGCCTCCCGGCGGGGGGGGGGGGGCGGCCTCCGCTGGGGCCGGCTGGGGCCTCTCCCCCTCCCGTGAGCTTGCTGACGGGGCTGGTCCCCGAGGACCACGAGGGCACCAGGCACGGACAGGGCCTCTCCCTGTGCCTGTGCACACCACCCACCAGCGGAGCCAGACAGACCACGAGGACCAGAGGGCCCGTCCGCTCCCTGACCTGGCCACCGAGTGGGCTCCAAAGGTAACAGCAAGAGCAAACTGGCCAAAACCGGCCAAAACCAAGAAGCTCTCGCTCCAGCCAGCTTAGGAACCGTGCACATCAGAAAACGGAGAAAGGTAAAACAGTTAAAGGTGGATCCGCCTAGCAAAACCCAACTCTGCATACAATCCATTCTTTCAGACTCAAAGCAGATGCTCTTCACACTTGACGACACCCCAAGACTCGCACAGCACAGCACTGGCTCCGAAGCTCAGCCACGCAGCCGCCGCCCAGGAGGAGCCCTGGACAGACTTTCAGTTCCCAAATTCTTACCCCCCCGATATGGAAGCTTCTAATACCCCCCCAATTTCTGCTATGACAACCCAGATGCTCAGCCTAGGACTGTGCTATTCAATTGGGTCATTACTAGCCAAGTGTTTTTAAAAAACTAACTGTAGCACTGTCGACATGGTGTGGCTCGGTGGACTGGGTGCCAGCCTGTGAAGCAAGGAGTCAGGGTGCGTGCCTGGGTTGCATTGCAGTTTGGTCCCCAGGTGGTGGTGTGCTAGAGGCAACCAGCTGATGTTTCTCTATCTCATCGATGTTTCTCTCCCTTTCTTTCTCCCTCTCTTCCTCTCTGTCTAAAAATAAAGTCTTTAATAAAAAAATAAACAAAATCTTTAACAAAAAATAAATGAAAATTAACCACATCAAAATATAATGCAACTAAAAGACAGTCCATAGACACACAAGCCCCGTTTCAAGTGCTCAGCAGCACAGGTGGCCAGCACACTGGACAACGCAGAGTGTAAAACATTTCCACCGATAAAAAACTGCACAGGGACTTCCGGCCAAGATGGAGGCGTAGGTGGACACGCTGTGCCTCCTCACACAACCAAAATTACGGACAACAAAGACTTAGAAACAAGAAAACAACCAGAACTGATAAAGATTAAACTGTACAGAAGTCCGACAACCATTCGTTCAGAGCGGTAAGAGCGGCGGAGTCGTGGCAGGAAAAAGTGGAGGTTGGCGGACCTGGGTGCACAGGCGGCAGCTAGTGGACCCCAGGCACCGGTGGCAAGGGCAGACCCAGTGAGGCTACGCAAGGCGGATGGCTGACCAGGCTGTCCCACATTCACGCACAGATAATCCAGGCAAAGGGGAAGCAGCAGAAGCCGAGCAAGCGCCATTGTTCCCTCTCGGACCCCACCCCCACATACAGCGTCACAACCCAGAGACTGGGCTGCCCCTCCCTGGGGAACACCTAAGGCTCCACCCCTCACTACATAACAGCCACGCCCAGACCCCCCCCCCAAAAAAAAACCCAAAAATGGCTCAAATGGGAGAACAAATCAAAGCCCCAGAGCCAATTCCTCTAAGCGACCAAGAGATAGCCACCCTATCAGATGCACAGTTCAAAGCCCTGGTGATCAGGATGCGCACAGAATTGGTCGATTTTGCTCACAAATTAGATGAAAAAATGCAGGCTACAATAAGTGAAATGAAGGAAGACACATGGGGAACCAATAGAGATGGGAGGAAAACTGGGACTCAAATCAATGGAGTGGACCAGAAGAAGAAACAAACAACCAAACAGAAAACAAGGAAGAAACAAGAATTCAAAAAAATGAGGAGAGGTTTAGGAACCTCCGGGACATCATTAAACGTCCCAACATCCGAATTATAGGGGTCCCAGAAGGGGAAGAGGAAGAGCAACAAGTGGAAAACTTATTTGAACAAATAATAAAGGAGAACTTCCCCAATCTGGCAAAGCAAATAGACTTCCAGGAAGTCCAGGAAGCTCAGAGAGTCCCCAAAGAAGCTGAACCCAAGTAGGAACACACCAAGGCACATTGTAAAATCATTAGCCAAGATTCGAATGAAGGAGAGCATTCTAGAAGCAGCAAGGGATAAGGGGACAGTCACCTACAAAGGAGTTCCCATCAGACTGTCAGCTGATTTCTCATAAGAGACCTTGCAGGTAAGAAGGGGCTGGAAAGAAGCATTCCAAGTCATGAAAGGCAAGGACCTACATCCAAGATTGCTCTATCCAGCAAAGCTGTCATTCAGAATGGAAGGGCAGATAAAGTGCTTCTCAGATAAGGTCAAGTTCAAGGAGTTCATCATCACCAAGCCCTTATTATATGAAATGTTAAAGGGACTTACCTAAGATAAAGAAGATAAAAAATATGAACAGTAAAAAGACAGCAAACTCACAGCTATTAACAACTACACCTAAAACAAAAGCAAACTAAGCAAACAACTAGAACAGGAACAGAACCACAGAAATGGAGATCATATGGAGGGCTAGCAACAGGGGAGTGGGAGGAGGAGAGAGGGGGAAAAGTTACAGAGAATAAGTAGTATAGACGGTGGGTAGAAAATAGACAGGGGGGGGCAAGAATAGTGTGGGAAATGTAGAAGCTAAAGAACTTATGACCCATGAACATGAACTAAAGGGGGGAATGTGGGTGGGAGGGGGTGTGCAGGGTGGAGGGGAGTGATGGGGGGGAATGGGACAACTGTAATAGCATGATCAATAAAATATATTTTAAAAAACTGCGCGGGCTAGTCTATTAAAGTACAGAAGTTACTCGCACAGGGAACGAGCTTTTGACTCGAGACCGGGAAACCCCCCACTGCCAGGAGTGGGGTTTCTCCCCCCTACTCCCACAGAGCACGCCAGCCCACGCCAGCCCCTTTTAAAACTCAGCACAGAGGCCAAGATGGGCCTGCCACACAAGCGACTGCACACCCCAAGTGCTGGGAGTCAGCACCCTCGCGCCCCAGGGCGAGCCCCGGGAAGGGGCCCAGCCGTGACAGCACCGCCCGCCCGCAGGAGCCAGCACTAGGGGCCCACGTGACCAGCAGCCGCGCGGAGGAGCTGCTCGGGGAGGGGGAACCGTCAGCGCTGCCGCCCGGCGGCCCATCACCGTCCCTCAACGGCCTGGCTGTGGATGATGGGACCCTTGGGTGGTCAGTTCCCACAGCCTACGGATGTACAAGGAGGGTGTGAGGGGCACTTCCTGATTCACAAGCACCTTTTAAACGCCTGCCACTCGGTGCTGGGCACCACGATCCTGTCAGTTCCTAGGAAGGCGTCCCCCTGTCCCCTCTCACCTCTGGGTCCACAGCCGCCACCCCCAAACCCCCCCCACATCCCAGCAGGGGTTGCGTGAGTGCAGCCATCAACCCTCCCGGGCAGGCTCAGGGAAACTTCCGAGAATCGGTTCCACACCCCACCCAAGTCCGGGGCTTCCTGTCGGACCGGCGGGCGCTTCCGGGGGTCCGACTCTCTGGGGGGCGGGGCAGAGAACTAGTCCCGCCCACACGGACGGTTCGCGTGGTGCTAGAGCCGCGGGCGCGCAGCCGGGCAGCTCCCATGTGGGGTGAGCGCCCCCGGATCCGCGACATGCCCACCAGCGTGGTCCAGGGAAGGGTGTTGACTAGAAACGCCTCTCTGAGGAGGTGACATTCAAGCTGAGACCCAAAGGAGTAAAGACTCCAGGACAGCCCAGGCCAGAGGGCCCGGTGGGGCACAGCGTTGCCCCCCCCCCCCCACAGGTACGGGTGTGGCGCCCGCCGGGGCGCAGACGGGAAGCAGCCGAAGAGCGCAGGGCGACCGGAGCAACAAGCGGATGCTTCTCTCCCCGTCCTGCCTCTCTCCCCAAAATCAGTAAGTGTAACACTTTTTTAAAAAGATGCTTATAAGAGAAGGACTCGCTGTAAAAACAGCGAAAGGAGTGGAGACGTCAGGCGGACAGCTGGGGCGCAAGGCCCTCGGGGCCGGCCCGGGTGGGGGCGGGGTGCCCAAGGGTCCCAGCCGGAAGGCCGGCCCAGCTGCCCGGCACAGCCAGGCAGCTGGCGCGCAGGGGACCCCGGATGCAGGGCGAGCGTTGGAAGGCGGGTCTGGTCCCCTGAGGTCAGTCTAAGCGGCAGCAGATGCTGAATCCCCAGGAAAAGCGGCCGCTTCAGGGAGCCCTCTCTTCCGCCGGAGGCAGCGGCACCCAGGATGCGGAGGGTGACACTCGGGACAGAGACCCCACTCCTCGGCGGCCTGGAGCACACAGCTGTGTGCCTAAGCTCCGGTTCCAGGACACGTCAGGGCCCCTACAGAGCCACCCACTTCTCCAGGGACGTTCGCAGCGGTCCCTTCAACCTGCAGCTGAGCCGGCCTCGGTCAGGCTTGGCGTGCAGGGCGGGGAGGGCCAGGGAGAGCACGCCAGGAAGACGAGAGGGCCGGCCCGAAGCTCTGGGGGCTGCAGTGGCTTCGACAGTGTCCCTCTTAGAGTCCTGTCCCCCTGGAAGGTGTGAAGGGGACCCTCTTCGCAGTTACAGTCGATACCTCAGCATGAGGCTGTGTGGGGTGAGGGCGGTCCCATCTGATGCCAGGCGCCCTCGTGAAGGGGCGGCCCCGTGATGCCGCAGAGGCGGTGGCCCTAGCCACCCCCGACTTGGAGCCCCCGCCTCCAGCCTGGGGGGACAGGGTCCTGCCGTTGAGGCGGCTCCAGGGGCGCGTGCCCGGTGCCGCAGCCCCCACAGGGGGCCGGCGGGACAGCCCTCAGAGGCAGGAGGGAGCAGGGCCCGAGGCGGGGGGCTCGAGGCGAGCGGGGCTGGGGTCCCAGCAGGCGTTGCTCACAGCGCGGGGGGCGTGGCCAATCCCAGCGGGGCGACCGAGGAGCGACACGCAGAGACGCACACTGCGCGGAGCCAAGCGGGAGGCCCGGAGCCAGCAGCGGTAAGCACCGCGCGGTCCCTAAGGTGGGGGGAGCCCGCGCGCACCGTGAGTGGCACCGAGGACGGAAGGAAGCGCCACGGCCTCACGCGGGACGACGAGGCAAGCCCCCGCCGCCGCTGCACTGCTGCCTTCCCGCAACACACCGCGCGACTGTTTCTAGGATGCCCAAGTCTCCCCACGCACGCGCTTGCATTTCCTCCCCTCTGTGGGACTCCAGCAGGCTTTGACTGTAACTCCACGGTATCCCAACAACCGATTTTAGCCCTGGCTGGTGCGGCTCGGTGGACTGAGTGCCGGCCTGCGATCCAAAGGGTCACCAGTTTGATCCCCAGTCAGGGCACAGGCCAGGGTTGTCAGCCAGGTCCCCCGCAGGGGGGAGCACAAGAGGCAGCCACACACTGACGTTTCTCTTCCTCTCTTTCTTCCTTCCCCTCTCTAAAAAAACAAAATAAAATGTGAAAGTTCAAGAAAGAAACTGAGACAAAACCGATTCACTGAGGAAGGTACCTTTATAGGACACTGGTGGCTTAGTGGGACAAGGGACGAGGCCCCCAAAGAATGAGAACGAGACAGTCGGAGGAACTGAGGCAGTGAACACAGGGCACGTGTCCAGGGAGCTCAGCTTTAAAAAGAGAAAAATAAGAATGGAGGGGGAAAGGGTACCAAGACTGGGGGTGGGGCCTGTCCGCAGGCAGAAGAGGGGATCCTGAGGGAGGAGGACCAACCGGCGGTCGGCGAACTGTCCTCGTGCAGAAGAGGCCTCCCTCTAACGAGAGGAGGGGGGCAGAGGCAGACACAAAGTCTCCGGAGACGAAGGACGAAGGAAGGGGAGCTCGCTCTAGCCAGAAGGTCTGCAGCCTCCTAACCAAGAGCACAGGCCCTGAAGCTCAAACACGGTTCCTGGACTCCTCGTTGTGGCCCCGGCAGACGACCTGGCCTTCCTGTCGGTTTCGCCATCTGGGAAGTGGGGTGGGCCCCAGCCCCAGCCTCAGAGCTGAGGTGCGGACTGTGTGGCAACCACAGATAGTCTCCCCACCGGGCCTGGCAGGGCGAACAGCGTCGGGACCAAGAGGACACCACAGGAACGCTGGGTGCAGGGCTGCAGGGCCCGGCCGTGCAGGAGCGCACTCCCGCAGGTGAACTTCGGGGTGCTCTCCCAGCCACCCCGCACGCCTGGGCCCAGGGGCTGTCTCTCCCCGACCGACTTCCTGACCCCCTGCGGCACAGCCCTGCCTCGGGGCCTCTCTCTGCCCACGGGGGCCCTCCTCTCCCTCCTCTCCCCTCCGCTGTGAGCAGACCCCACAGCCCTTCCCAGCACCGAGGTCCCACCTTCTGAGACAACGCTGTCCCCCAGGGCAGGGCTGCTGTCTCCTGCTGCCACCAGCTGCGTGCTGGCCCCACCAGAACCTGGAGGAGCATCTCACCGACAGTCCCCCTTCCCCTCCTCACAGGCTCCTTCCTCTGAGCCCTGACAACGCTCCGGCTGCCCCGTGTGACAGCGAGGCACAGCAGAACACCCCACACACACCCAAACCCCACTGCGGACAGGTGGCCCTGGGGGCCCGGACCACCAACCCCTCGGTCTACCGCTCGCTCTCAACGTTCCCTCCCTTCGGCCTGCAGGCTCTGACCTGAGGCTCCGGTGATGTCCAACTCCTGATCACACGCTCCACCCTTCGGTGCCACCCCTGGGGCTGTCCCACGGCCCCTTCTCAAGCTACCCCAACAGGTCTTGGACGTTCAGAGAACCTCCGGGTCCCTCTCCCCAGGAAAGGGGGAAGTACGCACACAGCAGAATGGGCACTGTCTCCCGCCGAGGGCCTCTCTGGTCCCTGCAGGTGCCCCGGGGCCAACCAAGGTCGGGAGATGCCCAGGCTGGTGTTGCCACCCCACCGCGCTGCTCAGGTGGCCTGGTCTCGGGCCTCGGCCTCCTTCGTGTGACAGCGAGGCCCTCTGCTCACAGGACCCTGTCTCTGGACGTCCCGCGCATCAGAAACGGAACAAGACCGTCTACAATTGTCTAGCAAGGCTACCACGTGTCACCATAAATGACCCCTTTACAAACAAACGGTGAGAGGAGCGGCAGCACCCCCAGCTTCAGCGCGCTCCGACGGCTCCCTCGGCGGAGAGCCGCCCCCCCCCCGCCCCTGCAGGGGCCTGTCTCAGGGTCTTGTTTGGGCTGCAGCGCTGAGCTGGCCGGCACGCCCATTACGTCTTTCCCGTAAAGTAAAAGACGCGTGTCTCCTTCTCACCAATGACTTTGCTGATCTGGGTGTCTCGACTGTGTCGGCTGTCTCCCGCTGCTGGCCCCCGGGGGCAGAGGCCGGGGGTGCTGCTCAGCACCTCGCAAAGGTAAAGCAGCCCCAGCGCAGAGAACCGCTTGGCCAAAGTGTCAGTGGGACCAAGAAACTGCGCGCACCACGTCTGACGCGTCCGGTCACTCACAGCGCCTTCTCCACACGCCGCACAGGGCCTGTCTGTACACCTCAGCTGCATTTTTACCTTCCCTGAAATAATGAAGCAAAGTACACCAAGAACGTGGCATGATCTCCTTCCACCTTCAGCCCTAAAACGGCCGCACGAGACACCACCTTCCGTCGGTCGTTCTCAGTGCGCGCCGACGCGACAGCCGCCACGAGGCCATTGAACGAACCTGCCTCGAATGGAGGTGAAGGCAGCGGAGCGCCAGCAGGACCGGGAGCCGGACGCAGGCGCGTCCCCACGGTGTCTCCCGACGCCACGCTGCACTCCACGAGGGGCGCGTGTCTCCGGGCCACGCCGCAACCCTGCCAGCGCTCCGTCCCTGCCCGTGAGCCCCAGCCGCTCACCAACCCACGAGGGTGCGGCAGCACCGCACAGGCCGTGTGGCGAGAGCACCAGCCCCCGACCCGGGGGACCTGCCAGGCACCGACACGCTTCACAGCTGCAGCCACAGGGAAGCGCTCTGCTGGCGTCCCCAACCGCCTGCCGCCCAAGGAGCCCTGAGGTCCGGCTCCGCTCGCCTCCCAGGCCCCATCCCTGCAAAGGCTCCCCCCGCCCCTCCGCCGTGGCGCAGGCCCTCCTCCTCCAGGGGCTGCTTTGCCCTCGGCTCCCAAGCCAGTGCCTGCCGAGTGCCAGTGCCAGTCGCCTGTCTGCACAGCCGCCCCAAGTCACGGGGCCGGGGCCGGGGCCCGGGGCCCGGGGCCCGGCTTTGTGCCCTCGCCCCACTTGGTCACACAGGCAAGGACAAAGACGGGGCTCAGGGTCGCCGTCCGTGCCGCCCGCTCTGGACGGACGCCACGGGAAACGGGACTTTCCGCCACGGCCCGTGGGCCGGCGCTCCTGCCCAAGGCGCCCCCTCGCCGGGAGCAGGCCCCACTCCGCGCTCTGCTCTGCGAGGAGCGCGCCCCGGGGCGGGGGGGGGGGGGCGCCCAGGCCGCACTTTGAGACTTCCTGCTCCGAGCGGCGGTTACTCCCCCATCCCCCTTGCAGGGCCGGGAACGGAGCCAAGGGCCCGCGCCTGTGCAGCATCGCAGACCGACGCCCCGGGAGGCGCTCGCTGGCTGTCCGTTCCTCCGTCCGTCCGCAGGGCCCTCTGAGGGAGGGGCCCCGCAGGGGCTGCAGCAGGCGGTGTGAGGACGGACGCACCCTGGACGCAGGACGTGGGGCCGCCCCTCAAGCCCTCGGACGCAGCACGCAGCCACCCGGCCGCCCAGGACAGACGCCTGGGGCCGGCTCTCCCTCCCCGCGCTCCGCGCAGCCTCAGGTCTCTGGTCACCAGCACCGCCGCCCGCCCAGACCCTGCCCTCCGCACACCAGCACCCCGGGTGCGGTCTGTCCCCCAGGCCTGCTCCCTGCTCTGCGCATGGTCCAAGCTCAAGTTCCACGTGAGGGCCCCCACCAGGTCACTCTGCTCCTCGAACCCCCCGTCAGGCCCCACAAGCCCTTGGGCACACGAGCAGGGTCTGCAGCGAAGCTCGGGCCTCTGGACGCCCCTTTCCCACTGCTTCAGCCCCTTCAGGCCATGCACCCCCGGGGGGCAGCCCTGCTCTCCTCCACCTGACAGACCGCCACTGCGCACCCACCTACCGCACACCCACCTACCGCGCACCCACCTACCGCGCACCAACACTGCTCTGGGTGCTGGGAAGGCTGCCGCTGAAGGCCGCCGCGTGGCCACTCGGCCTGGGACACCCCTTCCTCCCCATCAGCCCCACCTGCCTACCAGACGGGCTGCCCCGGACAATGGGCGGCTCTCGGCTGAACTCTCTTCCCGGGAAGCCATCGCTGAACTGGAGCAGGGTGGCTGCCCGCAACCCCGGCCTGCCTCTCAGCGTCCCCGTGAGACTGCACCTCAGCAAGGCCCTGGGCGACCTCCTTCTACGACAACTTGCAGCCTCAGCGCCTACAGAGAGTGCTGAGAGGCAACTGTTAGACAAATTTTCAGCCACAGTCTTTAGGAGAATACGCAAAACTATTTCGTTTTCTTGTCACTGGTTGGTGAATCAAAAAATGCCACAAAACAAAACAAACAAACAAAAAACCCCCAAAACTACAACTGCCAAGACCTGGAAGCAGCCCCGGTGCCCATCAGTAGACGAGCGGATGAAGAAGCTGCAGTGCGTTCACACAGTGGAACAGCACACAGCCCCAGAAGGAGCGCCTACCTCTGCAGCAGCCCGGACGGACCTGGAGAGCCCCACGCTCAGTGCGACAGGCCCGTCAGGGAGAGACAAGCACCATGTGACTGCACTCACGGGTGGACGCTAGTGAGCAAAATACACTGGCGAGCCAACCAGAAACAGACTCACAGGCACAGAACACAGGCTGACAGAGGGGAGGCGGTGGGGGCTGGGGGGACAGGTGAAGGGGATCAAGCCCCCCGAAAAGAAAACAGCACTGTGATGACCAGAGGAAAAGGGGGGGTGAGGGGAGGGAGAAGGAAGAAGGTAAAGGAGGACAAATGGTGATGGAAGGAGATTCGACTTGAAGTGGAGAAAGAAAGAAAGAGAAGGAAGGAAGGAAGGAAGGAAGGAAGGGGACCAAAAGTTTTGTGAAATAAAAAACTATTCGCCACCATAAAGGGCGAGGTGAAATCTCTAAAAAGTAAATACTTCCGCCGGTTTTCACAATGAACTTTTGGACCAAAAGCACCGCAGAAAGGTGAAGACAGCCTTTCAAGGACAGCGTGAGCGAGGAGCTGCGTCTGGCCAGGGAGAAAGCGAGGCCGGGGTGGGCAGTCCCACAAGGCGGCCCGTGCCCGGGACCGGCGCCCTCGCGGAGCCGGCAGGGAGCAGGAAAGAGCCTCGCGGCCAGCCGGCCCCTGCAGCGCACCCGACACAATCACACTGAAAGCAGGGCCGCCGCTGGCACAGTGCCTGCCCTCAGTGCCTGCGCCCACGGGGACCCCCGGGGAGGAGGGGGCAGACGAACCCACCACACACCCCCCCCCCCAACCCTGCCAGGCAGGCCAGAGACCCGGGCCCCGCCTCGGGCGCTCCGGGTCCTCACGGAGACCAGCGACTTCTCTCCCTCCTAGAGCCCCGGAATCGCTGAAGTCCCGGTGACGATGCTTTCAGGGGGCTGCTGTGGGGGCCATGACAGTCCTCGTGGGGACTGGCCGCCGCAGGACTGGGCCGGAGCCATGGGGAGACCCAAACACAGCCACCCACGGGCGCGCAGCGCGCCACACGCAGCGGGCCCCGGGCGGGGTGCACGCCCGAGCACCGTAGTGCCGCGCCGACGGCTGACCCTCAGCACCGTTCCGGAAGGGGCAGCATGGGGCCCACTGCGCACCAGCCTCAGAATCACCTCGGTGACCTCGACCTGATCGGTTAGGTCGTCGGGTTTGTAGAAGTGGCTTTCTGCCAGAACTGCAACTAAGTCAGATGAGGAGACGCTCACTCAGGTCTTCAGGAAACACACCCGGCTCGGTGAGTGGGCAACAACCGCCTCGCTGGCCCTGAGCCCCCACGCAGGGGGCCCGCGCCCGCAGGGGGACCCGGCTCACGGCTGCAGACCGAAGGGGCGGGGAGCGCACCCACACTGCAGCCACAGGTGATGTGCCACAGAACGGGACCCCTGAAACCTGTGGAATTGCACTGGCCAACGCCACCCCAACACATTCCACAAAACGGGGGCGGGGGAGGGGGAGTGGCGCTCCGCCCCTCCCGCAGGACCGCCAGTGGGCCACCCGGCGCTCCCACGGGCGCCCCCAGGGTCTGCGCTGTCTCTCTCCCAGCGCCGCCGCACACGCCGTGTCCTCCGTGTCCTCCGTCCCCTCTCCGTTCCCTCTCCGGCCTCAGGGTCAGTCGGGTCTGTCTGGACCCCACCCCGAGGTCACCAAGCCCCACACCTACCCGAACTGTCTAGTCCTCATTCCTCCAACGCTCTGACCACCTCGCGCAAACCCGAAACCAGCTTGCACCCCAGGGTCTAAAAGAGCCCTCCGCCCTTTGGCCGATGCCTTACCAGACTCGCACTAACTAGGGTTTCAAAGTAATGCGGTGTGCCATGTGGTCAGGCCCAGATCACGAAATTGAGACTGCCTATTACCAGGGCACTGCAGCTAAAGCCGAAGTCTGGACACGGTAAGGATTTAATCCGATTTAGGGACCAATGTGAGCCAAACCTTTTGGGCAGAGAAAAAAAAATCCGAGGAAGGAACTATAATAAATGCCAATACGGCGTATCTAAAATAAAGTCAGTGCCGTTCACTGAAGCTGACTGATGCCAGACAAGTCTACGGACACCCTGGCACCCTTCTCAGAACACACTTGGAGAAATAAAACTTTCCCAATCAAACCACTGAATCAGAAACAGTGACTACTTCATGGAAAAGACCTTGTTGTAAGAGGTCTACTTTTCAAAAGAAGACAAAACATTACTCTGCAGACTTCAGCTTGCTTTTGAATCTCTTTTGAGATTGATTCAACCTGAGGAAACTTATTTCCAACTTCGGGGGGGGGGGGGGGGGAACGAGAAGTAACTCAAGACACCAAAGAGAAACCCTTCCCAAGGAACTGCCCAGGGCGTTCGGCCTGGGGCGGGCCAGGTGCCGCCCAGTGGGTGTGCTGTGCTCACTCAGGAGCAGGTGTCGACCCTGAGTCAAAACCCAGGACTGGACCTTCTGGTCGGCACCCTGCCCTCTGACCTGCCCAGCAGGCTGGGGCAGCCGGACCCAGCAGGGGAAGCCGCAGGGGAGCCCCGGCCCCCGACCAAACTCACTCCACCTTCCTGCACCCTCGCCCCCGCGAAGGGAATGCCGGGAAGGAGAGCCCCCCACCCCGCGGGGGCCTGGCAGGGTCGCCCTCCAGCTTCACCCGCTGCTGGACGCTCACTCGCTCCAAAGTGAAAGAAGTGAAAGGAAGCCGAGGGCCACCCCAGCCCCGCCCTGCAGAGGTGTCGCACCCATCTCCTTGTTGGTGGCACCCACTGAGTCCCAGCCACAAACCCAGTACGGGTAAAGAAGTAAAAAAGGAACTACCTTTTCGCTTTTTTTTTTTTTGCAATATGTACCTTCCGGAATCATCCAGAACAGATCCTGCCTCGCTACAACTCAAACTAAAACCTTAATTTCAGGTTAAAAAAACCCCTCCCCGCCCCCCAAAAAAGACTTACAGCTTCAAATCGGGAAACAAATAAGAGCTGTGGAAACCTCGCGGATGACGATATTCTGAAGATCTATCCAGTACCTAGAACTCCTTGCAAGGCTTATGCTTCCACTGACTTGCTAACCAAGAAAAATAACCTACATATTTCCTTAAAGATAAATGTCATACGGGACTCCCAACGATCAAGTATTCGAGGCCAGTCATCAGACAGACAGCAAAACGAGAGACGCACCACACCCCACCGCACAGCCCGAGGGCCGCAAATGCCCATCTCCCGTCCCCGCGGAACAACGCACGAGCCACTCGCCACCCGCCATGGCGCTGGGTGCACCGACCACCATCCTCGCGGCTGGGAAAAGCTCTCACGAAGAGGCCCTGAGCGGACAGGGCCACGACCTTTGCAAGCTAACCGTGTGGTTTCAAGGACACGAACTGTGAACACCTCTTGAATCAACCATCAATTTGCAAGCAAAAACAGAGGAGGATTTTCAGGGCCGAAGGCTGGGCCTCCACCCCGCGGAATTGTCACCGCGGCCCCTCCCCCACCGCACCCCGCGGTACCCGAGGAGCCCGCTCAGGCCGCAGGAGGACACCCGGCCCTCGGGTGGTCCCTCCCCCAGGTCGCCCGGAGTCACGCCCTGAGAGCCCCAGGCCCGGCGCAGCAGTCGCGGGTCCGGGAGCGCGCGGCGCTGACAAAGGCGGCGGCGGCCGCGCCATCTTGTCGCGGGGCTGAGCTCCCGGCCATTCATCGAGGCTCGGAGACCCCGGCCCGGCCCTGCCCTCGCGGACCTCCCGGTCCCTCCCCGCCCCGCTCCTGCCCACCTCGCGTCCCCCTCCCGCCCACCCGCCCCGCACGCGAGCCCCGCGCCGCGCGAGGAAGAAAACAACCAGAAAAGGCTGGCCGTGGGGCCGCCGCTCACTTCCCGGTAAAAACGAAGACAGCGGACAGTCGCTATTGTTCTAGTCTTCCCAGCACAGCGCCTCGCCTCTGCCTCCGATCCCCCTGAACGTCCCCCGGCGGCCGCACCGGCCCCGGCTCCGCTTCCTCATTTCATCGTCCCCCCTCCATCGTGTCGTTCCTATACCCGAACTTCAGAGACGCCAAGAAAGGAGCCCCTAAAACACGACGTCCTTCCGAGCAACGGACGGGCACCCACACCCACTGCAGCAGCCGCGCTGCCTTTGTTCTCGCAGCCCGGCCGGCGGCCCGGCGCGCGGGAGGGGCTGGGCCGCAGACCCCGGCCCGGCGCACAGTCCCGGGGAGGCCAGGCCGGACCCAGGGCCCGCACAGCGACCCAGAGCTTAGGACCCTGGACCTCGAGCCCAGGTCCCCGAACCACGACCAGGACCCCAGACGCCGACAGGAACCCCAGACCCCAACCCAGGACGCTGACCGCAGACCCTGACCTAAAAGCCCAGAACCCCAGAACTCGAGCCGCAGACCCAGGTACCCAGACCTGGACCGCAAACCCCGGCCCCGGACCTCAGACACCGAGCCGCGAACCTCCGCCCCGACCCCCGCAGGGTCCCCGCCCGCCCCAGCCCTACAGACCCCACCCGGGCGGGGCAGGAAGACGGGGCCCCGCAGTGGGTGGGGGCGGGGCGGCCCGGACGGGCGACTGCGGGGGGGCGGGGGCAGGCCCGCTGGGGGTCCCGCCGCAGGGTAGGGCCAGCGCGGCCGGAGCCGCGAGGCCGGGGGGGGGTGTCGAGGCCGCCGGGCTCACCTCAGCGCTCGTCCTGCCTGCCGCGCCCGCACCCCACCGCCTGGGCCGCCTCGGCCGCCGCTCCGGGAGGTGGTCGCGCTCGGGCCGCTCCGCGGGCGCTGCGGCAGGTGCGCGGCGAGGCTCGGTCCGGTTCCGCGGCGGCTGCTCCACTCCGCGCCCGCGCCCGCCGCCGCCGCCGCCTCCGTCCGCCCTCAGACGCCTCCAGCCATCGATGGGCGCGGCGGCCCCTGTCCGCAGCCTCGGGAAACCCCACGGCCGCGTCACCGCGCACGCCGCGCGCACGCACGGCACGGCCCGGGCCCGTCTCCGGCGCGCGCACGCACGCGCGCTTCCTCCCTGCCCCGGTTCCGCGCGCGAGGGCCAATTAAAGGCGCCGCGCCCTCGGGGACCGGCTCCGGGGGCACCTCAGGCCTGTTTTGCCTGGCGCCGCGATCCGCGCCCCAGGGGCCGGCCTGGGTCTCTCGCTGCCGACTGGCTCGGTTCCCGGCCAGGCAGACCGCACCCCGAACCCAGCACCCCGCCTACGCCGAGCTGGGACTGACCCTCAGGCCTATGGGTTCCAGGGAGCTGGCCGGTTCCTCCGTCTAAGGCGGCGGCCCAGCGGAGCCCGGTCGGGACGAGGTCGGCCTCCCGGACGCCCCGCCGTGGACAGGTCCGGCGCTCCGAGGAGCCCGTGAGGCTCGTGGGGTTTGGGGCTCGGACAGTGGTCCTGCGGGGGTGGCCGCCTGGGCGGGGAGGTGAGACCGCGGGAGAGTGCGTCGGGAGCAGAGATGGTCCGCCCGGCAGGTGCTGCTGAAACGTCAGCGGGGCTGCTGGGGATGGAAGACCCCCGGCGGGAAAAGGGGAGAAGGTGGGGTGGGTCGGATGGGGCCTCCCTCGCCACCGCCCGTCGTGCCTGCTCACCTCTGCCTCCCGGTTCCGACGCCACCCCGCCCTCCACCTCTTCCCTGCGAGACCGCCGCCCCGCCCCGCCCCGAACCAGCGCCTCTCACCGCCCCGGCCCCCGGCCGCACCCGCCCGCCCGCCTGGCTCGAGGGAACTGGAGAACTTGTCGGCGACCCAGCTGACCCCTCACACAGGCCACAACCCCAAGGGACCCTGTGACACCCCCCACTCAGGGCCGTTCCCCGTCACCGGCCCTTCTTTCCGCACGGCGGCACATCTCATCGTTCTTGCAGCCCTTCCTCAACTCTTCGCACAGGACGGACGGTGCAGGCTCCTCTCAGGCCCACCCTACCCCAAACCTGACCTCAGCCGGTTCCTTGGGGTGAGGAATGGTATTTAGCAGCCAGACTCCAGGCTCCGGGTGCGCTTACTGCAGCCGCAGTGTCATTGCCCACCGTCCTGTCCTGTCGGGGGACAGAGCTAGGGAACCTGAGCAGGCAGGCAGGCAGACACGCACAACCTAGCCCCTGGTGACCAGCCTCCCATAATGGGCGCCGCCCCACTCCTCACCCCCCAGGGACTCTGGCCTCCGCTGAGCGGCCCCAGGGCCCCCACCCCCGCAGCGGGGAGGTTCATGTGCATCAGCTGAGCCAGGACCCAACCGGCTGATGAGCTCCTCTGCTACACACCACCGCCACCATCGCTCCTCCCCAACCTGCAGGCCCCTCTGTGCTCTGCACCCCCCCACCGCGTTCCTGAGGAAGGGATGGGAAAGGAGGGGGAGGGGCAGACCCAGCAGCAGAGCAGGAGAAGGGGGGCCGTCGGGGGAGTGGTCTCTGCTGCTGCGGGGGGGTCTGCAGGCATGGGGGCACCTCGGAACCCTCAGCCCCCCGGGGCCTTGGTGGGCAGGCACCACGCTGCATGCCTGAGGCTGCAGGCGCGGCCCAGGGCACCCCTGCCCTCACCATGACCCCAGTCAGGCTCATCTCCAGGGGTGCCAGAGCTGCAGGGCAGGGACGTTGGACCACTGCCCACCCCAGGTGCCCTGGGATTTCGGGGGCAGACCTGGCGCCCCAGCTAATCTGTAGGTCTGCAGGGTGTGGCAGGGCCTTCGCTGGAACTTGCCCTGTGGCCCCGACCTGAAACCCTTCTTTATGTGTTTATGGACGGGGTGTGAGGGCAAAGTTTGGGGGAAGGCAGGAGGGAAGGAGCAGGGGCCCAGGTCCTTAAACCGAGGCCCCCTGTGCAGCCTGGGGCTTTATCCTCCCCTGACCTGCAGGAAGGGTCTCAGGCATCCCCTCCCCCTCCCTGACCAGCTCCCAGGCAGCAGGGCCCTCTGGCTTTGGGGACATGTGCCCTGGGGCTTGGTTGGCTCTCCGGAGCCTCCAGCTTCCAGCTAGGGCCCTTTGGACTTCAAGGATCTGAAGGACATTGTGGGGAGCCTTCCGTCCCTGCCTCCACCTCCCCTGCCCAGATCCCCTGCAGGCTTTGTCCCTCCGCGGCTGCCCGGCCCCGCCTCCCCGGAGGAGCACTAATCAGCCTGCAGTGGATCAGTGCGGAGCTCCTGCCCAGCCAGCCAGGAACCCAGGCGTCTGATTTCCCAGCCACAGGCCCCCGTTCTGGGGACAAGTGGCTTAGAGATCATGCTGGGGTCCCGAGGCCACAGCTGCACCCGGCCAGCCAGACCCAGACCCACTTCCCGTGGGCGAAGCAGGCGGCCAAGGGCTCGCCTGAGTGCCAGACCTTCGCTAAAAACCTGAGGGGGCGCAAATGCGTAATTTGGATGCCCCCCACCCCATCTGTTCTTGAGTAGGAACTGGTCTGGCGGAGAGCTAGGTCTCACTGAATACGAATCGGGCAGACGATCTGGGCGCAGGGGCAGGGCCTGGCGCCCACCCGGGCCGCCCTCCAAGCCCGGCTTTGAAGGGTCTCGGAGCCCTGGGGGCGCTCCCCGAGGGTCGGTCCGGGCCCGCGGAGCCTGGGCTGCTTCTCGTCACGTGACCAGCCTGCCTCTGCTTCCCGTAAGTGAGCCAGCAGCCTGACCCCGCCTCCCAGTCCCGGAGGACAGCGGACGGGAGGAGGAAGGGAGGCAGGGGAGCAAATGTAGGTAATCCAGAAGCAGCTTAATTAGTTCCCGCGGGCGTCCAGACTCTGGGCTGGGTGACTAACGGGGTCAGGAGAGTGAGGAGGCTCCTCATGCCTCCTCAGGGCAGACGCGGAGCGCCGCGGGTGTACCCCGCCTGGGTGTGGGCGGGTCTGCAGGGGGCGGCACTGGAGAGCCGTGGGCAGCTTCGGTTGAGCAGGGCCCCTGGCATGGTAGGCAGGGAGGGAGGCGGCAGAGCTGTGCGGGTGCTGAGAGGAGACGGGCTGGAGGCCTCGGAGCCAGGAGAAGGGTCAAGGCCGCGAGGAGGTGGGCGTGGCCAGCGAGGTCCGGGACCTTGGGACCCGGAGGCTGCTGCCTCGCGCCTGGCTGCCACACCCTGGAGGATCCCTGAGACCCCTCCCCCGGTGCAGTGGAGGCAGCCTCTCTCCTTGTCCTCCAAAGCCCCAGCCATGCTTCTGGTGACCTGACCTCTGAGCCCTTCACCCTCTGGTCGCCTGCCTTGGTCATGACCCGCCAGTGGGGAATCAGAAAGCCTCAAGTGAGAGGTGTAGGCGGGTACACACAGGGGTGGGCAGCTGCATTTTGGGGGCGTATCTCCCCACTCCAGACCTGGAGCAGACACCCTAGGGAAGGCCCGGGTGCCCTTTCTGCCCCTCTTGGAGGCAGCTGTCCACTCAGCTGGACCATCCACCCAGCAAAGGCCTGCCCAGCCCAGCTGCCTTCCCTGAGACATGGCACAGAAGAGCCTGCCTTCCTTGCTGGGGCTCCTGAAGGAGGCGACTGCATCTGCGCGCAGTGCAGACCCTGGGGCTGCCCTGTGGTGGCAATGTCATCGTTCACAGACGGAGACATCTTTGTTGAGAACACAAACCTCTCTAACAGAGAAGGATCCAAGTAGACGTGTGGAGAATCAGTCATGAGTCTGGCTAGCTGGTGGCAGAATCTTAAACCACCTTATGGGAAAAGAGGAATTGACGGGCTCAGGGGATAAGCGCAGATGTTCGGGTATCAGGCATGGCTGGATCCAGGCATTTGCTGAGGCTGGGAGGGCTCCCACTTGGCTCCGTTCCCCACATCCCTGTAGCGTTTCCTCTTCTTTCTCTCTGCCTGGGCCTGCCTTCCCACCACCCCCAGCTCAGCAGCTGCCTGTGGTGCTCTGAAGGCTCCAAGGTATCTCTGTGGACCCAAGAAAGCTGTGTAGGGCCTCACTCAGATGTCCTGGAGGAAGTCAGTCTCCCTGCTGGGACCCCACGCAGCACCCAGAGCAACGTGCTGTGCCCTCACCAGGGGGAGACCTGCTGGGAGAGGGAACACAAAGCTGTCCCCACCTGCCGGTTGGCTGAAAGCAGGATCAGAGTGTCCCTCCTGGGTCCTCCTGGCTCTTCCTGGCTGGCCAGGCGGCCCTCACCTCTGGCCTGCTAGGCCCTGAGACCAGATGCTGGGGTCCAAGCCTGGAGTGACAGAGCTGGACAAGGCAGTCTCTGCCCCCTACCCTCACAGTGGCTCCCTGGAGGGGCTCCTGGGGCGGGGGCATCTAGGGCGCCCCAAGGGGCAGCCGGCACTCCCACCCGGCCCAGCCCCCAGCACTTCCTGTCCTGGCCAGGCAGCGCCTTGGCAGGGAGGCCACAATTGTTCTCCGCACTTCCCGCAGCTGTCGGCAGAGCCGGCAGTCCCCCACCCAGCCTGGCCTGGCGGCCCAGCCCCAGCACCTCCTGGGCCGGCTGGGAGCCCTGCAAGTCTGGCGCAGACACGCAGAGCGCCAGAGAGAGGCGAGGGTCAAGGAGGGGCACACACAGGCGTGGACCAGAGCGGCGTCCAGAGAGATGAGGGCACAGGGAGACTGGGAGACTGGTCCCGAGTCAGCCTCTGCGCCTGCCCGCCAGGCCATGGGATCTAAGCCCTGGAGACCCCTTCCGGGCCCCTGCTGCTCCCAAGCCTCCCGTCTCAGGTGCCACCTCCAGGCCTGGGCCTGCTCAGCGAGGGGGGCCCTGGGGCCCAGGATGGAGGGTGGGCCCAGGCACACTGCCTTCAGGTCCCAGTGCTGAGGGAGCAGGGGCTGGCGGGGTGACGGCTGGGGGGTCACAGTAGCTTGTCCAGGGGAATGGTGGGGCTGGTCTCAGGGCTACTGGGCCTGCTCATGTCCGGGGCCCTGCCCCGGGGGAGGGGCACCGAGGGACTCAGCTCTGCCAGCACCTGCCAAGTAAACAGCCTGCACCTGTGGTGCCAGCTGGGGCGGAGGGTGGGCGGTGCAGCCCTCCCCGCCCCTGCCCCTTACCTGCTTAGGGGCCACAAAAGGGTGTGGCTAGCACCACCCTCCAGAGCCCCCTGCCCTGCCCCCACTGCCCGGTGAGCCGCAGCCCCCAGCAGACCCAGGGCTGCAGCGGGTGCCCTGGGACCACCCTCCTGCCCCCAGGAAGCTGGCCGGAGGTCATCCGATACGAAGGTGCCAGGAGGGTCTGTGTCCGTCTGGAGCAGCCCTAGGGCAGAGTGCGGCTCCCCGGGGGGAGCAGGGCATGGGGCACAGCCAGGACAGTGACACCGAGGGGTGGGACGTGATTCTCCAGGCCACCTGGGCCCAGAGCCCGCTCCACGGTCACTACAGGGCCCCACGTGGTACAGCACCGACCGCATCAGACACTGCCACCCCGTGGCACATCTGCCATCATGCCACCTGGGCGTTGGCACGTGGTGTCCCCTAGCCCCCCAGGTTCCCAGCAGGAGTGGCCCTGTCCTCCGGGCCTGCATGCTGGTCACTGTCCTTACTGACCCTTGGTCTCTTCTTTGGTCACAGACCTGAAGGACTGTCCCATGAGGAAGCAGGGACCCAGCGCCATGGCCTGGGTGCCCAGATCCCCAGCCTGCGCTCTGCTCGGCCCAGGGCGCAGGGTCTCCACGAGGAACTTCCTCCCCGCCACGGACCCCGATCCCCTGGCCAGGCGGGGGCCTCTCAAGCCCTCCCTGAGGCTCGCTGGTTCCCTCCGCAGGGTTCTGCCTCCTTGGCCAGTTTTCCGTTTTGCCCTGTGGTGAAATTTACCACGGAAACCCCTTGGAAGTTCGGTGGCGGCGACACGCTCACACTCCCGTGCGGCCTCCACGTCCGCTTGGCCCCAGAGCGTTGCTGTCCCCTCTGGAGGCAGCCCCGCGCCCATGGGCAATGGCTCCGGCTCCCACCCCGGGCCCCCAACTGTCGGCTGGCCGACCGGCCTCCTTCCTGTCCCCACACACCGCCGGCGGTGGGTGCCGCTCGTGACCTCACGTGCCCGAGGTTCTCCAGGCCCATTTACGTCGCGTTGAGATGGTGACGGCCCACTGTGTGGGCAGGCCACGCTGCGTTCTCGGTCACCTGCTGATGGACCGCTGATGGAGGTTCGGGCTGTTCCGCCTTTTGGCCAATGTAATTGGAGCTGCCCGAACATCAATGTGCAAGTCTGAGTTTGAATGTGTTTTCAGTGCTTTTGGGTCTTGACGTCGGGGTAGCTGGCTGAAGGAGCCGCCGCCCCGCTCCGCAGCAGCCATGCCGGTGCGGGCTCCCCGCAGGGCTGGCTCCAGGTCCCGCCGCACCCCTCGCCGCCTGCCTCTCTGAAGCCTGGGTCTCGCGGGTGCGCAGTGGTGTCCCTGGGGTTGGATGCGCGCTTCCCTGCTGACCAGCCACGCCGAGCACCTGTTCTCGGGCATACTGGCCGTGCGCGTCCTCTCTGGGGGAGGGTCTGTTCGGGCCCTGCGCCCACTTTCGGACTTGTCTCTGTCGTGGCTGTGTGGAGCTGTGAGGCTTCCTGGTAGGGCCTGGACACTGGTCCCGGGTCGGATGCGTGAGTCGCAAATATTCGGTGGGCTCTCTCGGGAGCATGCCCCTCCCCTCTCCCGGAGAGGGGACGAACGCTTGACGGCCTACACTTTCTTCTCCTCGTGACTTCCTTCACGGCCCGTGTCGCTGGCCACCCTAACCATGCGGAGGAACGCACTTTCCCCTGCCCCCCAGGTTCCTCTGGCCGGTCCAACGTCAGGTAGACGGGAGACAGATGAGCAACAGAAAGCGGCTAACCAGGTGCGGGAACCCCGCAAACAGGGGAGTCCGAGACCCACAGGCCTGAGAGGTCCGTAGCCGGCAAGGGAACGTGGGCAGCGGAGACCCCGAGCTAGGGAGAGGGTAATGCCCAGGGGTGGGGCATGGAGGGGTGGGGGGCTTGCAGAGGTCTTTGCAAGATGCTCAGAGGAGCAGAGATTTGGTGAAGGTTAAATGAAACCACGTTCTGCCCTGCAGACACACAGGTCCAAAGAAGTTATCTCTGATAATCCCTCCTGGGTGAGGCCTCTAACTCCCGTTCTTCCAGGTGGTTCGGGGAGAGGCGCAAGTTTCTCTCCAGCCTTTACCTCGATCTGCATGCGGACCACACACGAAACCCTCAGGGGGGCCTGCAAGACTCCGACGCTGATAGCAGCGGGGACATGAAAATTCCTAACGAATCCTCTCTGCTCTCTCCCGCCCCCTCGGTCTGCAGCCCTGCATTTCATGTGACCCCTCCTCACTCCTCCCCTGATTCTGACACGCAAAACGAGCTGCAAAGATGCCTTTCTCTGCAGCTTGTTCTCGATCCCGTGAGATTTGGCCTCCCAGCAATTGTCGGCAGCTTGGTTCAAACAAACTCATAAAAACTCCCTACAGGTCTGGACATTTTTCACGTCCACACCACTGAGGCTCATCTCAGGCCAGCGGAGGCCAGCTGCCAGGTTCCAGAGCCGGAGTGAAGGGGCTGAATGCAGCTGGGAGGCGGGATGGGGCTGAGGGCTTGAGTGCTGAGCCTGGGGGCACCTCAGCGGAAAGGGGGGCCCTGCCTGTCACCCACCTCCACCCCAGTGCCTCTGTCCCTGAGGACCCCCCTGGGCTCCCGCTCAGGTCCGCCCTCTCCTACGGCTGGGCGGTGCCTTGCCTGGTGTGGGTCCCTGGGGCAGCGCATTGCCCTCCACCCCTGGGCTGACCCTGGAGCAGGCTCTGGGCTCCGGGAAAGGCAGCCCAGCCCCAGGCCAGGGGCAGGGAAGGTGCAGGGTGTCGCTCCTGGAGGGTGAGAGCCTGGCCCCTCCTGTGCTTCCTCAATTGTCTTCCTTCTGCCCTTTGCCCCATGGGTGACCCTGGCCTGACAGGACCTAGGGGCAGCCCAGCACCTTCACCGCCTGCTGAATGAAGGGGAGTTGAGTGCCCGTGACTGTGGGCACGTCTGTGTCCTGTGTGGGCTGGGCCAGGGGGGCAATGGGTCCCTGTGCTCTCTTGCCCACCCCTGCCCTCAGCCACCAGGCTCTGCTCTGAGTCAGGCAGGGCACCACTGTGGGGACAGAGGACAGCAACTGTCCTTCTGCAGGGTCCCCAGAGCCCCAGCCCAGGGCTTCCAGGCCTGCAGGCCGTCCTCAGGGGACCTGAATCTGGAAGACGCAGCTTGCCTCCTCTCCAGTGGGCCCCAGGGCCTGAGGGCTGTTTGTCAGGACCCTGCCCCTGAGGCCCAGCCCTGGCCACCTGGGAGGTGATGCAACAGGTGCCTGGGAGGAGCCTGGAGAGGGTGGAGTCAGAAGGTGGTGGTTTCAGAGGCCCTGAGGGCAGGAGGCCCAGGTGAAGGGGGAGTCGGTGGCAGGCAGGGACCCCCGGGGAACAGGGGCGCTGGGCAGTGCCCAGAGCACTCCGGCCCCTCCTGGACAGCAGGGCCTGCAGGTCCCCTGGGTTGGAAAGCAGCAGCAGTTGGGGCCCACAGGGGTGCAGCAGCCTGGAGCCAGGGGCCCTGGAGCCCTCACTGCGACGTCACTAGGGGACTGTGCCTGCTGTCCCCTTGGGCGCCTGCCCAGGGCTCGTCCCCAGGCCTGCCCCGGGGTCCCCTGGGGGTGGCTCAGCTTGCCAGATCAGACTTCCAAGGGCCTGTCTGTCCTGCCCTATTGCCCCTCCAAAAGCCTCTGGTGGCTGAGGTTGGGGTGGGGCATGTGTCAGATCTTGGGTGGGCACTGAGGTGCGAAGGCCTCTGAGCGAGACCATGGGGAGCGGTGGACGCTTCCCAGAGGGTGAGGGGCTGGGATCAACCCTGTCAGGGCAGCACCCGGGGCAGTGCTGAGGCCAGGGCCATGCGCCCACCCCTGTGGCCTGGTTCTGCCCCCACGGGCCCATGGGGGCCGAGCCAGGGCCAGGATCTGCACAGAGGAGGGCAGGCTGTCCCCCCAGCAAGGCGCCTTACCTCCTCAAGCCTCAGTTTTCCCTTCGTACAGGACAGACCTGCAGGCTCCTGCCCCTCCCTGGCTGCTGAGCTCCTGGGAGCACAGGCTGCAGAGAGGACTGAGGCTCTTCATGCATTTAAAACCTCTTTTAGCTTTTGGCCCTGACCGGCATGGCTCGGTTGCTAGAGCATCAAACTGCAAAGCAAAAGGTCACGGGTTTGATGCCGGGCAGGGCACCTGCCTGGGTTGCAGGCTGGTCCCTGGTCAGGGCGCATGCGAGAGGCAGCAGATCAATGCTTCTCTTCACAGCGAGGTTTTAGTCCCTCTCTCCCCCCCTCCCTTCCCCTCTCTCTAAATGAAAATGAATAAATAAAATCTTAAAACAAACAAACTTCTTTTAGCTTTAAATAAATAAAATCTTAAACAAACTTCTTTTAGCTTTTGGACAAAATGACCTTGCTGTTGTCACATTCAAACAAGACTGAGGAAGACAAGAGCCCCCAGAACACGAACACCGCTGAGCTCCGGTGGAGGAGCAAGGGACAGAGGGCCCAGGACTGCTGGAGGTCAGCTGTGAGTCCTGGGGCCTGCACAGGGCAGGAGGACCTCCGGGGATGCGCAGTCCACCAGGGCCCTGCGCAGGTCGCAGGTTGGGGAGCCTCAGGACGCCCAGGCCAGGGCCCCTGCAGTTCGGCCACCCCAGGGGCAGGCCTGCCCCGCCCTGCTGTGCACGGGGTCTGCCCGAGGACTTGTCTGCAGGCGCGGTGGTCCGGTGGAGCGAAGGCTCCACAACTGCGCAGTCCACGCCCTGACCCGCTATCTGCCCCGCGGCGGACGGGATGGGGGGACTGTGGTCTGTCCCACAGGACAAGGGATATTTACACCTACTTCTGTCCTAGCGATGGCGGGAACCCAAAGTCAGGCTCGGAGGGCAGGGTTTTGAAACGAGGGGCCGAACGCGGCCCGGGCAGGTTTACCAGAGGAAGACCCTGCCCCCCTCCACCTCCCTAGGGCCGACCCCCACCGCCGGGGACCGGGAACCGCTGCCGGCCCCGTGCCCCGCCCAGCCCTGCTCGGCCACGCCCGCCCCTGCTCCGCCCCGCTCCTGCCCGGCTCCGCGCGGCCCGTGAGCGCCGCCTGGTGCAGACACGCGGACTGCCACCCCGCACGCCACTTCCGGGCTGGGGTTGAGTGACGGGGTGGGACCAACAGACGGAAGGGGGCGGGACCAAGAGGGGCGGAGTCGAGCGGACCTAGGGCGAGGGCCGGTGGCAGGGTGGGGCTACGTGAGGGGACGGATCACAAGCGGGGCAAAACGCAAGACTGAATGGCGGAAAGGGGGCGGGGCCTAGCCGGGGGCCGGGGGCGGGGCTGAGAGCCTAGTGTTGGGGAGGTACCTACTTTGGGACAGGCACTGGGCCGAGCGACGGGTGGGGTCGCGTGCCGGGCAAAAGGTGGGACCCCACGATCCGAAGCGGGCAGGATGTCCGTGCGGGCTTCTCCAGAGGCCTTTGAATCTGCGGACTGAGCAAGCAAGAGGGTGGACGGCACCGGGCGCGCTCTCGAGGGCCCGCACGGGACGCAGAGGCACAGCACGGTCTGTCTGCCTGACTGGGACATCCGTCCCGCCCTGCCCTCTGACATCTGCGCTCCTGGCTCTCAGGCCTTCGCTGTCAGACTGAGGTCCACCACCTGCCCCGCCCTCCCGCGGCCTCCTGCTCGCAACCGGCAGATCCTGGGATTTCTTGGACTCCATAGTCAAGTGAGCCAATTCCCTATAATGATGAAATCTATATATAATTGTTTGTCTGTCTGTGGAATCCTAACGCAACATACAGTGGTGTTATTACTATCCGGCCTTAAAAGAGGAAGGAAATTCTGACACATGCTACATGGATGGACCTTGAGGACACGCCGCGTGAAATAAGCCAGACCAGACACAGAAGGGTGTGCGCTGTGTGACCCCACCCATGTGAGGTCCCTGGAGGACTCAGACCCACAGAGACAGAGAGTAGACGGTGGTGCAGGGGCCGGGGCAGGGGTGGGGTGAGAGTTAAATGGAAACAGAGTTGCAGTTCTGGAAGACGGGAAGTTCTGGAGGGCTTGGTGTCACCCCAAGTGACAGGGTGCCTGGTTTCCCGGAGCGGTGCCTGCAGAAACGGTTGGGTTGGTAAATTTTACATGATGCGTGTCTGTCCTAGTAATAAAAAAGAACGAACAAAAAGGCTGCGGTTCGTAATTGAGGTTCAGTAAATGTTCCTCCCCTTCGCAGAGGAATATTTCATGCAAATTCCACCACTGCACTCACTAGCTATATGAAAAAACAAAACCTTCACAGCGCCGGAGCCTGGCTAGGGCGGCGAGAAGTGGCCCCCACGCTCTTTCCCCGAGTCCTCGGGCTTCCCCAGCCCGTGCATCCGCCCGTCCAGCCCCCCCTGCCGTCTCCTCCACACGTTGTGGTTTGGACGTCTGGATGGGAAGAGTTCCATGGAAATGGTGTTGCGCTTCCGACTCCTGTAGCTTGGCACTTTCAAGGAGGGGAGGTGGGAAAGTCTCACCACCAGAAGAGAGGGGACCCAGAGCAGACTTTTCCTCTGGCCTGGCCTCCCGATGGACTGGCGCCTGCTGGAGCCATCCTGTCTCAGTCAGCACAAATCTTGCAGTCTCAGCAGCTGGCGTCCTTGTGGCTTCAGATACCCCGGAGGCTGAGCCAGCACAGCAGGGTGGGGGGACAAGGCATGGCTCACCTGCTCAGACTCATCAGGCCGGGGCAGGTGTGTGTGCGCACACAGGGGCCTCTGGGGACCACATGTGGTGGGGGAGGGCTGACTGTGACTCTCCCTGGGCTCAGGAACTGGAGGGGGTGGGAGGAGCAGCTGACCTGGGCAGAGGCATTGGGAGCCCCAGGGGGGTGCCTGAGCCTGAGGGCTGAGCACACGTGTGCAGGTATGTCAGCTGTGCATTCTTGTCACTACACAGCCAGCCGGCTCCCGGCTCCCCCAGGAGCCAGCCCTGCTGTTCTGAGTGGAAGGGAGGTCAGGTTTCCCTGAGAATAGGCCCCCGCTGTCCAGAGGAAAGCTGGCCTGGCCTCCTGGTGGCCAGTTCGGGCCGCCTGGTCCCATCTCTGCTGCCCCCGTGCCCCCAGCCACATGAACCCACGGCCCCTGCCACACTCACTGGGGGTGGGAGGAGCACTGGCACCCTCTACTGTCTTAGGGCACCTGCCGGTGCTGGGTCCCCACAGACATGAGGGTGATGCCTGACCAGGGTGGGCATCCGACAAGGGCCCTTACAAACAAGGGATGGCGGCCACCGTCAGTGTCCTGCCGCAGGTAGGGAGGAGGGTGAGGCGGTGGAGAGGGGGCAACCCCTCTGCTGCCCTCAGCCCCAGGTGCCCATCCTTGCTGTGGCTGTGGCCGAGGCTGGGGCCTTGGCTGGGACTCAGGGTCTGAGGAGGGCTCTGGGCAAGGGGACGCCCAGGACGAGGAGGGCCAGGAAGGAGCCCTGCAGGGAAGGGCCAGGCCTGTCCCTAAATAGGGCCAGCAGGACCTCCCGGCCATAAAAGGCTCTCGGAATCCGGACCCCGGGGACCCCAGGCAGCCAGGTCCGGCTGAAATGCAGCTGCCGTCCCTGCCCCTAGTGCTCTGCGCACAGCAGCTCCAGCGACACGGGCACCGTCCTCTCAGCCGGCCGCAGACATGGTAAGGCCCGCCCGGCAGGTTCCCCATGGGCTGCTGGGCGGTGGAGCGGCGCCTGGGGCGGAGGACAGGCAGGGCCCTCGGGCAGAGGGATGGCTGGGTCGGTAGCTGTGCGGGTCTCTCTGGGAACCCGAGGAAGAAATTCAGCAAGGGCAGAGTTTGGGGCTGGGGCTAAGCAGCCCTCCCCCAGAGCTGCCATGGTGGTGGCGGGCAGAGGTGGCCAGGCGCTGCCCTGTCCCCCTGGGATGTCAGGACAGGCTGTCCCCCCAGCTCTGTCTGGGTGCAGGTCCGAGCCTTCAACCTGGCCTGGGTCAGCCTCCTCCCCATGTCAGTCCCAGGTGTCCTTCACCTGGCCTCACCGTGTGTCCACTGCTGGGTCCCCTGCCCTGTAGCCCCTACTGCTGCTCCCTCCAGTGGCTGGCCTGGGCCCTGGCCCCCGGGCCCCCGGCGCCCCCTGCCTGGCCACCTCAAGTGCCCTTCCCTTTCGGCGGCCTGGCGGAGCCCTGCTCCTCCCTCAGGTCCCACCACGTGTAGCCCTTGCTCTGGAGCTGGGTCTCCTTTTCAAACCACGAGCTCTGAAGGGTGTGTTGTGCCACGTGCCCTGCCCGGGGCCTCGAACCTCCCCGGGACAGAGGGCAGAGGGCCCCTGCGAAGCTGGCTGGTGTGTCCCTGCAGACAGAGCGCCTCACGGCTGCGCAGATCACGGAGTACAAGGGGGTCTTTGAGATGTTCGACGAGGAGGGCAACGGGGAGGTGAAGACGGCCGAGCTGGAGCGGCTCATGAGCCTGCTGGGCATCAACCCCACCAAGAGCGAGCTGAGCTCCATGGCCAAGGACGTGGACCGAGGCAGTGAGCCCGAGCGGGGAGCCTGGGGGGCTCGGTGGGTGAGTGGGAGGAGCTGCACCCTGCCCCTCACATGGGACATCCTGCCCCTTGCTCCCTGCAGACAAAGGCGTCTTCAACTGTGACAGCTTCCTGGCCCTGATGGGGATTTACTGGGAGAAGGCCCAGAACCAGGAGGGCGAGCTGCGGGCGGCTTTTCGCGTCTTTGACAAGGAGGGCAAGGGCTACATCGACTGGGACACACTCAAGTAGGGCCGGGCAGCCAGGGTGGGTGAGGGCAGGTGCCCCCCGGCACCACTCACTGCGGGGGCTGGGGGTCCTGCAGGTATGTGCTCATGAACGCCGGCGAGCCCCTCAATGAGGTGGAAGCGGAGCAGATGATGAAGGAGGCGGACAAGGACGGGGACGGGACCATCGACTATGAGGGTGAGTGGGGCCGGGCCCTGGGAGCCCACGGCCCAGCCAGGCAGGGCTGCTGACCGACCCTCTGCTTCCAGAGTTCGTGGCCATGATGACCGGAGAGTCCTTCAAGCTGGTCCAGTAGGAGCAGCTGCTCTGGCTGTGGGCAGCCTGCCTGACCGAGGAGCCGCTGCCCGCCGCCCGCTGCCGCCCGCTGCCGCCCGGCCCACCCCACCCCGCCCCGCCCCGCCCCGCCCCGCCCGCCCCAGCAACATGGCTAATAAACGTGCCCCCCAGACTCCTGAGCACCTCCCTGTCTCCAGCCTTGCAAAGATGTGGGTCTGCAGAAGGGAGGGGGTTTTCCAGAGTCACCCATGGCACACAGCCTGTCACTCCTGCTGTGACACTCGACCCCACCCACAAGAGCAGCCCGGAGGTGAGGCCGGACACAGGTCAAGCCCCAGCACTCAGGCCGTCTGCCTGCACTGGGGGCAGCTGCTCTCTGAGAGCCCCTCCCGGAGACTTCCCTACAGGTGGAGACCAGTTAGATACAAATTTTATTCTCTCCAAAAATCTGTGGAGGCTTAGACCTTGGGGACGTCCTTCAGGCAGAGGGCCTGCTGGGGCAGGCCAGGGGCTGGACGTGGCAACCTGTGTGTGTGTTTGCCTGGTGTCTCGTGGCAACAGGGCCAGGGCTGCAGCAATGTGCTGGACGTCGGGCCTTCCCCAGGGAAGGATGCTCAGAGTGGGCTGGGGTCTCCTGTGAGCCCAAGGCTGGTGGCACTGGGAGCTCAGGAAACCTTCCCCATCCCCTTGGAGGGGCGCCAAGGCCACAGCTGGTGGTATTGGGCTTTGAGGCTCAGCACCTAGGCCTTGGAGAGTTTTCTAGGCCCGAGGCCCCAGAAAGGGGGCTAGGCTACTGAGGAGGGCACCTCTCCCTGCCTGGGTTTGGCCATCTTGACAGCTTCGTCGTAGGAGGGGGGCAGTTCGAGGGCGTAGAGGCTGTAGGCAGGAGGGGTCATGGAGTCGAGGTCCACCTCCCCGAAAGGCAGGGGCAGTCGCATGCCCAGTGGGTACTGTACGGAGCTGTAGGCTGCGGGGAACCAGACTGTGTTTGTGGGGATGGGTCTGACCCCCACCCCCCAGCCCCCTGAAGGCAGGTGGGCCACCCGGACAGCTGTGCAGGCACTCACAGGTCACGGTGCTGTGCACAGGGCTGTCGCTGTCCACAGGGATGAACGTCAGGTCGCAGGGCTGAGGCCTGGACGGCAGGTGCGGCTGGGCATGGGCCCGCTTCCGGAGGCAGCAGAACCGGACACAGCTGGCCGTGACCCCACACAGCAGCAGCAGCAGGACAGCGAGCAGGATGAGCCTGGGCAAGGTGGAGAAAGACCCTACCGCTGGAAGGCCCCCAGCCACCAGGGGCCCGCTCCCCGATGGCCCGGCCACGCAGGGCAGGAGAATGAGCGGGACGGGAGGAAACCGGAGTGTGTCTCTCCAGGCAAACACCTCCTTCCTGGCTGCAGCCGGGCCTGAGGAGCTGGCCAGCGCTGGCCTCCTGGTGCTGGCCCTGGCTGTCTCTCCAGGGCTGGCCACATGTGGCCTTGGGCTCACTCCCAGGACACACTGTCCTGGGCCGGCTGCACAGTCCTGTGCCCAGACCAGTGACTGCGTTCACAGAGACTCCCTCAGGACTGAGGAAGGAGGGAGTGGGAGGTGGGCAGGTGGGCTCTGGAGGGAAGTGTGTCCAGGGCTCGGGCAGGACCCACGGGAAGGACCCACAGGGAGGCCGCCCCCAGTGCAGGAGGCAGGAGGCTGGAGGCTGGGCTCAGCCTTCCAGAGTGCTGAGGGCCCTCACACCTTACTGCCCGCCGGCCAGGAGAGGGACAGCGCTGGCTACGGCTCGGCGGTGGAGCCAGGCGGGGTGGGGATCCGGTGGTCCTGGCCCCGGGGGAACCACCGGACCGGGCTCCGCGCCGCAGCCTCCACTTACCCCACGTGCCACAGGCTGCTCCAGCGGGCCTGGGGCGGGCACCTGCGTGGACAGCAGCACCTGGAGCTGGCGGGCTCGGTCTGCCGGCCGCCCCGCCCCGCCGCCACCAAAGGGCGGGGCCAAGTCCCTGCTCCCTCCCCGCCACTCGCCTCCCACTCACTGGTCCGAGGGGTCGCAGCTGCGGTCCGAGAAGCCCAGAGTCACCTGTGGGGACAGGGATGAGCTGGGGCCGGGCGCTCTCGGCGAAGACCCGCCCCGCGGAACCCGAGCCGAACGCTCGGCAACCCACCTGCAGCAGCGGCAGGAGCGGCAGCAGCAGCAGCAGGAGCCCGCGGGCGGCCGACGGCCCCGCGGACATGCTGGGCGCGCACCCGGAGCGCCAGCTAGGCCGCCTGGCGGCTTTATGGAGGCCCCGCCCAGCACACGCCCCGCCCAGGCCCATTGACCCCGCCCCCACGTTTGCAGCCAGTGAGAGTCGCATCCTTTCAAGGCCCCCCTCGCAGGCTCCGCCCCTCAGAGGCCGGGTCCCGGGACCGCGCCCCCTGCTCCGCGCCGGGAGGGCCGGCCCCCTGGAAGTCCGGCTTGGCGGCCGGTTCCCTCCTCGTCGCGGATCCCACGGCCTCGGGGCTTGCGGGGCGGTCTCACCGTCCCCGAGACGCAAAGCCCTCAGCTGTCTTACGGTCGGGCTAGGAAGCTGCGGCCGGGGCGGGTGGCTGCCAGGACCCATGTGGCCAAACTGGGTACACACCGCGGTGCTCCGCGTACAGGGCTGCGGCGGGCGAGCGGCTGGTGAGCCCCAGCCCTGTTCAAGCACAGGAAGCCTGCAGGCGCACGCAGGCCGGCCAGGGCTGGCTCGCGGGGATCGGAGCTCGGCTCCGGCCCTCGTTGCGTTCTGGGCTGCAGACCACTTTCTGGGAGCGTTTATGCCTTGAAAGCCGTGCTCAACCTGGGGACCGTGGCCTGTGTGGCTTCTGGGCCAGCAGTGCCCACCGTCCATCCTGCCTGGGAACGCTGGAGGTTATTTCTCCCAGCAGGTACCCCGCTCCCACCCCTCGCCTACCATCTGGGGCTCAGGCTGAGGGAGGTGGTCTGCAGGATAAGCACCTTGCCCCGGGAGGGAGGGGGAGCAGCTCCCAGCCCTGGCTCTGGTCACACCCGGCACACACTCTGCGCGCATCTCTGCCTCTGGAAGGGAAGTGACCATCCTCTGGAGAGCAGGGCCACCTCTCACCCGGGCTCCCTGCTGCCTGACCCGCCAGGCACCTGCCATCCCTGCCAGGGCTCTGTCCCAGAGCTGTCCCTCACCTCCAGGCTTCGAGGCCACCCCCAAGGCCCTCCAGCTGGGCTCTCCTTCCTCCTCCCTCCTCCACTGCCTTCCAGGCCCAGCGCAGCAGTGGGAGGGAGGAGGATGAGCAGCCAGTTCAGCACCAGGGTGCCCGAGCAGGAGAGCCAGGCCAGGCGTTGGAAGACAGCGGCCTGCCCCTGCTGCTGGTCACCCACCTGAGGAGGGGGCAGGAAAGGCCTGCAGGGAGAACCTGCTCCTGGGGCCGGGCAGGCCCACTGGACCCCAGCTTCTCTGCTTGCTGCCCACCGGGTGGAGAGGCGGCTTGGACTCTGGCCCACCCCAGTGAGGGGTAGGAAGGAACCTGGGTCTGCCCACCCAGTCCTGCCAGAGGTGTCCCTAGGGTCACTGTCACTGGCTCAAGGTCAGGCTTCCAGGCCCCAGAGGCAAGGAGAAGGGGGGGACGGCAGGTGGCTGCAGGCTGGTGTCCGGAGTCTGTGCCCAGCCAAAGCCGCAGCGCTGTGCTGGTGGGTGCTGGGGCGGGTGGGCGCTGTCTACCCAGCCAGCCCTCAGAAGGCAGGGGCTGGGGTTCAGGCGCCATCGTGAGCTCCCAGGAGTGTCCCATGGGTCTGGGGTGGGGGAGGCTTCTATCTCGAAGGGCCAGTTGTGCCTGAAGGCCAAGTTTGCCCCAGTTCAGGAAAGGGGAGCCGGACGCGGGTGCCGGCCTCAGCCTGGGCCCTGGCCGGTGGGTCCAGCGGTTGTCCACCCCTTGCTGAGGGCTGTCCGGGACCCCGGGACTCAGGAGGAGCAGGGAAGGCTAAGGCCCCCCAGTGCTTTGGAGCTGCCTTCCCCTTCTCCCTTCTGATGCCTCTCCAGCCCTGCCTGCTGTCCCCCACCGCCCCGCACGACGCAGGCACCCCCTGCGGGAGGCCCCTCAGAGGCTCCCAGGCAGACCTCAGCGTGCTATGCACTCGTTTTTCTGGGGCGGGGAGGGGATGCCCCCCAGGGCTGCACGCCCACCTCTCACTCTGCCCGCCCCCATGAATGACTCGTGGTCGCCCACACTGCACACCAGCACGCAGAGTGTTTATTGACAGCTCTCGCCCACACCGGGCAGGTGCTGGAGGGGCTGGGGGCTCCGGGGGGCTCAGGCAGGAGCGGGCTGCAGGAAGCCGCCGCGGCGGGTGCCGGGTGCCTCGGCCATGTGGTCACCCAGAGGGCTGCCAAATCGAACCAGCCCCACAGTGGACGCCCAGGTCCTGGCCCATGGTGCCTTGGCCTGGCCCACAGACTGGGGGGCGCTTCTGGGGGAGCCGGAGGATCTCGGGGGCTCCATGGAGAGGCTTCTGTGACTTCAGGGGCCAGTCAGCACCTGAGCTACGAAGAAGACCTTGTAGGTCTCCTTCACGTCCCCCCTGAGCTGCAGCAGGGCAGACACCTGGAGCGGGTGGTCCGGCTGCAATGGGAGGCGGGAGGGAGGAGGGAAGGCTGAGCCCGCGGACAGCTCGCCAGCCAGGTCTGCGTCTGGCTGCTGCACCGCCCGCCTCACCCGCCAGGGCCCCCCCCCCCCGCAGCCCCTCCCTGGGCCGTGCCTCCGCCGGGCTCCCAGGCACGGTCCGAAGCACCTACGTCGAAGTCAGCGGGCGGCACCCAGGAGATGCTGATGGTCTTGGTCTGGCCTCGCTCCACGACGCCCCTGGGGGGCTCGATGGTGAAGCCCCTGTGCTGCAGGGACGCGACGCTCTCCAGGCTGAACTCCACGGTCTGCGGGTGGGTGCGGGAGCAGCTGGCGACCGGGGCCAGGCTCCGCCCCCGCAGGCGCTGTGGGCCCGCACCCAGGAGCAGCGAGGCTGTGTGGGCTGGGGCTGCCCAGGCCGGGGGTGGGGGGTGAGGTGCTGGGTGGGCTGGGGCAGTGCTGTGGTCACCTTCTTTGGGGACAGCTGAGTGGTCCGGATGCAGCCCACCAGCAGCTCGCGTGTGGCGGGTGGGGCTGGCGTGTCCGTGTCCAGCTGGATGTAGTCCAGGGTCACCAGGATGGACTTTGGCTCCTCCGTTTCTGGCGATGGAGGGTCTGGTTGGGGGCCGCTGGGGAAGGTGCGGCCAGCAGAGGGAGCTGGGGACAGAGGGGCGCTGGTCCTGGGGGAGGCTCCGTTCCGCATGCCCCCACCCCCGCCCTCAGGGGGCTCACCCTCTCTGTGCTCTGGGTCGCTGGCGGGGATTCCGGTCAAGGACTCCACAGGCACGTCCAGGGGGTCTCCGCCCTCCACGAACATCATGTGCTCCCGGGCCGCGCCCTTCAGGAGGATCTGCCGGGAGACTTTCTGGGACCGGGGCACGGCGGCCTCGTTCTGTGACCTGCGCTGGGCTCCAGGAGGGGCCCCCAGCCGCCAGTCTCTCCCGGGACGACGCCCCACCCGGCTCCGCATCCCACGCTTGGGCCCGGGGGAGGGGGCGAGGCTGGGCTCCTGGGCTTGTGGCGGCGCACCTTCTCGAAGAGGACGACCTGCAGCAGGTCAGAGAAGTACAGGCTCTCGTGGTCTGGGCTGAACGTCACGGTGAAGTCCTGCGCTGCACCGGGGTCCAAGACGCCCTCCACCGGAGCCACGCTGAACACGCTCTGGCCGCTGTGGTTCTGTGTGCCTGCAGGCCAGGGCAGGCCGGTCCGTGACCCCTCCCACCAGACCCCTGCCCCCCCCAGCAGTGTTCCCCGCCGCCCTGCTCACCCACGACATCTGTCCTCTGGGCCGACGAGGTGAGAAACTGCGGCAGCTGCTGCCGGTCCTCGCGCCTGGAGCTGGAGAGGCTGTCCAGCTGCATGGAGAACTTGATGGGCAGCGAGGAGCAGTTCTGCAGCTGCGGACACGCCTCGTCAGCGCGGCCACAGCTGCGGCTGGCGGTCCCTGCTGCCCACTTCCAGTCCCCTGTGCCCGGCCCGAGCGGCCCTGCCTGAAGGTGGGCAGCTCACGGTGGCCTCCGTCCCGGCAGCTTCTCCCCAGCCGGCCACCCCTTCCCCCGAGAGCAGCTCCGTCAGCAAACGCTTCCCGGAATCTGCCTTCTGGGCTCTGCTGCCGGACCTGACCTCAGCCGGTCGAGCTAGCGGGTGCCCTGCAGCAGACTTGACCCCCACGGCCACTGTGCCCGTGGGACGCAGGAGGGCGGTGGGAGCGGACGTGGGTGCCTGCAGATGACCCTGCTCCCCACCGAGCCAGAGGGGGCTGCCCTGCCGAGACCCTGAGGACAGGGCGGGTGAGGGGGGCAAGGGTGCAGGGAGGGCAGCCATGAGCCTGCTGGAGAGGGGCGGCTACTCGGGGGTGAGCCTGGCACCTGCACTGGCTCTGACCTAGGCCGCGGGGCCCCCAGGGCGGAGCCGCCCCCGCCCCGGAAGGCCGCAGCAGACGCCAGGCCCCGCGGCGCGCTGCACCTGGAAGGCGGAGGAGACAGACTCTCTGGCTGTCACGTAGCCCATGTGCAGGACGTCCCCCTCGATGGAGCATGTGATCATGGAGGCCACGCCCGTGCCCGAGAGCGTCAGGGAGAGCGTGCCTCTCTTGGTGATGACGTCCAGTGTCTCTTGGGCCTACAGACGTCACGGGTGTTAGCGCGGGGCAGCCTCGGGTCAGGCACATGCGGGGGCTCTGTCTCCGGAGCCGCCGGGGCCGGACACGGTGGGGCTGAGACCGCCCTGACCGCCCCAGCCGCTGCCTCCTTCAGCCGGAGACGCCCAGGGCCCAGGAGGACAGGAGGACCGGCGGGGCTCGATCCCAGGGCAGGGCGGGTGGGGCGGGCCTGGGCCTCACCAGCATGCTCTCCCGGGGAGAGAAGGACAGCACCAGGACGTGCGTCTGCCCCGCAGGCAGCTTGCTGACGGGGTTCAGCAGGACAAAGGGGCCGTTGGGGTTCAGAACAGAGAAGTCCACCTGCGGCCCGAGTCAAGGAGAGGTGGGAGGGCTGGGCTGCCGCCCCTCACGCGGCCCCCTCACCCCTACCAGCCCCCAGGTGCGGATACAGCCAGGTCCTCGGAGGTGACATTCTGGATGGAGACCTTCTTTACACCTCGGTGTCCTGAAACGGGTTGGGACTCAGGTCACACCCTGTGCCCGAGTGGGGGGGGGCAGCCTGGTAGGCAACGGGGGGCGGGGTTCCTGTGGGTGGGGGCGTGGGCTCTGGGCCCGATGAGGACTCACCCACAGCGATGTCGCCGAAGCTGGAGACAGTCTTGCCTTTGTCAGAGGTCACTACGACGGACGGTGCCACAGCTGGACACCACAGCTCCAGGTACAGGGTGTTGTGGGGACTGCAGGGGCAGGGCGCGCTGATGGCACTGTGCCTGTCCCCCAGCTCGACCCCTCGCCCAGGCCCCCCCGGCCCAGCCCCTGGGCCCACACCCGCAGGCCCTGGGTCTGGGTCGGTAGCAAGAGAGGGACAGTGACTTTTTGGCTGACCACATCCCACCTGGCCCAGAGCACTGCACCTGAAGCTCAGGGGCTCCATCCCCTTCCTGTCTTGGATGTCACCGCTGGCAACGACACAGGGGACCACAAACTTCTCAAACTTCCCCGGGAATGACCTGGCCAAGGTGGCCTGGGCGACCTGGTACTCGTAACTGAAGAAAGCCAGCAAATTGCACCTGTGCCAGGGCCCCCACTCCGCACCCCCAGCCGCCCGGGGGGCCCTGCCCCGCCCTCTGTGGGCAGGCCCAGCAGGCCATGCCTGCTCTCCAGAGCCTCAGGGGCCACGCAGGGTCTGTCCCAGGGCTGCCTCAGCAGCTGACACCCCCCCCTCCCAGATTCCTGTGGGAGCTGCCCTCCACTCCAGGGCCCTGGCCAGGCACCTAACCAGAGAGCTCTGCTCCCGGGGCCCCAGGCAAGGGTCTAGGGCTGGCAGGGTGCTCAAGGCCATCTGAGCTCTTGGGGGCTCACTCTCTACCCAGGTGGGCCGGGGCTGTGGGAGTTGGGTGGCAGTATCTCCCCCAGCCCGTGGAGGGAGGCTGTTCCCAGGGACCTCGGCTCCAGGGGAACAGAGGGGGGCATAGGCCCAGGAAGGGAGTGTGTGGGACCTTGAGGCAGCACCTGGATCCAGCTGTTTCTGACATCAGCCCAGTCCTAGGTCTCCAGGTTCATGGCTCAAAGCATCTCTGGGCAGTCTGTGGGGTCCTGTGTCCCACCGGAGGGAGCAGGGGACGGGTGCAGCCTTCTCTACACCCACCTGAACTTGAGGTCCTGCTTCTGCATCTCCAGGGCGAGGGAGGTGGAGGCCCGGAACAGCCGGTCTCGGTGCTGCGCCCGCTGAACGGACAGGGACTGTCTCCGCGGGTCCTTCTTGGGGGTGGGCACCTCCTTGCGGAACTGTGTGGCGAGAGGCCAGCTGTATGCAACCCCGGGGGCCTGGGTATGCAAAGAATGGGGTCCCAGACCGCAGGTGGCTCCCCCGGGGAGACTGGCAGCAGGGGCTGGAGCCACGAAGACCAGGCACATTCCTTGGGAGAAGGCGCCCCAGTGCAGAGTCCCCTGGGGGCCTGGGCGCTGACTCCAGGGTCCACCAGCGTCAACAGGGAAACCGAGGCACAGAGGGTACGGGGGGTGGCCAGACCCAGGTCTGAGTGAGCATGCTCCAGGGAGGAGCCGGGGCGCTCAGTGGGCGGTGTCCCCTCCGAGTCCTGGGCGGGCAGCTCTGTGTGACCGGGAGCCCACCTGCGCCACCTGCAGGGTCACCTGACCCTCGGGGCTGCCCCTGGGTGGGACTGTCCCCCCTCTCAAGTCCTCAGTTTCAGCCCCTGAGGGCTGTCACAGGCGGTGCTGTGCTGCTGGCTGCCGGGCTTCCTGCCACGTCACCTGTCCTCCCTCTGCTGTCACCTGGGCAGGGGAAGGCCCACCTGCTCCCCAGCCTCCCTCTGCGCATCCACCCTGCCTGGTGATGCTCCCAGGAGAGCAGGGAAGGGCCTCCCGAGAAAATGTTGTAACCCCTGGGCACAGCCTGGGGGGGCAGGGGAGGGGTGTCTGTCCTGGACCCTTTGTGCAGGAGTCCAGCAGGCCACCCCCCTTCCCCTGCCTCGGTGCCCCCGCTCACCAATTTCACCTCCCCTTCTTTGCTCATGGCCTGGAAAGCTCGCTGGCGGATCACCTCGTTGGGCAGCACTGGCCGGAAGGCCACCTGGACCAGGCACCTCTGTGGGGAGAGGGCCCGAGGGCAGAGCTGGCCCTGCGGGCGCCCCGCCCACCTCCACACCCACTGCCCCAGCTCCCCTCCACCCCCCACCAGAGGTCGGGCTGACAACCCTGGTGTGTGCCTCCATCTGTTCTTGGGGACTTCAGCTTAGCATGCCCCCTCCAGGAAGGCCTCCCTGACCACGCCCCCTGGAAGTGGGGCTGGGCTGCAGTAGAGGATTACCAAATCCACTCTGCCCAAGTGGTGGGGACCCAGGATGGAGGCCTGGATGGCCCAGGCCCCGCCCACCGCCCACAAAGCAGGAGGGGACACAGAGGTGAGGCTGCCAGGGCCTCTCTGGAGACATCTTCGGTGGTGCTTGCTCCATTTAACGAGATGCGCTTTAATGACCCCACCTGTCGGACCTGGTGGGGCCGCCATCCCCCGCCCCCGCTCCGCCGGCTCTGTGTGCCCCGCAGCATGTCCTCTCAGCCGGCCCCAGCGCTGCTGTCCCTCACCCCCAGGGCCCAGGGGGCAGGATCTCCCTGCTTTGTGGGGACGAGCAGGCTGAGGGGGACGGGGAGCCCTGGACACAACCAGCGGACAGACGCCCTGCGCTCCTGGTGACCGGGTCTCTGCGTCCGCCCGCTCCGAGGTCCGAGGACTGCCCACCTCCCGAGGGCTCAGCCTCCCGGGCAGGCCAGGCGCTTGCATGGACAGCGTGGGCGCCCCTGCCTCAGGCGGGGCGGGGCCTCTTCCCTGGCCTGAGGCCGCAGGCCTGCCGGCTCTCGGGAGGGGCAGCGCTGCCCCCACATCTGCTATGGCTGGGGCCAGCGCACCTGCGGGGCCCACACCCACCTTTCCTGGCAACACGGTCCCCACCGAGGGCGAGATGGTGACGGGTGAGCCCGGGGGCAGCAGGAACTCGAAGGACGTGGGCCCCACGGGGCAGGTGTCCCCGGAGCCGATGCGGGGCACCGAGTGCGTCAGCGAGTTCATGCTCAGGTGAGTGTTGATGACGTACAGGGTGGCCACGGACGTGTCGTACAAGGCAGTGGCCGCAAACTTGATCTGGTAGTGGGACAGCTCCAGGGGCGGGTGGACACCCACGGCCCGGCACGTCAGCTTGAAGCGCCTGGGAGTGACCAGCGTGGGCAGGCTCAGCGCGGGGCGGGGGGGCGCCGGGCTGCAGGGCGTGGGGCCCCTCTGCGGCCTCTGCGTGCAGCGGAGGAGGCCACCCCTGCCCGCCGAGTGTGGGGGGTGCTCGGGACAGCGATGGCAGCTGTCGTTGCTAAAGCGAGCGAGCGAGCAAACACCAAAAGCCCCGCGCCCCCCAGGGTGAGGGTGAAGAACGGAAAACAGACAAATCGCCCTCAAGTCCCAGCACAGGAGTGCGTGAACCCCCGCCGCCGTCCCGCGCAAAGAGGGACAGAGGCTCGGCGCTGGCGCTGCGGGACACCGGCCCTCCGCCTCTCCTGTGAGCTCCTGTCCTCACGGCGCGCCCCCGCGGGACTGTCTCCTAGCGCATGTGTGCTCAGCGCTTTGGAGGACAGCGCCCACCGACCCGTCACACTCGTCTACACCCAAAATGTGCCTGCGTCTTGAAATGTGTCAAAACAGAGTTTAAAAAATCCTCACCGAAGGCTGTGTTCATTGATTGGAGAGAAACGTTGACGTGAGAGGCACGGTCGGGAAGCCTCCTGTACGCGCCCCGGCCGAGGCCCGGATGTCCCAGCCAGGTCTGTGTTCCCAGCCAGGTCTGCGCCCCGACGGGGAATCAAGCCCACGGCTCTCTGGGGCACGGACGATGCTCCGACCCGCTGAGCCACCGGGCCAGGGCTCGGCGCCCGCCCGCCCCCACGCCCCCTGGGGCCGCAGCCTCCGACACGTGGAGGTTCTCACTAGGTGGAGAGCAGAGATGAGGCGCAGCAATCCACTGCCAGGAAGGCGGCCGGCGCCGAGGTGGGGACACCCCCCAGCGCCACTCCGCCCTTCGAACTCTTCTTTGCGCCGAAAGCTCGTGTGCAACCAGCCCTCCTCTGTATTTTGCAGAGTCCACCTCTGGCACCGCACGCAGGTCCTCCGCCGTTTTGTTGCTGGGAAGAACCGAGGCCCCGCCGGCCGGGCCGGGGGTCCCGACGCGGAGCCCAGCTGCCCTCCCTGCGGCCCAGGGGCAGCGGGAGTCACACAGGGCCTGGAGAAAGGGCCGGGCCGACCGCTGGCTGCCGTCCAGGACACGCTGGCAACGCCACGTTTGCTGATGAAAAGTTTTTATTGCAGCACGTACTTAAAGTGCTTCTTCCCCCGCAATCCACAGAGGCAGGACTCACTTGTTCAGTGCGGTGATGCTCTCCATTCGGCCTCAGAGGCAGAGCCGGCGGGTCCGTCCTCCCTGGTCAGCACACCTGCAGCCTCGCCCCCCTGTTCACCTGGGCAGCTGACGGCTCCCGACCCTGGCCCTGAGGCCTCGAGGCCCCACGGGCTCTGCCCAGACGCGGGCCTGGCTGGCCCGAAGCCCCACTGCCGAATCCCGTGCCCCGCCCCCGTGCCCCGCCCTGCCGAGGGCCGCCAGCTCTTCCTTCTTTCCGCCCTTTGGAAGGTGTCCGTCCGCCATCTGCATTTTCCATCGTGGAGAGCTTTGAAACTTGGGCTTGGTTTCCTTGGTAGTTGGTTGTGCAGCCACTCGGATCTGTCTGTTTCTTCTCTGGTCGGTTGTGTTTGTCCAGAAATGTGTCGGTTTCACCTGACTGTCACGCTGACGGGTGCGCGGCTGGTCACAACACGCCCGACCCCCGCCCCTGTGTCTGTGGGTCTGGAGGGATGGCCCCCCGGGCACTGGTGACTTGTGATTCCTCTCTTTTATGTTGTTGTTTTTTTTTTTTTTGGTTATAGCACAACTTACATGTTTCGAATGGACAAAATTAGTATCATTTACAGCATCCTAACATAAACTGCCTCTGGATGGGGGCTTCCTTCCCAGTACTTTGAGGTCTACGAGACAGACCTAGGAAACTCACGGCTGTGGAAAATGCAGCTTAAATCGAAATTCACTGCTTAAATCGAATGGGGCGAGGGTGGGCCTCTGGTTTTCCTGTGACTAACTGCGTGACGCTGTCTTTCGGGGGGCTGAGGGAGGCAGTCGTGCATTTTCTCTGGACGTCGACAGGTACGGGAGCTCCGCCCTTTGCCGGCACTGCCATGGCGCTGGGGTCCAGCCCGCCGTTGGAACCAGTTACTCCATTCCTACTAGTTCTCACTACGAATCTTACAAAGGGGGTGGTTCTGGGTGTTTAGGCCCCCGTTCTGCTCTGTACATTTGGTTTCCCTATATTACCCGAGCCCGTGGTGGCTGCTGTCTCGAGTTGCTGTGGCTTGAAGGCTGGCCCCTGTCCTCTCTTTTATCTGGATTGGTCTTGTTAGGAATGATGAATTTACCAATTTTTACAGAGAAAGACTTTTAGTTTTGTTGTTTCCTGTAGAATATTTGATTTTTATTTCACTGATTTCCACTCGTTATTATGTCTTTCCTTCTAATTTCTTTGGGTTTAATTTGCTTGCTCTTTTCCTAGTTGTTTTTGAAAATATTTTATTTATAATGTTTATTTTTAGACAGAGGGGAAGGGCCCTGCCTGGTGGGGTCAGTGGGCTGGGTGTCCTCCCACCGATAGAAAGGTTGTGGGTTCACTTCCTGGCCAGGTCCCTGGTTGGGGGCGTGGGAGAGGCAGGTCCATAGGCCGCCCCCCACACCCACACGTGCCCACCTGGGGACTGAACCCACAAGCAACAACCCGCGACCCTCTGCTTTGCGGGAGGGTGCCAACCGACGGAGCCACACCAGTCGGGGCCCAATTTCTGAAAGAAAAGTCTGGATGACTGATTTCCAAACTCTCTTCTTTGCATTTGGAGCTAGGAATTTCCCACCAAGCACCGCTTTCGATGAAGTCCAAGTCCTCAAACTTAACACATCCAAACCGAGCCCGCAGACGTGCCAACATGGATCAATCACAAAAATAGCGAGTTGGGGGCAACATAAAAACACAACGGAGCCCAGCAGGCGGGGCAGGCCACCAGCGAGGCGGCTGTGGCTGGGGCGTCAGCCCCGAAGCCCACATCCCGGGAAGAGTGCGGGGAGCGAGCAGAGCTGAGCCCCCGGGGGACCGCGCTTTCCAGCACTTCCCGCACATGCCCTGCAGAGGGCGCTCTAGGGCCACCACGCGAGGGGAGGGCCGCAAACTGGGCCCCGCCCCGACGTTCGGAACTGAGGCCCAGGAGAGCCAAGGAACAAGATCAAGGCCAAACAGTCTTTAGTAGCGTTTTTAGACAAAAGAGAACGTGCAGCAAATCGACTGTGTTCGCATAACGCCACCGGCAGGGGCGGCTGCGCGAAGGAGGGACGCTGTGACACAGCAGCCCACGGAGGGCGGGGGGACAGGACCCGCGACCCCGGCAGGTGGAGAGGCCGGCGCAGCAGGACCACAGGCGCTCCGAAAGGGTGTTCGAACCGGGGACGCAGCGCGACCAGCACCAGTACCTTGATAAGGACTCGGCTGGGAGGGACCCGGGAACCAGGGACGTAGCAGGGCGGGGCGGGGGGCGGGGGGGGGGGCCGGGAGAGCGATGAGGCGGAGACCCGTTCTGCTCACAGCCGGAGCCCCGCGGGGGGCCCGGGGCAAGCATCAAAGGCCCAGGGAATGTTCCGGAAGTAAAAAAAAAAAAAAATTGAAACGCACTGTGGGCCTCGGAAAATCCACCCAGAGCAATCAACACCAAAACGTGTTTTCACCAAGTTGTGGGGTTTTAAATGGGAAGAAACAGACGCTCAGGCACCCGGGGGGGGACACTCAGGCTGCCCTCCGAGTTCCACAGACACGCTGGGTTTTTTTAAATTGATTAAAAAAATCCTCACCTGAGGGTACATTTATTGATTTGAGGGTGGGGGGAAGGGAGAGAGAAACATAAATCAGTTGCCTCGGCTTCACACCCTGGGCTGGGGACTCAACCCGAAACCTAGGTACAGGCCCTGACCAGGAACTGAACCCACGACCTTTAGGCGCACAGGACGATGCCCCCACCAACCGAGCGGCATGGCCAGGGTCTCACCCACAAGACAGCGGGGAGTTGACAGTCTGAAGGCTGCAGGCAGACTGTCAACGGCGTGAGAAGGGAGGGCCGTGGCCCCTGTCACGGTCCCGAGGGTCTTTTCAACAACGACGCCCCCCAACCTGTGCGGAAACCAACCAAGAAGGAACACGGGCCCACGGGCCTGGGGGGGGGCAGGGCCTGGACTGTGGGAGGAGGGGCCCACCCAGCCCCAGCTGGGACCCAACGGCAGCTCCCCTTGGGTGGGCCCGGAGGGGGCTGGACGAGAGGACGGGGAGAGGGGCTCCGGGCGGGGCCCTGTCACACAGCGCGCTCGGGCAGCAGGGCTCAGGCCCCGGTCCTCCCGCGTGCAGAGCACACGCTGCGCACTACACGCGTGCTCGCTCCTGCCCACGTGGGCACTCACGCCACATGCTCACACACATGCACATCCACACATGCGCTCACATGAACCCACAAGTGCCCGGGTGTGCGCTCACATGCTCACACACATGCACGTCCACACATGTGCTCACATGAACCCACAAGTGCCCGTGTGCACTCACACCATATGCTCACGCATGCACGCCCACACGTGCTCATATGAACCAAGTGCCCGTGCGCACGCATACCACATGCTCTCACACATGCATGTGCTCACATGAACAAGTGCCTATGTGCACACTCACATCACATGCTCTCACACATGCATGTCCACACGTGCTCACACGAGCCCACAAGTGTCCGTATGCGCACTCACACGCACACACATCGCACACCCACATGCATGCACACTCAAATGAGCCTTCACAAACACCCACACGTGTACACCTGTCAACTCACACACACCCACATATGCATGCTGACACAAACTCATGCATGTCCATAACTGCATGCTCACACATACACGTACCATATGGACACACACTCAAAGGCATCCACGCATAAACACTCAAATGCACACCGACCCACTTGTGCTTGTGTGTGTTCACATGAACTCACGTGTCCATGCATGAATGCTCGTGTTAACCCACACATGTGTGCACACACCTCACGTACACTCAAACATACATGCCCACACGTACACATGCAAATGAACTCACACCCACCTACACATGCGCACTGATACGCCTGCAACACACTGCTCACGCGTGCTCTCCCCCATGTGCGCGCGCACACTGCTCACACGTGCACACTTGCACTTGTTCTCTCGCACAGGGCTGAGTGGCCCTCCCTGCAGGGTCCGCGGGTCCCAGGCGTCAGCGCCGGGTCTGAGGAGCCCACCGGCTGAGTGGAGCCAGCCCGCGGTCAGCCCGGCCGGCCCCTGGCTGCCCCCCACCCCCTGGCGGCGGTGGGCTCACCGGTTGATCTCCGACTTGCAGATGAGCTCGAAGCTGTACTCCTTGGCTTTGGCGGGCTGGAAGATCACACTGAGCTCCAGCGTCTCCAGCGGCATGATGGTGCCGAACCCGTCGTTAGGCTGGATGTCCACGCACTGCGCCCAGAAAGTCAGCGATGCCAGAGTGAGGCCCGGCACGCGGCCGGGGGCGTCGTGGGGGCCCGACAGACACACGCATGGCTGGGCCGTGGCCGAGTGCGGCGTGCACGCAGGTGTGTTCAGTGTGTGAAGACGTTGGCGCCCGTGAGCCCGTGTGTGCGTGTCTGTGCCTGCAGGTGCCTGCAGGTGTGCACTTGAGCATCTCCGTGCACGTCCGTGTCTACACATGTGCGCCTGCGCCTGCACACACGTGTGTCTATGAGCACACGTGTGTAATGAAAGTGGACTGTGGGGCCTGCATGGGGTGGCCGGGCAGGTGAGAGCGCTGGCTGGGGGGAGGGGGAGGAGCCTGCAGGCCTGTAGGAGCCCCAGGCCGAGAGGAGGGGAGAGGGGAGGGAGCAGAGGGAGGCGGAGCCGGAGGTGGGCGGAGGCATCGAGGGGCGGGGCCCACAGGGAGGAGGAGAGGGACAAGCCCGGGGCGGGAGCCAGGCAGAGGTGTCTGGAGGTCGACGTGAGGGGGGAGGGTCAGCAGCTGCCTGGACCAGAGCTTCCTACCAGCCCCCGCGCCCGCCCCCTCACCCTGCCCACGCGAGGCACCTTGGGGAGCCCCACAAACCCAAACGCCTGGGGCAGGAGGGAGTGGTTGTGGAGGCTGACGGAGGTCCTGATGGCCTCGTAGATGGTACAGTGGCTGAAGTCCACCTCCGAGGGTCTCAGCTCCAAGTCCGAGGTGGTGACGACAGCGTGGACGGTGAACTCCACCGGTCTGACCTGGCGAGCAGAGGGCGAGCACGGTCCTGTCACCCAGTCCCTGCAAGCGTGTCCGGGAAGGCGAAAGGCACAGGCTTCGCTGCGGCCCAGGGCACACCTTTCCACGGACACCACCTCTCCTGTCACCCCCGGACTTGGGGGGACTCGGGAGCCGCTGTCGCAAGGAGGAGCCGAAGGGGCGGTGTGGGCGAGTGAGCGCGTGGGTGCTGGGGCCGCACAGCACGCGCATCGTGGGCTGAGTGTGCGAGAGGACTGTGCACGCGCACGTGAGCAGGTGTGCTTGTGAGCGAGGGGCCCGGAGTCTGGGTGCTGGGGCAGCCCCGTGGGCCCTGGACAGCGCTCAGACCCTCTCTGACCCAGAACCACCCCACCCCTGTCTCAGCTGGGCAGGGGCTGCTGGGGCAGGCGGCCAATTTGCAGGCCCGGCCACTGGAAACCAACCAGGGGCCTTGCTGGGGTGCAGAGCCCGGCGCCCAGGGCACCCCCTGCTCCCCAAGAGCGCCAGCGTTCCCGGGAAGCCCCCACAGACCTGGTCAGCCACCCGTATTGTCATCGGGGCCTCCAGCACTCTGCTGTCTTTGTCAAAGTACTTGCCTGCATCCTCAGGGAGGGAGAGTCTGGAAGAGATCGCGCACACCCACATGTCGTTCTCCCGTTTGCACTGCGCAAACGGCAGCGCGGCTGACTCGGGCGGTGCTTTTCAAACGCACAGCTCGTCCTGGCCGGGTGGCTCGGTGGGTTAGAGCATCGTCCCAGCACCCCGAGGTTGCAGGCTCGGTCCCGGTCAGGGGGCGTACAAGAACCAACCAGTGAGCGCACCGAGAAGTGGAACGACAGACCGACACCTCTCCCCACCCCCGCCTTCCTCTTTCTCTCTCGAACCAAGGAATGAAACACCGACACAAAAGCCGTGAGGTGCTCCTGGCACCAGCGCCCCGCTCTCTCCACCCGGACCCCCCCCCCCGTGAGAAGCGAGCCCCCCCCCCCCCCGCCCACCCCTGCACCCACCTGGGCAGGAACTTCAGCTGCACGGAGCAGGACGACAGAGCCTGGATGTAGCCCGTCTCCGGCAGGAGCTCCATGTGGCCCCGCAGCTCCTTGCACACCTCGAACTTGAGGCGAAGGGCCACCTTCGACCTGCGGCGTGGGAGGGACACGGGGGCGCTGAGTTGCTTACTCCTCGCCACCCCGCCACCCGCGGGGTTCAGCACCCCCCTGCCAAGCTGCGCCTCAACAGTGAGAGTGAGCGCGGGTCTCCCCAGCCCAGCTCCTTCGGGGCTGGCTTTCCGGCCGGCAGCGCAATCCGATGAGGATTCTCACGGACGAAAGCAGCCCAGCCGGAACACGCCCCGTCGGCTCTCAGAACCCTGAGCGTCTTCTGGGAAGAGCCATGTCGGGCAGGCCCTGGGGGTGGGGGTTTGGTGGGGGCCGTCTGCCTGACCGGCTCCCGCCCTCCCCCTTCCCAGGCACAGTCTTGGGACAGGCTGGGTCCCATACGCCTGCCCACAGCACAAGCTCTGCAGGGCACCCTGGTGGCCCCTGGGCGGCCCGGCCTTGGTCAGTGACCACAGCTCCCGTAAATTCTGTCCTCGCTCCTGACTCAGGACCGGCCAGAGCAGCCAAGGGTGCCCCTCGCTGCCACGTGGGTGCCGTGCCCCGTGATGTCACGCTCCCGTCAGGGCCTCCTGGAGCCCCTTCGCCCCGAGAGGCTGCACCCCTGCCACCTGGAGTCTCCACTAGGCCAAGTGACAAGTCTGACCCCTCGCCCCACGGCTGGGTCTCTGCTCACAGCCCCGGTGGGGTGACCTCGGAGCCGCAGGAAGGCAGGCAGCAGCGGCTGCCCAGGGGAAGGCAGGCTGTTCCCCAGCCCACTTGGGAACCGCGGGCTGTGGGCCGGCGCCCTCCGGAGGGTCCCGGGCTGCTTCCTGCCTGACCGGCCGGCCGGTAGGGCCTCTGCCCAGCCACGGCACCGCGTCCGCAGCGGTCTAGAGACGGGAGAGCGGACTCGAGCGCTGCGCTCACCGAGTGTGGACGAGGATGGAGTCCTGGTACAGCCGGTCGTACATGCAGATCTTCAGGTCCACGTTGGGCCTCGGCACCCAGACCGGCACGTCCATCGCCACGCCGACGGCTCGGAAGTGCAGCTGAATTGAAACACGTGAACTCAGCCACACGCCCTGCCGTCCGCGAAGCGTGCGAGCCCGGAGCTCGGCAGGACAGGCTCCGGGACTCCCGCTGGCTGGTGTCTGTGCTGAAGCTAACCACCTTTGGGACTCCACAGCGCTGCTCGCAGTGTTGAATCAAGAAAATCTTTTCTACTATAAAAATCTTCAAACGCAGGAAGAGCAGCGTTTGACGGCTGTCGCGGGCCCACCGCACAGCTTCGCCCGAGTGACACGTGAGCTGTCTGACTGAGAAATGCGCTCACCACGGAGTTGGCGTCGCCCAGGCCGGCGGACGACGCGTCACAGAACCTTCCCAACTGAACCAGGGCGGCAGCTCGACGTCTGGAGGGCGGCACCTCCCCCCGGTCACCGAGGCCTGGGTCTCGGGAGTCGGGCTTGGGGGCGTCCTGCGGGCCAGCCTGGCACACAGCCCCCCCCCCCGGCTGCGGGGCAACTACTCCTTCCGGACACCAGCCCACAGGGCTGCCCGCGGGCACAAAACCGGGGCTGTGCCCTCCACAGAGCCTGCAGGCCTGTGACACGTGGCACCTACCAGCCACCAGATGAAGGCCTCAGGGTGGCCAGAACACACAGCCGTTCCTGGGGCCAGGAACGAGGCCGTGGGTGAGCGCAGACGGACAACTCGGCCCCGCAGGGGCGCCGCCTGGGGTGAGGGGTCCGCGTCACTCACAGGTCGGGCTGTGTGGTCAGTGGTCCCCACGGGGGGCCTCCGCCCCACGCTCTCAGGGCACCCTTAGGGAGCCCAGGTCAGCGGCCAGGTGAGCAGGTGACAAGGTGACGCGTGACCTGCCGGGCTACCAACGGACCCGAGACTTGGAGGACGAGGGAACTGTGGAGGGTCCGGGAGGCAGACGGGGCGCCAGCAATGGAAGCCCCGCCCACCCCGGAGCCCGGCCGTGGCGGGTCGACGATGGGCAGACCTGGCTGCATGCTGGCGGCAGGCCGACATGCGCCGGGATGCTCTTCCTGGAAGGGTCCGGGCCGTGTCCTTAGACCCGAGAGGGGCGGGGGCTCCGGTGGGCCGAACCCAGAACCTGTTTGTAGCCAGGGCCCAGCTGGAGAGGACGGGCGGGCAGCACTCAGAGTCCAGCCCCAGCCCCAGTGCGGCCGAGTGCGGACGCCAAGGACACACGGAGCAGCGGCCCCGGCGGGGCGGGGGAGAGAGGGTCAGCGGAGGAGCGTGTGCACACGCACACGGCGTGGTCACGCCTGGGCAGAGGGGCGGCTGTCCGGACGCGGCAGCTGGGCAGGTGCTGCCGAGGGGCCAGGGCGTCGGAGGCGGAGAGGCTGGTGGTCTAGTGACGTCTGAGTGGGGCCCAGGCGTCGCGGGCCGGGGAAGGGGGTGGATCAGAGGGACCCGGGGTGCGTTCTACTGGGGCCCTGAGAAGTGCTGGGGAAGCCCCGCTGGGGACACAGCCCCTGGGGGGGGGGTTCCTCTTTCCTCCTCCGAAATAGAAAGTGACGAGGGACTCGCAGGCTGGGAAAGGGAGGGGACGGTCCGCGGAACAGACAGAATTTCAACCAACGCGATGGAACGCGGTGAACCGCAACTGGACCAACCTCGGGAACGGAAAGGAGGAAACTAGTAGAGGAAGGAGCCCCGAGCGGCTGGCGATGACCGAGGCGGAGGGCGGAGGGCAGAGCGCGGCCCAGACTGCACTGGGGAAGGGCCGGGGGGGCGGGGCACGGCCTGCCACCCCCCTCAGGTGGCTGGGGGCCCGGGGACACCAGCCTCAAGCCTGAGCAACCCGCAGCGAGCCGCTGGCTGTGACCGCAATCACGGCCCACAGGTGAGCCGGCGGATGTCCCCTCCACACAGTTTCACACGCTCGGGAAAAGTAAACGACAAAGAGTAACGAACAGCAGGTTTAGCTGCTTTGAAATGAAAAAAGGCGTTTCTCGTAACCCAGAGCGAAGGCCGAGTGTGCGTGCACAGATGTGTGCACGCTCGAGCGCTCGGACGTGTGTGTGCACTCGGATGTGTGTGTGCACTCAGCTGTATGCATGCCCTCCGGTGCTCACGCACGCTTGGGTGTGTGTGTGCACAGATGTGTGCGCGCCACGGACGCGTGTGCATGCTAGGATGTGTGAGCGTGGATGTGTGTGCACGGGCATATGTGGGCTTTGTGTGCAGGAACCTGCATGTGCCGAGTGTGCCGACATGTGCATGGGTGTGCACACACGCACGGGGGGTGTGTGGCCGCGTGTCACGGTGGGATACAGGGGCCAGCTGTCCGTGCAGCCCACCAGCCGACTGGGTGAGGGGCAGGGGCAGCGGCCTCACGCGGTCGTTCGTGGGGGGCGGGCCCTGCTCCCTGGGAAGGGCCGTGCCGTGGGGGATGACGTGCGCAGACGGTTGCAGGACACTCACGGTTGGGCACAGCCGATTCTTGAACGTGACCTTGAAGTTGGCCTGGATGTCTCCTGGAGTGACTGGGGAGAAGGTGATGGGCACTTTGATGGAGGTGAAGGGGCCAATCTCGCCCTCTGTCACCTGCATGGGAAGACACGTGTCACAGGGACCCTCAGGTCCACGTTTCCATGAGGGCACCTCCCACTGTCTTTGCCACAGGCCGTGTCCCTGGGAGGGGGACCCGTGTTCCCATGATGTCCTCTTGGCCACACAGACTCTGGCCCCAACCTGGCCGGGCGCTGCTGAGACACAGTGCCCTGGCCCCTGGCCGAGCGGAGGAGGAGGAGGGCAGGCTGAACCCCCTCCTCCAGCAGCAGGCTCCCCTGGCCCTGGCGCACCCACACGCACCCACGCACAAGCACATGGACCACAGTGGCTTGGCTGACCCTACGACCCTACACCCGGAAACCGGCCCCTGCTGCTGCGGTCCCGCCAGATCCCAGACGGGACAGGGAGGCCGGGCGTGGGCTCAGACAGCTGGCTGCCCAGCGGCGTCAAGTCCAGCGGCCAGACGGGGCTGGTCGGGCTCTGGTCCCACGAAGGGCCACCCTGGGAAGGAGTCCGCCGACCAGCAGGGCACAGCTGGGGGCAGGTGGGCCGCACTGACCTCCCCCAGCAAGATCTCCGTCTGTTCCTCGCTGGAGAATATGGCGGTGGCCACGCCCTCGAGTTCTGGAAGAGAAGGCATGTCAGCTGTGAGGACGGGCGGGGGGGGGGCTGGCGAGGACAGCTCCGTCCAGACCCACCAAAGCCAGTCAACTCCTCCTAAAACTGCAGGGCCGTGGGGAGCTGGGGTGTGGGGTGGGACCGCCCTCCTTCTCTTAGGCTCTCTGCTGCTCTGGGCGTCCCCACGCGTGGGGACAGGACGTGGGGAGGAGAGGATCCGCCCACAGCCCTGCCAGGGGTGCGCCCCGGGCGGCCTTTGCAGTTCCCTTTGGAGCAGAAGGAAGAGGGGACAGGGCTCAAAGGGGGTGTGCGCTGAAATGAGCTCGCGCCCAGCCGCCAGCAGAGAAGGCCGGTGGGGCCGGGGCACGGTCTGGGGCAGGGCAGCAGCCCCCCACCTTCTGGGGGAGCCCCTCCCGACGCCCGCGGTTTTCCGGTGAGCTGGTGGAGCGCCGGTGCTGCGAGGTCTGGGAACATTTTAAACTAGATCGTCTTTCAAGGACTTTTATATTCAAATCTCATGACCTGGTTTTTCACAGGAACTGTTTTGTCCGTGTGCTTGCGGCTGGCCCGCTCCAACCATCTTGTCCCCGTGGGTGGGCTGTGCACTCTGACCTGCCCCTTGGGGTGCAGTGGGCACCCCAGGGACCAGCCTGCCGTTTGTCAGGAAGGCCCCTGAGGACAGGCACCATTTCGCCTCTTCCGAAAAGGGCTCCTGTCGATTCCGCATGTGGACAGACGAAACCCGATGGGCAGGGCCAAGGTCGGCATCTTCTCCAGGTCCTTCTCTGCCCCGCTGCGTCACCGCGGGTACCCCCCAGGGCTGCGCCCCACTTCCGGGGCTGAGCCGTGAAGGCAGAGGGCCCCTAAAACTTGGTGGACTTGTCACCCTGCCCGGAAGTTACAACCGTCACCTGCCAAGGGAAGGCGGGATGAGTCCTGGTCCCGCCCAGGGCCGATGGCCGAGGCAGCTCGGACCGGAGCTGGGGGCCGGCGGCTTCAAGTGGGCGGTGGCTGGGTTCTCTCTGTGTCCCGGGGCTCGGCCCTGCCGGCCCGTGTGCTGAGGACAGGGCGGGCCTTCACACGCTCCGGAGTCAGGCCCGCCGAGCACGCAGGGTTTTCTGTAACGACGCCCCCAGCACCCAGTGCGCCTGCTCCAGGGCCGGCTCCGCTGTCAGTCGGGACGAACGTTCAGCTCCGACAGCCTGGACCGCTCTCGGGACCATCTCCGCGCGCGCGCGGCTCTTCCTGCCTCCTGCGCACAGGCCCCGCCGCGCCCTGCCTGCCGCGGCCACACTGCTTCTCTCCTGCCTCCACCCGCCGCACCGAGCGAGGTCTCTGGGGCCCGGTCTCCCTTCAGCAACGTCTGGTCTACGGTTGGCCCACCGACCGCCGGGTTTCAGTTCCACGGATCGCATTCTCACTTCCAGAAGTTTCACTTGGTTGGCTGTCCAATCCGCTTGATCTCATTCTTTCTCGGTGTCATTTCAGGTACTGAGCAGGCCCCACCTGCTCCTGGGTGGCAGGCGCTCCGCACGTCACCGTGACCGAGGGCCCCGGGGTGGCTGCCGGCGGAGGCTCTGGGAGGCTGGGGCTCCCCGTTGTGGAGACCAGGGGACTCATTAGTAGGAAAAGAAGCAGAGGGGCTGAAATGCCAGAAAATGAGGTTAAAACAAAAAGGACAAAACCAACATGCAGCACAAAGTGAGAGGGTGGAAGTAAACACAAATACACAAGCGGGGACCCCCCCCAAATAGAATTTATTTATACAGAGTTGTGGGTCTATCCGCGCACATTTAAACTTCAGTCACGGTCAAAGTCCTCTCCATCCACGGAATATACCTGTCAAGACGGTTTTCCACCACTCAAAGCAGTTTTTGAACATGCTGATTTTGAAGCTTTTTAAAAAAGAATTTATTTATCTATTTTTAGAGAGAGGGGAAGGGAGGGAGAAAGAGAGAGAGAAACATCCGTGTGTGGCTGCCTCTCATGCACCCCCTGCTGGGGACCTGGCCCGCAACCCAGGCCTGCACCCTGATCAGGAATCGAGCCGGCAGCCCTTTGCTTCGCAGGCCGGTGCTCAGCCCACTGAGCCACACGAGCCGGGGCTGATTTGGTTGCTTTTTAAAAAGTGCTTCTGCTGTTTTTTTGTTTCACCTTTTCCACATCAGCACACGTTTCCTTCTGAGGACTTTTCACCCAGGGAACACACAGAAAAGCTGCCCTGGGAGAGCAGGGTGAACGGGGAGCGTGGCGCACAGGGCTTGTGCCGCTTTCGACCAGAAACCGCTCGACCCTCAGCGCAGTGAGGGCAGGAGCACTCGTAAACCCCCACCATCAAGGGACACATGCGCTGAAAGAGTCTTAAAAAAAAAAAAAGTCTCTGGGAAAAGTCAGAGACGGTCAGACTGCACGAGCCAACCAAGAACATTCCAGGCCTCCAGACTGTAAACCAGCAATTCCAGCCTTTTCCATCTGCTGGCACACAAACTAATTACTAAAATTCTGCGACACACCGGAAAATGTACTTCTGATCTGACAAAGACACAGGTGTGATTTTGGTTCATTTGCACCAGATGGTTCTTGTTGTGTTGGCTGTTGTCATTTCTTTCTTTGACAATCTAAGAGAAAAGAGGTCAGGGTCCCTCATCGAGAGTCCGCTGTTGTGTGCTGGAACCCTTCCGCAGCGCGCCGGGCGGATGCCACCGCTGCGAGCCACGACCCTTTCCGTGAGAAGTCAGAAGAGGCTCACGCCGCAGGGGTGTGCGCCGCGCTCACGGGTCGGGACACCAGCTCCCCCCAAACGGACCCAAGGATTCGGCGCGATGACATCACACACTAGGGTTTTGTTTTGTTTTGTTTTGTTTTTTCCTAGAGATCCAGAAGCTATTTCTAGCCCCGACTGGCGTGGCTCAGTGGGTTGGGTGTCATCCCGCAAACTGAAAGTCTCCGGTTCGATTCCTGGTCAGGGCACAAGCCTGGGTTGTGAGCTCAGTCCCCAGTCAGGGTGCGCTCGAGAGACAACCGATGGATGTATCTCTCTCATATCGATGTTTCTCCCCCTCTCCTTTCCCCTCCCTTCCCTCGCTCTAAAAATAAAAAAAATCTTAAAAACTATTTATGAAATGTATGTGGAAATACAAGGCACCTAAACTATCCAAAGCAAACACAAAAGGAAGGAAGCCGGCAGACACCCCACGGCTTCAGGACCTGCGCCGCCGCTGCGATGACCCCGAGGGCGCGGCACGGGCGTGAGGACAGGGAGACGGGCCAGCCGACCCGAGCGGGGAGCCTGGGAGTGAGCCCGCCTTCTGGGTTCGCCGGCACCCAGACCACACGCTGAGTGCCGACGAAGGTAGCAAGTCGGTCCGACGGGGGGGGCAGGGGGCTGCGACCCGCGTGGCAGAACAGCTGGCCGCCCACGTGGGAGAGCCCGGGCCCCTCCCACCACCCACTGAGCTCCAGGAGGAAGTGACGCTGACCACGAAGCGGTGACTGTGGCTCCGTGGCCGTGGGGCAGAAGAAAGTGTGCTACACAGGCAGGAAAGACCACGGGCCTCGACAGAGACAAGAGGGAGACCCACCAACGCCAAACCAGAGGACGCCGGCTGGGGGAGCGAGAGCGTGCGAGGGAGAAGCGCGGGGCAGCGCGGGGTCGGCGCCGCGGGGACAGCCGCTCGGCTCGCACGGACAGACTCGAGGAAGACGGCACCCCCGCAGGAAAGCATGAGGAACCCCCGCAGCTGTTTCCTGCAGACGGAGACGCCCACAGGCGGGCGTGGCCGGCGGCCGGGCGTTGAGCGGCACGGTCTGGGCCGCTGCCATTGCAGTGGACACACGGACGTGTGGGGAGCGCCACGACAGCAGCCACGGAGGCGAGGGTGCGCTCGCCTGGGTGCCGCCAAGACACGGGGCGTGCGCCCCCCACACACTCACATCCACGTTGCGGCCCCCGTGCGTGCAAGTGAGCCACCCGTGACCAGAAAGAGCCGCCACGGGGGGTGGGGAACGGGGGCAGCGGCCCGCACGTCGGCGTGGACAGACCGTGAGCCCCCGAGGAGCAGCCGGGGAGCGCTGCAAGGCCCGTCCGTCCCGTCCACAGGAGAGCCCGAGTGGCCGGGACGCCGGGGAGGCGAGGCGGAGACAGCCGATTTCGGCAGCGTCGCCCTCCCAGGCGACCTGCGTCCTTCCTGGGCTCAGCAGTGGGTCCCGGTGCGGCCCTCGCGTGGCCTGCTCCCCCTCCCTCTCTGCATCCCAGGCTGCGGTGCCTGCGGGGCAGGGCTCCGGGAGTGTCCCAGTAAGGACGGTCCAGGGCGGCAAAGGGGACCAACCCCCCGTGGCCAACTCTAAAGCGGGGGACTTGCTTTGCATCTTCTTGTAGCTTAAACGTGAATGCAAACATCAGCCACGCCATCCCCACCGAGTCTTTGCAGGGCTCTCATGCACAGCCACTTACAGTCCACGCCCTGGGCAGCTCTGCACGCCCTCGGCCCGGGCCGTGCTGCTGTGCGTGGGGGCCTTGCGAGCAGCCGGCGGCTGCCGGGCGGGGGGCGCCCAGCCGCTGCAGGGCCTCCGACCTGCCCTGCTCACCTGTGGGCCGCCGCTCCCCGTGCTCCCGCTGGCCGAGCAGCTGCTCCCTCAGGCTGACGACGTCCCACTGGGAGGGCGTGCCCTCCAGCTGCAGCTCCGAGATGCTGGAGGCGACCTTGTCGTAAAAACTCTTGTCGTCGTACGTGAAGACGCTGCTCTAAGAACAGAACAGGACACCTTGGTCGTCACCGCTGCCTTTCTCACTCACCTGCCTGCACTCGCCGTCACCAGGAGGGCCACCTGGGCTGGGGACTGCGGGCTCCGCCCCTCCCCTGCCCGCACTGCCCGCAGACACAGTGGGCTGGCCAGGGGCTCCCGCCCCGTCCCCGCAGGCCCGGACGCCCCGTCTGCGGCCCACTGCGGGCCCTGCTTCCCTCCCGAGCGCAGGGGTGCCAGGCCTCTCCCCTGGGGACCGAGCGGCACCCCCAGGCGCCAGCTGGTGCTCTCCGGGCTTCGGTCTGGCTGCTGGCCTGGGGCTGCTCCCCCCTCTGCTCCTCTCCCAGGGGTCGCCACCACCCGGTCCCCTGTGCTGTGCCGACAACAGAGCGACATGCCCGCCACGTGCAACGCGCAGGCTGCAGGGGGACAGGCGGACAGGATGCTGCTTGGGCGGAGCTGCTGTCCGGGCAGAGCCCACCGGACACAGGGCCAGTGACCCTGCCCCTCCCCTGCCCGACCATCCCGGGCCCCTCCCACCTCCGCTGCAGCGGCCAGCCCCCACTGCTGCCCGGAGGCCCCCCCACCCTGACCTTTCCTGGGGGCAACTCCCCCAGGGCCTTTGCCGAGACCCCCTCCACGTAGCGGACAGAGCTACGGAGCAGGAGCTCAGTGCTTCTTGTACGGAAGTGGCGACCAATCTGGACGCACTTCAGAAGGGCAGTTTCGGCCCCGCAGCGCCCCAGGGTGTGCCCGGTGGGGTCCAGGGCGCCCACTTAGTGGTACACCCACCACATGACCTCTCGGGGAGGGAGGCCTGCCCCCCATGCTGGGGCGGCGGAGGGGCCCTTGGCCAGTCTGGGCCCGTGGGGCTCATGGGCCTGGAGCCCAAGGCCACCGCTTTGTCGCCACGTACCCCCGAGGGGACTGTGCCCTGCTGCCACCGCCCTGGCTGCCTGGCGACGCCCGGTGCCGTCCTCACGGAGACTGGCGTCCTCTGCCCAGGCTGTTCCGCTCCCTGCCCTGCGGCCCCAGCGGACAGGCTGCGGGGCGTCACCATCCCCCCACCCTGCGGAGCAGCCACCGGGACACTCACGAGCCTGACGATCGATGGGGTGCTGTCCATGTCGCAGGGCTCTGAGGCCGGGAGGAACTTGAACCTGGTGCCCAAGCCCCCGGTGTTGGTCAGCGTGATGACCCGGGATGCCGTCTCCCCCACCACGTGGCTGCCGAAGTCGATGAGCTCCTTGTCCAGGGACAGCTGCCAACGCACGCCGAGGGCGCAGGGTGACCAGGACGTGGGGTGGCCGCCAAGTCCCTGTCCCAGCCGCCACCCCGCAGCCCGAGGGCACCGGGGGCCCTGCCTGCCTCCTGCCGGGGGCACTGAAACGGGGCAAAGATCTCAAGCCAGCAGCCTTGCCGAGGGCCTCAGACATGGGGGAAGCAGAACGAACCGAACCCACGGCCACCGGAGGGCAGGGAATAACCCAGGTCAGAGTGGAGACCAACGGAACAGACGACAGGGGAACCACGGAGGAAATCGGCAAGGCGAAGAAAACGGACCAGCCTTTAGCGCGATGGACTAAGAGTAAAAGACCCGAGTCATAAAAATCAGGAATGAAAGTGGGGACACGACTGACCCCCAGAAGGAGAACGGGGCACGAGAGAGAACGGGGAACAGTCACGTGCCGACAGTCTGGACGGCCCGAGGGCCACCGGGCGGCACACGCAGGCCACGCGGAGGCAGGCGCCGCGCCGGCAGGCCGGTGGGCGGGTAACGTCCCCCAGCTGCAGGCCACCAGGCTCTGAGAAGCCACGTGGGGACGGAGATGCCACGCTCGCGAGTGGGAGGACGGAGGAGGTCGTGCCCGTCGGGGGCGGGGCCGCAGAGCGCCCTGCAGCCCTGCCCCTCCTTCCTCTTCAGGGCTGAGCCCCGGAGGTGCAGCGGGACCCAGGGAGGAGTGAGGACACGCCCAGGTGGGCGGAAGCGGAGGACCCCCCCCTTCCAGGGTCACCGGACATGGTCCCTGCGAGACGCGCTCAGGGAGCAGAAAGGACACGGTGAGCAAGGGCCGGCCGCTCCCACGCCTGGTTTCAGAGACCGGCGCCGTGCCGGCAAAGGCCTCGCCCAGGAAACCGGTCACCGGCTCTCGGAGAGAGGAAGAGGGGGCGGGGCGGACGCGTGGGGAGCGTCGCGCACTTGCCTCCCCTGCGTGCTCCGGCGGGGTTCCCCCCCCAACCTTTTGGTGTGCAGGACGGCACCCCCCTAACTGGGCCACACCAGCCAGGGCCACGCTGGTAATTTTTAAAATGCATTTTTCTATTACTTACCTAGAAAGCAAACTATGGCGTTAACAACCAAAAGTTACAGGAACACTGGCTTTTAGGCTAATTGCTTTTCTTAAAATAAAAAACTACCAGCCCTGGCTGGTGGGGCTCAGTGGACTGAGCTCGGGCTCTGTACCAAAGGGTCTCAGGTTCGATTCCCAGTCGGGGCGCAGGCCTGGGTTGCTGGCCAGGTCTCCGGCTCGGTGGGGCACATGAGAGGCAACGTGTCTCTCACACCTGATGTGTGTCTCCTGCTCCTTCTCCCCCCATTCCTCTCGCTCTAAAAATAAACTCTTACGTAAAAAAAATCAATTCAATTTTGCGCAGCAAAGGGAACTCTCGGGGAAACAAAAAGGCACCCAGAGAACGTGGCCTTCACAAATCGTGCGTCTAATCAGGGGCAGTATCCAAACATATCAAGAGCTCGCACCAGCGAATAGCAAAAGCCAAGCGGTCCAAACGAAAAAGGGGGCAGAGGACGCACAGACACCTCTCCCAAGAGGACGCACGGATGGCCGACAGACACACGGAAGGGTGCTCAACGTCGCTGATCATCGGGCGGGGGGGGCACAGTGAAACCACAAGGCCCTCTGACCGCCACCCGGAGCGGCCGCCAGCTGCAGATCAACGAGCGCGCGCCGGTGAGGACGCGGGGGCGGGGCGGCGGGAGGGGGACCCTCACGCGCTGCTGGTGGGAAGGCAGACTGGCCCAGCCCCCGTGGGAAGCAGTATGGAGGGTCCTCAAAAATTAAAAACGGATCTGCTGGACGACCTGCGACCCGACTCTGGACGTCGACCTGAAGGAGATGGAGTCGGAGGCTTGAAGAGAAGAACCGCCCGGTTCACGCAGCGTCACGCACCACGGACCGGACACGGGGCGGCCGAGGCGCCCCCTGGCGCTGGCCGAGGGCGGGCACAGAAAAGGCCGAAGGGGCGCAGTGGGACAGTGGTCAGTCCCTGGGAAGAGGGGCCGCGGCCGCACGCAGCACAGACGGCCCCGAGGGCAGGAGGCCGGCCCCCGCCGGAGGGAGACCAGCGCCCTGCGGGTGAGTCTGGGACGCCGGAGCTGAGAGCCAGCGGACTGGTGGGGCCGGAGGTGGCGAAATGGGTGAGAAGCGCCAAAAAGCACAAACTTCCAGTTACAAGACAGGCAGGTGAGGGACGGCGTGGTGACTGTGCTTCGGGGGGCACCTCGGAGCTGCGAGGGGGACCAGCCTCTCCTGGGGGACCCTGAGGCCTCCTGCGGCACCGGGATTGCCCAGTTTCCCAGCGTGGACAGCGGTGCGCATCCTTCTCAGAGGGCCCTGCTGGCGGCCGTGGAGCCCCACCTGACCGGAGCTGCCGCTGGGCCGGGGGCCAGGGCGGAGAGGTGGTCCCTCCCGCCCTCCCACTCCCACCAGACCTCCCCGAAAACCCTGGCTTGGCCAGCCCAGAGCGTACGGAGCACTGCTTGGTGGAGCACTTCAGTGGGACAGCAAACCTGCCCGTCTGAGCCAGAAACGAGATGCTTCCTTCCAGGTCTTTATTGATCTGAAAAACAGAGCCGACCGGCACGAGCGTGTGTGGCCCTCCGGCGACACGTCTGATGTCTGGTAAGCACAGCCCGGACCTGGCCCCGCCGCCTGCCGGCCAAGCACTGGTGGCCCCAGAGGGCCCCAGCCTAGCCAGAGCCTGCGGGTCAGCCCCTCGCAGACATCTCGACACAGGGCTCACACCGGTCACACCGCCAGCAGGAGCCGGACAGCCGCCAGGGTTCCGTCCAGCACGGGGGACACTCGGAGCACGTGTTAGAAGTCAAATAGCGGCATGGGCCCCGCGTGAGCCCACCGGGAGGCCATGCGCCCGTCCTCCCTGGGGACGCGAGTCCACGGAGCTGGGGACCAGCAGGAGGCCGATGCCACCCCCACCCACTTCCCACCCTCTGGTCTGGGAGCCGAGACACGCACCATGGGCTTGAAGGTGACGAGCACTTCGCAGGACATGCCAGCTGACATGGGGCCGGGGGGGTCGAAGCTGCAAGCACAAGGACACGCGGCACATCCGTGGTCCCGTCTCTCCCAGAGGTGGCTGCTCCCGGCGCCGCTCGGGCCGCACGGCCCCCGGCAGGGAGGCCCTGCCGAGTGGCCCCTGCCTGCCCACAGCGGCTGGGCCGGCGGCCCCTCCCACTGGTCCGCGCGCTGCGCCCCACCGGTCCCTGGGCCCAGCCCACAGGGGCCCTGCAGCGACATCCAGGTGGGTGGGTGGGTGGATGACGGAAGGGAGGAAGGAAGGCGTGGACAGGCAAAGTCCCCAGGGGCCGGAGCCCGCAGCAGGGGCAGCCGTGGCCACAGTTGCCATGGGGACGTGCCAGACCCGGGGCCAGGCCGAGGGCCGGGAGCTTTAGTACCAATGTGAGGGGTGGGTGCTGGGGAGGGAGCCCCAAGTTCAAGGATGAGCTCCGCAGGGAGATGTGGAGGGGGTCAGGGGTCTGGACCCGGGGCCGGGGCGCTCCCCAGAGGAGCCGGCACAGCAGGGCCGGGGCGGGGCCCTGAGCTGCAGGGGGCAGCATCACTGACTGAACACAAGGCCACAGCCTGGGGAGGGGACCGGACGCTGGGGAAACGCCAGCTGGTTCGAGAAAGGACTTAGGACTTCTGGAAACCAGAAGCACGGCGCCCGAAGGCGCAGACTTGGCGAGCAGCCAGAGCAGCCAGAGCAGCCAGCCGCTGGGTGCGGCTGGGGTGAGGGTGCGTGGAGGGAGCCGGAACAGTGCTTGGGCACCTGCGCGTCCAGGGAAGGGTGGGGCGGAGGGCTCTGGCCCGAGGGACGGAGGGCAGCGCCATGACACAGGGAGAGAGCCCTCGCAGGAGGGACGGCTTTGCGACCCTGAGTCCCAGGGAAGCCGGCGGAACAGAGGAAGCCCCACGAGGCCCGGCTCCGGGCGGCTGGCCGGTGGGGGGTGGGGGTGGGGCAGGGAGAAACGGGGGCGGCGCCCGGCCGGCGGCAGCAACAGAGACCCCGGGGCGGGGCGCGAGCCCCAGGGGGCGACCGCAGCTGCGGCCGGCGGGCGGGACTGGCCTGGGATCCCTGCGCGGTCCCCGCCCCTCCCCGCCCGCGCCCTCTCACTGGATGTGGATGAAGTCCCGGAGGTGCTCGTCCACGCCCTCCAGCTTGCAGTAGTTGATGGTGTAGGTGGTGTTTATCAGCGTCATCTTCTTCTTGTACACTTTGCCGACGTCAAAGTCCTGGAGGGACCAGCGAGACCGTCACCCAAGATCCCCTGGGGCCGCGTCGGCGGGGTGGCCCGGCGCCGCCCAGAAGGTGGTTCGCGGATGGCGACACCTGGGGAAGGCTGCCCCTCTGCGGGGCGTGTGGGGCGTGTGCCCGGCTGGTGGAGTCTGAGGCTGGAAGCAGCTTCTTGGGGACCAGAGCTGGCAGCTGGGCGGGGGGGGGGGAGCGGGGGGCAGGGGGTGCTGGGCGGCACCCCGGGGCCCACAGGCCCTCCCGGCTCTCACTCACTGCAACACAGCCCCTGGGAAGGCCCGCCCCCAAGGAAAGGATCTGGTCGCCCTCAGCACCGGGCAAGGACAGTGGTGCTGTTAGTCCCCTGCCCCTGCCACGGACCCGGACCCCAGGCGGGCTCACCTTGAAGTGGATGACCTTGGGCTTGCTGTTGAAGGGGCAACCTTTGAACTCGCGCCCCGACACCACCTGCCTGCGGATGATCCCGCTTCGCAGCCGCTCCATGGTGCGGGCCAGGATGTCCTTGTCCATCTTGGTCCCCCCGACGGGCTTTTGGTCCACGTCCTCTTTGGGCATCTGGGGATCACAGGGACAGCGGCCCGTGCTGGAGAGTGAGGCCTGGCAGGTGGGGGGCACAGGGCCAGGGGAGGGAGACAGGAGCGATCGGCGCAGCCGGGCCAGGAAGACCTGGGCCGCGCCCACACGGGGGCAGAGAGCTACCCAGGAGGCCTCGCTGCAGGGAGAGAGAGAGAGAACCCAGAGCCAGCCAGGGGCCCAGCAGCTGCCCCAGAGGTGCCCGCCGGGCGGGGAAGGGTCTGTATGGTAAAATCAGCCGACGAACAGTCTTCACGCAGCTTTGCAGGAAGCGGCACTCCCTCCGGGAGCGCAGACCCGGGGCCTCCACGCCAGTGACTCGAGCCGTTCCGAGGCCTGCCTCCCCGAAAGTCCTGTGGGTCCACTCTGGGTCCCGGCTAGGTCAGCAGGAGCTGATGCTGGCCAAGGCGCTGGGTGTGCTGCGGCTCCCCCATCCCGGTCCTCAGGGGCTCGCCCCCCGCCCCCGGGCCCTGGCTGGAGCCCGGCCATCCCGTTCTCAGGCCTGGCCAGCCAGGCTTCCCCGGAAGCAGCAGCACCGATGTGGATTCGCCCTGACCGCGACAGGGGCCGGCCTGCTCGCAGGCCAAGGGTGGGTGAGGCCTGGCCGTCGCCGGCTGCTGCAGGGCAGCTGTCTTGTGGGTGCCCGGGACGCTGGCTAATTTCTGGGCTCGAGGAGCTGCGTCTGCTCCTGTAGAGTCAGGGTGCCCAGCACCCCGGATGGCCAGTGTGCCTTGAGAAAGGTTGTCAGAGAAAGTCGAGAACTTGTGCCTTTTCCTGGAAACACGTTTACCAAAGACTAAGCAGAACGAAACTAGGAACCGTCCCACCCTTGCGTCCCCTGACCTCGTCCCTGCCCGTGTGGCCGCCCAACGAGGCAGCGTGGAGCGTCTGGGATCCTGGCATGCACATGGCTTCCCGGAAGGCTCTTGGGGGAAACCGGTTTGGGGGAGGGAGGCAGCTGGGCAGCGAGGAGAACCCTCAGAGCAGCAGCCTCGGGCCAGGCCACGACGAGGGTGCTGGGCCCGGGAGGACACTTGGGGGACGGGGGCAGGTGGGGAGACGGCCCGGTAGCCAGCGGCAGTGACCCGGAAGCACAAGAGCGGGTACCTGGTGCAGCTCGTGGTCCTTGTCCCAAAGCCCGGGGATCTCCGGCTCGGCCAGGGTGTCCTCCTCGCAGCTGGCGCTCCCGGGGAGCCCCTGGACGGACTCGCTGGAGATGCTTTGCACCAGGTGGGAGGGGTCGGGGCGGAGAGCGCTGTCGTCCTGGTCAGGGACAGGGACAGAGGTGGACTGCACCAGCAAGGAGGAAAGGGAGCGCCCTCCCTTCCCGGAGGCCAGGGCACACACGGCTCGCTAAGTTCTCCATTTAAAACACAAGTATCCTTGTACACTGTTGCACACCCTTCCCCAGCGCCCGCAAAGGCAGCCTCTTGTTGATGGCTGTGACCCTCAGGGGAATGGCGTCTCCGGTTGTCCCTGAAAACACCCCACTGGGAACAGCCCTCACGGCCAAGGGGACGGAGTGCGGGGCCCACGCCAGAGCTGGGACGCCAGAGGGAAGTCGGGATAACGGATGGGCTCCCAGGGAAACAGGGCAGGGGTGGCTCCGGGCAGCAGCTGGTCGGAGGCTGGAGAGGGGACGAGGGCAGGTGACTGGGAACTGAGCCCCGGGCCTGGGGAAGACCTGAGATGCAGTGCAGACCCCACAGGGCGGGGCGCTCCTGGCAGCCTGCTGGGGCGGGAGGAGGAGTGGGAGGAGGACGACTAAGAGGGAAGTGGCCGGCCCGGGGGGGGGGGGGGGCGGGGGGCTCGGAGCCTTTGGTCACAGGTGACACCGCACTGGGGTGAGCGGGGCGCAAACCTGACCCTGGCCCTGGCCCATGGCTGCCCTTTGGTCTTGACCTGCTGACTGGGGACAGGTGAGGTGGCCTGAGTCAGTAGCTCCCCTGGCTGATGAGGTGCAATGACGCACGACTTGTCCCCTGCACCTGAGCTGTCACCCAGACAGGCCAGCTTCCAGGCGGACACCATGTGCCCCCCGCCCCCGGCCCTGACACCACCCAGTGTCCCTCAGAGGGAGCCGAGGGGCGTGGGGCGGGGGCGCACTGGAACACACCGGCCCCCGCTGGGGCTGCCGGGCGGGGACAGGAGGCTGCTGAGGGTTCCTGGAGTCCCTCTACGGGGGTGAGCCCGTGCCTGCTCACCACCAGGCAGCAGGGGGTGCCGGGGTCCCTCCCCTCGCTGAGGTCGGCGATGTAGTCCCACGTCTTGTCTCGCAGGGTCGGCCGGACCGCGGCTGCGGCTGGAGGACGCAGCCTCCTCCGCCTGCTCTTCTCAGCCAGCTCCTTCAAGATCCGACTCACGATCTCCTGCTTCCTGAGCCTCTGCTCCTCCTCAAAGGCGCTGGGAGGACACCTCGTGCTGAGAGCAGGCGCGCAGCCCCTGGGCCCCGCAGCTGGCCTGCTGCTCGCGGGCCGGGCCCCCCCCCAGCCCTTCCCGAGCGCAGGCTGGCCCAGCCGGTGCCGTGTGCCCCTCGCCCCCGCCCTGCCCCTGGGTGCCCGGGGCGTGAACCTGCGCCCAGTCCAGCTCCGACAGTAAACCCTGGCCCTTCACGAGCAGCCCCTGCTCCTGGGGTCCAGGCTGGTGGCCGGGGTGCCCCGCCGCAGCACCGGGGTGAGGCCACTCCTTCCCTCCCTCAGCTGCTCCTCTGGGCCTCTCCTGGGTGCCAGGCCTGCCCCAGACTAAGGGACTCAGAGGATGCTCCACCAGGGTGACCCTCAGGGCCCCACACCTCCCCGAGACTCCCAGCGAGGGGGCCAGGAGGCCACGCCTGGCCAGACCCTCACGGCGCGCCTCTGGGGGAGTGGGGGTGGGGACTAGGAGTGGGGGAAGGTCGGCTGCCACAGGACTGGAGAGGGGGTGGGCAGACCTGGGCCTAGGGTCTGAGGAAGCCACTCCTGGGCGAGGCCTGCGGGGGCCCACACCTCTCAGGGCAGGGTGCCACCTGGGGAGCTGTGTACAGGGACCTGCAGGGCCAAGGGGGGGCCTCGGAGCGAATCACAGGGGTGCGGGCTGAGCTGAGAAGGCAGCCCCAAGCTCTGCTTTGGGGGCACCAGAGGGTGATGCCCGAGCCAGGCAGCTGGCAGTGTGGGAGCAAGGAGGGGCCCGCAGCAGCTCCTGAGGAAGCAGGCCGGGACCCTGAGGGTCGGTGCCAGGGGCAAGGGGGCCCACGGTAACTACGCCCTGAGGCCTGCAACAGGTCCTGCCTAATTGGGCGAGGTGAGGGGCCGGGGTCTGGAAAGGGCCGTGTGGGGGGAGGGGCTTGGCAGGAATAAGGGGGGGCTGAAGCCCTGTGGCTGCACCCTGCAGGCCTATCCTGGGAGGCCCAAGGACAGATGGGCACCCTTGCCCCACCACAGGCACCCCCCGCCCCCCCAGGATCCGCCGCACCAGGCAGGCAGCCTCTGTGCCCTCACCGGTTCTGGGCCTCCAGCTCCTGGCGCCGCTGTTGATGGAAAAGGTGCTTGAAAGCATCCCCACCCTGGGCCAGAATTGCCTGCTTCTCAGCCTGGGTCCTTTGCTCAGCCAGCTCTGCCTTGGCCTGACCCCACGCCTGAAACTTCCGGAGGGTTTCCTTGGGGACAGAAAACACCGAGGTCACAGTCCCAGCACGCAGGCACACCGGAGGCCTCCCCGCCTGAGCCCGCAGGGAGGCCAGAGCCTGCGGTCCCTGGGGCTGGGACGGGCCCGCTCCCCTCCGCTCCCCCGCTCCCCCCGGCCGCCTTCGTGCGGGCCGGCCCCCCTTCCCATCTCGGCTCCCATCCTGGCCGGCTGCACAGCCTCGGGCCCCCGGGAGGCCATTTCCTCCAGGAAGACCCCGAGCCCATGGGACCTTGCCTTCCTTCTTCCCACGGGACGCGGTCCCACAGGCACGGGACCACTGTTCCCCTCCCGCCCCTCCCTGGGCCTGGCCAGGAGCCGGGGTGGGTGCTCTGTATGTCCCCACGGAGCGACCAAGTCTCTCGAGAAGCAGACTCGGTCAGGAGGCACTTCCGAGGAGCAGGGTGCGCAAGGGTGGGTGGGCTGCTGCCTGCGCAGGCTGAGTTGGGGCCCTGAGGGGCGAGGCGGCCCCACCGGGAGGGGGGGGGTGGGGGCGGGGTGGGGAGGGCGCCTACCCGGTTGGCGGTGATGCTGGTCTTCAGGGCCAGCACGGCGTCCATGCGGCGCCTCAGGTGCTCGCGGGTCTGCGCCTCCTGCTCCTGCTCCCGCTCCCGCACCCTGGGGGAGGGGCACTGTGAGCTGGGTCCTGCCCCCCCGGGGAAACCGGCCGGAGGACGCTGGAGGGTGTGGACAAAGCGTGGCTGAAGCCCGGGCTTCATGCGTCCTGTGGTCCTGCTTGGGACACGCCAGGCAAGCAGCCCAACGCCAAACACCCGGGTTTCTTATTCCTTGACAGTAATGTGACTTGGTGGCAAACGAGGGCGGGGGACCCGGGCGCTCAGACCCCCTGCACCCCCCGGCACGCGGACCTTCCCAAGGAGGCCTTCAGGAACTTCACCGCTGCCCTGTGGTTCTTCCGGGCGTCGTCCAGCAGCTTCTGGTGGCGGAGCCCGTTCTCCCGCTGCAGGTGCAGCGCCTTCCTGCGGGCCGCACACAGCACTGACCCCCGGCTCGAGCCCCCCCGCCCCCCTGCCCCCAAGGGAACAGCGCCTGCTGTCCCCGGTGACGCAGGGCAAACGGGGCCCCTCAGGCAGCAGGTCCGTGGCCGCCTGGGGAGCCCCGGAGGGGTTGGGGGAGCCCGGGACCAGGACCAGGACCAAGACCACATGGGTGAGGGCCCAGGGGGCCCGGGGACCCGCAGAGGCGGCAGCAGGGTGTGGCCAGGGTTGCCCGAGGCAGAGGCGGCATGGGGTGGGGGGCCTGCTGGCTTCCAGACGGCCCCTGGATAAAGGTGGAGCCAAGCGCTGGGGGGAAAGTCTGGGAACGGAGGGGGCACACACCCAGGCTGACACGCAGGGGCCAGAGGGGGACGCACACCCTTTGGGTGGGGGCGCTGGGTCCCACGGCCTGTGACACACGCGGGGATGCTCGTCCTGCCCAGAGGCAGGGGACGGGGACCGGCACGGGCAGGGACTAAGCCTCAGAGGCGCGGGCAGCCGGAGTGGGGGATGGGGCGCGGGGCGGGTGTCTGGACAGGAAAAGCAGCATGAGGTCCCGGAGGGGGGGCTGCAGCCAGGGCCTCTGGGGAGGGGCAGGGCTGTGGTGGGCGGGACCCCAGACCGGGCAGGAGGCCAAGGAAGAGGGGAGGCCAGGTCTGCAGGTCCCGGCCACCCACCTGGCCCTCAGCAGCCGGTTCCTCTCCGCCTTCCTCTCCGCCGCCTCCTCCCTGCGCAGCTGCTCGGCCGCCTGCGCCTGCTGGCGCTCCCTGGCGGCCTCCACCTCCTCGCCGGCCGACTTCCACTCGGCCTCCAGCTGGCCCTCCCGGATCTCCATGTGCCACAGCGCGCTCCTGCCGCGGGAAAGGCATTTCTCTTTACGTTGGCAAAGGGGCTGGCGACCTGTGCCACCCACCCCGGGGACCTGGGAGCGCCAGGGCACCCTGCCCCACGAGTGGCCTCGGGCACCTCTGACGGGTCAGCGCCTCCTCCGAGTCCGCCGGGCCTGCGGTCGCTGGAGACGAGGCCCGCCCACCCCGCGCACGGCCGCCCGCCCCTGCCTCCGCCGCCCGAGCCCAGCCCGGTGGAAGGGGGTTCTCCACTTCTCAAGCGTCCAGGGGCCCGCGGGGAGGCACTGCCTCTGGAAGGGGGCTGGGAGCCACAAGCAGGGGGAGGGGATGGGCCAGGGCCACGGGGCAGAAGCCAGGAGCGGGGGCAGGGAGCGAGCGCAGGGTCTCCACACGGATGGACGGACGGACGGACGGGAGCGGCCCCTGCACTCACTCGCTCTCCCTCAGCACGGCCCTGATCTTCGACTGCAGGTCCCTCTCGTTCTGCAGCTCGGTGGCCAGGCGCCTGGACGCGGCCTGGAGGCGGCCCACAGCGGCACTGAGAGCCACGGCGACGGGTGGCGGGGGGACGGTGGGGAACGACGTGTCAGAGCCCGAGTCCCGGGGGGCCAGCCCCTGCGTGCCGCTCCAGGACAAGGGCCCGCCCCCCCCGGGAGGCAGCCCCCCGGAGCCGAGGGCCCCCCAGGTTTGGGGCCGGGAAGCGCCCGCCACGCTCGGCGAGCGGCTGGAAGCAGCCCAGTGGCCAAACAGCCACGGAGACACCGTGTGGGTTGCAAGTTCTCCCGCTTTACTCGCTCCTCCCGCCACCCCTCCGGGAGCTGCGCCGCCCCCTGGACCGGTTCGGATCCCAGGCAGGGCCGCTGCCATCTGGGGGGTGGGGGGGCCGCCCCACGGGGCCTCCTCACCGGGGCAAAGCCAGCCCCGGGGTCACCCCCGCCCCTCCCTGCGCTGCCCCCAGGACGCCCGCCCCTCTCCCTGGGCGGCTCCACTGGGTTTCACGTTCTCACGACCCAGAAAGTTCTTTCCCCATCACGGCACGGCAGCTTGTTTTTGTCACCGGGACCCAGCCGGGAGGTCACTTCCTCAGGGAGCCCTCCCCTGGCCACCTGCTTCCAAGTGACCAACTCTCCTGGCCTCGCAGCTGCTGGCCTCCAGTCCTCGTGACCAGTGGGCGGTGGCTGTCCCCTCTGGGTCGTGTCCCTCTCTCACACTCAGCGGGAGGCTTGTCTCTCCCCCGCCGGCCGCCCGCCCGCCCGCAGAGCGCGGACCTACACGTTGTGGGCCTCTCTCTCCACGGCCGTCTCAGCCGCCACGCTCTCCTGCTCCTTGGCGATGAGGTCCATGCGCCGGCAGCAGGCACGCAGCTCCTCCCTGGGGGTGAAGCCAGAATCTGGGGAGATGGTCTGGAACCCGGCCCTGGCCTGCTCCGCCCCCGCCGGCCCCAGGAGCCCCAGCCGCCCCCACTGCCTCAGCGTCAGGAGGAGGCCAGGGCCGGTGGCTGCGGTCATGCCTTCTCCCCCAGGGCTTTCTCTGACCGTCAGCCACGCATGCAGGGTCTCGTCCATTTTCTGAAAACCTGCCGGGGGTCCACCCACGTGACCTGCACCCAAATGGGGGCGACCGTGAACCGGCACGAACAGGAGCTCAGGCCCTGAAGAGCCCCCGGGAGGCCTGGGGGGCACAGGGGACACTGCCTGTGCCTCGTCAGGGGTTCAGAACACAGACCGTGGGACAGGCAGACCGACGTGGGGCCTGGGCCTGCCCCCTCGGTCACAACAGCGGGGCACGGCTTGCAGCGCCGGCTCGGAAAGGCGTCTGGGGACAGCGGGAGCTGGCTGTCCGAGGCCCTGACGGCGTTCCGGGGTGGGGTGCGTGGCACTGAGGCCACACAGGGCCACACCTGGGACTTTAGGGGCCGCTGAAGTGTTCAGGAGTCGAGAGCCGTGATGTCTGCAAGTTGCGTTCACGCAACGTAGCAAAGAACCACCACAGCTCCCGGGCACGGCGGTCAGAGGTGGCCAGCGACATGGGGGGGCGGCCCGTGGGGGGGCCGCGCGACCTGTTTCCAGCTTTCCCGAGCTTCCACGTGGGGGCCGCCGCTGACCGGGCAGGGAGGAGACCGGGGGCACGCTGCCGCAGCGCCAGCCGCGTCCTACCCCCCGCCCCGGCTCACCTGGCCTTCTGAATGGCGAGCTCCTCGTCTGCCCGCCGCTTGGCCAGGCGGCCCAGCTCCCTCCGCAGCAGAGGGGCCCGGGACCCGGCCCAGGCCGCTGCCGTCCCCCTGGTGTCGGCTCCGGCTCTCTGCGCTCTCCTGGGACTGGCACGGAAAGGACGCCCCGTGTGCCCCGGCCCCCGGCCGGCCCCACCCCGGGGCCCGGGGCTCAGGGGGCACAGCAGCTGCCCGCCTGCCCGCCCGCCCACGGTCATTACCGACAGTCCTCCGCGTCAGCCTGGGCCTCAGCTTCCTGAGCAGGCGCTTCAGCCCTGAACTCCAGGTCCTCCCATCCATCGCTTTCTAGAAACCAAGGTGACAGGTTAAAAAAAAAAAAAAAAAAGGCAGATCGCGAAATTTAAAACTGAAACTCAAGGATAACTCTCGACAAGCTCAAACTTGGGCACCAATGGCGATGGCATCCCAGAGCGGTGGTTCTCAAAGAGTGGTCCAAGGAACCCCGGGGGGGGGTCCCTAGAACACTTTCAGGGGGTCTGAAGAGTCAGAACTATTTTCACGACAACGCAGAGTGTCGTTTGGCTTTTCCGCCCTCGTTTCGCGAGCACACAGTTTTCCAGAGGACACGCGACCTGTGACTTCACAGCAGGTGCGGGAACCCTGTCTTCTGCTGGACCAGACTCTCTTTGTTCCACGTAACAGGTTCGTTATCGCGGCTTCAGGTGCGTTAACGAAAGTCTTGCCAGCAACATGGGAAGCCACAGCCCGGGCAGGCGAAGCTCCTCGGGCCTTCGGGGTCCTGCCAGCCCGCAGAGGTCCGCCCCGGACAGCAGCTGGAGGGCGTGTTGGGCGCCGTGGGAGCAGTTGGAGGGGCGCTCAGAGGCCCCGATGCACGGTCACAGGAGCAGGGGGGAGACAGCGGGCCAGAGAGGCGCCATGCTGAGCAGGCCGCGCGCGGAGAGTGGGCCAGGAAGCCGCGTTGTCCCCAGGGCCCATCGGGAGCACCAGGGGGCTCATCTGAGAAAACCCTCAGAGACTAAAAACACATCGGCCCGGTGGGGCCCAGTGGGGTGGACGTGAGCCTGAAGAGCTGAAGGTCACTGGTTCAATTCCTGGTCAGCGCACAGGGCTGGGTTGAGGGCCCGGTCCCCGGTCGGGTGCACACGCGAGGCAAACGATCGATGCTTCGCTCCTTCTCTCTCCCTCCCTTCCCCTCTCTCTAAAGATAAATAAAATCTTTTTTAAAAATCTAAAAGCCTCCAGAAAAAAAAAAACAGGTCGCGCTCAAAGGGTCGGGATGAAAACAGCGTCCGGGTCCTCCACAGAGGGGCTGGAGAGTGACCCCTGCGGGGCCGCGTCCCAGGTTCCCAGCCTTTCGGCGGGACAGACGCCGCGTGTCAGAGACGCCGGCGCTCAGAAGAGGGGACACGAAGGAGCGCCCGACCGCCCTCCGCCCTCCGTGGGCGGGGCCGCATGCGCGAGGGCGGGACACCGACCTGCAGCGCCCTCTTCCCCACGTGGGGCCTGGTCCGGACGCCCCGCCTCCGGGCGCAGACACGCCCCTTCTTCCATCTCGGGAGGCAGGAATTAGCTAGAAAAGAATTACGAAATATAGATGAGCAAGCGCGTACATTATTAAAAAATAACCTGCGCGACCGGATTTCACAAGAATTAACAACTTCTCTCGTACGGAGTCCTCACGAAGAGGAACGGACAAGCCTCGGACTGGAGGAAACACCCTCAGCGTGGGTGTGAGACACCACGGGGTGCGGGTCCGGGACCCGCAAGGACCCCTGACACCCACGAAGACAGCCACATGCCCACCGAGGGGCAAGCCACGGGGAACGGGCGCTGAGGAGGCGCCGGTGAAACTGCGATGCCCACCGTCACCCGGGGGATGCGAGTCAGACCACGCACGGGAGCCACCACCACGCGCTACGAGAACGCTGGGGTCAGAACCGCCGAGGGGGCGCAGCGTGGGCCCGCTCGCAGAGTGGCCGGGCGCTCCCACGCGGCTGCTGGGGCACCACAGGCAGCTGCTCGGAAACCCACGCGAACCACAGACCCAGCAGGCCCGCGAGCGGCTACTGCTTACCAAAGGGAGTTCACAAAAGGTAACTGCCAACAGCAACCAAGGCTCAACCCCAAGAGGAGGGTGTCCTCATCCCACATGCAGGGCGCACCTCGGGTACCCAGCTTGGGTGATGGGGGAGGCTGTGCCACTGGACCCTACAGGACACCTACTACATTAGGCCACGCTAGAAAGACACGGAGTCAAAGCAGCTCTGCCTAATACATAGAAACAAACACAGGGAGGCTGCCAAAATGAAGAGACAAAGAAACATGGCCCAGATGAAAGAACAGCTCAAAACTCCAGAAAAAGAGCTAAACAAATTGGAGATAAGCAATCTATCTCTTGCAGGGTTCAAGACACTGGTTATAAGGATGCTCAAGGAACTTTGTGAGGACCTTGGCAGCATAAAAAAGATCCAGTCAGAAATGAAGGACACGCTAATTGAAATAAAGAACAATTTACAGGGAAACAACAGTAGAATGGATGAAGCCAAGAATCAATGATTTGGAACAAAAGGAAGCAAAAAACAACCAATTAGAACAACAAGAAGTAAAAAGAGTCCAAAAAAACGAGGATAGTATAAGCAGCCTCTGGGACAACTCAAGCGTTCCAATGTTTGCATCATAGGGCAGCCAGAAGGAGAAGAGGAAGAGCAAGAAATGGGAAATCTATTTGAAAAAATAATGATCGAAAACCAAATTCCCTAATTTGGTGAAGGAAATAGACATACAAATCCAGGAAGCACAGAGAGTCCCAAACAAGACAGATGCAAAGAGGCCCACTCCGAGACACATCGTAATTAAAATGCCCAAAGGTTACAGGTAAAGAGAGAATCTTAAAAGCAGCGAGAGAAAAGAAGTTAGTCACCTACAGGGGAGTCCCCATCAGCCTGTCAGCTGCTTTCTCAAAAGAAACTTTGCAGACTAGAAGCGACTGGCAAGAAATATTCCAAGTCATGAAAGGGAAGGACCTACAGCCAAGATTGCTCCACCCAGCAAAGCTGTCATTTAGAATGGAAGGGCAGATAGAGTGCTTCCCAGACAAGAAAAAACTAAGGGAGTTCTTTATCACCAAACCATTATTATGTGAAATGTTAAAGGGACTTATTTAAGAAAAAGAAGATAATCAAAATTATGAATGATAAAAAGACAAAAATACAAATCTATCAACAACGGAATCTAAAACACAAATCAAGCAAACAAGGACAGAGAGAGAGTCAGGGACACGGAGCGGGTTTGCAGGTGGCCAGTCGGGAGGAGGGCAGGGGGATGGGGGAGGAGGGGGGGATCGAGCAGCACAAACAGGTGGTCCCGGAACAGCCGTGCGGATGCGCAGTGCATCACGGGAAATGGGGCGGCCAGAGAACCTACACGTCTGACCCCCGGATGTGAACAAGGGTGGGCGCATGGCCTGAGGGCGTGGGGGGGGCGCTGGGTGAGGGGAGAAAAGGGGGAAAAATGGAACAACTCTAACAGCATCATCGATAAAACGTAATTTTGAAAAAAGTTCACAAAAGCACCGTTGCAGAGTTTTATAGCAACCGACTGACGGCAGCCCCAGCGGTCCGTCCGTCTCATGAGAACCGAGGAGCACGTCACGGTGCGCCCCCACAGTGGAACCACACTCAGTGACGATGGGAAGGAGTGAGACCTGACACTATGTGCACAGGGCCCCGAGACATCGTGTCAAAGGAAGGAGGTCGGACCCCAGAGAGCGCGCACGGGGCCCAAATGCGGGCGGGAGACTCAGCGGGACGGGACGCAGGCCCCGGGTGCTGGGCTGGAGGCAGGGCTGGGGCGGGGACCCAGCAGGCGGGCCTGAAGGTGCGTGCAGCTGTCACCGCACGCGAGACGCAGGTGCGTTCCGGCCCGTGAGCGGAAGAACTCTCGTGGGGGCAGTCACAAAGTTTCAGAGCGCCCATCACACTCTTCACGTCGGGAACGCTGGGAGCTCGCCCGGGGGAGCTCGGCACGAAGGGTCACCCTAAACACTGAAGTCACGTCTGAGACGCTGCTGCTGCTGCTGCTGACAAGTCCGTGTCCTGGTGCTTCATTTAGAAATTGCTTCAGGGTACGTCCCTGAAAAGGGTGTTCAAAGCCCGATAATGCCTCCCAGGAACATCATCAATGATTCAATGCCATCATTAACTTTTACAGAGAAACAAATGTGCATTCAAGTCCCACGAGGCAGAAGTTGAGAGCAGCTTGCAAAATACCAACAAGGTCCCTTCCCCGTGGGGTGCCTGTCCCCCTACGAATGCAGGAGTGGCAGGGCCCCGAAGTCCCACAAGGCCATGTGTTCAAAGCCACTCAGCTCTGTGCTTGGGAATCCCAGGTGCTCACCACTCGGAGCTTGGTCGACGCCCCAGCAGACGACGACAGAACTGCACAGGTAGGTGCACAGTCCTATTCAACGCCCCGCCCCCCGCCCACCGAACATCCGGTTTGGACCACAGTTCCAGATCCGGGGCCTCTGACCCGGCTGCACCCTTACTAAACGGCGGTGGGGGACTCGATTACTTTGCGATGTGACTGACCAAGGACAGGGAAATGGAAGGGGAAACGGTTTCAACACCACACGTGGGGAGCAGGGGACACCCGGAAACCTGCCCGCAGGCGGTGCTGCCCCAGCCACAGGCAGAGCCCCCTGTCCCCCCCAAACCCTGACCCTGAAATAGGGTCAACGACAAATTTGCTGAACGTGCTTGAGAGAAGCAGCTGGAATTCCCACTTTGGTCATGCGTCTGGCCAGCTGCCAACTACCACGCTGAAAACAGCCAAAAATGCTGGATAGAGCCGTATGTGAATCGCCTCAAGAACCTTGAAAATTTGACAAGAAATTATCAGGTCAAAATCTAAGTGAAGGCAAGAATATAAACAGATTGAATGGCCAAGCTAAAGAAAAACGGAGCTGGATTAAAAAACAGTAACGAAAAATCTAACTCTCCTACGTAAAAAGAGACGCCTAAAGATGCACAGACGCACCGCATCGTGCTGGTCCGGAAAAGGCTCGCCGTCGAGAGGCGGGAGCGGGAAGCTGGTGGAGTCACCGAGAAAGAGAATGGCTTGGGCAAGAGGCGCTACCAGGACCCCGCCAACCCGCGTGGCCCCAGACTGGACCCTGGGGCTTTCCTGACGTCATGGCAGCAGCTGGCAAACACGCCTGACTTGGGCTGAGGGTGAGATGCAGGGACGCGCCCGGCCCCGCTCCTGCCGGGCGGGCACGCTGAGGTTACACTGGGGAATGTCCTCGTGTGTAGGAAATACTCCCCCCAGGACCTGGGGGTAACAGGCCGCCACGCAGGCAACCATGAAAAGTTTCAGGAGAAGGCTATTTTTGTGCTGAACTTTTATGTAGATCTGGGACAGCTTCGAGAGAATTAAAAAAAGAATGCATACGGCAGATCATTTACATGAAGCTTTCACGCAGGCGGAGGTGGACGACGTCATTCGGGGCCACAGGGGTGGGGGTACAACTACAGAGCAACGGGGAACCGGAGCCTCGGAAGTCAGCCTGCGGTCCCCGGGACAGGCCTGCGAGTGGCAGGGGCGGGCGGGCTGTGTCTCGGGTTGCAGACAAGGTTCCACTTCTCGACTGGGGTAGCGGCTACTGCTGTTCGCTCTACGGCCGGTCCCTGCACCGCACACCGCAAAGTCCGCACCGCGCGTCTGCAGCGCCTCTGCCAGAGCAGCCCGCTCCTTCGTCGCTCCGTGTCCGGCTCCCGGTCGCTGTTCAAGGACTGTTTGCCAGGCACGGAAATGGGAGCGGAAAGGAGTGTTCGCGCGGGGAAAACGCAGCGGTAAAGACCTATCCACGTCCCAAAACGGGTTGTGCATTTAAACCAACTTGGGTGACTCCGGAATCATCAGTTATCATCAGGTGGCCCTCGCTTTCGCCTGCCCAAACTCTCGGGGTGCCACCTTACCAGCTGGGCTGAGCTCCGCTCAGTAGTTCCCGGAAACGCGATGCGAAAACGCGCGGCTCCGCGCAATGCCCAGGGCAGCACCCGCGCCCGGGGCTTCTGCAAGCCAACCCGCGAAGGTGTCGGTCTGAGCCTGGGGGGCGGCCACAGTCCCGGTGCCCAGCCCTAGGCTCCGGGCAAATGGACCCCCTTCCCGGCCGACCCGCTGAGGTCTGGGGGGGACGGGATCTGCGCGGCGAAAATCGCGACCCCCACCCTCACGACAGCTCCCCCGGCAGCACCGGCCCCCTCGCCGTTGCTCTGCAAGCAGCTCGCAGCGCGGTTTGGGGCGGCAGCTCCATAGCAACGGACGGCTCCAAGGGAGAGGGAGGTGCTCGCGCCGCGCAGCCCCCCACCAGCCAATGGCTCGGCCCAACCGCCGCGCCGCTCCCCTGCTCGCAGGTGGTTTGTTCCCGCGCGGGCGCCCCCAGGCTGGGGCCGTGTGTGGCTGAGTTGGCGCGGCGTGCGCCGGGGAGCACGGGAAGCTGACAGCCGCTGCCCCGCGGTTGTCGCGGGCTCCGGCTCTGCACCCCACGTGGAGGCCAAGGCCAGGGGGTGGAGGACCCGGCGTGCCCGGGCCACCAAGCTGTCGCAGAGGAGCCCAGGGCTGCTCAGTGGCCTGGACGTCCTGCCAGCTTCTCTGAGGGTTTGGCCCAAACCGGTCAAAGCTCCAGTTAGTTGCTAAGTTGAGCAGTTGGAGAGCTGAGCAATAGAATCGGAGAGTTGAGCAATAAAATCAGGACTCCCCACTTCTCTAAGGAGGGTGATGGGGCTGTCAGCCAACGGCTGTTGGTGTCAATTCAGCACTAACGAGAGCCCCCAGTTTGGGGTGCAGTGGAGAAAGAAACTAAGTGCGAACAGCTCCATCATGAAGCAACACAGCTAGAACACAGGCCGGCCTAGGCGAGGCCACTTCTTAGCTCTGGTGGCCCCACCTGGCCCACCCCATCTGCCCTGAGCTCCCTGCTCTGTCCTGTTGGCGGTTCAGCTCCGCCACAGGAAACACACCTAGCCCGGGAACGCAGGAGGCTTCTCCAGACCCCGCCCGCCCCGCCAGTGGGCACCTGTGGCCAGAAGTCCCCTCCCCTGGTCTCTGATTGGTCAATCCTCATGCAAATGAGGACTCAAAATATTGTAGTTTGATTGGTTCAAAAGGCACTGTCCTCATTGGGCAGAGTGGAACCACTCTGCTGGGTGGTGAAGATACTGATTGGTAAGAGGTTATGGCTACCCAGCTCTGATTGGATGGGGAAAGCCTCCATCCTATTGGTTGAAACAGGATTCCAGGAAATCCTTTATAAGGCCTGCTCAGAGGCTAGAAACACAGGGAAGGCAGGGGCTCAGTGCAGGCTGCTCCCTGCTGCGCAGTTTGCACGAGAGGCCCCTGAGCAGAGATGGCTGCTAGGCTGTCCTTCACAAAATAGAATAAAATTGAGCCCAGGCCACCAGGAGCCGCTCCTAGTAGGTGTCCTCTCTCGGGGTCCATAGGGCACCATGTGCCAAACTGATCTGGAGGGAACCGAGCTCCCCACGTGTGCGGTCCAGTCCCCACCTCTCTGTTCTCCCGCCCCCCCACCCCACGTGATCGCCCTGCCTCGGCGGGGGCGGTTTGCAGCGGAGACGGGGGCGTGAAGCAAGTGCCCTCTCACCGGTCCACTCAGTGCCTGGACCCGGGCAGGAGAGAGCTGGCCCATCCCTGCTCGGGCAGAGCCTCTCAGCCCCCGGCCGGCAGGGGACTTGGGACTTGGACTTGGACTTGGGCTGCTGGTCCCTGCGGGCTGTGACCAGAGGCTCCTGAGGCCACAGGGAGGCCCGGGAAGTTTCCTAGTACTACCCTGGGACGGCCACCCACCAGGGCCACCAAGCCTGGCACGAAGCGCCTCGCCCAGGCGAGAACAGCGGGCGCCGGCCCACAGCACCACGTCACGGCTGTCCTTGTCTCCGCTGGCGGCGCCCAGGTGTGTGCCCGCACGGTGCTGTGGCCTGTCTGGGCGGTGGCGCTGGGACCCCCAGCGGGGTCCTGAAAAGCCGGAGGCAGTGGTGACAGGGGACCTGAGTGTGGCGGCCAGAGCTTCTTGGTGGTTGGCACAGAGGCCCTCTCCTGGCCCCTGGAGGAAAAGGAGAGCTGACGCAGTGGGCATGCTGCGCCGTGGGGACACCTGAATGTCAGTGGAGCTGAGGTCGCTGTGCCAGCGGCAGGGTCCTGGCTGGGAGCCCCTGGGGGTGGGGAGATCTGGGTGGACGCCCCCGAGGGCTGGGGCTCCCCACGCTTTCCTGAAGCTGCAGAGCCTTGAAGGTGGCTCACCCCTCCCCAGGAGACGCGTACCCGTCCCTCATGTGGGAAGACACTGTGGGGGTCCCCAAAAGGTAGCAGGGTCCCTTTCAGGACCCTGGCTGCCCGGCTGGTGGTTTGGGACAAGTTGCAGCGTCTGGTTGGAACGAGCCGCTGGGACAGGCCCCCAGGCCAGGGAAGGGGTGTCGAGATGCCACCTCAGAAGGCCGTCCACACCGACTTCATCCTGTGGGATTCCGTTCATGCGCGACTTCCAACACGGAAACCCAGAGTGACAAAGGGCAGACGCTGGTTCCTGGGGACAGGGCTGGGGGATTGGGACGGCGGCCAAGGGGCAGGAAGGGGCGGAGATGGGCAACGCCAGGCTGTGACGGTGGCTCTACAGCGCCCCCGACCGCGCGGAGCCCAACAAGCGGCAGGCGCACAGTGGGTGGACTTTATTGCATGGAAATTACATCTCGATATAGCTGATTAAAAATGAAGTAAAATGGCTCTGGCTCAGTGGATTGAGTGCGGGGCTGCGAACCAAAGGGTCGCCAGTTCGAGCCCCAGTCAGGACACATGCCTGGGTTGCGGGCCAGGTCCCCAGTGGGGACACGTGAGAGGCAACCACACATTGATGTTTCTCTGCCTCTCTTTCTCCCTCCCTTCCCCTTTCTAAAAATAAATACACAGAATCTTTAAATAAATAAAAATAAAGTAAAGTGGAGCCTAGACCCCAGGCCACAACCCCCCGGGGGCACAGGATCGGGTCCCCGTCTGCTTCCTCCCGACACCGCAGCCCACAGGGGTTCTGCTTGTGCTTCTGCTTGAACTTGCAGCTCCTTCCTGCCCCTGGGCCTTTGCACACTCCTCCACCTGGAGCACACCCGGCTCTCGACCTGGCTGGCATTTTCTCCGGTGGGGAGAGGTGCAGTTCCGGTGTCAGCTCACAGGTCGCCACACAGAAAGGTCTTCACGGGCACCCTGTCTAAGTGCCCCCAACATGGTTGCTCCCGACGGTGTTTGCCTTGAGCTCCTTCACCGAGAGAGCATTCGAAATGGCGTCTTTTCTGTGTTCACTGATGCCACAGTTCTCACCCAGAAGGTGAGCCCAGGGTGGGCGGGGACCTTTACTATCTTACTCACGCCAACACCTGGATCGATATTTGGCGCACAGTAGGGCGAATAATTACATAAATATCTGTGAAACCAGTATGGACCTGGCCTGTGTAGGGGCCATACTTGAAGAATCCTAATGAAGGTATTTAAAGATGACGGCGAGTCCGCTCTTTCCTCTCTGACACGCTGCGTCGAGGGTCAGCGTCGGGACCGGAGAGAGGCTAGGGGGCCCTGGTGTCCTTCCCCTCGGAGGGGTGGCCTGGCTGCCAGGGGCAGCAGCGGGACCACCCACCCTGCACGCAGCCTTCTGCAGGAGTGTGCGGTTGTCATCCAGCAGTTGCATCTAAAGGAGAACGTTCTCCTCACTTGATTGACAGCCTTATTGTCAGGAATTGATAATTTGTGTGTAACACTTTCTATCACATGAAGTGATTCAAATTGCCACTTGAAAAAAACATAAAATATGAGGACAGAATCCTGACTTCACCACAATAACCACGGGCAGTGGTACTTGGACATCTAGTTAACTCATGTGGAAAAAATTCTCCAAGTGGCCAAGTTTATGGGCTCTCGGGGGCCTGATTACTAAAAACAGCAACAAAACTAAGCCCGTTTCCTGGTGAATTGCCTCCTTTGTTTACAGAGCCCTACCGGCCCATCTCAGGCTGCTGAAAGTATTTCGCATTTGATCCTTTCTGCCAAGTTTCTTCCGCCGCTCAGAATGAATGGATTCCATCTGAAAATCATAGGATTAATAATTATACTCTAAGCTCAAGAAAATTCTTTTCTGTGTCACTGCCACCATCTCTATTTAGTGCATTTCCCCGGGAAAATAATAAAGCAACCTCACCAACAGAGCAGGCCAGGAATTTAAATTTAGCTCGCGCAGGCTCCCCGCCCAGCTCCCTGTGACTCACCCCTGCCGCCCGGGGCTCATCCTGCTGCCCGGATGGACCCCGGCCAGCCCTCTGCCATCCCTTCCCACTCGCTGTGAGCCCCGGCAGGGCGTGTACCCAGAGAGACAACGCGGAGAGGCCGAAGGCTGACGGTCCCGGGAACCGAGCAGACCAGCAGACCCCAGTCTGGCTTCCTGGATGCCACCCAGGGTGTTGTGGTCCACTGGGGCTGTGTCGCTGTGGCTGTGGTTTCCCTGCCTCCCAGGGCCGAGTGCGAGACGCCGGCTCAGGGCCATATGGGGGAGCGCGACACCTGCCTGCGCCGAACAAGCCGGCAGCTGCTGTCTTGAGCCTGGAGCCCAAGGGCTCTCTGCATGGGTCCTGCCTGGCGGAGAAGCCACCTTCGGCTGGTTATTTGGGACAAGCCACAGTGTCACCTAGTCAGACACATGCCAGGTCTGATCAGAGGGAAGGATCCGTCTGCCGCAGGAGCCGTGTGCACCAGAGGCCCGAACTGACCAGGGTGGCGGGTGGGTGGGCGGGCGCCCGATCGTGGGCTGGAACGGGAGGCCGCACGGGGCGTACGGTTCATGTAAGGCTCTCGCTGGCCGGCGAGGACACCGGGGCTTGTCTGCCATCCCTGCTCCGCACCGTCTTGAGTGCCAGGACAAGGGGCGGGGCGTGGTCCAGGTGTCCGGCACAGGGAGCCTTCCTTCACAGCCACGCTGCTTGTCATTAGTTTCGAAAGTTTCCCCAACGTCCCACTTGGAGGGTGGGCCTCCCCTTCCCGCCCTCCGGATACCAGGCGTGGGGCCAACGCCGGGAATTTCTTGCAGTGCTTTCCGGGGAAAGGAGGTGGGCCCCGGCCGGCCAGTTAGACGGACGTTTTCAGAGAAAACGACCTGTCATCACCGCTGAGGAGACGCGTTCTTTGAGTGGTCGGCAGCCTGGGGACGTGTGGTGCCCGGCAAGCTCCTTGCGCGTCCTCCTTCTGCAAACGTCTCAGCGAGGCCAGGAGACAGTGGGCCGTTGGGAGCAGAGCCGGGATGTGCACCGCGCTCGGCACCGCCGCCCGCACCGCCGAGTGGGCTTTGCGGACCCTGAACCCGTGTTTTTTCCTGCGTGTAGGAAGCACCTGGCACGCGCCAGAGGCCTAGGCACAGGCGACACTGTGAAGAAGCAGGCAGACGAGAGCTCTGTTCTGGGGGGAGGGGTGGGTACTGAAAAGAACCCTGGGGCCCCGCCCCCTGGCTCAGTTGGTTGGAGCACCGCCCTGCACAGCAAGGACCAGGGTTCGACCCCCAGCCGGGATGTGTTTGGGAGGCAGCCAGTCCAGGCTTCCCTCTGGCGTGGAAGTGTGTGTGTGTGTGTGTGTGTGTGCGTGCGTGTGTGTCTCCGCCCCTCCCTCTCCCCCTTCCTCTCGCTCTAAAAATCAGTAAGAACATATCCTCGGGAGGATGAAACGGAACAATACTAATAAGATCACCCTCCTGGGCACTCACAGCACTTGCCCTGAGCCAGGCCCTGCTGCGGGCCCTGGTTTCTGTGTTTTGTTCCCGGTATTGACTCCCAGCGAGCCACGCAGACGGACAGGCGGGAATGAGGCCGCCAGGCCGCAGGTCCCCCCCCCCGCCCCCGGCACACACTCGGACAGGCAGCGGGCTCAGCGCTCCAAACCGGAGGGGCCCCTTCATCAGGGGTCGGACTGCCTGGGGGAGGCATTTTTGCTGAGACCCGAGTGGCTTTCCTGGAGCCCATTCCTGGCTCTGGGGCGGAGCGCTGGGACCCGCCGTCCCCCGGACCTTGGCACTCAGGACTGGGGTGCAAACTCCCGGTCGCACAGCCCCACCTGCCCTTCTCCCCGCCTGCTCTGGCCCTGGCCGGGACCTGATCGCCCCCAGGACAAGGCTGCCCCTTGGGGGTGCATCCACGAGAAATTCACTTTCTGCAGACAGCTGATACCAAGTCCAGAAGTGATACATGCCTAAAGTTAGCGATCAGCTTTTTTTGGAAACTGCTGAGGGATTTTATGTCCAAAAGAGCTGAAATCGGAAACGTGCGGGTCCTTGACTTCCTCAGCAGTTTGGGGGATGTGGAGGGTGGATGCCATCGCAGCTGGAGCCCAGATGCCTGCGGGCCCCGCGGGGGGGCTGTGCACAGGTGTGATGGACCCCGATGCCTGGCAGGGGAGTCGCCTGCCCCGTGGCCAGAGCGGGCTGGTGACCACATAACCGTGGCCAGCGGGACCGCGGCCGCACCCACCGCTTTCCCTCTCAGCAGCGCCCCAGCCGTCAGGGGCTCGGGCGCCGGCTCTGCGTGAGGGTTTTGGAAGGTCCTCCCAGGAGAAGACGAAGGCCGAAGGGACGCTGGCACCCTCCCGGAGCTGCCCCTACCAGCTTCCCTGGCCGCGAGCCCCCCAAACAGGCCCCGGCAAACTCCGCCTCGGGACTAGGCGCCTGCCGGTCGGAAGGCGCTTAATCCGGCAGCAAGAGGCAGCGTCGGAGGGGGTCGTGCGCCGGTCGCCTCCCAGGCAGGCGCGCGGAGATTCCCCGTCAGCTCCCGCCAGACCCGCAGCGGTGGGACCAGCTGCGCCAGACTGTGGAGGGGCTCGGCCGGGCGGGGCCGCTGGAGCCGGAGGGGGCGGCGCTCGTGGCTCGGGGGCGGCCGGGGCGGCAGGTGGGGCGGCTGCCGGGCTCGGGGCGGGGCGGCTCCCAGCTCCGCGCTCCCCACCCTCGCGCCCGCGCCCGCGCGAGCGCCCTCCCTCTGCACCGCTGCGGCCGCCGGAGAAGCAACTTCGCGAGCGCCCGAGACCCGCCGGACCCTGGCGCCGCGCCGGTGCAGCCCGAGCGGCCCGCGGCCATGGACGCGCTGGCCTGGCTGCTGCCCCGGCTGCTGCCCCCGCTCCTTCTGCTCTGCGCGCAGCAGCCCCGCGGCACCAGGTGAGCCGCCCCGCGTCCGCGCGCGCCGGCGCCGAGACCGGGCTGCGGGGATGGAGCCGGGCGCGAAACCGGCTCGCCCCTTGTCTGCCCGCCCGGCTGCCCCCGTGTCCGCCCCCGAGTCCCACTCCCATTTCCCGCTGTCTGCCCCCCATTCTCCCGTATCCGTCCCCGTCCCAGGTCCCCCTCGTGTCTGTCCCCCGCCCCAAGTTTGTCCCGGCCCGCGCCCCTTGTCTGCCCGCGTCTCTCCCAGGACCACCCCCGCGCCGTCTCCCCGCACCCGCGCGCCTTTCCGCACCCTGGCTGCGACCGCCCCCGGGTGCTGTCCGCCGTCCCGGTGCTGAACCGGCGCTGCGGCGCGGGACGAGGGTCGGAGCTGCTCTCAATTTTGCCCCGAGGAGCCGGGCCGCACTCGGCCGGCGCCCGGCTGGCGAGCGCCCTTCCCGGCGCGGGCTGCGCGCTGCGCGGCAGGAGGGAAGCAGAGAGGCGAGGACGGGAGGGGGCTCCCGCTCTCCGTGGGAGCGGAGCTGCGCGGGCGCCTCGGCGTCCTGGGGCAGGTCTGCGCGGACGCGCAGGCGCTTCCTCCCGGCTGCGCACTGTGAAAGTGCGGGCTAGGGTGCGGGGGCCCCCTCCCAGAGGCCCTTTCAAAGGGCACCCTCCGAGCTCCAGGTCCAGCTCTGGAAGACGCAGGTGGGAGCCAACCAGGTGCCCCAGGCAGCTGGAAACACCGGGATTTCTTCCCGACAGTCCGGCGGGACGAGGGCCCTGTCTCCCAGAGCAGGGCTCCGGGGGCGGAGGCTCCCTCCCTCCCTCCCTCTGGCTTCCAGAGACCCGCACAGTCCTGGCTGGCTCTGCTCCTCGGTGGGCCCCCTTCCACGGGCGTGGCGAGGGCCGCTTCAGCGCAAGGGCTCTGCAGAGCGACCAGAGCAGCAACAGACGCCCCCGCCCCATGCCCGATGTCAGGGCCAGCCGGCGGATGTCAAAGCCTTCAGAGCTGGAAGTGGCTGACCCCCAGCCGGCACCGGGCTGTGAGTGCCCTGGCAGCTGCACTCGAGGGAGTCGGGATGAGTCCCTCGGTGGTGGGGCGGGGGCAGAGCCACCATCCCTGTGGCCCCTGCTTCCTCAGGAGGGCTTGCCTTCTCCTCCAGCCCCACGGGGCCTTCTGGCTTCCTCCCTCCCTCCCTCCTTCACAGAACCAGGAAGGGAGGGGTGAGGTGGGCCGGAGCTGCGTGCGCTGGGCGCCCTGATCAGCTGGTGACCCAGCCCCGGGCCTTGGCGATGAGCTCTGAACCCCAACGTCTTAGCCCCAGCTTGACCCCAAAACTCCCCTGGCAGGAACGCCTGTCCCGCTCCGTCCGGAGGTTTGTCTGTCCTTATCCGTCCAGTTTCAGGGCCGTAGTCGTGCATGTCCCGCTGGGATCCTCCCCAGACCCCCAAGACCGCACGTGCACCATGACACCTTTCTGCAGTCTGGAACATTCTGGACTGTGACCCCCAGCTGGCTCCTGGGTGTCAGGGGAGGGACGTCACCTGTGCTTTGTGGGCCTCGGTGGGCCACCTTCAGACAGCCTCCCTTCCCGCCATCAGCTTTGGTGCCCTGCACCCCAGAGGGCAGAAGGGCCACACTCTCATCCCTCAGCGTCCAGGTCCTCGCCCCTGCAGCGGTGGGGGGCAGTGGGACTAAGGGGAGGGGCCCGACCCGGCTGCCACTGCGCAGGGTGCTGGTGGGAGAAGCTCGGGCGGACGAGAAGCCACGTGCCGGGCAGCGTTGGTGGGCCGGGTGGAAGCCAGGAGCCTGCCCCTCCACTGGCGTGTGGGCACCGAGCTCACCAGCCGCACACCGAGTGGGAGGCCCTCCCCAGCTGCCAGCACCCGGTCTCCCTGGAGAGGCCTCGCCTGCAGCTCCCACCTCGCCAGCTCCCCGTGAGCCCGCGGCGGGCTCCTCTTCGCCTTGGTAACTGAGGTGCCAGCGTGGCTGGTGTTGCTCTAAAAACAGAGCTGTCGGGGCTCCGTGGGCTGGCGTGGGCACGGCGGCAGCCCTCGGGGGGAGCAGGGCCCCGCGGCTTCGCTCAGCGAGCCCACCTTCCCCCTTTCCTGTCCCCACAGCCCCCTGGGGGGGCACAGGCAAGTGACAGGGGTGGGCTTGCTCTCCCAGGGGCAGGAGAGGGAGGGAGGTCTGCCGACGCCCAGCGGGCAGGGCGGGAGCTGCCTGTCACCTGCCAGCGGCCACCGCACCCCAGGGGTTGCCGCCAGGGGCTTGCGTCCGTGCTTCCGAGCACCACGCCGAGGGGAACCCTGCCCTGGGCCGCCGCAGGGGCCCCGGGCTGTCCTGGGCCAGAAGCCCGCTCCCAAGACACTGGTCAGAGCCACCTCGTTCTTGCTCCGGGCTGAGCTTCCCGCACTGGACCCCAACCCCAAACGCCCCCTAGAATCCAGGCAGCAGGCAGCATGCCCTCCCTGGCACTGTGGCCCCGCGCACCCCTCCGCAGCTGGAAAACGGCCAGCCCCCGTCCCGGTTGAGAAGTGACTTCAGGAGCAGCCTGCCCCCTCCTCGCTCCCAGAGGCTGAGCCACCTCTGGCGTCCTGCCACTGCCAGGCCAGCTTCACGCAGGGGCTGACCCTGGCCTTGCCCTCATGCCCCAGAGTGAGCACGGGCCACGGGGTGTGGGGGCAGGGGGAGGAGGAAGGAGCGTCCCCGCCTGCGCCACTACCCCGAGGCCCGGGAAGGACAGTGTCTCCTGACGACCTCGTTCCAGGCTGCGGCTGCCGCTGGATGGCAGCTGGGCCAGTCCAAAAATAAAGCCTATTTCCGATCCCTTTCCGCCGACCTTCAGGGTGACCTCCATCCGCTTGTTTGATGGTGCTCTGCGTGGGCCCGGACTTCTTTCATTCCATCCTGTACTTTGTTACAAAGAGCCAGCCCACCCCGCCCTGGACGGGGCCGGGACCAAGGTGGTCCTCGGGGTAGATTGGGGGTCTTCAGGGCCGTTAGCTGAGAAGCTCCCAGCTCCGAGTCAACCTGCCTCAAAAGGGCACACGTGAAACGGACGAGGGGCCTTGGTGCCCCACCTGCTGGGGCTTCCTGAACCCAGACCGCCTGATGGGGGGGGGTTGGACTCCCTGAGAGCACAGGGTGGGGGCTTCCTGTCCAGGCTGGGCTGCGCCTGGAAGCTGGGCTGCAGACTCAGCCCTGGAACTCCAGAAACACAAGTCCCCCCCGGGCCCCCAGGCAAGGCCAGGCCCCTCTCTGTCCCAGGCGTGTCCAGCCTGGTGTGTCCAGCCCAGCGTCTCGTCGGCTCACCCCACCCCCAGAGCACACGGGCACTCTCTCACCAGGAGCAGGGTTTTGAAATGGGGGCCTCGTGCCGAGCCGGGGGTGCTCGGGCCAGGGTGAGACCGTGGCGAGCTCGTCCAGATGGGGGCGGGGGACTGGACAGGGTGGGGCCGGACACAGAGGCTCAGCAGAGACCCCGGCTGGCGCTGGAGGAGCAGGGGGAGTGGGGGCTGGAGAGACCGGTGCGGGCTGCAGCGGACCCACGTGGGGCACTGGGCGAGGGGCTGGACGAGGCGGCTGGACACAGGGCAGGGCCTCAGCTTGGCTGTGCGGACTGTCACAGCGGAGCAGGAGCCAGGTGCCAGGACACAGAGGACAAGGAGGCTAGTGTCCGGGAAGCAGGAGGCCAGGGGAGCCTGGGGTGGGGCCCCCGCCCTTGGGAGGCAGGACTGGCCGCAGCGCAGTGGGGACCCAGAAGGACAGTGGAAGGGAGGGCCCAGAGTGGGCACCTGGGCCCACGGTCAGGGCTGGCTCTGGATGGTCAGCCTGCGGGCACAGAGAGCCCGGAAGTCAGGGCTCCCGGCCACCCCAGATCCAGATCTTGGCCCCCTGCATGTCCCCCATGAACTCAGGCCAGGCTTGGAGCTCACAGCGACCCTGTCGGAATGGAAGCGATTCAGAGAAGAGCCGGAGCGTTATTCTTGGACGGCCCTGGTCGTCCCCAGCTCTGCCATTTGGGGAATGTGCTCCGCTTTGCCCACTGGGGGAGCCCCTCCCTGTGGGCTGGAGGAGGGGGGTGAGTGTCCTGGGGCTGCTGTAACCAGTGACCATGAACTTGGAGGCTTAGAACCACAGACATTTGGCCTCTGCCACTTCTGGAAGCTGCAAGTTCAATGCCACTGTGCAGGCAGGTTGCTTCTGTCTGAGGCCACGAGGAGAATCCGTTCCGAGCCTCTCCCAGCCCCCGGGGCCTGTGGCTGCGCCGCTCTGCCTCAGTCCCCGCGCTCAGGGGGCGTGGGGTCCACCCTCGTCTAGCTCGACCTCATCTCAACTCGTCACAGCCACCGAAACCCTGTTTCCAAAGGAGGCGCCGTTCCGAGGTTCTGGGTGGACGGGAGTTTTGGGGGCCACTGCTCCCCCCGGGTCGGGTGAACAGAAGGAGGGCAGGCAGGTGTTGCTTCTGGGGAGCTCGGTGTGGCTGGCTGTCCAGCGCGTGTGTGGACGAAAGGTGCCTGCCACACAGGGGACACCCGCTGTGGCCCGCCGTGATGTCAGTGGGATCGTCCTGCAACCAGGAGCTAAGGACCCCCTTCCCTGGAGTCAGACTGAGCTCCAGAAGCACGTGGCGAGTCGGGGGGCCCTGGGGCCAGGCCTGGGCCTGTCCGAAAGGGGCGGAGAGCAGGAGGCCGGCTGCGCCCACCCCTGGGCCACCCAGGCCCTCCCCTGCCCCTCCCCGGCCCTGGGTCTCAGCCTCCTGGTCAGGCACTGAAGTCACCTCCTGCTGGGGACTTTCACCTCAGAGGCTGCAAGGCTGCTGTGCTCCCTTGTCTAGGCCGCTTTGGCCCATCCGATGGGGGGGGGCTCTGGGCTGGCTACCCGCTGTGGGTCGTTTGTGGAGGGAGCCGGAGGGCACAGGTCAGGCTGGGGGCTCAGCCGGGCCCTGGCAGCCTCCATCCAGGCCGAGCTGGCGGGGCCGACGCTGAGCAGAGGCTGGGGGAAGGATGGAGCAGCCCGGGGCCCTCGCCTCCCTGGGCGCCCTGTTTCCCGCGTGACTCCTGGCCTGGAGGGGCTCCCAGGGTCCGCGCTGGCCCAGGTGCGGAGCACAGAGCAGGCGCCTCAGGTAGGGACTCAGGTTCCGTCCCAGAGGCCGCACCTGTGACCAGTGGGCCTTGCTTTCCCAGAGCGATGAATGACATCGGGGACTACGTCGGCTCCAACCTGGAGATCTCCTGGCTCCCCAACCTGGACGGCCTGATCGAGGGCTACGCCCGGAACTTCCGGCCAGGCATCGGAGGTGAGCAGGCAGGCGGTCGGGGCCCCGGGCACTCACGGCGAGTGCACGGGACCCCTGGCTCTGGGCTGGCTCCCCTGAGGCTGCGTCACACCTGGAGTGCCACCCCCGCCCCCAGACCCAGCAGCTGGGACGGTGGGCCCTCTAGGCCTTGCTGTGGACTTGCACCCAGACGGCCCCCTCTGCAAAACGCCTGGCTGTTCCCGCCCCGCCGGCCTGGGGTGCTGGGCTCTGGCCTTAGCCCCGCGCCCTCCTCGCAGGCCCCCCCGTGAACGTGGCACTTGCCATCGAGGTGGCCAGCATCGACCACATATCCGAGGCGAACATGGTAGGTGCCGCCAGCCTCCGCCCCGCCCACCGCTGTGTGCCCTGGGGCGGAGCGGCTGACGGCGGGGGGGGCCCCCTGCCCCCACAGGAGTACACCATGACGGTGTTCCTGCACCAGAGCTGGCGTGACAGCAGGCTGTCCTACAACCACACCAACGAGACCCTGGGCCTGGACAGCCGCTTCGTGGACAAGCTCTGGCTCCCGGACACCTTCATCGTGAATGCCAAGTCCGCCTGGTTCCACGACGTGACCGTGGAGAACAAGCTCATCCGGCTGCAGCCGGACGGCGTGATCCTGTACAGCATCCGGTGAGTCTGCCCGCCCGCCCGCCCGCCCGCTGGGGGGGCCCAGGGCCCACTGCCGGGGCGGGGGGGGGCTGTCACACCCGCCAGCGACCAGTCGCCGCTCAGGACGCGGCCCTGACGGCCGAGGTGGCTGCCCAGGGGGGAGCTGGCAGACGTGGCCTTTGGCCCACACGAGTCTTCCCCCAAAACGGGGGTGGAATCCGCCCACACGAAATGAACCGTTTGTGTTTGGTTTGGTCTTTGTTGTATTTTTCCCGTCAGCACTTAGCGCCCTGATGCCCTCCCCGGCCAGCAGCCCCCACACGGTCGGGCACGTCCGTGAGTCCTCTCCCCCCCTCCAGCTGCCGTCCGTAAAACGAACCGCGTAAACACGCACAGTGCAGCCCCAGCTAGTGCACTCCCACCCTTGCGAGAACGCCACCTCTGTTTAGGGCCAGACCCCCAAAAGGGGGCCCCGCGCCCACCTGGTGGCGGCTCTCCGCCCCACCGCCGAGGCCACCAGCCCGCCCCTGCCTCCGTGCGTGTGCCAAGTCCGCACACCTGGCAGAAAACGAGGCACAGCCCGGGGGCCTGCTGTGCCTGCCCGCTCTCGCTCGGCGAGCCGTCTTTGGGTTCCTGCACGTTCCGTCTGGTGCCAGTCGGACTTTCACTCCTGTTTGGCTGGCATCTCGTGCACAGCCCCCCAGTGCCCGCGTCCACTGGCCCACCCACGGACGCCGGGCTGTCCGTGGCCCTTCTGGTAGACACTGGAGGTGTCTGCCTTCTGGCCGTGGTGCATGGCACCGCTCTATGATACCTGTGTCCCTGTGTTTGAGCACGCGCCTCATGAAGATGGAAGTAATTGCCAACATTTCAAAAACCAGGGGGGTTACACAGGAATCTAAATTCTCTTGGGCAATCAGAACCCTCGGCAGCCGGCCTGTCTCCCGTCCACGGTCAGCAGGAAGGCCTGGGGCTGTCTGCTTGGTGGGCCGGGCCCCTGGCTGCACTGTCCTCCCCGGCCCTGCCCCAGCCCCAAAGGCCAGCGTTTTGCAGGACGAAGAAAGTGAATGGAACGCAGTCCTTCATTCCTGAAGGACAAGCCGTAACTACCTGTAAAGTGGCCAGTTCTCAGTTTCCACCCAGAGGCCGGCTCCTCACCATCGCAGCGGTGGGCACCGTGCCACACCGAGGCCAGGGCTCCCAGAGAAAGACGCCCCTGCGGGCGGCGTGGGGGCCTCTCACCCTGTCGGGCCAGGGCAGCTGCGGGCGGCCGGGGCCCGGCCTCACGCCTGGGGACCTCCCGCACAGAATCACCTCCACGGTGGCCTGTGACATGGACCTGGCCAAGTACCCCCTGGACGAGCAGGAGTGCACGCTGCACCTGGAGAGCTGTGAGTGCCGCCCCGCCGGCGGGGCCCCTCGGGCTCGGCTGTGGGCGGGCAGGGGCCTCGGGCCGTCAGGGCCCAGGGCGCTGTCCCGGCTCGGCTGCAGGGAGGCGTCTGGGACAGGGCGCCCACGGCACGAGAAACCTGGGCGGGAACGGAAGGGGCTGTGAGGCCGGAGCAGCCTGCCCGCCCCCCTCAGCGTGGTGCTCCGCCCAGGACGGCCGGGCCACCCGGCGAGGGTGTCCTGGGCTCCTGCCGCTCTTCCGGCCCGGTCCACCCGCCCGAGGCCGCCTCACTCCGGGAGCGGTGGGGTGGGGGCGCGGCTGCCGGGGGCTGAGGGCTCTGGGCTCTCCCGCAGACGGCTACTCCTCCGAGGACATCGTCTACTACTGGTCGGAAAACCAGGAGCACATTCACGGGCTGGACAAGCTGCAGCTGGCCCAGTTCACCATCACCCACTACCGCTTCGCCACGGAGCTGATGAACTTCAAGTCAGGTGGTGCGGCCTCTTCCCGGGCGCGTGGCCGAGCGCCCGCCGGCTCCGAGGGCTCTGAGGGTGCAGCTGGGGCACGGGCTGCGCAGGGTGGACCTGGGTCAGCTCTTTTCTGTCTGTCCCTCAGCCCCGTGTCGCTTCCCAGGGGCTGGCAGCACGCTGGTCGTGGGGGTACCCTGAGGATATGGGGTGCTCCCCAACACTGCGGGGGCTCGGGGCCACGCCTCGGGGGCCGCCTCATGTCCTGGCCCCTCTTGTGCAGCCATCAGGGTCTGGGAGCCCGGCCTTGCTCTTTCCCGGAGCCTGGCTCTGCATGGCGAAAGGCCAGGAGAGGAGGGCCCCCTGCCCTGGGCCAGCGTGGGGACGAAGGTGGACTCTTCCTCCGTGCCTCCCTCCGGGTGGCCCTGTGGCCGGGCCAGCCTCTCTGAAGACCGGGCCCAAGGCTGGGGAGACCCCTGAGTGGCCAGGCTGCGGGGAGGTGGAGGAGGCAGGGGCACAGGGTCCTCCTTCCTTGTGGGAGTGGCCGCAGCCCTGAGGACCAGGGTGTGTGGCGGGGCGGGGGCGGGGGCGGTGCTGGGCCCTGACCGGGCCTCGTCCCCAGCCGGCCAGTTCCCGCGGCTCAGCCTGTACTTCCAGCTGCGGAGGAACCGGGGCGTCTACATCATCCAGTCCTACATGCCCTCCGTCCTCCTGGTCGCAATGTCCTGGGTCTCCTTCTGGATCAGCCAGGCCGCCGTGCCCGCCAGAGTGTCTCTAGGTACCGGCTCGGCCCCTTCTCCGGGGAGGGGGCCAGGGGCCAGGGTGGGGGGCCAGGGGCCAGGGCCAGCCGGGCCGGGCCTGGTCAGAGGAGCCGGCCTGTCCTTGGTGGGGCCAGCGCAGCGCGGAGGTCAGCCCGGAGGTCAGCCCGGTGACTCCCACAGGCATCACCACGGTGCTCACCATGACCACCCTGATGGTCAGCGCCCGCTCCTCCCTCCCGCGGGCGTCCGCCATCAAGGCGCTGGACGTGTACTTCTGGATCTGCTACGTGTTCGTGTTTGCCGCGCTGGTGGAGTACGCCTTCGCCCACTTCAACGCCGACTACCGGAAGAAGCAGAAGGCCAAGGTCAAGGTCGTGGACCAGAGGGCAGAGGTGAGGATGGGCCCGGCCGGGTCGCTGGAGCTCAGGACCAAGGACAGCAGCCCTCACCCCCCCCCCGCCCCACCCCAACACACACACACACACACACACTCACACTCACCCCCCACACACACTCACACACAGACACACTCACACTCACACACACACAGACCCACACACACACACACTCACCCACCCACACACTCACACACACACTCACACAGACACACACTCACCCACACACACTCACACTCACACACCCACCCACACACTCACACACACTCACACAGACACACACTCACCCACACACACACACTCACCCACACACACAGAGACACACACACCCACCCACACACACACTCACACACCCACACACTCACACTCACACACTCACACACTCACACACTCACACTCACACACACACACACACTCACCCAGCACGGGGGGCGGGAGGCCGCTGTTTCCTGGGCCCAGCCCAGGCCCCTCTGCCGCCTGCTCTGGAGGCGGCACTTGCACCCCCACTCCCTGGCTCTCGCGTGCTTGCCGGGTCGGGGGCAGGGTGGGGGGGGTGTGCTGGGCCAGGCAGCCCTCAGCCCTGCCCCCACCCTCCCGGCAGATGGACGTGAGGAGCGCCATCGTCCTGTTCTCCCTCTCGGCTGCCGGCGTCTCCCAGGAGCTGGCGGCGTCCCACCGGCCCCACCGCAGGCCCGGGAACCTCCTGGGCTCCTACAGGGCGGTGGAGGTGGAGACCGGAGAGCCCGGGAAGCCGGGGGCGGCCCGCTCGGGGGCCCGGGGCGGCCTGCGCACGCCCTTCAAGCCCATCGACGCGGACACCATCGACATGTACGCCCGAGCCGTGTTCCCCGCGGCCTTCGCCGCCGTCAACGTCATCTACTGGGCCGCCTACACCATGTGAGGCCGGGCCCTCCGCAGCCCGGAACTTCCTGGGGGCGAGGCCTCGCACGCGGGATCGGCCTGCTCCGAGGGGCTCACAGTGGGGACGAGAACGGGCCGCGTGAAACCGGGGGACAGCCGCGGCCTCCGTCCCCTCCCTCCCTGGGACGCCGCCCTGGGCCTCCTCTCTGAAGACGTCCAGCCAGCTCCTCCTCCCCCGCAGCAGAGCCGGCCTGCCCTGAGGCCAGGCCAGCGGACCCAGGGCCCCTGGGGGTCTGCGCGCTCTCGGGGCTGGAAGGGCGAGCCGGGTCCAGGGCCCTGCTCCGTAGGACCGAGCCCGGCAGGGGGACGAGGCTGGGCATGGACGGTGCTCGTCAGGCTGGTGACACGGTGGAGACAAAGGTCATGGGTCTTTGGTCCCAGCATGAAATAAAGCAAAGCCTTTGGCCGGCGTGACGTTCTCTGCCCCCACAGCACGGCTGCGGCCTCCTCTCCCCGGGGCTGGGCTCGCTGGACTCGAGGACAGAGGGGGTGGGTGCCTGCACCCCAGAGGCTGAGCCCTGTGGCCACATCCGGGGCATCCCTGGGAGGGGCAGAGGTCGGTGCGGAGGGCGGGGGGCGGGGGGTAGCTCCTCAGCCTCCTGGTCCCGCAGCCAGGCGCCAGTACGGGGCCATCTCGGAGGCGGCGACGGGAGAACGGAGGCCCTCGAGTCCCCATGTGCACCCCCAGCCCCTGTGCATGCAGGTGACAAGGTCACAGCTCAGCAACCGCGGCAACTGGAGATCTGACTGACAGGCAGCTCCACTCCGGGAGGCGAGGTTCCCGGTTCTGCCTCGGAGGGGCACGGACTCGGCGGGAGGGGCGGCTGCGCAGGCCCGCTAGCCCCGGGGTGCCCCTCCCAGGGGGCCCACCTCGAGCCATCTTGAGGGGTGCATGTCAGAGGCCTGGCCACCTGCCCTCAGCTGGGCCACCTGCCCCAGAGTCCGCAGTATCCTGAGGATGCTCACCCACAGGCAGGGCTCGGCTGGCAGAGTGGCCGCTGGGCTCAGGCGCTCCAGACCGGGGCCCAGGGCCTGGCTGGCCCGCAGAGGACCGGCCCTGTCCACGGGCAGAGGAGGGCCTTACCCCCCGCCCCCGCCCAAACCACAGAGCGGGGCTCGCCACCTCCCCCGCCCCCAGCCCCGCTCCCACTCGAGGGCTCCGCCTCCTGAAGACCCCCCTCACACCCTGGGGCCCCTTTGGAGCTGGCTACAAGGGGCTGGGCTGCAGGGTCATCCCGGGGGTGAGCGAGGCCGGTGAGCAGGGTCTCAGGGCCCCGGCGTGACCGGGAGCTGGGAGCAAGCAGAGGACAGGTGGCCTGGGATCAGCAGAGCTGAATCTGGGTCAGCCAGGGCTCCTGGCCACCTCCGGGCAGCAGGGGGTGGCAGGCCAGGCCAAGCCCGCTCCACGGACGGACGCACAAACAAGGTCGGGCTGGGCAGGAGCAGGGGCCTTTGACGCTCCGGCCCCAGCTTGGCACCCTCCCGTCTGTGGGACCCGGGGCAGGGTGGCTGCTCCCCTCCTCCCCGGGGGCTCCCCAGGGTGGGGGGAGGGGATGGCACACTCAAGCTACCAGGCTGGGCCAAAGCTGCGGACACCGCCCTCGTTCCGGCACCTGAGGTCCTGCCCTAAGCCTGCGGCCAGGTCTCCGGGGGACCTGTCGGGGGGGCTCCAAGTAGGCAGAGCTGTTGGGCTCGCCTGGGCGCAGAGGTCAGCGAGCCAGCGGAGCGGCTGCAGGACCCTACCCGTCCTGGCGTCCCCCTCCCGCCTGCCCTGGGCTTGCAGACTGCCCTCCTCCTGCAGGCGGGGCCCACGAGGAGCTATTTAAAGGCAGCCTGGTGCCGCCTGCGGCGCCCACACAGCGAGGCCCACCCGGGCAGGAGCCTTCGCCTGCTTCCGCCACCAGCAACCGCTGCTTCCAGCCCGCAGGCTGCTATTTCTGCCGCGTGTTTACAGGGCAGGGCGAGGGACGGGGGGACTGCCGCTGAAGCGCTGAGTTCTATTCTGGGGGCGACGACGGGAGCCGGCTGACGGCCGGGGCGGAGCCAGGCTTGCAGCTGGGCAGAGCTAGCCCGGGAAGGGGCCCTGCGCACTCTCTGCCCTCGGGCGCCCGGGCCGGGCCAGGGCGGCCTCCCACTCGCCCATTCCGTCAGGTTCGTCTTTGGGGGCTCGTGGCTTCCATGTCTGGGGTCCCTGGTGGTGGCCGCTGGAATGCATGTCGTCAGCGGAGGCTTCGTTCCTCCCCGAGGGCCTGGACAGCTCTCCCCGGGGCCCAGGGGCGGGAGGGTCAGGGAACAGCACCCCCAACTCCTCCTCTCACTGCAGCCGGGGACGAGCAGCGCCCCACCTCTGCACGTGAGGCAGGCGGCTCATCGCCACACCTGGGCGCGTCAGCTGGGTTCCCTCAGTGGCAGAGCCTGAAACGAGGGCTTAGGTGCACAGAGTTCATTCGGGGAGGGGTATCGGGGTGCCGGGGCTGCCTTGACAGAGAGCCACAGACTGGCAGGCTTAAAACAGGACAACGCTGTGGCCTCCCAGGTCTGGAGGCCAGAGTCCAAGCTCCTGGTGTGGGCAGGGTGGTTCCTTTGGAGGGGGAGCCGGCCCCAGCCACACCCCCAGCCCCTGCTGCCCCCGGCGCTGCCGGCATTCCTTGGCTTGCAGGCTCGTCCTCTGTCTCTGCGCTCGGAGCTGCGTGGCCTGGTCCTCGGCGTGGCCTCTCCACTTGTCCTCAGGTTTAGGGCCCCTCGGTCCAGTGTGACCCCATCCTAACTAATGACAGCTGTGCAGGCCCCATTTCCAACTGAGATCCCGTTCCGAGGTTTGGGGTGGACGTGAATTTGGGGGGCCACTAGTGGACCCAGCCCAGCAGCGGCACGCGAGAAGCGGGAGCCCAGGCGTAGGGAGGGCAGAGGAAGGAGCGAGGGCCAACAAGGTACTCTCCTGGCGGGGGGGGGCGCCCAGGCCCCGCCCCCACTGGGGGCTCCGGCAGAGCCTGCGGAAGGCCCCCCTGCACTGTCCCTCCGAGGAATGAGGGGCTGCGGCGTCTACCACCTGCTCCCCCTGCCCGGGGGCTGCCCACGGACACGCTCTGTGCTGCACGGACGTGCAGTGTGCTGCCGGCAGCGGCCGTGCGTGGCAGGGGCCGCGTGGGGGCCGGGGCCCCACTCAGCAGGGTGTCCCCCTGCATGGGTCGCATCTGCTCAGGACACCACTGCTTCCTCAAGGGGAGCGCAGCGGCCGCAAGAACACCTCCCTGGTGGTGCGCTGGGCGGCACGGTGTGGGCTCCGGGGGCAGCCGCCCACACCCCCCCCCCCTCCAGCATCAGGCGAGAGTTGAGGAGCAAAGCGAGGTCTCCTCCTGAACCTGAACACAGTTTGTCAGCTCCAGGGGCCCTGCCTGGGGAGGGGGCGACGGGGGCCGGAGAGGGCTGGGTACTTTCTCTGGATGTGGCTGGCTGTCCTTTGGGAGTGGCAGCCTGGGCTCTGCCCACAGGAGGCTCCTGACCTTGGGTGACAAGGTCGCAGGAGACCTTCCTCCCCGACACCTGGGGCGTCTGGGTGCTTTCCCGAGAGTGATGCTGGACACAGTTGGGCTGTGAGGCCCTGCCGTCTGAGGCCCCCTGCTGGGCCGTGTGCTGGTCTGCTGGGGACACCCGGCCAGAGTGCCTGGGTGTGCACCTGTGCAATGCTCAACCTCAAAGGTCACGCGGGGCCCGAGGTGGACTTCGCCTCCACTGCGCAGCCAGGCCCGGCGTCTCCTCCCACCTGCACCCTGGCACCGCACAAGGCGGCCTCGTGGAGGACGCAGATGCTTGCTTTTCTCGTCCTTCCCTCAACGGGGAGTCCCAGAAGTGGAAGGATGGGACCAAATGTCAGGAACACCTTTAAGGCTCTGGATGCGTTTTGTCACCTTGCTTTCTGCACGGCGGTCCCAGTCACACCTCCTGGTGTGTGGCGTGAGGCCTCCTCCCTTGGCCGGGACGGGTCACAGCGTGAGTCCTCGCTGCTCCTCACCCCGAGGCCTATCACCCTGACCTTGGAGAAAGTTACAAGCAGTACCAGGCTTGCGGCCACCCCCGCCCGGCACTGCCTCTCAGCCTTTGAGCGGAAGGCAAAGGAAGCTGGGGAGGGCGGCTGCGTGAGCACAGGCGGGTCCCCAGCACCCGAGGCGGGGCTCGCGCGGCCGGCGAGCTCAGCGCCCCAGCTGAGGACGACCCGGCTCAGCCACGTCGTGTCCCCGTGACACTTCGAGTGAACCGCAGCCCTGCCTGTCTTCACGCAGCTGAAATAGCAGCCCATTGTCATGGTGACGGAGGGTTTGGGTGCTGCCTCCTCAGCCGCGCAGCCGCTTTGGGTTTGGTTACAGTCCCAGGCAGCCAAGGGGATGGGACAGTGGGGCCCGCCCCCTCTCCCGCGTCCCCCTCGTCGCGTCCCCCTCCGCGGCGCTCAGACTGCACGTCTAAGGCCCCAAGGAGACGGGCGTCACTGTAGGGGCACATCCACCCGGGAGAGACGAGCCGTGCGACCCCATCGGCCCGGCCGCGGCCAGCTGTCACGTGGTGTCCCAGCCTCGGCTCTGCTGGCCTTGTGGCCCCGGACAAAGCACTGGGCCACCCTGACCCTCAGTGTCCTCTTCCGGAGAATGGGGCCGTGATACCACATCCTGGAGAAGCAGGACCAAAGGTCCCTGAGCTGAGGCCTGACACCAAGGGGACCTCGAGGGTGGGGTCACGATTGTGCGGTACCGGGGCGGGGGTGCCTGTGCCTCGGGGCACAGTGGGACAACGGACTGCGGAGTCCGCCGTGCGCGTGTGAGAAGAGCCGCAGGACAAGGCCGGGCACAGCAGTGGGCAGCTCTGTCGCACCGGGCCGTCAGCGTCCTCGCAGCCCCTGGACACAGCAACCCCACCCCTCCACGCTGCCCTGCCTCCCAGCACGTGCGTGCCCTGGTGCGCACAGGAAGGCTCGCAGAAGCGCACGCGCACACGCACACGCAGGCGTGTACACCGCGTCCGTTCACAGGAGCCTTCCAGTGATTTTAAACAGGGACCCTTTGGTGTAAAGGGAGAAGACTTGGAACAGGTGGGTGGGAGAGTGAATGGGGGTGGGGGCTGGGAGGGGCCGAGGGGGGCTCGCGTAGGGTGAGCTGGAAGGCTGGCCTTCAGGCCTGCGTTGTAAACTCCGCCCCGCCCCCCCCGCCCCCTGTGTCCTCAGCCGGCACCGCCCACGCACCCCCCCCACCCACACACAGCCCGGGGAATCAGCAGGTGGAGCCCCTTCCTCCTGCCGTGTCCCTCCTGCGCCCTCTACTGGGGACATGTAACACTGCGCTGCCGGGAAGAGGCGCCGCCCTGGGCAGGATCCCTGACCCTAACCCCCAACCCTGCAGGATCAGACCCAGGCTCCAGCCGTGCAGACCCGCACCGCGGAGGAATCGTCTGTAATCACAGGTTGTATGTGGTGGATTAGGAGCCAAGAGGCGGTCGTCAGTGAGTGGCACGTGGACGCAGGCACACAGAGAACCACCCAGACATGCGCCCGGCCCAGAAGCCCGCAGAGATGCGGGCGCCCCTTTCGCCCTCCTTCTGGGCAGGGGTGCACAGAGGCGGAGAGGGAGCCCCTCCTCCCAAGAGCTTCCCCACCCCACTTCATGAATGAGGCTCTGGGGTCTGCTCCAACACCTGTCCCGCACCTGCGGGCCACCCTGCTCCCTGGGGCCACAGGGCCTTTGCACGGGCCGGCCTTCTGCCTGCCCTGCTCTCCCACTCCATGGCCCACTCCTCGGATCCCACAGTGGCCTCTGCTGGGACCTGGTGTGACCTGGTCTCTCCAGCAGAGCTGCCATGTCTGTGTGACCCAGCGCCAGTGGCCTGTCCCCCCCCCACAGGTGTACAGGGTCCCTCAGGGACCAGCCGTGTCTGGCAGGCTCCCCACTGCCCCTTGGCACGACCTGGGGCCCCCAGTTCTCTTCCTGTGACCTGCCGAGTCCTTGCCACCCCACTGAGTCAGCCTCACGCCCACCGGGACACCCGACACCCCCAGCCCCCCGCTGCACGAGGTGCCAGATCCCACAGCCAGCTCATTCTGGGTGCGGATGCAGCCTGTGGGTGCCGGTGAGGATGGCAGCACCTGCCTGGGGTTCTGGGGAAGGACCCCTGGGAGGGACAGGACCCCCAGGAGGCTTGGGTCTGATGAGTCTCATGGAGCACGAGGTCCGCTTGGCTCTCGCTTCACCCTGAGGATCTCAGACTTGTTCGAAAGTATCGCCATGAAGAACATTTATCAAAGAAAGCCACGCCCCGGCTGGGTGGCTCAGTTGGTTGGAGCATCGTCCCGTAGACCAAAAGGTCGTGGGTTCAGTTCTGGTCAGGGCACACGCCTGGGCTGTGGGCTTGATCCGCAGTCAGGGCACGTGGAAGGAGGCCACCGAAGAAGGCAGCCGATCCGTGTTTCGCTCCCCCTCACCCTCTCTTTAAAAACAATGAAGGAATGCCCTGGCTGGCGTGGCTCAGTGGACTGAGCGCAGACTGTGAACCAGAGGGTCGCCAGTTCGATTCCCAGCCAGGGCACATGCCTGGGTTGCGGACCAGGCCCCCAGTAGGGGGCGCGTGAGAGGCAACCATACACAAATACTTTCCTCTCTTTCTCTCCCCCTTCCCCTCTCTAAAAATAAATAAATAAAATCTTTAAAAAAAGGAAAAAAAAACAATGAAGAAATGTCCTCAGGTGAGGATCAACCAAAAATAAAAATCAGGTGAGCCAGGAGCCACCTGGGGGAGGGGCCTCGACTGGAGTCTTCCTCACGCGTGTGCCCCGCCCGCTGTCCGGAGAGGGGGCAGGGCGGGAGGGGGGCTGTGCCGATACGCCCTTCCGTGCCGTTGGGGTTTCGCCCAAAGCCTGTGTCACTTTTATAATCCACTTCACACACACACAGGCACACACACACGCACGCACACACGCACACACGCACGCACACGTGCTTTCCATTAGGAAATAACAGGCGTTGGTGACTGTGGACCTGCAGGAGGTCTCTGAGGCCCCGCCCTCAGCTGTGGTCCGTCCTGGCCAGCACTTGGGTCCAAAGGTCACCCTGTTGCTCTGCTCCGCCCCCCCCCAGGGGTGCAGGGAGCCCTCGCTTTATGGCTTCCTGCTGCTGACTGCAGAGCAGAGGAGAGGCGCCACCCTGCCCGGTGACCCATGGGACGGGCCGAAGTCCTGGGAGGCTGGCCTGGTCCCAGCACGGGAGAGGGGGCTTCCCCTACGCACCCACGCACTCGGTCACTCATGCATCCCACTGTGTGCCAGGTGCCTGGAGACGGGGGGCCGGGGGCACTGCGGTGACCCGGCTTGGTCAGCTCCCAACCCCCACCACGTCCGGAGGGGGAGCTGGGTGGAAAGTTTTGGAACAAACACCCTGCCCAGTCCCTGGGGCGCAGAGCAGGCAGTGGGCCGCCGAGGCTGGGTGGGCCCGCCCTCTGCCCTGGAGGCGGGTCTGAGGGCCTGGATGGGCAGGCCGCAGCGCGAGTGGGTGGGGAGAATGCAGCGGCCCAGGCATCCATCCTCCTGGGGGTGGGGTGGGAGGCTGCTGGGGCACTGCACCCCCACCAGGGGCTGCACGTGGTCCCAGACCCAGGGCTTGAACCTCTCCCAGGACCCCCTCCGAGGACACTCCCCTCCCCCTCCCCGACCTGCAGAGAACAGAGCCTCACCCCAAACCAGGCAGCTGTTGCCCTCCTCCGGACTTCCCTCTCCAGGACCGGGGGCTGCTGTGACCCCGGCACCAGTCTCCAGGAGGGAGGCCCCCGAGTGGCCGCTGTGGCCGTGGCTAGCGCCCAGGAAACACTGGATGCCGGTGGCTTCAGCCTCAGCAAGGGTTCCCCTGGTTCGAAAGGCACCCCCCATGGCAGAACCTCGAATCCAGTTTGCCTCCACACCCCACCTACGGCCGCGGAGCCCCGCGTGCCCGTGCAGAGTGTTGGAGGAGCCACCCACGGGGTGGGGGTGGGTGAGCAGGCGGGCCCTGAGGGCAGTGTGGGTCTGGGCGGAGGTGCTGCTGCAGAGAACGGCACCTGCACAGGCCCGACGGAGGCGGGAGCTGGCCCGGGGGCCCGAGTGGGGTGAACCTGGCTGCCGATGGCGTGGCTGGGGCAGGCAGAAGAAATGGGGTCCCCGGCCCTGTGGGTTTTTCCAGGGGATGGTGGGAATCGTCGGGAGTTCTGAACACTGGGCAGCGTGACGCATTGCTTTAAGTAAACTGGAGCCTGGGGCAGAAATCCCCGTGCAGAGGGCAGGGCCTGGACGTGGTGGTCCCCAGGGAGGTGGCAGGATGTGGTCAGAATCTGGAAGCAGGTTGAGGGTGGGACGTTCTGGATTTGCAGATGGAGGGGAGTGAGGTATCAGCGGCGGGAGGCAAAGGGGCCTCCAAGGTTTTCAAGTCGAGCACCTGGGCGGGGCTGGGGGGTGGATGGGGCTGGCCCCTCAGAGGTGGGGAAGCCTGCACTCGGGGAGGGAGGGAGGTCAGGACGGGAGGTGTGGGCGGTGGGGGGCCAGGCCCAGGACACCGTCTGAGCCTGGGAGGGCATTCAGAGCCAAAGCCTGCCTGGAGGAAGCCGCGTGGGGGGTGGGCTGGGGGGGCGGGCGGTGGAGGAGGGCGGGAGAGGGCAGCATTCTAGGGTGAGAGTTTCCAAGGGTGTCTGGCAAGGGTCCATTAAGAGAAAGTATTTGTTGCTATTAGAGAGAGAGAGGAAGGGAGGGGGACTGAGAGACAGAGAGAGAGAGCCGTTGATTTCGTGTCCCACGTGTTCACGCAGCCGATGGTTGCTTCTGGTTTGTGCCCTGACGGGGACTGAACCAGCAACCTCGGCTCATCTGGACAACGCTCCAACCCACTGCGCTACCCGGCCAGGGCCACCCCAGCGCTGGAAACACAGGAGTCTGGTGGGCGGGGGTGGGGGCTCGGGAAAGCAGCAGGAGAGGTGAAGGGCAGGCAGGAATGCAGAGGCTCCTGGAAGGAACTTTGTAGTGAAGAGGAGCCACGGGTGGCCGGGGGGGGGGGGGTGGAGGGGGGGGCAAGGGTTGTTTGTTTGTTTGTTTGTTTGTTAAGAAGGGAGAGGTCCCCAGCACCTTAAGGAGGTGAGAAGTGGGCTGTCAGCAGGTTTCTCCGTGGCTGTCTCCAGGATGGACAAGGGTTCTAGGACCGCAGAGGCGGTCCGTTGGGTCCCCCGGGGTTCCTGCAGTGCCTGGTGTGGAGGAGGTGAGGAGGCGCCCGAAGCATCCGTGGAATGAAAGAGTCAGTGAGTGGGGAGTCCTTAAAGTTGTCCAGCTGAGTGGCCAGGTGAGGAGGGGTGAAGCCTTGGCGGGGAGTGGAGTCTGGGGTCAGAGGTTGCCAACAGGGTGGGGCCAGGAAGGGGAGGGCGGCCGCAGGGGATCGCCTGGGGGAGGTCCGAGTTTGGCAGAAGTGGCAGGGATGAGGGGGCTGCAGGCCCGGGGAGGGGGCGCCCGCGTGAGGTCCTAACCGGAGATGTGGGTCCTGTGGATGCGGCCAGGAAGGGGTGGGTTCCTCAGGGACACCCAATTCCACATTCGAGGGGCGGGGGCGGAGGATGCGGGTGTTCAAAGACGACTGTCCAGATCAAATGCCAAGAAGGACGGTTGTGGATTCAGAAATGAATGTCACCGGCGACCTGGGCAAACGCAGTCAGCCTCCTTGTGCAGGAGCAGAGGGGGCTGGCCAGCGAGGGTGGACAAGCCTTGCCTGCAGTGGGGTATGGGATCCCACAAGAGAGGAGGACGGCTGGGCCCGGACAACCAGCGGAGCCCGGAGCCTGAACCCTCTCCGCCCCGACGTTGGCCGGCGTCTCTGCTCCCCGCAGCCTCCGTCTCCGCACCTAGAAACTGCTAACAAGCCGTCGTAGCGCGTTGGGGGATCGCGGACCTGAGTTCCTGACCGCACTCAGGGGAGGCCGAACTCCCTCTGTCCGCCCCCCACCCCCAGGTCACCAGCGACCCCTGCCCGCTGTCCTCTAGATGAGCGCTCGCCCTGGAATCGCCCGCCTCTTGTTAGCACAGACGGCTGGACTTCCGATTCAGTGGGTCCCGGCCCGAGAGCTGGCATTTCTAAGTCCCCGGGCCAATGCAGCGCGGGGACCCCACCTACGAATCGCTGGCCCCGGAGCGAACTGCACGGAATGGCCACTGGCGGGCGGGCAGTCCCCGAATCCCCGGCCGCCGACGCAGCCGGAGGTTGCCGGGCAGAGCCGGGCGGCGCGCGCTCCCATTGGCCGCAGGTGGGCCGCGCCCCGCCCGACAGGTAGTGTCCCCGCGCCGCGCCATTGGGCCGCGGCCGCGGAGTCCCCCGGGGATTGGCCCAGGTGGCAGGCCCCGCCTCGCCCTCATTGGCCGCAGGTGCCACCGCCCCCGCCCCGGGACCGCCCGCCCCGCCGATTGGCCGCGGGCTGGGTCGGCCATGTTCGGACCCCCCGCCCCGCCGGCCAGACGCCAGACTCCGCGCCCCCGCCCCCCCGCCCCGTCCCGCGCGCCGCCCAAGTTCGGCGGAGTTGGCCGGCGCCTCTCGACCCCAGCGCCGCGCGCTCCCTTCCGCGTTCCGCCGCCCGCCCCACCTGGCGCCGGGCCGCTGGGGGCCTCGCGCCATGGCCCGAGCGCCCGGGGCGCGGCGTTGACGGCGCCCGGAGCGCGCCATGCCCAGCAGGACGGGCCCCAAGATGGACGGGAGCGGCGGCCGCGTCCGCCTCAAGGCGCACTACAGCGGGTGAGCGGAGCGGGACGGGGCGGGGCGGGGCCGCCGCACCGCGCCACCCGTCGGGGACAGTGTCGGCGCTGCGGTGGGCGTCCGAGAGCCGCGGTCTTGGTCGGGGCGCGGGAGCGAGGGGACAGCGAGGCGCATTCGGTCCCCGGGCGTCCCGCGAGGTCCTGACGCACCAGCGCGGAGAGGCGGCCCCGGGTCGCCCCCTGTCCGGCGAGCGTTCCTGCGCGCGGGATGCGGGGGTGACTCCGTGGCGCGCTCTTCAGCTCTGGGCACAGTGTGGACATTTTCCCTGGAAAGTTAGCTGGACCGCGAAGGCCACAAACTGCGAAGACCAAACTTTGGGTCAGATGGTGCAGACTGCGGGCCGACCTTGAGAGATCGGGGTTTCCTGAGTTTTCCCAGCGTCCCGGGCTAGCGTCCTCAGCTTGAGAAAAGCTCAGTGACCAAGGCGAGGGCCCGGGGCTGAGCCGCCCGCGGCTGAGCGTGGCGGGCGTCTGGCTGGGGAGCGCTCCGCGTGGATCCCGGGACCGGACCTTTCGGACGCCGATTCGCCCCGCGGCCGCGCTCCGCGCCCTCGCCTCAACCTGCCTCGCGGCGAAAGGGGGCGAGCGGGCGCCTCCCGGGCCACAGAGGCGGGGAGCGCGGCGCGCTGGGCCGCGGGAATCCCGGTGGGGATGGAGGGGGGCGGTGCCCCTAGCGCGCTGCGGACGGCGTTCTCACAGGACTAGGCACCTTTGCTGCTTTTTCCTTCCCCGGTGTTGGCCTCCAGGAGTCCGGAAATCGGACCTAGCTGCTGCCAAGGTCGCCGCGGCCCGGTGCGGGTGGGGGGAGCGGAACACCGATCCGATGCTGCTGGTGAGCCTGTCGGTCTGGCTAGAGCAGCACCCCCAGTATGCGGGGTCTGCCCGAGTGGCACTCCCGGGCCGGTCCTCACGCCCGAGGGGCTTTGGGCTCTTGACCTCCTGAGTGTTTCTCGTTGGGATCTCTGGTCAAGCCTCTCCTGCCCCTCCGCTGTCTTCAGTCAGGTGCGGGGGCTGTTGGTGGCAGAGCCCGAGGGAAGAGGGATTTGGGGGAAGCGCTGGCGAGCCCACCGGAAGGGGTCGGGAGACCGCGGCTCAGAGCCTGAGAGGCGTCAGCTGGGTGCTGCGCTGAGTCTCCAGCTTCCGCGGGGGCCGGAGCACTGGGGCTTGCCGCTGGGTGAACAGGAACAGCTGTGGAATCTTTGAACGGAGTGACCAGGAACTTTGTCAAAATCAGAGATGACCCTTCACGAGAGGATGTCCGCACCCAGAGCCCCCTCGGGTGGGTGCGGACCTGGCCCTCCAGCAGACAGGGTGAAGAGGCCCCTGCAGGCACTGAGCTTGGGCCCCTGCAGGGTAGAGGTGGGTTGTGGGGAAAGTTAAGGGGGCCCCTGGGAGTTCTGCCCCCCCCCCCGCCCCCTGGAGAGCTCTTTGGTTACCAGGAGTAACGTGAGCTGCTGAGTCTGGTGTCCCCGGCGGATGAGGCCACACCCCCACTCTTCCCTCTTCCTTCCCTTCCCCACCTCTGTGCTCTCCCCCCCTCTCCCCCTCCCTGCTCTCCCCCTCCCTTCCCGGCTTCCTTCCCCTCCTCCTCCAGGCCTCCTCTCCCTCCCGCAACCCTCTTTGCTGCCCAGGGCTGCCTTGGTTCCTCCTCTGCCTGCTCTTCCTGTCTTGCCCCTGCCTCTCCCAGCGGACTGAAGTGGCAGACCTGGTCGCCAGAGCATGGCCCTGACGCTGGTCTGGAAGGTGCCCACCTAGACCAGCACCCACTTACCCAGACCCCGTGGGCCCAGGTGACATTCTGGCTCTGGATGATCGGATGCTGGCGCCCCCTGGAGGGAGGCTGTTTTTGTGCGGTTGGGCCAGGGGCTGAGGGTCGGACCGCGGAAGACACTGTTGAAAGGGGGTTCTTCAGCTGCCCCCACTGGTAATGGTTTCTTCTGGTCGCCCCTTCTCATCCCCCGAGGCCCCCCAAAGGCTTGAGATCATGGTCTCCCTCCGCCCACTGGGGCCTTCGGAGGGCGCGGCGTCCCTGGAGTGAGTGGGGTCTGGAGCACCTGCGTTTTACAGGGGCTTTGGGGTGATGCTCAGGTGGTTTGGGGTGCAGATGACTGCCAGGCCTTCCTCTGCCCAGCTCAGCCTCCCGGTCCAGAGTCCGCATGGTCCAGGACCTGCTGTGTGCAAAGCCCGGCGCTGGTCCTGTGTCCGGGACACCTGGGCGTTGGGGGAGGGGCATCCCCCAGGCTGCGGGGGGCTGACTCCTGGTCACCCTGCCCAGGGCTCTGTCTTGCTCGGGGGGGCTGCTCGATTCAGGATTGGGGTGAGGGCAGGGGTGGTGGTCAGGGGTCTCGCGCTGGGGGTAGAGTGGGGGAGGGAAGGCCCCTCCTGGGCTCGCCGACATCATGCCTTGCTGGGCTGGGAGACTCGGGGCCCTCGGGGGCCCCGCCGGCCGTTGGGTGCGCCCATAGTGTTCCCCGGGGAAACAGTAGCTTCCGCTTAGAGGCAGAATGCAGGGGGCGGGTCTTGGGGCAGGGAGAGGTCAAAGGTGAAGGGATGGCAGACCCCGATTTCCAGAGTTCCTGGGGGCAGGAGGACCGGGGACGCGTGTGCGGGGCGCCCGGTCAGGGTGGCCCCGGGGAGGTGGAGCGGGCGGTGGTGGGGTCTCCGCCTCCGGCTGAGCGCGTGCCCCTCCTACGCCTTCCTTGCCCGCCTGCCGGGACGCTGCAGGCTGTGGTGGCGAAGGGCTGGGTGAGCCCTGGCGTGCTTGGCGTCCTGGGGGCAGGCGATGAGGGTCTTGGAGCAGATGCCCAGCGGGAAGGGCAGGCAGCCGGTGAGTGGCCCTCAGCGGGAACGAGGCTGGTGGGCCGGGCCCCGGGCTGCGGTGCCGAGCCGAGGTCCAGGTGCGCAGGTCCTGGACCCTCCGGGCCCTCGCCTGCTGTCGTGTTCGTGGTCGGAGACTCGGCAAACCCTCGTCTGAGGGGTTTGGAAGCTGGCGGCGCTGCCACCGAGCAGGCGCTGCCTTCCTGCGGGTGGGAGGGCGCAGAGCCCGTCCGGGCTCTGTTTCCAGGCCCTGGGCTGCCGGGCGTCAGGCGTGGGCGCGTTTTCCCCGCAGCCTGTGCTCCGAGGACGTGCGCCCCTCTCAGTTCAGCAACAGCGTGCCGCCCGCCCTCGCCCTCGGCGCCTCCGCGGTGAGGGGCCGGGCTGGCACTTGTTTCAGGGCGTGGGGAGCGTGCGAAGTGCCCCGCTGGACCCCTCTGCCATTTCTGGCCATCCGGCGTCAGCTTCCCACTTTGGGGTAAAAAGATAAGAGGCAATGGCGTTCTGTGTAACTTCCTTTTCCAAAAACATGCGCAGGGAGGCAGGTGCCTGGTCCCTCCAGAGCATCCTTGGGTCACTGCGTTATCCCATTCTGCCTCCCCGCCAGGCCCCCGCCCCGCCCCAGGCCTTGGTCCTTGGACGTGATGCCCTGGTCTGCGTTGTGCAGGTGTGCCACAGGTTGATGAAGGCCTTGTGCTTGACCCACCTGCTGACCTTTTGGGCGGAACAGGCCCCTGGTGCCTGAGCTGCTGCTTGCCCAGCTTCCAGTAGGGGGCGCCTGCGTGCCAGGGCCTTCCGGTGCCGATTTAACAACTCGCGGTGGTTCTGGGAAATTCTCAGTTACTTCGTCGGTAATTTGGTCGGTCGGTCACCCGCACTTCAGCGGGCTCGCGCGCGCCGTGGCGACCTGTCCGCACCCTCTTTGCCCAGGGACATGCTGATCACCAGCCTGGACGCAGCGACCACCTTCGAGGAGCTCTGCACGGAAGTGAGGGAGATGTGCAGTCTGCACCAGGGGCAGCCGCTCACCCTCAAGTGGGTGGACAGCGAAGGTAGCCTGGGTCTCGGCCAGCGGGGCGGGGGCGGGGGGCGGCATCTCCTGTGCGGCGGGGGCAGGCCCAGCCCTCTGGGGGTCACCGCAGCCCCCCGGCGGGGCGGGCGTCTGTCTGGGAAGAGGCGGGCCGCCTGCGGGCGGGGCGGGGGGGCTGGGTGGGCAGGGGCCGGAGGACTGGCCGCCCCTCCCCAGACCGGGGGCTTGTCCCGTGGGTGGTTTGGGAGGATGAGCTCGCTCCATTTCCTCACGGAGAGTCTCTGTCTCTGTCAGACACACTTCCCATCCCAGGGGGGACCCCTTCTCGGGCAACTCTGGCCGCCGCTGTCAGCCCGGGGCGCAGGGGGCCCCTCCGCGGGGGCAGGGCCACGTGGCCGCAGGCTCCGTGCGCGTTGGTGCTCCCCTGTCCGGCGATGGGCTGCTGGGAGCCTTCGCCTTCGGGCTGGGACTGACCTAAGAACGTTCCGGATCTCGCCCACGCCCAGAAGCTGGCACACCTAAGCTCTGCGCGCGGCTGTCTCGGGCTGTGGGTGGACTCAGCCTCCCGCCTGGGGTGGACTGTGTCCAGCATGGGGCCCCGGGCTGGCTGCAGGTCCTGGGGGCCCCTCCGCCTCAGGCCTGTGGTTGCCTCAGCGATGGGTCTTGCCCCCCTAGGTGACCCCTGCACTGTGTCCTCCCAGATGGAGCTGGAGGAGGCCTTCCGCCTGTCCTGTCAGCACAGGGACGACGGGCTCATCGTTCACGGTCAGTGCCGCCGGCAGGAGGGCGGGGTGGGCAGCAGGGCCCTCCCCCGCTGCCCTCTGCGTCCCGGGGATGCGGCAGCTCTGCCGGACCAGCTGGGGGCCTGGGAGCCACACAGCGGACCACCGTTTAGGGTCTTAGGGGGGCAGGGAGTTCGAGGGTGTTGAGAGTAACGCCCCTGCCTGCGGCGTCCGGGGCTCTCAGCCCTCCTCAGCCTGTTTGGCCCAGAGCTGGGGTGAGAGCTGAAAGGTCGCTGTCGTTCCAATGTAGTCTTTAAATTGGGGGTTCACGCCGTGCCCCCCACACTCTCGGGGCCCCGCAGGGTGTCCAGGGCCCAGGGCGTGGCCCCGGCAGCCGTGGCCAGGCAGCCACGTGGTGGGCCAGAGTGCGAGACTGGCCGCCGCTCCCTGCCGGTCGGTCGTTTTCCCCAGTGCCGGGCTGGTTGAAACCTCCCGGGGTTTGGTCCTGAAAGCTCGAGTTGTCCCTTTCGTCCCTGTGCCGTGAGCGCACTCGTGGCGCCTTCCACGCGCTCAGCTGGGGAGCTTCAAACTTCCTGCGTTCCAGACGAAGGAAAAGGTGGTTTTGATTTCGTTTCTGCGCTGAGCCCCGGTTCCCTACCTTACCGTGGGAGGCCTGGGCGCGGTGCACAGCACGTGCCGACGGCATGAGCCCCGGGGACAGAGATGCGGGGCAAGCTTGCCCCGCCGGGTCCAGGGTGCCCGCGGGCCTCCCGCCCCGTGTCCTGCGGCTGTCCTGGCCTCCTGGGGCCTCCACGTCCGGTCGGAGGGCCCTGGGTCCCTGGGTCCCTGGGTCCCTCCCAAGCCTGGGCCTTCCCGAGCAGGTGGTGGTCAGCCGCGCAGGCTCTGCTCCGGTGCCCGGCCCGCCGCCTCCCGGGAACGGCGCCCGCCGGGCTGACGCAGGCTCTCTCTCTCCCCGCAGTGTTCCCCAGCATCCCCGAGCAGCCCGGCATGCCTTGCCCCGGAGAAGACAGTGAGTACCGCCCTTCCCTCCGCCGCCTGCCGCGGACCTCGGCGTGTTTGCCGGCAAGGGGGAGGTGGCGTTTTCGGGGGCCTGTGCTGTAGAACTGCTTACCCCAGGAAGACGGAGGGGAGTGGCCAGATGAGGGGGCCTCCGCTGGGGTTTCCACTGGGGGCGTCCCTGCCTCCTTCCCTGTGTCTGTCCTGGCGCCCGAGCAGGGCCCCTGAAACGCCGTCGCCGTCCCCAGGAGGCCCGAGGCGCGTGCTGGCTGGGAGGGGCAGATGACCGGTGGGGCGGGCGCACACGGGTCCGAGGGCGAGGGTGAACGAACGCAGTGGTGGGGGAGGGGCGGGTGCAGCTCGAGATCCTGAGGCTGGGAAGCCAGGGGTGGAGGGCCTTCCGGGTGGCGACCCAGCCCGGGCAGGGCCACGGGGGCACGCCTGCCCGGGAGCAGCAGGTGACGCGTGTGGCGTGTCGTTTTCCTGCGAGCGGGACCCGGGAGCTGCAGGGTTCAGGTCCCAGCAGGAGTTTGTGAGGGGGCCGTGCAGCGGGTTTCTGCGGAGGCTTGGGGGTGGGAGGCACTGGGAGGTGACCCTGTGACCCAGGATCCCTCCTGCTGGAGCCCCAGGTAGCCAGAGCAGGCCTGTTGGGGTGGGCGGCCAGCACAGGGGTCTCAGGGGCCTTGTCCCCCAGCCCACCTGGGGCTGCCCACCTCCCGCGGAAGGGGACAGGCGTCCTGAAAGGCACCGTCACGCTGGGCAGCCTGTGGTTGTGGACGCTCCTCCTGGGAGGTGAGGCCCCCTCCACCGGGTTCTCAGGGGGCGTCCCGGCATTTGCCACCTGGATGGCTCTTGGGGACGGAGACAGGCTGTCTGCGTTTACCTGTCCAGAGCGGTCTCCAGCAGCCGGTGTGGCCTGGGGGTGGGCCTCCGCTCTGTCCAGCGTCCGAGAAGCTGGAGCTGGCTGTCAGCCCCGGCCCCAGCATCTGAGGTCCACCCTTCTGTGGCCACCCTGGCGCCCGCCTGGCTTTGCGCTGTGGGGTCGCCGCCCTGTCCTGGGTCACCTGCATGCTGGCCGCGTGAGGGTCGGCTTGGCTTCTGCTCTGCTGGGGGGTGGGGACCTTGGGACACCGAGGACGCAGGTCTCCGCTGGAGGTGGAAGCTGGGTGACTCCCCAGTAGCCCTGTCCCCCTGGGAGCATGGGGAGAAGGCGGAGCCTTCCCAGAGCCCCGACTGAGCCCCAGGAGCGGGCCCTCGAGAGGCCCTCGGTGGGTGCAGGCTTCCGGAGCGCAGGCGTTCGCGGGAGAGCCTTCCACCAGCTCGGGGAGGCGGCGGTGAGCAGGAGTCGTCCGGGGTTCCGCTCTGGGGGGGGGTGTTCATGTGAGGCCTGACGTGGGGGTGCGGGCCCCCGTTTGACATGGGACCGCCGGGGACCGGGGCCGCACAGTGGGTGCTGTGGGCAGGAGCGCGCCCCGGGCCGGATCGCGGGGCAGACCGTGGGCCTGGTGGCACCTCTGCACAGGTGCATGTCGCTGATGTCTCGACCCCCCCCGTGGACCCCCCCGTAAGTGGGGCGCCTGAGTCAGGCACCCTCTCCAGGGGTGCTGCTGCCCGCTCCCTGCCCAGCGCCCGTCAGCCCCTCCGACAGCGGCTTGTCCTCCGGCGCGGAGGCCGTCGGGAGCCGCCCCGGGTCCTCCTGAAACAGCTTTGCACCTGCAACTCCCGGGCCCCGTGGGGATGTCCGTTGTTTCATCGAACACCCAGCTCTGCCCAGCTTTGCCTCTCGCTACCTGGAGCTAACCGGAACAGCTAGTTTCCCACCTGCAGCAGGCTTCCCGTAAAATCGGCAACCCGCCAGGCCAGCCTGGGTTTTCTCGCGTCCTGCCCGCTGCGTGCTTTGGGTGGGTTGGGGTGACACGCCCGTCGCACGCGGCCGTCTTCCCCGGGAGCCTCGTGTGCTCGCGGAGCTCCAGCGCCTCCTGACTCCGCAGACCTGGTCGGGGTCGTCGCGGGCTCTCCGGACACAGTCTGGGCAGCGAGCGTGGGGCTCTGCGGACGGTGCGCTCCGTCCCAGCTGCCGGTCTCAGCTGCCCTGCGGCGCCTGAGCGGCCACCGCGGGACGTGGGCGGTGAGGCGGCTGGGCCGCAGTGGCGCACGGGCATCGGCAGGTCGGCGGGTCGTGTCACTTCCGCGTGCCTTGAGGTGTCACCGTTTCCGTCTTACTCAGCCGATCGAAACCACAGGGGCCGCTGCCCGTTGGCGGGGAGGCCCATCAGCCTACCGTTCCCGGTAACGGACCCGCGGGGACCCGCCCCCGAGGGCTGCATTTACGCTCTGTCGACGGTGAAAGGCTGTCGCACGACCAGCCACGCACGCGTGAGCTCCACAGTGACCGCACCGTGGCTCCGGGCGGCTGGAGGTCCCCGGACTTCCCTGCCTGTGTTTCGGATCTGAGGAGAACGGGCCTGGGCTCCGTTGCCGCGCGAGGACGGAGGCTGGGTTTGGGGGGGCCCAGCCGGGGAGGAGGAGGGTCAGGCTGGCCGTCCTGGCTGGGGGTCTGCTCTGGCCACCTCAGGCCCGACACAGGCAGTGCGTGAGGCCCTGTGTGGGGTCCCGGGGCCCCCCCACCTAAGGCTGCTGGGTGTGCGATTGGACTCAGTCACTCAGCCGCCCTGTTCTCACCCCCTTGTGTGTGGGGTGTCCCTCAGCTGCCCTTCCTGGTGCCCCCAGGGCAGGGACAAGCTCAGGAGGCTGCCCGCCCCCATGGCCTCTCCCCTCCCCCTTACCCTGCCCCCCACCGCCAGGTCCCCCGGCTCAGGCCCCTCTGCGGACGCAGGTCAGAGGTCACTTGCACTTGGGTGGCCACCGCGTCCCTGCGTCCTGGCCGGAGGGTGCTGGCCAGCTGGGCTGTGTCACCCTCCGACTGCAGGCTGCACGCCCCGGGCCCAGCCGCCTCCCCCCACCCCGGCCGCCCCAGCTCCCGGGACCGGCTCGCGCTCGCGGAGACGCTTGTTTGCATGTGACGTCAGCTCCTCCACATCCAGGCCGTGTTTTCGCTGGTGCCTCAGCTGCCGGCTCCAGCTCCCCAGGGGAGCCGGTACCACCGGGCCTGGAGACCTGAGGAGGCAGGGACGCGAGAGGCGGGGGACCTCCGGCCAGCCCGCCTTCCAGGAGCCCAGCCGCCCGGCCTGGGCGCCCCCCCACCGGCTGCGGGGTCGCGGGGACGGAGGAGGCAGCCCCAGGCGTGAGGGGGCAGGAAGATGCCTGCCTTCACGCCCGCCGCCCCGTAGAGCATAAAGGCGCCCGCGCGGAGGAAGGGTGAGTGCTGCGTGCGGCTGCCGGGGCAGGCCGGGCGCGCTCGGGCCGCCGCGCAGATGCCCCGGCAGATGCGGCGCTGGGCGTGCGGGGGAGCATGGGGGCCCTGGTTCCCGCGGCGGACGGAGGGCCTGCAGAGCAGCTGCTGATGCGGGGGCTGTGAAGGCAGCCTGGCTCCCCAGGTGGGCTCCGTGCCCGGGCCCCTGGGCGCGGGTGCGGGTCAGGGGATGACCGCATCCTCGTCTGAGCCCCGCGTCCGGCCCGGGGCGTGTGCAGGCCTGGCTCCCCGCCCGGCGGAGCCGCGGGCGGCAGGTCCCCGGCCGCAGGGCGCAGCGCGGAGCCCGGGAGGCGGCACCTGCTCCCCCGGCCCGGCCCTCCCCTGGCTCCGGCTCCTGCCGCCCCGGCCGGTCCTGGCTCCGGTTTGCGCTGACGACACGGCGCGGGCAGTGTTGACGTGCGCTGGCTGCAGGGTCCTCGCAGGCGATGTGCGTGGGGGCGCCCGCGTCGCTGCTGCCGCGATGGTCGGAGGTAGAGGAGCTGCGGGGGCTGGGGCTGCATCGGGGAGGGAGGGGGCGCGCGTTTCTGACGTCCATTTTGCTGGGTGCTCCTGTGCGAGCAGCAGCAGCAGCGGGCAGCCCCCCGCAGGCTGGCGGGCGCCGGGGGGGGGGGGCGCGGGGGGCTGGGGTGACAGGGCCGCGAGCGTGCAGTGGCGGGGGCTGGGGAGGCGGAGGGGTGCAGGGGGCCCTGGGAGCAGGGCGCGCCCCTCCCCCAGCAGCAGAAGGACCTGCTCTGCCGCCCGCTGGTCGCAGGGCCCCTGGCGTGTTGTGGACCCTCGAGTTACGAAACGTGGGCTGCGCCTGGGGCCGTCGGGAAGGGGGCGGGTGGGCAGAGATTAGCTGTGTCATGGTTTCCTCGGGACAGCTCGGCCTCCCTCCTCCCGGTGGTCACCGCTGGCCGTGCAGGGTTGATGCGAACCCCCAGGGCGCAGACCTGCTGCGGGGACTGGAGCCGGGGTGGGGGACCCAGAGCGGGGCCACGGCTGGGTCCCCTCGGAGCTGTGCACAGGGACCGGCTGGAGCGGCACGTCCCCGAGGGAAGCGTCCCCCGTCTGCGTCGATGCCGGCAGACGGGGCTGTGGCTGCCTGTCCCCTGTCCCCTGTCCCCTGTCCCCAGGTCCCGGTGTGGACGCGCTGCGGCCCTGTCCCAGCCCTCAGCCGCCAGCCAGGCGCCTTCGCGAAGTTCTGAGCTGCTGGCCGTGACCTAAGGGGTTGCGCGTGCTGTTTGCCCAGCTGTGAGCCTGCGCCGCCCTCCCCGACTTTGCCTCGGGGCCTCCAGGCTGCCCCCCGTGGGGCCCCAGAGAGACCTGGTCAGTCCCACGAGGGCACACCAGTGGGTGCCACCCTCGGCCTCCCTGCCACCCAGCGTCGATCTGCTGGGGACCCCGTCGGAGAAGCCTGTGGCCCAGTGGACACTCCCCACTTCGTGAGCTCCCTGTGACGTACGTGGTGGAGGCGAGGCTGCATCTCGTCTGCCGGGCGGCCCTGGTCACCCAGACGGAGCGGAGCCCGCAGCAGCCTAGCGCCGGGAGGCCCGTGCTCGGGTCTCGGGTCGGCAGCGCCTGGGGTCCCGCCCCGACCTCTGCTGAGGATCCAAAGGCTGGGGCCGCGGGTGTCTCCTGTAGTGACGGAGCTCGCGGACATGCCGAGCAGGGCAGCCCTGGGTGGAGGGACCCCCCAGACGGCCAGGAGGAGCCTTCATTCCGGGCGTGGCGTCCCTGTGTCCACGCCCGGCGGGTGGAGAAAGCCTCCTCCCTGGGCTTTGCGGGGGACGTGTCCGAGGCCCGGCCAGCGGGCCTGCTCTGTGGGCTGCACCGTTGCTGCCGCTGGGCCTTTGCGCGTGCCGCACCCCCGGGCTTGGACGAGGCAGGCCTTCCTCGACTTGCGCTGCTTCACGGGAGGGGAGGGAAGGCTTCGTTCAGAAGAGCCCCCCCGCCCCCCCCGCGCCAGTTACCCCGCACCGTTGTCCTTGGCGATGACGTCGTGGCACACCCGGCCGGGGCGTCTGGGCACGGCGGTTTACTTTTCAGACCACCCTCAACGCGCCGCGTCAGGGCGCCTCGCTCACGACTGGCTTCTCCTCCCTTCCGTGTCTCCGAGGCCTCCAGGCCGGGCCGGTCCCGTTCCGACCCCCTGGGTGCCCCCCCCCCGGGAGCCCACGGGCCTGCTGTCCGCGTGGGAGGCTCGGGGTTGGGAGAGGCGAGAGTGTCGGGCTCACGGCAAGTCCTCTCTGCTTCTTTCCTGTGCATCTGGTTTCGTACCACACGGAGATGGTTCGTGACAGGTTTGCCTCCCTCCACGGTTGTGTGATTAGTTTTTAAAAATTGATCCCGGGGGAGAGCCAGGGACGTTGGTGTTCTGTCTCGTGCGCTGATGCACGCACTGATTCCTGCGTGGGCCCTGACCGGGGATCGAACTCGCAGCCTGGGCGCATCAGGACGACGCTCCAGCCTGCCGGGCTGCCCGGCCAGGGCAGCAAGTCTGTGGTGGGCACCTGGGTCGCAGGCGCTGCCCCTGTGGTCCTACAGACGGGGTCCGCTCCAGCCTCGTTTGACCCCTCACGCTCTTGCTGGACGAGTGACGGTTCGAGCCCACGGCGCCGAGGGGCGGAGGGTCGTCAGGTCCGCTGTCTCGTCTGGCGGGTCCAACGGCGGGTCGGGGTCTTCGTCAGGTTGGCCCTTCGTGACGTGGCTTCTGTGGGAAGTTTCAAAAGGGTCGGCTCGCAGCAGGACGGAGCCGGCCTCGGGCGCAGGGCGAGGGCCTCGCCCGGGAGTGGGTGCCCAGGGCCCACCCCGCCTGGCCGCGAGGAGTCCTGGTCAGGAGGCCGGCCGCCCCCGCGAGCGCTTGTGCGTGAAGTCCGTGTTGTCAGTCCCGTGTTCCGAACGGGGCGTCGAGTGTGGCGTGTTCGCCTCGGGAGGTGTCGGTCCGTCCTGCGGGGTTCTGAAAGAGCAGGTGTCCCCTCCGCCCCCCGAAGAGGGGCTCGCTCCCTCCCTGCCGCAGCAGGCGCTTGGTGCTGACTTCCAGGTTTCCGAGTAACACGGGTTTGCTGCTGGTTCTGGATGTTCCCATTTGGGGCGTTCCTCGGTCCCCCCGCCCCCCCCCCCCCCAACAGGGTCAGGTCGCCGGTTACGGGCTCCGCTGAGTGGCGGCGCCTCCGTGGTTTTCTCTCGCAGGGTTTCCTGGGAGTCCCGTCTTAAATTTGCCCGTAATCTTGCCCCCAGGTGGGCCCCCCCCCCACGCCAACGACTCATCCTTCCCTGTGACCTGGCCCCTCCCCGAGCTGGCCCCTGGGGCCCCCTGCGCCTCTCCTCTGCCTGCTCCCTCCGTTCCTGGCTCCCCCCTCTTGGTCTGATGTCCAAGGAAGACTTGGCCTGGACGCCTGGGAAAGGCACGCAGGAGCGAATGCTCGGGGACCCAGCCTGCAGACGCTCGTGGCCCTGCCGAGGGCCAGGCGACCGTTCAGCGGGGACAGAGCTGCGGGCGGGGAACTCCGTTCTCTCCGCTTCGGTCGGACGGCGTTTCGAGTTTCGTGAGTTTTCTCCGCCCGACACCCCCCAGAGCCTGGGCCTCCCGTGTCGTCCGGTTCCGAGGTGCGGCGCCGGTTCCCTCTGGGGTGGGGCCCTCGAGTCTGGCGGCGGGCGCTTCGCTCCGCCATTTCCTGCGTGTGGCTTTCTGGGCTCCGTCCGGCTGGTCTCTGGGCTTCGTGTCCGGTTCCCGATTCGGCCCACTTTGTTCTCCGGGACGTGCTCCGGCTTTCTGTCCAAACCGCCTGTGAAGCTTGTCGTCGCCAGTTTTTAACTTTCCGAGAGCCGCTGCTGCCTCCCCGGCGGACGGGCACACCTTGTGGTCGGCGCTGTGTCCCGCACGGCCGGGCCGGACCACGCTCTCGTGGCCACAGGCCCTTGCTCGGAGACCTGGTCCCAACACGCTCCGCCCCGTGGTTCCGGTCACAGCCGTGGGCTGAGCAGGTGACACGCGGGGGGGGGCGCAGGGGACTCGCTGACCACCACCCGGGGGCGGGGGCAGCGGCCGTGATGTGGGTGGCGGTGTGCTGGGCGCGTCCACCGCCGGCTCTCTGGGGGAAGACGGGAGAGCCTGGGCCATTGACCACGGACGTCCCCGGAGGGGGCCCTGGGGACAGATGCTCAGTGAGGCCCAGAGCTGGCACCCGCCCCTCCGCTGTCCCCTGGAGGCGGCTCCCCCGTTGGAGAACAAGGTGACGTGGCCACGGGGTTCCGCTCAGCCCGTCACTGCCGCGCAGAAGACCACGCCCCTCCCGGGGGCGCCCGTGACGCTTGGTGCTAAGCCCCTGAGCCAGGTAACAGGCAGCAGACTCGGGGACACACGTGAAGGGACGGTGTCCCCGCCCCGGATGGGCCGCCCCTCGTCGGCCGGCCCTCAGGCTCCCGCCGCCTCTCTCGGGTCTCGAGGGGTTGGAAGAGAAGCTCCGTCTCCGTCGTCACCCCGCGGGGACCAGCGTTCACTCGCCCTTCCCAGGCGAGCCGGGCAGCACGGGTCCGGCCCCCCGGGGGCACAGAGATGCCGCGTGGCCGTGCAGACCGGGGACGCCCCTCCTGCGGCCTCGCCCCTCCCACTCCCGCCGCCCACCCGCTGGTGGCCCCTGACAGCTCCGGGCCGCCTCACACTGGTGACCGTCAAAGCGTCTGGGCGTGGGTGGACTGTACCTGCCAGCGTTTCCCGTGCTTCGAATTGGGGACCAGAAACATTCGTCCATTCGTTCGTTCAAGATTTTCAACCCGTCGCTCTGGCTGAGTGGCTCCGTCGTCTGGACCGTGCGCCGCGAGGGGGCCGGCTCAGTCCCCGGGTTGAAACGCAACGACGGCGGTGGTTCTGCAGAACACAGCTGGGTGGGGGGCGGAGGCGCCTCTGCAGAGCCCGTCGGGGGCCCCGCCGCCCTCGCCAACGGTGCTGGTTTGGCCCCCGAGGCCGCGGGCTGCCCGGCACGTGGAGAAGCTCGGAGCGTTTTCCCAGCCCTTGCAGGTAAACGTGGACGTTCTTCTTTGGGATTTCTCTAGAACCCACCGCTCAGTCCCTTCTGTTCTCTTGCAGCCTCACCGGGGGACATGCTTCCTGAGTCTGAGGGAGAGGAAGGCCGGGGGGCGGGGGGGGGCGGCGGGGAGAGAGGAACAGCCATCGGCTGACCGGGGGCTGAGCCCGCAGCCCAGGCGTGTGCCCTGACTGGCGGTCGAACGCGTGACCTTCCGGCGCACAGGCCGGGGTCCCCACACGCCGAGCCACCCGGCCACAGCTGACGGTGCTTCCTTAACGGCGTGTGGCCCCTGAGACCACATCAGGGACGTTTCTGGGCCGCGGCTCTTCGGCCTCGGCTCACTGAGCCCCTCGGACCTTGTGAGAGCGCGGCGAGAACCGCCTCGACCCCGGGCGCGTGAGTGGAGGTGCTGCCGCTTGCTCCCCGCCACGACGGAGTGGCTTGCCCCCGGGGCTCCCCCGCAGGGGTCTCTGGGGCCCTTGGGGTCTCCAGACCTCACAGGGCGCAGCCAGTTACCTGCGCCCTGTCGTTTGGGGGGCCCAGCTGCCTGCTGTCCGAGCAGGGGACTCGGGTGGGACGAGCGGGGTCACGGTCCCACGCCATCACCACGTGGAGGCCTGGGGGGCCCGGCCCTGAGGCAGGACGAGTCTCACAGGTGGGCTCCCTGCGCCCCAACGTGACTGGCGTGCGTCCGCCTGCCCCCCTGCTGCCCGTCCTCAGCCGGGGGGACAGGAGGCCCTTCCCCGGGGTCCGAGCCAGCCCGTGGCAGCCCGGGGCACAGTGGGGAGCAGGGCGGCCTCGGGCGGGAACGGGCTCTCGGGTCAGCCGCGGCGTCAGGCCCACCCTTAGCTTCCGAGTCACTGAACTGCTTCGTCACAGGGCGTTGCGTTCTGACAAAAACACCGTCCCTGGAGCATTTTCTGCTCCGCTTTGTGCCTGGGAGGTGGGCGACCGGTGACTGTCACACAGCGCGTCTTAGCAGATCGGTGCGACGCTGAAGTGACGGCCACACGCCTCCTCACGAGGGCACACTCAGCGCCCCGTGCGCTCCTGTGACGGGAAGAGGGGCCTCAGAGTCGCGCTGCGGCCCCACGGCAGCGTGGTGGGTGCTGGCATCCGGGGTGGGGGGGGCGAGCCCACGCTGGGCTGACGCGGGTGACCCCTGCGCAGAAACCCCGAGTGATGGGACCCAGGCGCATTTGTGCCGGCACTGGGCAGGGCTTCGAGGGGTGTCGGCTCCCTTACCAGGGCCCCAAGCCAGTCCTGGGTCCTGCCTCTGGTCCCCACTCCGGCTGGCGCCAGGGCCAGAGGCTCAGCCTTCCACCGCGGCGCCGGGAACCTCCCCTTTGCCCGGAGTGCTTTGTTCATTGTACGGGTTCAAAACGCTTTGTTATGTGCAGGCGCTCGGAGCCGGTGCCAGCAGAGATCTCACTCCGGCCGGCGCCCCCGCCCCAGTGGTCCCGCCGCCCCGGAGGCCTGTGCCAGGTCACGGCTGTGCCCATGTGGCCGCGGCTGTTTCCGTCACCCCTTTACCCGTGTGAGTCGGCACTTGCTGCGAGGAAGGGCCGGCCCTCGCCCCCCTGTGTCTAAACCTTGGAACCCCGGTGGGGCCGAGGGCGCTGCGGCCGAGTTGGCCGAAACCCGTTCCTGTCGTCCTCGCTGGTCCTGAGGCTCACGTGCCCTTTTGCTCGGCAGGCGGAGCCTCCGCAAGCCTGCCGCCCCCGAGCGTGCCTTCGGCTTTGCCCAACCGACTGGGGTGGCATCATCGGTCAAGGAAGTCACCTGGGTTCCTTTCTGGTGGCAGTCCTGGGACGTGCCATCTGTGTACTGCGCCCCACGTGCTCTTGGCGTTTCCCGTCCTCCTGAGTGCCCCCCACTTTCTGGCACAGGGGCCCCCAGGACCACGTGCGCACCCCGGATGCCCTGGAGCAGGCGGCTCTCCTGGGAGTCGCTTCCTTTGGAGGGGGGAGGGACCTGGAAACCAGGGCCCTGGGCTCCCCAGCCCCCCGCCATCTCCGTCGTCTTCCTCCCCATCGGGGGGCCCCCGGCCTGTCTGCAGGTGCGGGGGGCGCAGGTCCGGGGGCCGACGGGGGTGCTGTCGTCGAGGAGGCCACGGGACAGCTCAGCAGTCCCTGGGTGCGCCACTTTGTTTGCATTCCGTTTCAGGGACGTTTCTTTGTCTCTCTTTCAATTTTACCTCGTTTGCGGGTTGCGTGGAACATCCGCGTGATGAGAAAACGACGCCGTGGGAAGACTTCCGTTCGCGCGCCCGGCCCCTCCTTCCTCTGCCGCTTTCAGCCGGCCCGGTCCTGCGCGGGGGCGCCTGGGTGGCCCTTTGCTGCTTTCTCGCGCTCTCCTGCTGCTTGTTCGAAGCGTTGATGTTGTGGCTACTTACTTACCCTGAGGGTACGCGCTGGAGTAAATGATGCATCCTCAAAGACCGAGAACATCTCGAAGCCCCGGGAAGCGGCGTCGCATCGCGGTCATCGCTGGATGGTCCGGTGACGCTCGTCCTGGGCGTGTCCTGGCTGCGAACACCGGGCCGTCTCCTGTGACGCCGTCCCAGCGCCGCCTGCAGAGAAACCTCAGAGGTCACTTCCTGAGTCTTCCCTGTAGCCCAGCTGTCCAGCGTCTGCTTTTCTGGCCATTCGGAGAGACTTTTCAGCCTCACGGAGTAGCGTTGTGAGAACACTCGCATTCTGAGGGCGGCTTTTCCAACTTGGGAGGGATCGTGGTTTCTTTCACTTCGGTCCTGAGGACCGACCTGAACCGTGCCGGGCGGCGGCGGCCGCACCAGAGCCTTTGCGTGGAACACAGCTGCCGCCGGACGCGCCCCCTGCCTGCAGCCCCGCTGCGGGCCCGTGCCCGCGGGCGCCCTCCTGCGCGCTCCGGTCACGTGGCGCTGCTTCGGTCGGTTGTGATTTTCTTCAGGGTGGCCGCTCCGCTTCAGGCCGGGGGGTGGGCGGCGGGTGCCTGTCACACAGCGCGTCTCAGCAGGTCGGCGCGACTCTGGAGTGACTGTCACACGCCTCCTCACAAGGGCACGTTCTGAGAAGCTTGTCACCGGGTGACTCTGTCACTGTGTGAATGCCACGGGGCGCACACGTCACCCGGATGGCCCGGCCCACCGCCCGCTCACCTGGGCTCCGCGGTGCGGCCCCCGGCTCCTGGGGCGCCTGTCACAGGCCCGAGTCCTGCGGGCGATGGTGGCGCGGTGGCGTTTGAGTGTCTCGACCCAGGGAAGCTCTGGGGAGGATGGGCGGGGAAGCGCGGCTCCGGGCGCCGGTGGGCGGCAGGCAGGAGGGCCCTGGAAGGCGGGGGTGAGCGCTCGCTTTGAGGGCCAGGCTCTCGGACGGACGGCGTCCCCAGGTGCCGGTGGCTCCTGCGGCTCCTGGGCCACCCACGCGACACCTCCGCTCAGAGGGACGCTCCGGAAGCCCTGTGTTTGCGGAACTTGCTGTGGCCCGCCCCACCCCCCGGAAGGGCCGGCGTCGGGTCAGCAGAGGAGGGTCACGCGGCCCGAGCTACACGTGTGGCGTCGCCGAGGAGGTTCGCGGCGGGCGGGTGACGCAGTCGTTCTCTGCCGACACCAGCACTCCGGTCGGGGGAGGTGCCGCCACCTTCTGTCTGTGGCGGGACAGTGTGGCCGGATCGGACGGCTGAGGACTCGGGTCTGTGTCTGGGCAGCAGCGTGGGGAGCCCCGCCCGCTCCATGCTGAGGCGCCGGCGGCCGGAGGGCTGGCCTCGAGGGGGACAGGCCGAGGGACAGGCTGCGTGGTGACTGGCACGTGCTGGCCGCCCGGGCACACGGTGTGAAGGCGTCTTTGTCCTCGGGGGTGCGCGTCTGAATGGCGGCTTTCTCTGGCCGCCCTGCGCGCTGCCGAGTGCGGGGGCCGCTGTGGGGGGTGGCGGGGCTCCACTGGCCTTCCCGGCCCGCCCCCCCGCCGAGTGTGCGGCCTCCTTACCTCCTGGACCCAGGCTCCGCCTCCCTCACCTGCTGACCCCGCCCCACAGGCCAGAGGGGCCTGTGAACAGCCCTCTGGGTCACACCCCCTGCATACGGCCCCCACCTCTGCTCCAGCAGCCTGCACAGCTGCGGCCTCGCGGGGCCTTGGTGGCCGGGGACGGGGACAGTGGGGGCGGGGGGGGCGGGCGAGGGCCGCAGCAGAAAGGAAGGACTTTGCACTTTGCACTTGAAGTGGCGTTTCTGCCGCCGACAGGAAGTTGCAGACGCGCAGGAAGAGTTGGGAACGTGAGTGGCCCTCGGTGGCGCTGCCTACAGCGGCCTCCTGCGCTCGCTGGCTCTCTCGGAGGGACGTCGGTCTCAGGACCACGCCGCTCCTCCCGGTTGTGCATTCAGGGCTCGGCGTCCTCGCCGGCCGGCCGGCCGGCCAGCCGCTCGCTCCTCCCGCCCCAGGGCCAGCGGGCGCCCTCACCGGCCCCCCACAGACACCCTCCTGGGAGGACGTCCTTCTGTGTCCCGGGTGCGGAATCCCCAAAGGACAGTCACTCTGTCAAGGGGTAGAGGTAGACGACAAGCCCGTTTTTGTCATCTAGGAACTTGCGGTGCAGGTGCAGGGTCCTTGTCTGCTGGGACACGGCCCCACACGACCCCCTGCTCCCACCCTCCGATCAGGGTTCGCGCTGGGTGGTGTGGGAGTCACCAGAGGGGGGCCTGCTGACCGAGTGGGCGCGGCCTGAGCGCCGTGCGCTGGGGCCCTGTGTCCGGCGTCCGGAACTTTCCATCTTCCGAAACGGAAACTCTGTGGCCATAAACCACTCCCCCCACCCACAGCCCCCGGCTGCACCCTCCGCTTCCTGCTCGCGTGGGTCCGCCTCCCCCTGGACGTCACCTGAGAGGGGTCCCCCAGCACTTGTCCCGCTGGGGCTGGCCGGCGCCTGTCACTCAGCACGACGGCCTCGTCCTCGGGGGCCCATCTGTTGGAGCTTCCTTCCTTTCTGAGGCCGGGCGGCGTCCCGACGCCTGCGCGTCCGTCGGACTTCGCGTCCCCATCCTCCGCAGACGGGCCTCTGGCTGGCGTGACGCTGCTCAGAACGCGGGGGCGCACCTCTCCGTGGGCCCCTGCTCTGTTTGGGGGGCCCACCCAGAAGTAGGGCTGCTGGATTGCGGGGTTCGCTCTCTGTTTGCGTTTCCGAGCACCCCTGCCCCGTTTTCTGTCACGCCTGCCTGTCCACGCCCCCGCCAGCGGTGCCCAGGGTGCTGCGGGTCTCGCGCCCTCCAAGCCGGCACCAGCGTTTTCTAAACACGTGAAAGGAAAGGTGTTTCGGTAGCTGGCGTCCTGGGGCGGGGGTGGGGGGGTGGGGGGGGCTGTGAGGTGGCGCCTCCCTGTCGCGATCCATGACACTGAGCTTCGTGTGAGCTCCTTGGCCCGAGTGTGCCGTCTGTGGTTTCTGGTTGTTGAGGTGTCCTGGTTGGTGTGAATGACAGACCCCTGGGGTCGGGGGGGCGGCCAGCGTCGCGGTGACCCTGCGAGTGTGGGCGCTTGTTTCCTCCGTTGGTGCAATTCGAGACCGGGATTGGCCGAGGGTTACGAAATCTCACCGACCAGGAAGGGGCCCTGTTGTGCGGGAGGCGGGGGGGGGCACTTGGAACCTGCGAGGCCCGCCCAGTCCCGGCAGGCGGGGTCAGTCCCTCCGGGCCCAGCAGTGGCTGCCTCGAGGCCGTGTTCTTGCCCGGATACCGGACCCGCGGGTCAGCCGGCAGCCGACGCCCCGTGCTTTCTCGCTCACCTGTGTCCAGCCTGCCCGTTTGCTTGATTGCCTGAGCAGCACCCCCCTGTTTTCCTGTGGGGAGCACATCCCCACGGGGACAGGGCCCCTCGAAGCTGGAGCCTCGTGGGGACACAGGAGAAGCCCCAGCTCAGCGTGCGGGGGAGGGAGGCAGGCACCCTGCCTGCTGGGGAGGCTGGATGCCCCGGTCGGGAACGGAGCACCTCGTGCCCGACGCTCAGCACCCTTCGCCTTCTGGGGAGCCCCCTCTGGGCCCTCCAGCCACGGCCAAGGGTAAACGGAACCCTCCCTCACTTCTGAGCTTCGGGTTCTAGAGCAACCCTGAGGGGGAAGCCTGTGGGTGATTTGGGGGGTGACTCTGTGGGCTTCCCGTGGATGTTCTGGCAAGCAAACAGGCGTGATTGGTTCATAGGTCTCAGCTGGCTGTTTTTGTTCAAAGAGGACGTTTGATTATCTTCAGGCGTTAAAGGGCGGGGTGTCCAAGGGGCAGAGTCCCAGTGTCCAAGGTGCTCAGGCAGGGTTTTCCTCCAGCAGGGACAGCGTGGGGGGGTCATGGAGGGGCCACTCGGACCCCAGTCCCTGCTGAGCCCTCTGCCCGAGTGTCCCCCGAGCTGTGCTCCTGAGAGGGGCCCAGTCCGTTAGCTGTGCGTTCTGTGAGCCTTCTCGCTCGTTCGGTGACCCCGAAACCCGGGTGTGACCCGATTCCTGGTTCCCGTCAGGTCGAACGTGGAGTGTCCCCACCTTGCTCAATCGGCTTCCTCGCAAGGAGCAGAAATGCCCTGAAACGGGCTGAGGTGCCTTGTGGTGGGAAAGGCTGGACTCGGGGCCCGTGCCCCCGGGCCGGGGCGCAGACACCCCACTTGGAGCGGCCCGTCTCCTCCACTGAACACCCCCCCCCCCCGCGTCTCCCTGACGCGCGGTGACCAGGGTGGCTGGTGGAAAGGGCGTTTGGGTTTTCCCAACGACGATCCGGCTCTACTAGCGCTCGCTTGCCTTTACCTTCATTTGAAACAGTTTTGTTAGATTGTATCGCGATGGCTGTCGCATCAGCGTGCATTTAAAAAACTATCAAAATCGGTGAACTTTTGTGTAGCTCTTGTAATGTTGAAGGTGGAGGAAAATAGGCAACATCTTCAGCACGTTAGCCTCGACTGTTTCACGAAGAGTAAAGACGGAACTGAGAGGTCTCTCGCTGGGCGGCGCCGCTCCGTCGGTGGGGGGGGGGTGGGCCCGGCGAAGTCGACGGCGATCGAACATCCAGACGCTAATGGAGAACAGTCAGCCTCACGCCGCACGGGAGAGCGCCGACATGCGCGAAATATCCAGCTCAATAAAGTCGTTGGTGAAAATGGCAAACCCGCCTTTCGTTTTATGGGGAGAACCATGCCCGCCGCTCCCAGCGCACGTGGCTGCCTTTTCTGCGGGAATCACGCCAAGTCACGAGTCCCGGGGACCACGCCGCTGTCCGAGGGACCTGCGTGACCAGGGAGGTGGGTGGGGGTTTGGAGAAACCGTCCCGTTGCCTCTCCCTCTGCTCCTCGCTCCCCCCGGACCCGGCACGGAAGGGCCCCTCCGTCCTCGGGTGGGCGCCGGTCCGCGCCGCGGTCCCCGCGCGCCAGGCCTTCCCCTGCTCTGACCCAGATTTCCCTTTCAATCCGCGCTTCCCCTCAGGGGCCGGCGCGGGCTTTTCGAGGCCTGCTGCAAGGCAGACTTTTTGCTGTGTTTGGTTTGAGGCAGCCGCAGTTGCCTAGAAATGTCATGTAGCTTTTTCAACTTTGTGGAAAAGGCGTCTAAAAATACACTCCCTCCCTGCCTCGCCCAAGGGCCCAGAAGCCCGTGAGCTGGGCCAGGTCGGGGCAGGCGGCCCTCCTGACTGGCTCCGGCTCTCAGGCTGCCCAGGAGCGTGGCCAGCGCTTCGGCCAGCAGCCGACAAAGGACGAGGACCGGGGGCGTCCACCCTTTCGGCGTCGCTGGGCCGCACATTAAGCGCACAAACCCTAGCGAAACCAAGAAAGTCGAGTAACGTTTTAAGTAAATTTAGGATTCTGTGTTGGGCCGAGCTCCCAGCCCCCCTGGGCCTCGGGGGGACGCCCCTGTGAGTAGGGGGCTTGCGCAGTGAGCACGGCCGTCAGTGGGTCTGGTGCCCGGTTAGGTGCCTTTTTTTTTTTTTTTTTAAGATTTTTTTATTTTTAGAGAGAGGGGAAGGGAGGGAGAAAGAGAGCGAGTGAAACATCAATGTGTGGTTGCCTCTAGCACACCCCACACTGGGGACCCGGCCCACAACCCAGGCCTGTGCCCGGACTGGGAATCGAGCCGGCGACCCTTTGGTTCGCAGGCCGGAGCTCAATCCACTGAGCCGCACCAGCCCGGGCCCAGTCAGATCCTTCTGAATGACAGTCCCAGCCGATGGGTGTGGGGTAGGCAGTCAGGTGGCTGAGGGCGGCCAGACCCCTGGGTTCATCTGGGTGCTGCCTTGGGAAGATTTTTTTGGGACATTAAGCAGCCACGAACGACACTCCTTCCTCCGGGGTGGTCCTGGCTCTCTCCGAGGACCAGGAGGAGCCCTGAGGTGGGGTGGGGACCCCCCCACGGTCCCCAGTGGAGCCCCGGCCGGCCGTCAGCGGGGTAAGGGGCAGAGGCTCCTCCGTCCGTCCTCGTGCTGGTCCTCTCGGTCTCACTTGCGTCCGGCTTGGTTCTGCGGTCCGAGAGCCAGTGGGCCCCCCACCCCGCTGGCTGAGTGGCCCGAGGGGCCGGCTTTGCTGCTCAGGTGGGCGTGAAAGCCAGAAAGTGGAACTCAGGCTCTCGTTATTTTAGAGAACTTTCTGAGGATGAAAATTCGGAGCACCTACATGGGTCAGGATCGGGTGGTGCAGCCTCCGCCCCCCTGTCCCAGCTGCGCCCCCCGCCCCCCTCCCCAGGTGGTGTGTCCCCCGTCATTGCTCCTTCCTGCAGAGGCCCCAGGAGGTCGCGTCCCCGCAGCAGCAAACCCCGCCTCTTCCGCATCGCCACGCAGGTGGTGATGTTCCGGTTTCCCCAACTGTCTCGATTCTTTCAAAACAAGGCTTGTTTTTGAGTACGTGGAAACGAGACCCTCACCGGCTGCTGGCAGTTGCCGGGATAGCCGGGCGCCCCTGCCCTCCGCTCCGGGTGGCTGTGCTGGGTAACCGGGCACAGCGTCCACCTCGGCGAGTGGCCACCGAGCGCGCGCAGTTCCTGTCCCTTCATCGCGTGTGTGACTGGTCACGGTGTGGAATGTTCCGGCACACAGGATCCCCCGCTGCTGCCCTTCTGGTCCCCCAGCCCCGCCCCCGCCTCCCCTGCCCCCTGCCAGCCGCCCACCTGTCCTCCATCCCTGACCGGCTCTGCCCTGCTGGCTTCCTTGGGGGAGGGAGCTCCACCCCCACCCTCCGTCACGTGCCTCCTTGGGATCCTGCTGCTGCTGGGTCGCCCCTGCGGTGACAGAGGGACTCTCCAGCCTGGCACTGCGGTCCCGCCAGCCCCTCGTTGCCCTTGGTCACTGGCCCACCCTCAGGCTGTCCCCAGGGACAGAGCCCCGAGGGAGGGGGTGAAGGAGGGGGGCTTGAAGTGCCTGGCCGGTGCTGGAGGGGTCTCTCCAAAGCTCAGGCGTGGCCACCTGGGTCTTGTCCTCGACGGGCCACACCTAGCACATCTGGTGACGTGACCTGCTCCCCGCCCCGCACTCCCCAAGGGCAGCGCCCCAGGTGCGGGCTGTGGGCAGGTTCCAGTGGGCGTGCTCGGAGTGGGAGTGGGGGTGGGGGGCACGTCTGTGGGCACCTCACAGTGTCGTGCGCAGACCAAGCTGGACACCACGGCCCATCGATGCGGGCGGGCAGGGTCGGTGGGGTGAGTGAAAGGTGGGCCCGTGTGCCCCCCAGGCAGGCAGGCAGGGTCGGCTGGTGGACAGCGGAGCTGCGGGGACGTGTGGTGTGGGGTGCAGGCGGGGAGCCTCCGAGATCGTTGGGGCCCAGGAGACGCCCCCGTCAGCTCTGCGGCCGCAGCAGAGCCCCTGCTGAGGACCAGCAGTCACCCCCATGGCTCCGGAGGCCCTCAGAGGGCCGAGGTCAGGGTGCAGAGGGCGGGCTCAGGTGCGCCCTCGCCCTGGGGTGCAGCCCTGCCTCCCTTTGTCTCTCTCCCCTAAGGGCTCTGGCTTCCTCGGGGGTAGGCGCCCTCGGGACCCCGCTGCTCCCGAGTCACCCCCAAACGCCCCACCTCCTGACACCACCGCACGGGGGACAGGGCTTCACCCTGCATTTGGGGAGCACAGGTTCAGCCCTAACAGCGGGCGTGGTGGGGAAAACGACTGAGAAGGTATTGGGGGGACCCCCAGGGGGCCAGGCTCCGTCCACACGAGAGCCCCGAGTCGAGGTGGGGGGGGGAGGTGGGGAGGCAGAGTGGGCGTCGGGGGAGCCAGTGCCTGCAGGGGCCTGAAGGGTCCGGGGAGGCGACGGGGGGGGGGGCAGGGTGGGCCGAGCCCCTCCCCGGTCACTGGGGGTCGGGTCTGCTCGCCCCAGGCTGCCACCACCCCCCGCGTGCGTCCCGGGGCGCTTAGCTTCAGCCCTGGTTCCGCTGGCCCCCAGCCCTGCCTGGGGCAGAGCCCACGCTTGCCAGACCCCTCTGACTCCTGACCCAGGGTCCCGGCCCTCCCCCCAAACCTTGTGTCTCGGGATTTTCAAACACCGGGCGCCTGTGTGTGCCTCCAGCCTCCTGTCCTGCCGTCTGTCCATCTGGAGGTTCCCAAATCCCGCCCAAGTGGAAAAGCCTCACGTGGGGCGCCGGACAGGGCAGCCCCCTCTCCGAGCAGCCGGGAGCCCCCTGCACCCGCCGCCAGCTGAGCCTCCCGCTCTGGCCTCGGTGTGGTCGCTGCGGTCGAGGCATCCTGCAGGCGTGTGCGTCCCGGTCGTCAGCCGTGCTTCTTCCTTGGTGGCGTGTCAAGGAAGGGTGTGCCCCGCAGTCAGTGGGCCCCGGGTTCCGTGACTGCCCAGGAGGTGGGCTGGCGTCAGGGGCAGAGGGCAGGGTTGGGGCCCAGTCCTTGCGGAGGGGCGTTCCGAGGGGCAGCAGGTCTGTGGTGTGGCCACGGAGGAAGCTCAGGGTCACTGGTGTGGAGCAGAGAGAAGGGGACCCAAATCCTGGAGGGTGGGGAAGGGTGTTGAAGGGGGGAGAGGGAAGTGGTTGAGTCGCCCGCCATCTGCCTGTGGGCCCCGCAGGCTCATCGTGGGGAGCGAGCGAAGAAATGCGATGGGAAAAGTTAAAAATTAAAAAAGTAAATAAACTTTGAAAAAAGAAAAGGGCAAGCCAAGCCCCGGCCTGGACACCACGGGCTGACCCTGGGCTTGGGGACGTCGGCTCGCCTTCGTGCCGGCGCCTTCTGATCTGGGCCCCGGAGTCCCAGGTCCTCCTTCCGACCTTCTCGCCCACTGAAGTGAAGGGTCCCGTCAGCCCTCCGCCCTGCGTCCACTGTGGGGCCCCTCCTCCGTCCCTCCCGTGCCCGGGCGGGGGGCGTGGCCCACCCTGCTCACCCACGGCCACAGCAGTGCGGCCGGGCCCCGGGCCCCGGGCCCCGTGCCAGGCGGGGTTGATCGCAGCCGTGCGGGGGGCTGCTCGCCTTCTTCCCGATTCGCAGCTCTTCCCGCCTGTGGGGTGAGCACCGTGGCTGCGGCGTCCACGTCTTCCCTCCCCCAGCCACGTCCTTGTGCCCCCTGATGGGCAACCTGCAGTCAGTCAGAGCTCTTGGTCCCGTCGAAGGACGTCCCCCTCGCCCGGCCCTGCTCGCAGCCCGGCTGGGAGCGGTGTGCGGAGTGAGCCGGGGCCGAGGTCCCCGCGTCCGCGCCAGGGGACCACAGCTGCGGCTCTCCACGCATCTCCAAGGAGGTGGCGCTCTGCAGGGTGGCCCCCGGGCCCCCTGTCCCGTTGTCCCCGCCGCCCATTCGCTGTCCGGCTTCCGAGCGCCGTCACCATGAGCCCTCCCGCTCCGCCCCTCCTCCTGTCCGGGACACGGCAGAGACGACTCGGCCGAGTGTCTCGGGCCGACCTCTCACCCCTCGGCTCCTTAAGGTCGCTGTTGGTCCCGCCGCCTCGCCTGCGGGCGTGTCGGGGTTTCGGGCACGCGCTGCCCCTGCGCCGGGGCGTGAGCTTCCTCTCCGCCCTGCAGCCCTTCTGGGGGGCCGTCGAGCGGCCGTGCGTCCCGGTGTCGCCGGTGAGGGCGGTGTCCGCCCGATGGCTTTCCTTGCAAGCCCCTCCACCAGACGGATGGACGGACGGACGGACGGACATCTACCTCCTTCCCGGGGGCGGCTACTTCTGTCGACGCATGCAGCTTTCTCCGCTGCCCTGCTACCAGGGCGGCCCGTGCCGGGGCCCAACGGGAAGCGGCGCCTCGCCCCACCTCCAGCCCACCGGGCGGCGGCTGCTCCGTGGGCCTCGGACCCGACTTGCTAGTGTCCTGGTCGGGGCCCGCGCAGCTCTGCTTACGAGACGGGCCCTGCTGGTTTCCCTTTCTTGTGAGGTCGCCATCGGACTTTGCGTTAACGTGGAGGTGCGTTGGCCTTGCAACCTGGAGCCTTTTTAAAGCATTTGTGAGGATGTCACGTGAGTTACTGTTATTTGTAGCTAGCTTATTTCCAAAAACTCACCCGTGAAACGTTTTGAGCCTGGAGTTTTCTTTGTGAAAATGTTTTAAATTCTAAGTTTAATTTTTAAAAAGAAAGCATCTATTCACGTTTCGAATTTCTTTTTGTCATCCTTAGTAAGTTGCATTTTTAAGGATTTTTAAAAGTCTAAAGCACATTCATCGACATGGGTCATATCTTTACTTTATTCTCTTTCAATATTTTTGATATCTCCCTGGCTGGTGTGGCTCAGCGGGTTGAGCGAACCAGCCTCGAACCAAAGGGCCACTGGTTCGATTCCCAGTCAGGGCACAGGCCTGGCGTGCAGGCCAGGTTCCCAGTGGGGGGCGTGCGAGAGGCAACCGCACCCTGATGTTTCTCCCCTTCTCTTTTTCCCTCCCTTCCCCTCTCTCTGATAAATAATAAAGTGTTTTAGAAAACAGGTATTTTTAGTATCTATAGATATTGCTATTAACAATCCATCTTTTAATTTTGTTCGTTTTCCTTCACGCTTTCTTTTACGTTAATTTACATCGGGTGATACAAATGCACGATCCTTCTGTCTGTCTTTCGAGTGGACACGTTCGTCATCACGAAGTGTTGCTCTTCGAGATGAAAAGCGGGGCATTTAAGCCTCCGGGTCGGGCAGAAAGGTAACTGCGCCAGCCGTGGGGGTGCCCGGTGTTGGGGGGGGGTGCTTTTCCCATCCTTTTACTTTCAACTGGTTTCGGAAGTGGCTCTTACAAGCGGGAGTTGTTTTAATCCAGGCTGACCACGCTTGTCTTTTTTTTTTTTTTTTTTTTAATCCTCGCCGGAGGACGCTTTGTTATTGCTTTTAGAGAAAGAGGAAGGGGGGAGACGGAAGCATCGGTCTGTGGCCTCCTGTGAGCACCCACATGGGGGAATCGCTCCGACCAAGCGAGCTCCGCCCCCCAGGCCGGGGTCCCTGTGTCCCCGCTGCAGGTGTCCAGTCCGTTTACGTGTGACGTCAGGCCCTGTGGCGTCCTCTCGTTCCGGCCCCGACCCCTCTGTCCTTCCTTCGGTTTCGGCCGAGGGCTCTTGTTCTGCGCCCCCGTTTGTCAGCTTCGTTAAGTGGCACTTTAAACGTACGCGATCTGAACTGTTCTGGCGTTCTTAGGGATTTTAAGACACGCTCCAGGAATGCGCCTTCCATCACGACTTGGCTGACCCCCAGGCACGGCCAGAACCTGCCACCGCCACGGTTGGTGGTTCTCTCCGTGGATTGCCGTGCGGTCACCGCCGCCTGAATCCTGCTCCCCGCGCCCTTAGCACCGCTGAGTGGCGTGATGCAGGGGCGCCCCCTGGTGCCCCCCCCCTCCCGCCGCTGCGTGTCTGGCCGCCTGGGCACACCCGTGGCCTCTCGTAGCCGGGCGGGATCTGCCCGGCCGCCTGGGTCTGGGGCGAGATGGCTTCGTCTTGGCGAGGGATGCGCAGGCCCTTCCGCGGCAACGCCCTGTTCACGCCGCCTCGCCCCCCGGCCTGCGCCCACCTCTCTCGGGGGCCCCTCGCGCTCTCGTTTTCCCGTGCTTGCCTCTGGGCCCCTCCTGCCGCTGGTGCTTGTCACATCAGGAAGTTCAGACTTGGGTTCTCTTTTTTACTACATCCAGCTCCCTGGGGCTGTTCTGTCGGTGATCTGTCTCTTGAAACACCTGGAGTGTCCGAGCCCCCGGCGAGCCCCCCTCTGCTGACTGCTCGGCCACCCAGCCGCTCTTGATGGATGTCAGATTCTGTGTCTTAAAACCGCACGACCCGAACGCTGTGATTTTCCTCGTGAAAAGTCGTGATTTCGTGCTGGCAGGTGGGCAGTCTGCCACGGTCCGGCGAGGGCTGGTCTGTTTCTCATCCCCCGTCACCGCTGCCTGTGCCCGGAGCGCCGGGGGCTCCCCGGGACCCCGGTCCCCCGGGGGCGTCCCCGTGCCACCCCGGCCATCTCTGCGTTGTGCCGCGAGCAGCTGCCCCCGGGTCTGCTGGCCTCTCGCCCTGAGCTCTGCATGCAGCCCAGGGAACAGCAGGGGCCCGGGGTTTCGGGGCCACCCCCCAGGTCCCTTTGCTCCGGGGTCCGGGGAGAGCGAGGGGCGGGCTGGCCTCACCGGGTTGTGCACTTGTGGGGCCCTGGCCTTCCCTCCCTCCTGGGACGAGGTGGCTCCCGGGCCGGTCCCCACGCCGCGTCACCGCCCCGCTCCCACAGGTCCGGGCGGGGGGCGGGCCTCAGGGTGCACAAACCTCACGTCCCCCCCCCTCGGTTCAGGCAACCTTTCGATGAGACTGCGGAGTTGGGGCATCGGGGGCTGTCAGGATGAGTGGCCGTGTTTTACGTGTGAGCTGGACGCCTATCTGGGGGACGGACCCGAATGGAGTGTTGGGACCAGACGTTCGTGTCCCCAAAATCCTGCACGGATGCCGTGACCCCCGGTGGGAGGTCTCGTGAGGGGGGCCTTGGGGGTGCGGAGGGTGGAGGCCTCAGGATGGGACGAGCGTCCGTGTGAAGAGCGACCCCAGACAGCTCCCTCCCACGAGGACAGCGAGAAGGTGCCGCCTGCTCCCAGGATCCGGCCCCCAGCCCCTGGCCCCGGGAACTGGGGGGTGACCTGTCGTTCGTGCCGGTGCCGCTCCGTCGGGGCAGCTCGAGTCGAGACATCCCTTCGCCGGGACCGTCTGGGGTCCTCACAGCTTCTGGACCTGTTTCCCGCTCGGCCTCCGAGGAACCCGTGGACACCGAGGGCACGTGGCGGCCCAGGGGACACGTCCCTCCCCCGGCGTCTCCCGTCCTGACCCTGCGCCTGGTGGGCGACGCCCGGGCGCTGGAGCCCCAGCGTGCGCACCTGGTCCCACTGCGTGCGCCCCGGCGTGGGGTCCGGGACTCGTGGTCCCCGCCAGCCGGGCGGTGGGGGCGGCCTGGAGCGCTGTCTCGCGTGTGCGCGCGTGTGTGCACAAGTGTGTGCGTGCCGGCGAGGCCGTGAGGGGAGGCCTCCCCGCAGGGAGGGGCTGCGGTCAGTGCCAGGAAGTCGGAACACGTCCCTCCGTGGAATTTCGTCGTCCGAGTTTCCCCGGGACGCGATTCGCGCTGTGACAAGTTAGCTTCTCTGGTAAAAATCACTAGGACGCCAAACTGTTACGAGCAGCCCCTCTGTCTGAAAACGTCTCGTAGGATCCGTTTTCCTGATGGTTACTGACGGTATTGGATGGGAGGGGGCAGCCGGGGGAGCCCCAGGGCCGGCCCCCCTCCTCCTCGCCCCACTCCCAGGCCCCATGCCGGCAGTCTCCATGACGGGGTGACCAGGCCATCGTGGCCCCAGAAACCTGGCCTCCTTCCTCACTGCCGTTTTCGATCAAGGGTTTGCCTAGAATGGGCTGGTGTCCCATGGCTTCCTGCGGCCACCCGGTGAGAAAGGCGGGCGGCCCTCCCCCGCCCACCCCCCCAGGGCGCAGAATCCGGTGGGCGCCACACCCCAGGAGGAAGCCGGCCTGGGAACCTGCGGCCCCACGCGGAGGCTCCCTCCGCTCCTGCGGCCGTGCTCCAAGGGCCCCTCGCCGGCTCCGTGGCCCGACGTGGGCGGCCCTGTCCCCGTGCGCCGTGCCCCCAGGTGCAGCCGGGCTGGGCTGGGCGGGTCTCCAGCGGCGGCCCACGTCCGTTGCAGGAGGGGCCCTGACCGCCATCCGGAAAACGGCACAGCCGCACGCGTCCCAGATCCGGGAGAGGCGCGGTTCGCGCGCAGCCTGTTGCTCTCGGCTCAGCTTTTTAAACGTATTTTCTTCGCCTTGTCAAAGCCGTCAAGATGCCAGATCGCCATGGAAACGGCTGGTTAAAATTCCCCGCAGCGTCCTAATTATAGAGTTTCCGCTGAGCAGAGTGCCGCGTTTGTGGGCCGAGGGGCTGAGGCCGAGAGGGAGCCGGCGCAGCTGCCGGCCTGTCCGCCCCGTGCAGGGAGTCCGGCCAGGGAGAGCAGCCCCCTCCGGAGTGACGCTCGGGGCCGAGGAGGTCCCCGCTCCTGAGGCTGAGCGGCTCTGCCCCCCCGTCCCGGTTCCCGGGGACCCTTCCCGCTCGCCCACTCGTCCTTGCCCAGAGATCAGTCCGCCAGGAAGGTGGACACCGCCAGCAGCAGCCACTGGCCGGGCCGCCCCCTGGGCGCCTGCCCCTCGGGAGCACTCCTCACGCTGTCCTTCCCTCGGCTCCTCGCTGTGGCCGTCCCTGCGGGGCGGGAGGGGGGCTGCGGCTCTCCCAGCAGAAGCCCGGACGCTGGGCCAGGGACGGCTGCTGGGCGGACAGCTCGCAGGCTGGGGGCCCCATCTGTGGGGGGGGGGGCGTCTGTGGTCGCCCCGGAGCTCAGGAGGCAGGGGCCCGCCGGCTGTGTGCGGGTTGGCCTTGCACTGGGGGTCTTCCGGGCACGAGTCCGACTGACGCCTGACCCACCGGTTGGGGGTTTGGGGAGCTGCCGCCGTGCGGGGATGTGGGTTTTCCCGGGAAGGTGCTGAGCGAATTCAGAAGTGGGGGTGCGACCTGGGCCCCATCCTGAGAGGAGCAGCGGGCACAGCCAGAGGGGGCGGTCAGTGCACCCCGCAAACTGCCCCAGTCGTCAGAGCCGGGGCGTCTGAGCAGCTGTCCCCGCCCAGAGCAGCCTGGGCCGACGTGGCAGCCCAGCAGTGTGGGCTCCCTGGTGGCAGGGGGACGGGTTGAGGGGACGGGAGTGAAGGGGGGGCTGAAGGGGGCACGGAGGCGGCGGTCCTGTCAGTGTCGCTCTGTGAGCGGTGATGAGCGTCCGTGGGGGGCAGACGGGGTCGTGTTCCTGGACCCCCGCGGACGCCCGCACCATGGGCAGCGCCGCCCCCTGCAGACATGGCCTCCGCCGCGCCCGCACGCCTGAGCTGAAGGGCACGCGCGCGTCAGGCCCGGGAGGAGCCGGACAGGGACGGGCAGCGAGCCAGAGCAGTCACGGCAGCCCCGTGTGGCCGCGCGACCCGACCGGGGTCCCTGGTCCGGGTCCCTGCCGAGGTCCTCGCAGAGCCTGGTGCCTTCCGGGAAGCACGCGGCTGTCCCTCGGAACGCGGTCTGCGTCCGTCTTCCACCCACAAACCGGACGCCTCTTCCGCCCCCAGATGCTAGGCCCTCGTCACGCGCCGTGGCCGGAACCCCGGCCGCCCGAGGCGCGACAGCGGAGGGACACGGGTCTGCCTTCCCGCCACACGTCTCAGCGGCCCCAGCGCCGGGCTTTCTTTCCTTGTTCGGTCGGGAACGTTCTCCTGTCACTCACGGGAAGCTCTTCGCGGCTGCTCTGGGGCATGTCCCAGCTGCCAGCGTCACCACCCCGCGCTCCGGGGCCGTAACTAAGGAACACCGGGTGCCGGACACGGGCGCCGAGACGCCGTGAACCAAGTGCCTCCCCCCCGGGTCTCGAGCGTCTGCGTTTCCTTCTCCGATTTGGGGTCGAGTTGCCTCTCGTGGCGAAGTCCTCGGTGTTTGAGGGGACAGATCGGTGTGGGGTGTGAGCCAGCACCCTGGCCGGCTTGGCCGACACAGTGCCCTGGACTCGGCGGCGGCAGAGTGGCCGACCCCACTTCTTGCGCTGCAGGCGGGCAGTCTGCGATCGAGGGCTCGGGGCTTCTTCCGACACGCGGGCCCCGCCCCGCCGTGTCCTCGGCGGTGGGGGGGGGGGGGTGTCCTGCTCTGAGGAGGACACCGAGGTCTGAGCCCCCCCAGGGTGGGTGGGGGGTGGGGGGGAAGGAGGCGCTGGCCCCACCCTCCCTGGGCAAGGAGCCCTTGGGGGGGCCAGGCCGCCTGCTTTCTGACCCCATCTCCCGGGAAAGGGGAGAAGCGGGTTTCGTGAGCACCGTGACCTGGTGCCGGCAGGTTGCAGCCCGAGCCCGTCGTTTGCTTGTTTTAAAAACATTCTGTCCCAACTTCCACGTCCGAGTCTCTGAGCCCTTCCGCTCGGACTTTGTAGAAGCGCCGAGCGCTCGTTTCAGCGGGTTCGAAGGCGAGAAGCTAGAGCTCCCGCTCCGCCGTCGGCTCCGCGCCCCCCCGCGTCCGGGGGAGGGCCTGTCCCTCGCCTCCCCGGGACTCGGACGGCCGTGTGCGTGTCCGTGAAGGCGGCGTTTGGGGACAGGGACCCGACACACACGTTCCGTTCATCTGCTTTCGTCCTGCCCCCCAATCTGCTGGGCGGGGCCCTCGTGCCGGGGAGGGACTGCGGTCAGCCTGGCGGTGCGCTCGTGGGGCAGCCGCTGCCCCTCGGGGAACGGACGGCGAGGCGCGACGGTCGCCTGAGCTCGCGGCTCCTGTGCACCGTGTCCCCAGGTGCAGAGGCCTTGGTGTCTGCATCCGGAGGGACGGGGTGCACAGGACGCGTGGGCCTCGGAGGGCCCCAAACTAGACCCGCGCGGCCGTCCTGGCTGCAGCCTGGGCTCCCCCGTGGGTGCTCCGCACCGGGGCGGCGACCTGAGGGCCACGTGAGGGGAGGCACCCGGGGAGCACCTGCCTCCCGAGGCCCCAGTACCGCCCCCCCGCCCCGCCCCCGCGGAGCAGCCCGTCCGGAAGGCGCCCCGTGGGTGGGGCCGGGCCGCGGGCCCGTGCTGGCCCCTCACGGCGCTCTCGTCTCCGTTCCAGAGTCCATCTACCGCCGCGGCGCCAGAAGATGGAGGAAGCTGTACCGTGCCAACGGCCATCTCTTCCAAGCCAAGCGCTTTAACAGGGTGAGCGCCGCCCCTTGGGGTGCCGGCTTGTGGCTGTCACTGCCGAGTGGGTGTGCCGGGTGCCGGGTGCTGGGAACAGCTTTGCGAGGGAGGAGGGAGGCGGCGAGGCGAGCGGCCGGGCTCTGAGGCGGTGCTGGTGGGCGGGGTGGGGGGGGGGCGTCTCCTCCCGTCTCGAAGGGGCATCTCAAGGCTCCCTGAGCCCTGCCAGCCCCGTGCCGGCCTTTGCCGGGCGGCGCTGCCGCTGCCGAGGGGTGCCCCTGTGTGTCCGGCACCCCCGGCCACCCGTCAGGTAACCCTGGGTGGGGGCGGCCTGGCCTGTTCAAGCCGGAGCTGGGCCTGGGCTCCACAGAGGACACCGGGGCGCACGGGCGTGCTTGGGGCTCGTGGGAAAGACGGGCCACTCGGGCCTGCACGAGCGCTGGGCCGCACGCGGCGGCCAACCCCAAGTCAGAAAGCCCGCAGGGCCCCACTCCCGCCCCATCGCGCCCGTGAGGCGTTTTCGGGGCGGCCAGGGGCTTCCCCGCGCCCTGCCCTGGCTGCGCCCCTCCCCCAAGATCCGTCCCTGCGGCTGGCCCACACACGGCCCGGCGGGAGCAGCGGCCACCCCTCCTCCCTGCAAGTGGGCGTCCTGCCTGTGGAGGGGCCTCGTGCCCCCCGCCCCGGCCCATCGGCCCTCCGCTTCGCCCCTCACCCAGGACAGGGCCCCACACCCTCCCCGGGGCCGCAGGTCGGGGTGAGCCTGCGTAGGGGCCGGGGAGCCCGGGCGGGGCCTGGTGCCCCGATGGGACCAGTGACCGGGCCACCTCTGGCCGCGGCTCCACGTCCGAGTTCGAGAGCATCCATCACGGGCCCCCTGTTGTCCGCAGAGAGCGCACTGCGGCCAGTGCGGCGAGAGGATATGGGGCCCCGCGAGGCGGGGCTACAGGTGCGTCAGCTGCGGACTGCTGGTCCATAAGCGCTGCCACGCCCTCGTGCCACGGACCTGCGAGAGGCATATGGTGAGCGGGGCCCGTGGTCCCTGGGCCCTGGCGACCCTGGGCCTCTTGCCCCGGGGGTTCCGACCCCACTGAGGGGGGGGGCACCTGTGGGCTGCGGTGGGGAGGGGGCGCTGCCTGGTCCAGGTCCCACCGATGCTGTCGGTGCAGGGCGGCGGGGCTCCTTTCTCCCGGGGCTGCCAAGGACTACAAAGGCGCCCACGCCCTGGGGCCCCCTAGGTCCGCGTGGCTGCGGAGACGAGGACAGCGCCAGGGCCCAGTTAGTCCGGCTGAGGGACGTCCGGGCTGGGGGCTGCCGGGAGGGAGGTACCTCCACTGTGGTGTCAGCAGGGTGACCCCAGAGCCGGGGGTGGGGCTCAGAGCCCCCGCCTGGCTGCCAGCTGCAGGTGCAGTGGCGAGGGGCTGGGGCGGCGACCCGGCGTGGCGCGAGAAGGCCCGTCGTGTCGCGCCCGCTGGAACGGTCCCCGCCTGAGGTGCCGAGTGGGCGCCTGCCTGTGTGGTCACAGGTGGTCTCAGCGCAGCGAGGTGACAGTCCGTGCGATGTCCACTAGGGTGCGGGTGATGGCGTGTGCAGCGTGCGTGCTAGGGGGCGTGTGACCGTGTGTGGGCAGTGTGTGCTAGGGTGCGGGTGATGGCGTGTGCGACCTGGCGGGCGATTTTCAGGCCCCGTGTCGCCCGAGGTCGCGCCGCAGCCCCTGCCGGTCCCTCGGTAGCGCCCGTCTCTCCGCAGGATTCTGTCATGCCCTCCCAAGAACCCGCAGCCGACGACAAGGACGACGATGCGGACCCCCCTTCCGAGGAGACCGATGGCGGTGAGGGCGGCTTCCCTCCCGCCGGCCCCCGAGCGCCCGCTTCCGCCCGCTCTGACGCCGGGTCCTCCCGGGGCCGGCCTGCTCTCCCGGGGCCAAGGCCCGCTCACGTGGCCGCCGGGACACGCCCTGCAGGGCCCCCCCCCACCCCGCCCGGCCCTGAGCGGAGGGGGCGGGGCAGCCGTCTTCCCCGGGGCCCACGTGTCCGTGAGCTGCTGCTGCGGGTGGGGGCTGGGTCTCCCCTCCGGGCCCTGGGTGCGCCCGGAGGCAGTCGGTGCGGCGGCCCGCGTGCCGGCCTCACCCCAGGTGGGCTGCAGCCCAGTGGCCCCCAGGGGAAGGGGTGCCAGCGGCCGCTGTGGGTGGGGCGTGCCGGGGCCTGGTCCTTGGGGTTTTGTGGGATCATTTCTGACGGGGATGGTGTTTTTTTAATGCTAAGAAGCACATGGGGAGAGATTTTGACACCCCTGTGACCAAGGGCCCAGCCCTGAACTCCTGGCCTTTGGATGGCGACGGAGCATTTGGGAGCCCAGCCCCGGCCTGGCGAACGTGGGTCCCTCCCAGGAGCCCTGGGAGGAGGAAACGAGAGCAGGGCACCCACAGCTCCTCACACAGAGGGGACCCCTAACCCACTCATCCATTACGAATCCATCGACCCCCCCCCCGCATCCATCCACTCATGCACATGACCACCCGTCGGCCATTCACGCCCACCAGCTCCCCAGTCACCGCCTCATCTCCCGGTCTGACCACCAGGCCCCAGGCCGCACCCGTCCCTCCGTCCCTCCGTCCCTCCGTCCCTCCGTCCCTCCGTCCCTCCGTCCGCCCGTCCACTCTGAGAACAAAGAGCGGGCGGCGGACCCCGACACCTCCCACGAGCAGTTTCTTCCAGACGACGGGTCCTTGGGCACACTGGTCTCCCTGCAGGGCGGGTGGGGCCCGGGAAGCTGCATTTCCTGGAGCCTGGCTGGGCCAGGGCGGCGGCCCTGTCTGGGGGCCCGTCCTGGCAGCCCGCCGACCGCCTGCCTCTTTCCGTCCCCAGTTCCTTACATCCCCTCCTCCCGGAAGCGCGGCAGCGTCAAGGAGGATTCCGAGGTGAGTGTGCAGGACCGCCGTGGGGTCTCCCCGGGCCCCCCGCGGGAGTCCCCGGGCTCGCTTCTGGGGCGACTGGGGGGTGTCGTACGGCCTGCACAGTCGAGCTGTCGCTCGTCGGAGACGAGGGCACGGCCTCGTGGGCGCCCAGGTGGCCGGCCTGGCGCAGGGCGCCTCTCTGGCCTCCGCCCTCTGCCGTGCAGTTTGGGTGTGATCCCGCCTTTCCACGTGGGTAAACTGCGCCCTGCGGGGCTCACCGGGGGCAGGGAGGCACCAGCCAGCACAGGCCCCCCACCCCAAGCCCCGGCTCGGGCGCTTTGTGCGGTGAGGAAGTCTGGCCCCGGGGGTTGGGGGGACAGGAGTGGGGGCTCACTGGCCTTCGGGTCGTCTCAGGCACCCCTGTGGCAGGCTCTGTCTGGGGCCCAGGGACAGGATGGACCCCGATGCCCACCAGATTCCCTGTCAGCTGGCTCGCTCGGCCCCGGGGCCCACGCTCCCCGGATTTCCGGGACTGCCTTTGCAGCTGGTGGTAGGTGCTCCCCTCGTGGAGCCCGTCCGAGGCGCCTCTCCCGCGGGGCCTCTGTCTCTGGGGATGGGCGTGAGGGTGGGGAAGTCGGTCTGGGAGGGGCAGCCGGGACGTGGCCCCAGCCAGGTCTCGCTGGGGGCGCATCCTTTCTGGGTCCCCGGAGGCTCCGGACCCGGAGGCCCTTCAGGTCTCCGTGTGGGCGCGGCCTCCCTGGCGCCCGCTTCACCCAGGTCACGGGCCGGGTCCAGGCTGGTGTCGGAGCTGTCGTTTTTGTCCAGTGGTTTAGTCCGGCTGTTGATCCTTTGTTCTTCCCCTGGGCGCACCCCGCACCACCCAGCCGTTCCCCAGTTCTCAGCCGCCGACACGGGCCAGGTTCCCCGCACTCGCCCAGTTCCGACCCGTCCGCCTGGAGACGGTGCCAGGCCTGGCACAGGAGGGGCTCCGAGCTAGGAGGCGGCCCCCCTTCCGGTGCCACCACCAGTCCAGCTTGTCACCTGTGCTTCTGGGCAACCAGTCCCAGGGCGAAGGTCGCGAGGACATCCCCCCCCCCCCCGCCCGGGTTTGATTGACGGCTGGCGCGGCTCAGAGGAGCTCGGTGAGCGGCCCCCTTGCGAGGGGCAGGTGCGCTGCCGAAGGCCCAGGCCTGCCGAGGGGGCCCCACGCCCTGCCCGAGGGTGCCTGTCAGCCCGGAAGGTTTCGGGGCCCATGCTTTGGGGGTTTTGTGGGGGCTTCTTCACACAGGCAGGGCTGCTTCAGCTGCTGCCCTGGAGAAGGAGCTCGGTCCCCAGCCCCTCTCCGCCCCCTGGAGATCTGGGGCAGCACTGAAGTCCCAACCCTCCGAGTGCGTGGTTTGTTTCCCTGGCAACCAGCCCCCATCTTCGGTGATCCAGGGGCTTTTCAGAAGTCGGCTTATTAGCATGACAAAGACCTCCCGGCACTTGGGAATTCCGAGGGTTCGCAGCTCGGTGCCCAGGTTGGAAGACCAAATGCACGGTGCTCTTCCTAAATCAGCGCCCCCCCCCCGCGGGTCGTCCTTCTGACCGGCCGGCCGACCCTTGCACCCCTTCCCCGTCCTTCCCGCGCCGGCCGAGCCGGCAGTGTGTCCTCTGTCGGGGGAAGCTCGGGCGGCGAAGGCACAGTCACGTGGTGCCCGTGGGCAGGCGTGTGCTCACGCAGCGCAGCTGGTGTCCCGCACCTCCGTCCCGGGAGCTCAGGCAGCAGCCCCACCTGCACCCGCCACAGCGTTTGCAGAGTACTCGCAGGTGTCACGTGTAGATTCCTCCACCTGGTGACTCTGTCTGCAGGGGGTCAGGGCCCCTCAGGGGCCACCTACACCCCCCGCCAGGGTCCCTGCCGGACAGACGTCATCTGCAGGAAGCAAGCCCATTACGTTCCAAATCAGGTTGCCTTTCTCTTTCATCCGGTCTGTCCCGCAGTGTTTGCTGTGTCAGCCACGAGCCACCGTTGGCCCAGGGAGGCCCGGGTGGCCCTGGGTCCTGTGAGCCTGTGGTTGCCTCCTCAGCTGTCCTAGTGAGGCCGTCCCCAAGCACCCTGTGTCACTCACAGGGTGGCCGCAGTCTGTGGGAGTACATTGCTTTTCGGTTTCAAGCTCCTTCCATCCAAAGCCGAGCAGCCCCGCCCTGGCTGGTGCGGCCCGGTGGCTCAGGTGCAGCCCGGTGGGTCAGGTGCCGTCGGTTCGGTTCCCGGCTGGGGGGCACGCCTGGGTTGCGGCCCGGTCCCTGGTCGGGGGTGTGCCAGAGGCAACTAATCGATGTTTCTCTTCCTCTCGTTCTCCCCCCCTTCTCCCCCTCCCCCAAGTATAAGTGAATAAAATCTCTTTCTAAACGCTGCACAGTCCTTCCTTCTTGGCTTTACGTTCTGGACGGGGGGTGGGGGTGGGTCTCTAGGTCACAGAGTCGTGACTTGAGAGCAGATTGTGGCCCTGGGGCCTGGGGCCTGCGGCGTGTCGGTCGAGATCGTTGGGGACGCTGCCTCCCCCTCTGAGTGCAGACGTTTCCCCCGTCCCCTCTGTCCCCACCCCCCTCAGGACCTCAAGCCAGTCATCGACGGGATGGACGGGATCAAAATCTCTCAGGGGCTGGGACTGCAGGACTTCGACCTCATCAGGGTCATCGGGCGTGGGAGCTACGCCAAGGTCCTGCTGGTGCGGCTCAAGAAGAACGACCAGATCTACGCCATGAAGGTGGTGAAGAAGGAGCTGGTGCACGACGACGAGGTGGGGCGCCGCGGGGGCTGGGGCGCCACCGCTCGCCGCCCGGGTCTCAGCTCTGGCCTCGCGGGCTTTGTTCTCCGGTCGGCGTGAGAGTGCGCGGGCCGTGCTGACGTGGCGTTCTGCCCGTGCCCCGCGTTGGGCCGCCCTGCCCTCGCTGCAGGGCCAGGACAGCCCCGGCCCCCGGAAGGAGCCCCCGCCCCCTTAGCCACAGTCCCCACCCCCCGGGGCCCCCGGCAGCCCCGGCTCTGCTTTCTGTCTCGGAGGGTTTGCCTGTTCCGATGTCCCCCCCCCCGGTGCTCGCACACACACACAGTCACACGCTGTGTGGCCTTGAGTGTCCAGCTCCTCGCTGAGCGTCGTGTTCAAGGTGCCCCCACGGGGCAGCCCGGGTCCGGCCTCGCCCCAGTTCGCGGCTGAGCGACGCGGGCGTCGTGGCCAGGCGTTTGGGGCGGGCCGTCCCCTGGGCGCGGAGCGGCCGTGGGCAGGCGTGCGCAGGTGTCCGTCCCAGTCGGAGTGGGTCCCCATCTCCAGTCCTGTGGGGTCTTCAGGCAGGAGTGGGACAGCTGGGTCGGCAGGCAGCCCCACCTTGACCTCTCCAGGGAGCCGCAAGACCACCTTCCCGCCGCAGCAGCTGCGTGCCCTGTGCGTCCTCGCCAGCCGAGGGCCGGGGGCCCGGTTCCCAGGTGCCCTGTCCAGTGCCTGCGGCTTTCTGGGTTTGGATCAGCGCCGCCCTGGTGGCTGGGAATCGGCTTCCCACTGGGGCTTTGGCTGCATTGCCGTAGTGACGAGTGATGCTGAGTGCCTTGCTAGGGGCTCCCCGGGCTCGCGTGCTGAGGTCCTTCTCCTCCGCAGCCCCGTGCAGTTCCGTCCCTCAGAAGCCGAGCGAGAGACGACTGCGCCCAGGGAGCTGTGGTGCCCCCGCCCCCCGCCCCGCGGCCCAGGGCCAGGGTGGGGCCGAGCCTGCGCCGGCGCGGGTGTGGTGGGGGTGCCGGCGTCTGAGCCCTGGCCCTTGCTGCTGGCCCGCGGCCCGGCCGGCAGGTGCAGACCCCTTCCCGGCTCTGCAGCCAGCCGTGCAGCGGGTGCGCTGTGTGGGGCCCCGTCCGCAGGGCCCTGGAGAGGGAAGGCGTCAGGGAGGGTTAGTGCTTCGGTGCGTCTCGGAGTCTCCAGGTGGTTCCTGGAGAAGGGCGGGGCCCCCGAGTGGGCGAGTGGGCGCCGGGCCTGTGAGAGAGACCGCAGTGTCCCGCGGCCAGGAGCCTGGGCCGTGGGCGTGTGGGGCCACCGCAGCAGGGGCTGGGTGGCGGCCCCCAGGGAGACGTGTGCACCCCCGAGTCCCGGGAGCGGTGTCTCGGTCTGGCAGGCGGTGGGCGGCTGTGTCGGCCAGGGAACCCGGCGCGATCTCCACTCGGGAGGGAGGGGGCGTCCTGGCCGCCAGCAGGGCTTTCTGCCTGAGCGTCCGGGTGACCGGCTCCCCTTGCAGAACAGACGGCGGAGCTGGCCAGGAGCGCTGTCGGAGGCCGGCCTGGCAGGGGCGGCGCCGAGGGGATTACCCAGCAGCCATTGCGTGGGCGTGGCTGGAGCTGGGCGGCAGGAGGAGCCGGGGTCCTCTGCAGGCACAGATGGGACGGAAGCCGTTCCACCCAGGGGTCTCCTGGCAGACGGGCGGGAGGAGGAGCTGCGCCCCGGGTTCCGGCGTGGACTGGGGGGCAGCCCTGTGGTTGGAGTGGGGCAGGAGAGACGCCAGTGGGACCCCGTCCTCAGACTCCTGGGGTCCTCGGCGGGGACAAAGCCTGCCGCCCACAGGCCAGCACACTGCTGGGGACACATGTTCCTGAGCGGGTGTTCTCTCCGCGCTGTCTCCCCCAGCGGAGGCGAGAGACCCCTCCCCCAGGACGCCCGGGGGGAGCGGCCTGGGGCCCCGGTGACCTCGCCGGCCTCTGTTTCAGGACATCGACTGGGTGCAGACGGAGAAGCACGTGTTCGAGCAGGCGTCCAGCAACCCCTTCCTGGTCGGCCTGCACTCCTGCTTCCAGACGGCCAGCAGGTAGGGGGGCGCCCCGCCCTGCCCCTGGGGGTCCGGCCTGGGGGGCAGCTGAGGTGGCGTGCCCCGTAGGTCTCCCCCAGTGGCGAGTGTGGTGGTTGGGTCCGTCCAGCTAGCTCCGTGGTCATCGGTTGGCCTCGCATTAAGTAAATGTCACGCACTGGAACCTAAACTACTTAATCCCGTTTACAAAATCTTCATCGAAAGCATCCCACACATCCCGTCCCGCCGTTGGGTCGGGTCTGGAAGACGGGAGGTGGGTCGGGGCTCGTGGGACCCGCCGACTCGTGGAGCAAATCAGTCAGTGCTGACGGTCCCGGCTGTTGAACACAGGCTCTGTTGGGAATCTCTGGCCCGTCGACTGGAACTCACCCAGTCGGTTGGTTTGCAAAGCTGCCGGCTGTGCTCTGGGATCGGCGGGTCCTGGAGGGTTTCCTAGGACACGCAGGGTGCCACACGCCGCTGGGCTCAGGGCCGAGGCGCTCGGCTCCTCGCAGGAGACCGCTTGCCCCTTGAGGCCCCTCCGCAGCCTGCGCGCTGCCGCTGGGTGCTCAGCTGTGTGTCGCACCAGCAGCTTGCACGCCGCCCCGCCCACCCTCGGCTCGCCCGGACCTTCAGCCCCCTGCCTCCCCGGTGCTGGCCGGCCACCTGTGTATCCAAAGCGCCTGGGGCGCACTGGCCTTCCCCCTGGGGTTTCATGACTCTACCTCGTGAATGGGTCTCGTACCCTCCCCCCTCCGGCCTGACCCCCACCCCAGCCGGGTGGGTTGGGCGCCGGGGCGCCGGTCCCCAGGCTGCCCGTCCCCGCACGTGCCCGCTGAGACGTGTGTAGAGGGCGTAGATCCCGGAGTCTGTCTCCGGTTCCGGAGCTGCTCCGCGTACTTTCCCAGGTGCCTCTGGGGCCGGGGGCCAGGTCCGTGTGGCCGGGCCCCGCCCTGGTCCCCGCTCTGCCTGACGCGGCCATACCGCCTGGCGGGGCCGTCCCGTCCTCCGCTCGCCCCGCTCTGCCGCGGAGCTCGCTGGGCAGGCGACAGCCTTCCGGGCCACCCTTGGCGGGCCGCCTCCGGCCTCGGTTGAGCCCTGACCACCGCGCCCGGGATTCCGAACCCTCCCGGGAGGGCAGCCCACCCCAAGCCCACTCCTCCTCGCGGGGCCCTGCAGAGCGCTGCTTCTGGTCTGTGCTGGGCTGCGCTTTAGGGGTGGGACAGGGGCGAGCAGTGCACCCTCGATTCCCGCGCCCCAGCCGAGCAGCCAGCACGTCCTGCTCTCGGGCCCAGGGTCCCCTCGGAGTCGCGTGGCCCCGGGCACGTCGAGTCATTGACACCTTCGTCCCCGAGCTGATTCTGTGGGGCCCCCACTGCCTGTGCTGCTGCTTCAAGCTGATGCCTAGAAAACCCACCTCCCGCCTTCAGCGGCCGCCACAGTGGGGAGGCCCCGCCCAGGAGAACCGGCGCGCACCTGCAGTCGCTCGTTCGGCGACCTCCCAGCGGTCACCGGCCCCGGGCGAGCCGGGCAGGGCGTCGTCGGTCTGGGCTGCTGTTTTTGCTGCCCTGGCCTGCGAGCCGCGAGAGTGCGGACCCCTCCTGGGCCAGGCCGGGTGGGCGGCGAGTTTCTCCAGGTGCCGCCTGGCGTTCCTCGTGTAAACGTGAAGCGAAGACCCGCTGGAATGCACTGGCCCGAGCGTGCGCAAGGGGCTGGTAAAGACGGGACAACCGCTCGCCCTCGAGGTCACAGTCCTGCTGGCACCTGGACCGCGACCCGCGTACAGCGGGGAGCTGTGTGCTGTGTGCCGGGGGCGGGAGCGTTTGGGTGTCAGCCTGTGTCTGCCGTGTGGCCCCGGACAGCGGCTGCAGACGGTGGAGGGCGGCACAGGAACGGCCCGGAAGGGTGCGTGCAGGCGGCCCCCGCGTCCCCGGCCGACTCGAGGCCCCGTCTTGGCCCCGGGCGGCGGCTCCTGACGGCCGCTCGGGCTCTGCGTGCCGCCCCTCCTCCTCCTGCCTGGGGCCGCCAGGCCCCGGTCACCCTGCCGGCACCCCAGCTTCCTGCTCTGGGGGGCGGGGACAGCAGGGGGACCAGCTGCTGGGAGACCCCTCGGGCGGCCCCCCGTCTTCATAATCGCTGTCCAAGCCCCCATGTGATGGCCACCAGCAGCTCCCTCGGGGGGACACCAGATGGCTGTTGGCTGGCCCAGCTGCCAGGGCACCCGTGCAGACGGTGTCGGGGGGTGAGTCAGGGCGGGGCAGCTGAGGGTCCCTGCAGGTGGCGGGGGGGCTTGCCCTTCGCCCCCCAGAGTCACCGAGGGTTTGCCAGGGCCAGGCGGCTGGCACTGTGTGTGCCCCCCCCCCCCGGGCCCGGTCACCCTGGAGCTGCAGCGAGAGCCCCTGCGGCCCCCGGTAGAGAGAGACCTGGTGACAGACGGCGACGCCCCCGCCCGCCCGGCAGCCGGAAGGGGTGACGGGCATCCCCGCCCCCCGGTACGGGAGTGCCTGGCGGTGTTGCAGCGCCGAGTGGACACCCGGGTGACGGGGGAACCGCAGCCCACACCCGCCCGGCCCCGCAGCCCCGACTGTGTCAGGGAATGACCCAGCCCACAGATGGCGCCTGGGTCTCTCCACCTCCAGTCAGCCGCCCCCCACCCGCCAGCCCCCGCGTCCAGCCCTGCTGTGCGGGGCCCCACGAGTCACGTCGGCGTCACCGCGGATCAGCGGCGGCAGACGGCCTCGGAGACGCAGCGAGACGCGCCGAGCCCCGTCCCTCCGAACATGCGTGTGTTCCAGCTCGGCGCTGGCCGCCCTGCGGGTCCGCGGCCACTCAGCCCACTGCCGTTCTGCGTCCCTGGCTTTCAGCTGGACGCGGGGAGACGGAGCGCCCGCCTGCCCGCCTGCGGAGGCCGTGATGGCGCTGACGGGGCCCCCGGTGCCGTCACTCAGCACCCTGCCTGGCAGGCGCCGCTGTCCTTGGGAACCCACGTCACCGCACCGTCCGAACGCAGGGAGTCCGTGACCGCCGTGGCCGGAAGTGGGGCAGAGCAGGCGGCGGCGCAAAGCCCCGATTTCGCTCCCTTTCCATCCGGATCGTCTGCAGCAGGGAACACGCGGCCCCAGCCGCCCGGATCCAGGGCAGGTCCCCTCAGGCTGGCCGCCGCCGGGCCAAGAGGGCGTCACAGGGAGGCGGCCGTCCCCTGCGGGCGCCGGGAGTGGTTTTCTCTCTGCATCAAGGCGGTACATGGCGGCCATCGGGAGCCACAAGCCCCCTGACCTGCAGGGACGCGGCCTCCACGCCCTCGGCCTCCGTGGCTCCAGCCCGCGCGGCAGCTCGCCGTCTGCTGAGGGACAGGAAGAGCCGGGCCGGCTGTTGGAGCCAGCAGACCCGCGTGCCGGCGCGGTGACCTGTGACGACTGCGTGGGGACGAGACCACGGTGCCGCCGCCTCGTGCAGCCCGGACGCCCTGCCCGGGGCGGGGCCTCTCCGGGCCGCTCTGTCAGGAGGGGTCCGGAACCCGGCTTTCGCCGCCCGGTGAGTGACATCAGGGAGAAGCAAGAATGCGAAGTAAATGCCATCGGAAGCCGCACGAGTAACAGCTTCTCCTCAAGACCCGACGCGGTGAAAGCGCCGCGGGGGCACAGGAGGACGCCGCCGGGACGCGCACTCGGGGGCGGACGCGCAGTCCCGCCCGGGGCCTCGCGGCTTTCTGTCGTTCGGGGTTCGCTGTCCAGGGTGGACTCCGGAGTCCGACCGCCTCGCTCCAGAGGGAAGGAGAGACTGGGCCCTCGTTGGGGCGCGGCGTCCGGATTCTCGCCGCGAACGCGGCCGGCCCTGCGACGTCAGGCGTCCCCGGGGCGGCAGCACCTGCCCCCCACCCCCACCCCCGCCTGCTGGCGCCGTCTGCGGGGAGAGTGAGTCATCCCCCCCCCCCCCGTGTCCTCCCTGCCCTGACGGTTGTCCCCAGCATCTCCCGCTCGCCTTTGCCCTCAGCCAGCTCCTGGCCCCTCGGCTCGGGCGTCCTCTCTGCGGTGACTTCCCGGCAGCGTTCGTGGGTTCGTGGGGTGCACGGAGGACATCCAGCACGTCGCCCTCCCAGGGCGCCCCCGTCCGTGCGTGTCCCTGCCGCACCTGGGGCGACGCTGCGTGCAGCGGACAGACCCGTTCCCTGGGGGGACCTTCAGTGTGGGCACAGCCACCATGCACCCCGGGTGTCAGGACGGCAGGGCCAAACCACCGCCTGCCTCAGACAGACGGAGAGGCCGACGGACAGACGGACGGACGGACGGCTCTGGCCTTGGCTGCCACAGAGGGCTGGAGGGGTTCTGGGCGAGGAGGGGGACACAGAGACCAGGCCCTCCACCTGTGACCACGGCACTGCGTCCATCCAGGGACAGGGGGCCTGTCTCCCAGGGCTTCCCTTCAGCGCTGATGCCGGCGCTCCCCAGACAGACGCCGTGTGGCCCTGGGGACTCGCTCAGCCTCCCCGGGCCCCAGTGTCCCGGCGTCGCCCATTTCACCGTCTGCGCGCCTCTCCTGGCCCCAGGGCCGCTCTCCCACCGCCCTGGACTCCCGGCTCCTCAGCGCCGTGGAAGTGGTGTTGCCCGCGTCCCCGTGGACACCGACACGGCGGGCAGTCCATGTCGGGGGGCAGGCCAAGGGGAGCAGCGCCCCAGGCACAGGACTCGGGGTGACTGGAAAACTTCCGTTCTGCGTTTTGAGAGTTTAAATAAATGCTTCAGGAAGAAAAACCCACGAAAATCCTTGGACCAGCGTTTAGGTCTTCGGTCCCTTCCCAGTTTGAACGCAGGTCGTGCTCAGAACAGGGCGTGCCGCCGAGGCCGCACCGCCGCCCTCGGTCCTCGCGGCTCCTCCCGGGGACGGGCCCGTGCGCCCGTCAGGGGCCCGGTGGCACGTGTCCGGGCTCTCGCCTGCGGCGTAAAGGCATCCGGGCCCCGAGGATGTGCACGGACAGGCCGGGGCCGCCGGAGCTGCTCCCAGCATGCCCTCTGGAGGTGCAGACAGACCCTGGGTGCGGACAGAGCCTGGCAGGCCGAGGCCCGGGGTCGTGACCTAAGGCTCTGAGAGCCGCCCTCACCCGGGCACTTCTGGGGAATTCTGCGTGGACTGCACGTTGGAAGTGGAGCCCGTTAAACTCGGGGAAGAGCTTCTCCGGACAGAGACCTCGAGCCGAACCTCCCGGAGACGGGACGGCCCCTCTGCGTGTCTGATGGCACCGCCAGGTCTCAGATCTGTGGACCGCAGGCCGCGGCGGGCCCCTCGCCCGCTCCCCAGACTCCCCGTGGCCGGTCAGCGCTGAGCCCTCGCCGCCAGGCCGCGGCTCTGCCCGGTGTCTGCGCCCGGGCAGCCCGGCCCACCGGCCGGCTCAGCCCCTCCTGGCCACCGCCCTCCGGCAGTGGGGCGCCCCCTTTGCTTCTCCACCTGCCCACTCTGCCCTCCCCGGGGTCCCCCCAGACTCGGCAGCCAGAGCGGTGGTTCTTGGGGCCTCATCACCTGGCCCACGCACCTGGCATTTCCTCAGGTGTGGAGCTGGTCTCACCAGGCCTCTGGTCCTGGTGAGGCCCCCCCCATCCCCGCCCCCGCCGCCAGGGGCCTCTGGCCAGGGCCCTGAGGCAGATGCGCAAGCGTGGGGGGCAGACGGCTGCTGGGTGGGTGGGGTGGGGTGAAAGTTGGGGTCCCCGAGTTGTACGGTGTCAGGGTCAGAGCTGGGTGACAGTGGTCTCGGGTGTCCCCTCCATGACACCTCGACGGCCGGCGCGGGGCTCCGCCTCCTCCGGGTCCGATTCATTCTGGGCAGCTTTCCCTGCCGGCCCCGGGCGCGGGTCAGGTGTCCTGGGCCGCCACCGTCCTTCGCCACTCAGGAGAGCTGACGTGGCAGCGAACGAGGACAGCCTGCCACCGGCGAGAGTGACCGCTGGACCGGCCCCCAGGCAGGGCTCCCGCCTGCGGGCGGGTCCAGCCGACGCCTGCGGCCTCAGCCTGCGTCACCCCTCTGTCCCGCCAGGCTGTTCCTGGTCATAGAGTACGTCAACGGCGGGGACCTCATGTTCCACATGCAGAGACAGCGGAAGCTTCCGGAGGAGCACGCCAGGTGGGCGCGGGCCCCGGGGGGCCCTCGGGGGGCCAGCAGCGAGCTGCCCTCCGGAGCCATGTGCCAGGGCGGACGGGCGTCCTGCTCTCCCCTGGGGTGGCCGGGGCAGCCCGACCCCCAGGGGCAGCTTCCAGCCCCGTCCGCAGGAGCAGCTGCTGCGCTTTCGCCTTTTCTGTTCCCAAAATGGGGGGGTGGGGGAGGTTCTCACTAAGGGCCCCCAGCGGCCTCGGGCGTCGGCTGCCACGCGCCCCGCCCCCCTTTCCTGTTTTCCGCCGTTTCCTCTCCCCTCACTTCCTCGCTGGAAAAGCTCGCATCCCGCTTGGAGTCACCTCCGATCCTCTCGGGAACGGCGGTCGATGAGCGACTCGCTTTCTCTGACGGGGAGACGCCCGTCGCACAGCAGGGACCACGGTAGCCACTGTCAAGGGCACGGCTCAGGGCGTCCGGCACAGCCCCGCCCCCCAGCCCCCCGCACCACCATCCGCTCTGCGCCTCTGGGTCCGGGTCCTCCAGGGACGTCCTGGGGGTGGAGCGGCGTGGTCTCCGTCCTCCTGCGTCCGGCGCGTGTCACGCAGCGTGACGTCCTCGGGTCCGTCCACGTTGTAGCGCGCGTCACAGCTTGCTTCCTTCGAAGGCTGAGCGACGTTCCCCGTGTGGCTGGACCACTCGCGTGTGTCCGTCCTGCACGTTCACGGGGCTGGTGTCTCCCTGTGGCTGTGATCGGCGTTCCCCGTGGTCCCCCCGGATCTGTGGGCCCCGAGCTCTGGTCGGCCGGGGCTGCGGGGCCCAGCGAGGGGAGAGCGAGGCCCTCGCTGGGCCCGCTGACGCCAGGACGCCCCCCAGGTTCTACGCCGCCGAGATCTGCATCGCTCTCAACTTCCTGCACGAGAGAGGCATCATCTACCGCGACCTGAAGCTGGACAACGTGCTCCTCGACGCCGACGGCCACATCAAGCTCACGGACTACGGCATGTGCAAGGCGAGCGGCCCCCCGGGCCCCGGCCCCCGCACCCCCGCCTGCTCGCCCCCCGTGGCTCGGGGCAGCCCGGCCTGTCCCGCTGTCCTGAGCGGGGCGCACGGTCCCACCAGCACGGTCCCAGCAGAGCTGTCCTCCTTCCCGGTAACTGGCTTTGTCCCCACAGGAAGGCCTGGGCCCCGGCGACACCACGAGCACTTTCTGTGGAACCCCGAATTACATCGCCCCCGAGATCCTGCGTGGGGAGGAGTACGGTGAGCGCAGGCGGCGGGGCTGGGCCGGGAGGCCGCGGAGGTCACAGGGCAGAGCCGAGGCTGGGGCGGGGCCGCCCGGTGGCCTAGGAGCGGGGTTCTCGGACCCAACCGCACGCCCTGGGCACACCTGTGCCTCCACCCGGAGCTGAGCCCCCTCAGCACCCCGCCGCCCCAGGCGTCCCTGGTAGGGAGCACGGGACAGACCAGGGTCCAGAGTCGGCGGTGCTGCCGGGACCCGGGGCCAGACCCCCGCCCCCCCTCAGGCGCTGCTGTGTGCTCTGCCCCCCCCCCCCCCGCCTGGGGAACAGCGTGCTCTGGGCATGGGCGTCATGCTGGCTGACGTCTGTCCCCACGAGGTGTCAGATACTTCTTAGCATTTCCGTGGCCGTCAAAACGAGGGCTGGGCGGGACCCGTCCTGTCAGGTGCTCAGGCGCTGGGAGCCAGAGGACAGGCAGCAGGTCGCTGGACCGCAGGGGAAGCCGAGGCTGCGGGGACAGCTGGCCGCCCGTGGGCGGGGCTGCCCCGCGCGCTGAAACACGCTCCCGACACGCTAGCCGTGTTCGACCGGGAACCCAGGTGTAGGAGAAGACAGACGCAGGCGTTTCTCGGGGAAGGGGGTCCCACGGACGGGCTCCGAGTCCCCGCCAGCGCCGCACGCAGAGTCCAAGGACCCGGTGACACCCCGGACACCGGCGTGCAGCCCGGTCCAGGGTCTGTGTCCTCCGTGCAGGACGGCTTTGGAGTCGTTAGAGGAGACCTTCGCCCCTCAGGGCGGAGGGCGGAGGGCAGAGGGGGGCCGGTGCAAGGGAGGCAGGGTCGCGCCCCTCGGCCTGGCCGCGTGACGAACGCCCCCCCCACCAGGCTTCAGCGTGGACTGGTGGGCGCTGGGCGTGCTCATGTTCGAGATGATGGCCGGGCGCTCCCCCTTCGACATCATCACCGACAACCCCGACATGAACACCGAGGACTACCTGTTCCAAGGTGACGCCGTGGCCGCGAGGGCCCCGGGCTGGTCCCTGCTCCTGGGACCGGCCGTCCCCCCAGACTGGGTCGGGCTAGCTGTGGGCAGGGGACACCGCTCTGTCCTGTCACCAGGGAAGAGCGTGTCCTGCGGTGGCACGAACCCGCCCGCCGGGGCCAGCTGGGTCCTGGAAGCCGGGCGGGCGGGCGGGGGGGGGGGGTGCGGCTCAGCCAGGGTGTGGCCCCTGTGGCCCTTGGGGCTCCGGGCCACCTGGGAGCGCCTGTCCTGCCTCCGGGCCCCTCAGCGCCCCCTGGTGGCCATGCACGGGGCGCTGCGTACACGGGACGCTGGCTGTCCGCCTGGGGTCCCGCCCGGGTGGCAGACCCCTCCGGGCGCTTCCCGCGCACGGCCCCCTCGCTGCCGCACCGCGGACACGGGGCGGCGGCAAGGACGCAGGGTCTCACGCCAGCCCCGCCTCTGCAGTGATCCTGGAGAAGCCCATCCGCATCCCCCGCTTCCTGTCCGTCAAAGCCTCCCACGTCTTGAAGGGGTTTTTGAACAAGGTGCGCCCGCCTCCCCGAGGGCCGAGCGCGGCGGCGGCAGCGGCGGGTGGGCCTTCTCCGCTCTGGCTGACGTGTCCTCACGTGAACTCTGACCCCTAGGACCCCAAAGAGAGGCTCGGCTGCCGGCCACAAAGCGGGTTTTCCGACATAAAGTCTCACGCGTTCTTCCGCAGCATAGACTGGGACCTGGTAACGCACCCTGGGGGCTGCCCTGGGGGTGGGGGTGGGTGTGGGTGTCGGAGGGTCCCACGTGACAACAGGGAGGCAGGACCAGCTCAGTCCCGGGGGACGGTGCTGCGTGGTGACCCCGAGGTCGCCGGGTCCCTTGGGGAACCCGCCCCCGCCCTGGTTCTGTGCGGACACACAAGTGGGGGCCGCCCAGGGGAGGGCGGCTCCTTTGGTTTCCTGCGGGTGGGTTTTCCAAACCCGGCACACGCGGCCGGTCCTCGGCAGCAGCACCTGCCTTCGCCCCTGACCAACCCCACCCGCTCCCGGGCCTTCCTGCCACCCGGCCGGTCTTCCTGACCACGGGGCCCCCCCACACGCACAGGGGCACAGGCGGGGGTTGTCTTGGTATCGGCTAGGCTGCCTCTGTCTCAGGCGGGCGTCTGGGCCCCGCGCCTTCTTGGCCGCGCTCAGGGCCCTCTGGCCCCAGGCACCCTCTGGCCTCGCTCAGTGAGCCCGCTGACTCGGGGCTCGACACTGACGTGGCATCTCGTGTGCCCCCAGCTGGAGAAGAAGCAGGCTCTGCCGCCCTTCCAGCCGCAGATCACGGACGACTACGGCCTGGACAACTTCGACACGCAGTTCACCAGCGAGCCCGTGCAGCTGACCCCCGATGATGAGTGAGCCCTGGCGGGGGTGGGGAGGGGCCGGCAGGGACGCCTGGCCGGAGCCGGGTGTGCGGGGAGGTCCGAGGGCGACCCTGGACCTCGCCCTCTGCCTGCGCCCACAGGGACGCCCTGAAGAGGATCGACCAGTCCGAGTTTGCGGGGTTCGAGTACATCAACCCGCTGCTGCTGTCCACCGAGGAGGCCGTGTGAGGCGCCCCCGCGCGGCCCGTCCTCCTGCCCCCAGCGCTGCGCCGGGGAGGGCACTGCGCCGAGACCGTGTCCGCGTGGCCGGGGCGCCTCCCGGGGCAGAACAGTCTCCCAGCAGCCCGCACAGCAGCTTCGCGCCGGAGGACTTTGCTCCTTGTGCCTGCGTCGCGGAGGCCCCGCGGTGGCCGCGTCCGAGGGAAACACGGCCCCGATTCCGAAGGTGCACACTTTCCACAGAAGCGGAACTGACCCGCTCCGCCGGGAGACTTACCTGTAACGTCCTGGGAATAAAGCGTACCGATGGTGTAGCCGCGCCCGTGCCGCCTCTTTCCTCGGGCGCCTGCCGGTGGCGTGTGCGCAGAGTGGGCTGGGGACGGGGCTCCGGGGGCCTGTGACGACGAGTGTTTACAAACTCGGGACACTCCCTGAGTCCTGGTAAGTTCCTGGTGTCGGCGCTCAACGGCGGTTTCCATGCTGAGCTTGGGAGCAGCCGGGGAGTCCGCCCTCCCCCGCCACGCCTCGGTGCCGTGTCCCCGCCAGGGCACAGGGCCTACGGGGACTCGGTGGCAGAGAGTCTGACTCCTGGCTCGCCGGAGCCCCGGCCGACTAAAACGGACAAGAGTGGGAAAGTGCCCGCTCGGAACGCTGGACTCGCCGAGCGGCACCGGCACCACGTGGCGTGTCTGTCGGTCACAGCGACGCTCAGGATCGGGACACGTCAGACCCGTGCGTGGGGGCCGAGCCTTGTGGCGAGACAGCACCCAGGACGCCACGACACTGTGCTTCGGCCCTCACAGCTCACTGGTGAGGCCCGAGCAGGCACGTGCCGCCGGGTCCCCCTGTCGGGACAGGGACGGCCCGCAGAGCTGAAGCGGTTTCTAGGAAGAGGTGGGACACCCAGGTTCTGGAGTCCCCAACTTGTCGGCTGGGGCTCCTCAGACACCGTCTGCCGCGCAGCTGCGGCCCGCACCACCACGGCCCCCAGCGCCTCCGTGGCCGGCGGGGCCCGTTCCCTCCCGGTGCAGCTGGCAGTTTGGGGCAGGAGGTCACGGTGAGAACAGCGGAAACGAAGGCGCTCCGGCCGTGGGGGGCCCCCGGTGCTGGGTGGGCCAGGAGCACGGGGCTCTCGGACACCGTCCCTGAGGTCCCTGCCCACCCCCCACCCCGGGGTTGCAGAGCAGCTTTTGTGGACCATGGAGGAGGCTTCGGTCAACCAGCCCCAAGTGCCACCAGGAAGACCTGCCTCCAGAGACGCAGATGGGGAGCACAGGGTCCGAGAGCCACCCGACATCCCTCGGCTCGGGATGTCCAGCAGCAGAGCCCCGTCTGCGGCCCGTGCCGTCGTCCGTGACTGCTGAGCAGAGCGCCAGGACATGCCAGCGGCACCCAGGGGGGCGGGGGGGGGGGTGAAGCCCCTCGTGGCGGGAGCTGCTGTGTGCGCCCTTGGCCCTGGCGCGCGAGTCAGCCCCGTGGGCCGCAGGGGCGGAGCCTTTGCTCCTGCAGCACAGGCCCGGGTGCGTCCGGGCTGAGACCCGGTTTCAGCGCCAGGTGTGCGTGGTCTGGCTGCCTGCGCACAGCAGGTGTGCGTAGCACTGTGCTCACGGCCATGGGAGCTCTGCAGGCACCTCTCTGTCCAAGCGAAGGCAGAGGGCACGTGTGCCCGGGTTGGCGATCGGAGGCTCCGAGGTTTCCTGGAGCTGGCTGCCGTCGTGGGGCTTTGCCCCATCGGCAGAGCCACGGCCACGGCCCTGCCGTGGACGATGCTCCCACAGGCCACGGCTGGGGCCCCTCGGCGCCAGCGCACCCATTAAAGACCTTGGTGAACACGCTGATGTTTTCTCTGAAAGTGGGTGCTTCCAGGAAGCAGGTTTTTGAAGCCAGTTTAAAATAGCAGGTTTTATTGAGGGGTCCTCGGGTCACAGCAGAACTGAGGGGCAGGTACAGGGGTCTCCTGTCGGCTCCCCGCCAGGCACAGCTGCCAGCGCCCCCCCAGACGGAGCATGTGGCACAGCACCGTCAGTCGGGGTCCCCGCTCGCACCCTGCAGGTCCCCACCCTCCGTGGTGTCACCTTCCCTGATGCGCTCCGTGCCGGTCGCTGCCTCTCCAGGTGGGCACCCCCCCCCCCGCCGGGACTCACGCCGAGTCCCCTCCCCGTGTCGTCATGGTGATGGGGGCCGACCCTGAGAGGAAGTCAGGGGCGTCCGCAAGCTCGGCCACGGTTTCTCGCCGGACTCCCACCTGCCGTGCACACGGCGGGGACGAGGGTGTCAGGCCTGGGCTGGCGCGGAGCCCGGCTCTTCTGGGGCCTGGCGGACCGGGGAAGCCAGCCCCACGCCCCGGCCCGCACTGGAAGCCTGGACAGGGCGGAGGTTGCTGGGCCGAAGCCCGCGCTTAAATTCTGGCTGAGGGGACGCTGCAGGGACTCACCTGCCGGTTGACCGCTCTGGGGGTGACAGTGGCCGCAGAAAGGACCAGTGCCCCGGGGGACTGAGACACGCTGTGCGCTGCGCAGAGTCAGCCTGTCCCCTGAACGCAGACGGGCGCCTGGGTCCCGAGGCCCAGTTTAGCTGGTGAAGCCGTCTGCACACCAGCCCGAGCGAGTCTCCCGACCACCGTCCTGACGGCAGCAGGTCCCTGCTGAGCAGGGGCCGAGGAGGAAAGGGGGCCAAGGCCTCGGCCCCCGCAGGCCAGCGCCAGGGCCCGGCGCACAGCCTCGGCTCCCTCGTTTGTCGGGTTCGGGGCGGCAGTGCTGGCAGGGACGCTGCGAGCGGCTCACCACGCCACGTCCTCCGCGCTGCCCGCCAGGCACTGCGCCAGGTGGCCGTCGATATCCAGCTGGGCCAGCCTGCGAGGAAGAGGAGAGACGCTCTGTCACGGGGAGGGAAGCGCCGCCGCCAGCCACCCGGCAGGGCACCCGGCCGCTGGGGCTGGTCCGCGCGGAGCCGCTGCACCCCCCAGGAAGGACCCTCCCGGGTCCCGCTCTGGGTCAGAGGCCCTGCCTGCGCCCTGGACTCAGGACGCGGGGAGGCCGAGTGGGGCACACGTACTCACACTGCTGCGGCCGAGGCCAGGGGCAGCCCTCGGACCCCCCCCCCGGCCCCACCCAGGGACAGAACTCAGTCTCGGCCGATCCTTCTTCAGTATGCAGACACAACACCCCTGCCTCAAAGTCCCTGGTGACGCCTGGTGCGCAGGCGCAAATGGCCAGCGCAGCTTGGGGGACAAGGAGGCTCAGGCAACACCCCCAGCAGCTTCTAAGTGAGAACAGGGCAAGAGCAGCAGTCCCCCCACATGTCGGGGGACCCACGACTCGGGCACTTCGGTCAGCTGGCCTGGGAAGCCCAACTGCCCGACCCCAGGCGTGAGGGTTTTCTGCTCGCATCGGAAAACCCATGAAATACCTGAACTCAGCAGCAGGGGGACCCTACCTACGGGACAGCACTTCACACGTGGCTGGAACCCATCGCATCACAGAAGAAAGGTTTCCCGAGCGGCCCAGGAACACTGAGGCTTGGTGGAAACCGGACAAGCCTGTGCTGCTGTGCCCGGCCCCTCCCTCGGCCCGAGGAGAGGCCACAGCTCCCAGAGACACTCCCGGCACTGGTCCCGGACCAGCCCCAACAGACGGCGCGGTTCCTGGGTCCGAGCGCCACCCACGCTCTGCTGCGCGGCCTGTCTCCTTGCCTTAGGGCATCCCTGTGTGGCGGGTAGGGGGCCTTGTTTCCAAGACGGGGGTTCCTGTCATCTCCCCAGGGGTGGCTGCGGCCTCGGGGTGTGTTCTGGCCCAAGCTCGCCCTCTCCTTTACAATCAGGTGGAAGAACAAGCTAGAAGTGTTCCAGACACGCAGAGACCGAGACACTCAAGACCTGGACCCGACGGCACCGACCCCCACACTGGGGGAGGGCCGGCACTCCGCCAAGTTCACTGCACTGCCCTAAAGCTCAAACCTGGCACTCTTCTCCCTGCTGCCCTGGCTTCAGGAGCCTTTCTTTAGAGACCCTTAGAGACATGCAAAGGCCCGGTCCCCTCCCCCGCATCCGGACAGGGGTGCTGGGGGCGCCCTCGGACCTAACATGGGAGGAGCCGTGATTCCGCCTCCAGCGCGGTTGGGGGGAGGACCGTCCGGGGACAGTCCCGGGCCGGTTTCGTTCTGGATGCGTGGCTTGCTAGCTCACAGGGCACTTGTCATCAGCTGCTCATTCTGCAGCCCAGTCCCTGCGCCCGCCAGGGGTGTGTCTGCTTCTGGGACGTCCAGGGACATGGCTCGTAAGCACAGGGTCCCGGTTCCAAATCCTGCTGTCCGTTTACCGCACCTGAACCAAGGTCCTCCCCGCCATGCCGGCCCCGCGAGCCCCGCAGCTGTGTCCGGCCCACGAGCTGAGCGGTTTGACCTCTTAGTACAGTTGGGTTCCACCCCCTACTCAAAATAAGGTGTACAGAGAGATACTGGGCTTTAAAAATAGGAAAAGAACACCTGTAGGCACAAAAGTCTTCCATTTTAAAACTCCCAGCCCACCCTGGGAAGGCGCTGGTGCAGCTAAGCCCCAGGGCCGCCCGGTGACCCACAGCTGGGCCCCGCCCCGGCGGAGGCCTCAGCCCACCAGGCCCGGGCCGGGCAGCGGGGCGGGGCGGGGCAGTGGGCGGGGCAGTGGGCGAGGAAGGGAGGGAGGAGGCTCCCGGACCTCCTGCTGCAGAGTCTGCCGGCCTCGGCCAGAGAGCAGCCTGTCAGGGCTCTGGGCCGGGTGACCGGCCAGCAGGGGGGCCCTCGGCCCCACGGACCCGCGCCCTCGGCTAACCGCCCACTCGCTGCCTTTGCCAACTCTGCACGCGTGCAAGGCCCAAGGCGAGCTCCGGTGCCTCTCGGCCTTCCGAAACTGGCCGGGGTCCCCGAGCGGCAACGGAAGGGCGCGGCCCAGGGCAGGGGCACTAACCCGGGAGCGAAGTCGACCTGGCACATGGGGCAGCTCTGCAGTGTCTGCGCCCGGTCCACCGCCGGCTGCTCCCCGGAGCCGAGGACCCCGCCGGGTTCCGGCGCGGCGCATGCTTTCGGGGACCGGGCGGGGGACCCTGGGCACCCGCCGGCCCCGCGCAGCAACCGGTAGGAGCGGCCTGGGCCCTCTCCCCTCAGGGCAGGCGGGAAGGGCGTCCAGGAAAAGGTTTTGGATCCCACGGTGAAGACCTCAGGAGACGCGACGCGCTCGGGAGAGCGGCTGGGCTCCTGCGAAACAGGGAGGTCAGGGAGGTCGGGCGGCGTCAGCGGCGTCCCAGCCTGGAGCCCCCCCCGCCCCCCCTCCCCCGCCAGCCACCCCGACGCGCGTCTGGCCACCCACCTGGCCTGGGAAAGCGGGCAGCGGCGGCGACACCCCGTCTTCGTCCAGGTCCGCGCTCACCGCGCGAAGCAGCCCGGCCCACAACCGTGCGCGCTCGCCGTCGCCGTCGCCGTCCTGGAGGGACCCCGGGCGGGGGTTCGGAGGCCTGGGGTAGCGAGGGTAGATGTCAGCCGGGGGAAGATCCGCGGGGGAGCAGTCGGCGCCGGGGATGGGGGGCACCGGCCGAGGGCAGGACCGGAGGGGGCATGCGAGGAACGCAGCCGGGAGGGGCCCAGAGGGAAGCACGTGGGGAGGGACGCCGGCCACAACTCGCCCCGGGGACACTGGGCCACCCACCCCGGCCACCCGCCAGACCCCAGCCTCACCCGCCCCTGGAGGGCGGCTGCCGGCGACTCAGCCGAAGCCGAGAACTCCGCGCCGCCTGCATCGGCCTGGGGCCCGCGCGTCCGACGGAAGTGAGCCGCCGGTTCCAACCCCGACAATGGCTCCGCCCCGACGGACACTGGCCCCGCCCATCTAGACGCCGGTCCCGCCCCCAACGCTGGCCCCGCCCGGATCCCGCGAAGGGGCGGGAGGACCCCAACCCCCACCCCACCCGGATCCGACCTTACCGCCTTGCGCGGGGGATCCCGTCCCCGCGGTCCCCAAGGCCGCTCCTCAGGCCTCGAGGAGGCCTCCGACTGTTGTGATGTCATCAGAGCAGAAGGTGTCCTGACTCCAACCTCTGAGTTGGACACTGAGGCCAACCTTCCTTCCTCCACCACAGAGGAGACATTTTCCAGCGGAGGGGGTGGGGGACCCTCCCGCCGCGGTCACCGCAGGCCCGGGGTCTGCAGAGGCCTCGGAGGAAGGCCTCCCACCCGGTCACCCCAGTTAGAGCCCATCGGCGCCGGCCCCGCCACCCCCAACTGCCCGGCTGGCACAGCCCAGGCCTCGACCCCACTCAGCAGACTCCGGCGGTCCTTCCCAGGACCGTCACCGTGTCTCTTCAACAGCGCGGAACTCGGTTTCCTTAATGAAGGAAAAGAGAAGGGAGGCGACAAAGTCCAGGGGGCAGCCTAGGTCCCTGGGCCGGGCGGTGCGGGTCTTGCTACGGTCTCCCCCGATTCCCGCCTGGGCGACTCCCAGCGGCCACTGGGTGGCAGCAGAGGCCCAGGCACCCTCTGCGGTTCCGGACCGGGAGAGCCCCTGCCCCTGGGCCGTGGGGTGGCCCTGAGGTGGCTCCACGGGGCCAGGATGTGCAGGGGGCTGGTGGCAGGCGGCCGCTCTCGATGGACACAAACGGATGTCACTGGGGGCGCTGGGACGCCCCGTTTCTGCTGTTCCCAGCTTTGGGCTCTGCTCCAGACCCCACTTCTGCAGGGCCTCCCCTGGGCTGCCCAGCCTCCTCAACCCTATCTGACCTTACCCCGTCTCCGCCTCACAGTCCCGCCTCCGCCTCACAGTCCCGCCTCCTCCAAGTCCCAAGTTTGGGCGCCCTCAGCCCAGGGCCCCCAGCCCTGAGTGCGGGCTAGCGGTCATCCTCCGAGGACACAGGCCGGCCTCCAGCCAGCTGCCCGTGCCAGGGCGGACCCCGGGGCTGCAGCCCCCAGGGAAGTGGTCCAGGGCCTCGCCCCCAGAGCCTGCCCCCCGACCCCCGCCGTGCATGAGCCAGTGGGGCTGCCTGGCCGGCCCCCAGGTGTGGGGGCTCCCAGCTCTGGCACTGGGCAGGCACCAGCTGATGGAGGACTCCCAGACAGCTGTGTCTGGGGTTCCCTGACCAGGTCCCGGCCGGCCCCAGCTTCAAGCCTTTCCTGGAAGTGTCACCACGCTGCTGCAAGCCAGCCGCGGGGACTTCCAGGAGGAGTGGTGCCAGGCCGGCCGCAGATGGCCGGTGCGCGCCCAGCTCCCGGGCCGTGCTCGCTGCTCCTGAGCGGGGCCGGGCGCGGACACGGGGGGCCTCGGCCCCCCAGCCTCCCTGGGCCGCCCCTGCCCTCCATGGCCCTTCCTCTGCAGGCGCCCACGGCCCATCCCCCGAAGGGGCCAGAGGCCCCAGATGGACCCAGGACACCGGCTCAGTGGGAGGGCAGGGGCCCCGGACGGGCCTGGCCCAGGAGCGGGGACCCAATCTCCTTCGGCCTTGGCCACTCGAAGGGCCTCATTTTCCTTGGCTGCCGAGGGAGGGGGCCCGGGGGCCTGGCCCTCTGGGAGGAGCAACCTGGAAGTCATCTGGGGGCTTCTCTCTGGTTTCATCCGGCTGCCGAGGGTTCACATCCCCCACCAGCCTGGGGACCCGCCGCCGGGGACTCTTCCCGGCAGAGCGGAGCTGGGGCCGCCCTGAGCCAGGCGCAGCAGGTGCCGGAGCGCGTCAGGAAGCCCCCCATCCCCTCCGCCAATGCTTTCCGACAGCTGCCACCCGGCCCCAGGCCTCCCGGGGACCTTCTGGAGGGGGGCCCCGCGGACCCGCCTCCTCCCCCTGTCGTCAGTGAGATGCGGGGCCCTAGTGGGGCCGCAGGGACCTCAGACGTTGAACTTGATCAGAAGGCTCGCGTTTTCCGAGCCGTTGGCTGCAGGGACAGGCGGCAGAGCTTTGCTGGAAAATGATTTCTGAGTGGGACCGGGGTTGGCACCGCGGAGTCAAGTTCTTACAGGACAAAATCCGTGTTTGCCCGGAATACTCCAGCGTTTCCCAGGAGGCCCCCCAACCCCACCCTGCAGTGTCTGTGGGGTCAGGGGCGCTGGGCCCCACCCTCCGGCCTCAGAGCCGCCCGCCCAGCGCTGGGCCCTCACTGTGCGCTCTAGCCTTGTCCGCCATCCAGAGGTGATGAGCCAGCTGCCCACCTCCCCGCCCCCCGCCAAGGCACCCGGCCCAGAGTTGGGGGGCTGTGAGCAGCCAGCCGGTCAGGGCCCCTCCCTCCCCGGCACCTTCCCCTGGGAAGGGGTGGGTGTCTGGGCTCCTGACGTCCTCAGGGCCAGGGCAGGAGTGGTCTCCTGGCTCCGGTGGCAGGTGGGGCACACACAGCCTTGCCTCTGACGCAGCAGGGCCCACTCGGAGCTGGCGGGGGTGGTCTAGGCCCCCCTTCGCTTCCCCGCGCCCTTCTTGGATCTGGGGGGATCGGTTCTGCCATCAGGCAGCGGGACCAGCCCCTTCCAGTTTTCAAGGGAAACGCCAGCGAGCGCGTGCTGTCAGCTCGGAGGTGGCAGGTGGCAAGGCCCCCACGCAGGGCGCGCTGCCCCCGCCGACCGCGGAGCGGAGGACGGCCCCCAGGCTGGGCCGCCGCCTTCGGGGAGCCGGGCCTTCCGATGCCTGCCTGCATGTGCCCAGCCGGCCAGCCCACCTGGAGCCCGGTGGCGGCACCTGTGGTCGTGAGCACACCGAGCGGACGGGCTGGGTTGAGTCAGTTGCTGGGAAACATCGGAGAATTGGAGGGCAACAGGGCCCCCCCCCCGCCGCCCCGTGCAGGGCTCACGCGGCAGTGCAGGAATGGGGGGCAGCTTCGCACCCTGCAGATGGGGGGACCTCGATGGCCAGGACTGCCAGGGGTCAGCAGGCTAAAGCCAAGGGTGGGCACAGCCTCCGCCCCCCCCCACCGCAGCCCCAGGAGCCCAGAAGTCCAGGGGCAGCTGGGAGGGGGCTGGCGAGAGAGACAGTGCCTCCTCTCCAAGCCCCCTCCACCCCCACGGTCTCCTCTGTGCTGCCCTCCCTCCCTCCCTCCCTCAGCCACGCGGTCCTTCTGTCCCCATGTCCCCAGCTCAGGTGCTGCCCTCGCTGCTCCCCTCCCCCAAAACGGAGGCTCCTGATGACCCTGGGGCTCTGCTCTGGCACCGCCCCCCTGCCCCCACCAGGCCGAGGACCCTCTCCAGCCCCTCCCTCCACCCATCGCCCCCCTGGTCCTCCTGCTCCCAAGTGGGACTGTAGGGCTGGGCACTGTCTGACTCCCCAGGAGGCCAAGCCTGCACTCTGCCCCCCACAGTGACCCCCAGCCTTGGGGTGGGGGGGCGGCCCAGGGGGCCAGTCAACCAATCCCGAGGGAGAGGGAGACCAGCTCGGGCAGTGTCCTGAAGGGACGTAAGTCCCCCCAAATCCACGTTCCCTGGGCACCTGTGAGAGCGACCTCCTTTGGAAACTGTGCAGGCAACGTCAGGTTAAGCAGAGGCAGCGCTGGGTCAGGGGGGCCCTAACTCCAATATGTCCAATATGCGGGGGTCCTCATCGGAAGAGGGCGGCTGGACACAGGCAGAGATCGGGGTGATGAGGCCACAAGCCCGGGGCGCCTGCGGCCACCAGACGCTGGAAGAGGCAGGAGGGAGCCTCCCTGGACCTCTGGGAGGGAGCTGGGCCCGGCGGACACCTTGAGTTTGAGTCCATGGTCTCCTGTGCGCAGCCGTGGGACGCCTCATGGGGGCCCTGGGGCTTCTCCGAGCCGGCGCCCCAAGTGCAGCTTGGAGACCGTGCGCGGCCAGGGTAGGGGCACCTGGGACGCCCGAACCTGCGTCTCCGGCCCCTGTGTCTGGCTGACCATCTCCCCAGCGGGGCGGCGCGGCTGGAAGTGATCCCCGGAGGGCGAGGGCGAGCTCAGCGCATCTGCTGGCTGGGGAGCCCCCCAAGTCTCAGCTCCAGGGGCGCGGCTTTGCCCCACCCACCAACTCCGGTGGCCGGGCCTCCACTTCCGGAGGTGCCCGTCACTGCACCTTCTAGGCACGCCCCCACCCTGAGCCCCTGAGGTCACTCCCAATTCTAGGCGAGGGGGCTCTGCTGGGAAAATCTCTGTCTCGTGCCCTGGGGGCCTCCTCAGCATGGGGGGGCTGTCCTTGTCCTGGGGGGACCTGGTGAGTGCCCAGGGTAACCCACAGGGCAGGGGCTCCTCCAGAGGAGCCCCAGGACCTCGGTGGTGGCCGACCCTCAGGGCCTCCGCCCCTCCCCCTCGTCCCTGCCCCCTCTTTCCCCTCCCCCATCCTCACAAGGGCACAGCAGCCGCAGCCCCGCCCAGCACACAGAGCCCGGGTCAGGGGTCAGCTGACGTTATTCGACCTCCTTGGCGGTGGGAGGGAAGGCCAGCGGGGCAGGGGTGAGGGGACCAGCAGGGGAGGAGCCCCTGCCTCCCACCCTGTCCCCCCCGGGCCGTGCTCCTGGGGTTGGGTCACCTGCCTCTGCTCTGCGTGATTTCTGTCCGGTTTCACGGTGAGACGGCTGACATCCATTGCTGTCCAAGGCGTGCGTTCGAGCCACAGAGCAGGGTGTCCAACCCACGGGCCGCATGTGGCCCAGGATGGCCGGGAACTCGGCCCAACACGGAATCGTAAACCTCCCAGAGCCCCGTGGGACTGTCCCGTGATCACCTGTCGCACAGGTGTCTGACGTGTGCCCCAAGGCACCTCCTCTCCCCCGCCCCCCCGCCTTGCGGCCCAGAGGTCGGCGCCCCTGCCAGAAGGTTGCACCTTCTCACAGAGAGACGGTCAAAAGAAAAGAGCTTTCTCTGGCCCCGGCCGGCGGGGCTCGGCCGGCTGCAGCCTTGTCCTGTGAACCTCGAGGCCCCCGCCCCGGTGCCGGCGCCGGTCAGGCCGTGTGCCCGGGTCACGCTGCTTCCCACATCGACGTTCCTCTCTCTGCCCCGGCCTTCCTCCCCCTCTAGAATCGATCAACATACCTTCCGGTGAGGATTGTTCAAAAGGAGCGTTCCCCTTATAACGAGAACCCTTAGAATCCACCTCTGAATAGGCCCAGGGGCGTCAGCTTGGGACACGCGAGGGACACCAGCCCTGGGAGAGGGTCTCTTTAAGACTGTCCTCTGGTCCGGCAGGCAGGGAGGCAGGCGGCTCTCTGCCTGGGGACCCCTTGGCCTCGCACCCAGGACCACCCAGGAGGCAAGAAGAGGCTCACACTGGCCACCCGGCCCCACCTGCCCCCGTCGCCCTGGCCAGGGGCCCCAAGGGGGGTGCTGGGCTGCCTCCCCAGCCTGGCAACAGCCCAGGCAGCTACCCAAGGCTCCTCCATCATGGACAGGCCCGCCCCCCCCCCCCCGCAGGTCTCACTGCCATGCCAGCAGGAAGCGGGGTGGGCCTGGCTGGGTCAGCAGCCCGGGGACAGAGCTGGCCTCTCCTCTCAGGCACCTCCACGCCATCGGGCCCCTCGCAGGAGAAGGGTTGTGGAGGAGGAGTAACGGGAAGTTGGAGAAACGCCCCCCCCAGGTGAGGGAGGGGCGGGGCCCGGGGGAGGAGGCAGCGGAGGCCGAGGGGATTGGGCCTTGGGGACACACAGCCTGTGGGCCGTGGTTGTCCGGGGCACTGCCGCCTCCGCAGGCGATGGGTACCTCCCCGACTGCACTTCCCAGGTCCCCCGCCCTGCCGCATGGCATGGAGCCCCCAGGGGGAGCTGGGCAGGGCCCACCAGGCGTTCTGCCATGGGGCCTGGGACATGACAGCCCAGGGGTACATCTGCCCACCACCTCCTCCTTCCTCCATGGCCCGGCTTCTCTGGCCAAACTCCCATCACACGACGCAGGCCAGGCCCATCACTGGCCACGCCTCCCAGGCCCAGCGCAGCTGAGCCTCACAGTCCCGGGGCCACAGCGCGTGGGGGTGGGCCCTGCACCCCCCCCCTCACTCAGCCTGGTGCTGACCGCCCACCCCTTCAGGGAGGGCAGGGCAGGAAGAGCCGAGGCCTGAGCAGCCCCCCGGGACTCCCAGCTCCAGCTGGCCGGTGACGCCAACGCCCTGCCAGGGCTCCGGAGGTGGAGGCAGGGGCGGCCCCCCATTTCTCAGAACCGACGTCGAGGCTGTGCCAGGGCCTGAGCGGGTGAGCCGCCCAACCTGCCAGCTTGGTTTCCCCCACACCCTGCCCGGGGGGCCACCCAGGGACCCGGCTAGGGGCTGGCCCACCAGGTTGACGTCCAGGGGCCCAGCCTGCTGCCCCGCATCCAGCCCTGCGGGGAGGCGAGGGCTGGCTGAAGCCCGGCCCCTTGTCATGAGCCACGCACAGGGAGCCCAAGCGGCCTCGTACGGAGGTTAGGGTCAGAGGGCGAGGAGCACGTTGAGCTCTGGGGGCAGCTTCTCCACCTGGGAGCAGAGGGTAAGGCTGGCTCCTCCCAGCATCTGTGCCCAGCGCCCCTACCGGCTGCCCCACCGGCTCTCCCTCTCCTGGGGGAGAGGGCTGTCCCACCTCGACTTCACCCAGGCCCAGCCGCGTGCTTGGCCTCTGCTGCGGTCCGCCTCCCCAGGCCCGCACCCAGGGCTTCGGACTTGCAGCGGGCCACTGTAGCTGGTCTCCCTCTGGGGTCCCCAGGCCTGGGTGGTGCTCGTCCTGCCAGGGCCACCAGCCTGTGCCTGGCTCGTGGGAGACCCTGACAGGAGCCGCCCCGATCAGCTGCCCCCACATCTCCTTGGCCACCACCTCCTTTGTGGGAGCTGCTCCTGCTGGGACCAGCCCTGGGGCGGTTGGGGCTCCCAGACGAGCCACTTGTCTTCCCTGTGGGACGAGAGCGTCAGGCTACTGGCCTGGGGAGCCAGGCGCCCACCGAGTGCACAGGCAGGGTGCTGCTGGGGCCTCGGTAGGCCCTGGGCTTCAGGCTGGCCCCGCGGCTGTGGGGACAGAGAGCGCCCCGGATGCTTGTCACAATCCCCTTTTCTGAGGGCCAGAGCCCGGGGCCTCACGAACCGCCCGGCGTGCCCAGGACGTGGTGGGTACAGGGGTGCCGGGACACACCGCCTCCGTCCTGTCCCTGCTGCCCAGCGCTTTCGGGACGGCGAGGACCAGACCACCTGGTGAGCTCCCCCTAGTGGCAGGGGCCAGCCAGCAGGCACGGTGGTCAACCTGGGGGCTGGAACCTCGTTTGGGGACCGCCCTGCCCTGCGCTGGCCCCACACTAGGGCTCTGCCTCTGCTCCGGCTTCCAGGCGGTTCTGTCCTCGCGTTGGCGCCTCTGAGCTGCAGGCGGCCATTCTGTTCACAACGGCGTGTGATGTGTGCACGGGTGTGCAGGTCCGTTCCGTTCCTGTACCGTGTGCGCACATATGTGTGGGTGTGTTTGTTGGTGTGGTGTGTGCGGGTGTTTGTGCGTGTAATGCGCGCGCGCACCCAGGGGTGTTCGTGTGGTGTGTTGGCGTGTTCGTGCGTGTGTGCAGACTTGTCCATGCGGCGTTTGTGCGCACGTGTTCACGCGCCGTGTGCGCGCATGTCTCGTGTCCCTGCGGCAGAGCTGGAGCCCAAGCCCTCTCCTGACCAGCGCGGGTCCCACAGGGGACGCTCACACCCAGCTTGCACCTCCAGCCCTTCGACCGCAAAGCTCCGGCTCGTGGGTGGTCCCGTGGCTCGTCGGGGTCCGGGCCCCCAGCCCCCCGCACCTGCTTTCTTCCGCTCCCTCCCTGGATTCCCCTCCCCCGTCCTGGCCAGCAGACCGCAACCCAAACCTGCTGCTAACCCAGCCCTGCAGTTGTCCGCCGGCCCTTCCAAGTTAAATATTACTCATGGGGACAAGGGCCCGCTGGGCGGCGCGTGGCCTGGAGGCGGGCGGCCTGCGGAGGGCGCGGCGTGGAAGCCAACGCCAGGCCCGGGCCGAGGGAGCCCTCCCCGCAGTGTCTGTGGGCTGCTGGGTGTGCGGCTGGGTGGCAGGCCGGCCCTCTCGCCGCCCGGCCCTGCCAGCCGCGGGCCCCGCCCTCGGAAGTCGCCTGTTTACCTAACCCTGCACTTCGGCCAGAGTGGGCAGGACAGGGGGCTGCAGGTCCCCGGGCCGGCAGGGAGAGGCCGCCCGGGGGCTGCTGGCGGTCACTCCAGCCCTCTGCCAGACTGGGGGTGGGACTGGGAACGAAACGTTCAGAAAAATAGCCCCATCTGTTTCGAATCGATTCCTCACTCTGCCTCAGTTTTCCCAGCGTGAAACTGTTCGCTGCACTGTCCTCCCCACGCTGTAGGTGGCGCCCCGCTCCAGCCCGCCAGTGTAGCCCTGATGCTGGGTTCCCTGGGTTCAGATCAGTGTCCCCAGGCCCCTGGGGGTGAACAACAGGCTCCCGCCACGGCCCCCTTCTTCCTCACGTGACCCGTCTGCGTGGACCCTGCTGCCCGGGACACCTGCCTTTCGTCCCTCTCCTCATCGGGAGCCCCTTGGACATCTGCTCCCTGCCACCGCCTCCCTCCGGCTTGTTCCCCTAACATGTCCCCGCCTCAGCTGGCATCTCGGATCTGCAAGCCCCTGAGCACAGGCGGCCTCTCGGAGTGCCAGTGCGGGCCGCAGGGCAGCCTTCGGGCGACTGGGCGAGGTCCACTCCATTCGCCGGGCGGGGGACCCACCCTTGGCGCCGCCCCTCAGGCCGGAGCCCTGCTGGGGCAGGGCCCGTGGGAAGCCCGAGCTCAGACCCGGAGGGCAAGGAGGAAGGGGCAGGGGCTGTGGCCTGGGCCTCGCGCGGACACCCCAGGAGAAGGGCGGGGGACCGGGCTGCCTGGGGGCCCCGGCGACGTGCTCCTGCCTTCCTCCTGCTTTCCACTGGACCTCGTCAAAGCGGCTGTGCAGCGGGACGAGCCACGGCCACCTCTCTGCTAGCGCCACCTGCACTCTGGGGCCGGGCCCCTCCCGGCGCCGACCCCGGGGACCCGGAGGCTCCTGGAGCAGCGCTGGCGAGAAGGCCCTCGGGCGCTGGCGAGCCTCCCGGTGAGCGCGGCGGTGTGGGGCTCCGGAGGGGGGCCGCCCCCGCCGCCTCGTGCCCGGGCCTGCGCGTGTGCCCGCCCGTGTCAGAGCGAGGCGAGTCGGGACTTCGCGCCTGAAGCCCTGCAGAAAGGCAGGAATGTGAGCCGCGCAACCCGCCCCCTTCTGGGAGCAGAGACGGCAGCGCGGGCGGCATCTGCTCGGCGTCCGCTTTGCCCTTCCGGGTGGCAGCAGGGTGGCCCACGCCGGGGGGGGGCTCCAGCCCCCCCAGTGCTCCACAACCCTGCCTGCTCTCCGACCTTCGACCCCAGACCCCAGACCCCGTCTGTTTCCAGGCCGGGGGTGGGGGTGGGGCCGCGGTTTGTTTAGTCACGTGGGTGACGGGAGGGGCGGGCCCTCCCTGGGGAAGGGATCCCGGCACCCACGGGCAGGGTGGCAGGCCTCCACAGGCTCTCGTGACCGGGCGGGTCCCAGCTCCCTGAGCGGCAGTCGCCCCTCCGCGAGGCTCCGCAAAGCCTCCTCGGTCGTTTCGCCGCAGGTCCGAGTCCACAGCAGAGCAGGCGCCCACACCAGGGGTGGGGCGCTTCTTCAGGAGGGGGAACCCAGGGTGCAGGCGGCCCGCCCTCCCATCACAGCCCGGTCGGCCTCGGCCCTTCAGCCCTGAGTGACCCATCCTTGGTTTAGGCTGAGGGCCGGGACAGGAAAGCGTGGCCCAGCCAGAGACACAGCCTGGTGGCCAACTTGGAGAGGCCTGGGCCCCGAGGAGGGGCGACGGCTCCGCGGCCCAGCGGCCAGGTCGGAGGGGAGGCGGGAGGGCGTGGCCACGCGGAGCCGAGGGCAGCAGGGGCGTGCCCGGCCAACGGCCTCAACCGAAGGGCCAGATGCCACGGGCGGGGGCCGAGGCGGGCCCCAGGCCCTGCCGGCCCAACTGCCACCTCTCCGAGCCCCGGCCACTGTCGCCACTTTGACGCAGACGCTGGCAGGAGTGTCCGACCTTGTGGCGTCTCCGGGCCACCCTGGGAGAAGAGGAGTTGTCTTGGGCCACACTTTAGATACACAAACACTAGGAACACTGATGGGCAAAGAAAAGGTTGTAAGTAAATTTACGATTTCGTGTTGGGCCGCGTTCACAGCCACCCTGGGCCCACGCCGCCGCCTCGGGGCTTCCCAGGCCAGCAGGACAGCGGTCCCAGCAGCCCGCGCCGAGGCCTGGCGCCTCCCGCCCCAGCCTCCCGCAGCCCAGGCCTGCGGAGCTCGCCCAGGCAGCCGGCGCGGCAGGGGTGGGGGGGCGGGGGCAGCGCAGCCCCCGGGCGGGAGCCCTCCGCCCGCGCTGCAGCACAGCCGCTCTCAGGGGTGCAGGAAAGAGGGCGCTGCGCGGAGGCCCCGCGCCGGGCGGCGGGGCGGGGCGGGGGCGGGGGCGGGAGCCCGAGGCCGCCGCGGCAGCGGGCCTGTGCCTCCAGGCCTGGGCGGCAGGAAAGGGAGAGGTGACGTCATCGCTGCCTGGAATCTGCTGTTTGGAGGCGTCGCCATGGAGACCGGAAGGCTCAGGGTGGGTAAAAATAGCAAACCCAAGAGGGTGTAAGTTCCAAGAACGGAGTCTCTGTAAAGAAAGGGAGGCTCGGGCTTGTTCCTGGCGGGGCCCGGGCCGCAGCGCGGCGGTCCGCGGGAGGGGCCTCGGGGTTTCAGGCTCTGCCGCCGCAGGCTGGCACGAGGTTTCCCTGTCCCCGCTGCCTGGGAGCTTTGTCCCCAAGCAGGGTGTGGCTAGTGTGACGGGCTCGCGGCAGGGGACGTCTGGAAGTCCGGAGCGCTGGGGCTTCCTTTGGGCGGGGCTGGGGGAGGTCAGCAGGAGGCACCGGCGGCTCCCCGCAGCGCCCCCCCTCGCCTTCTCCCGCAGAAAGAGGAAGCTGGCCGTGGCCCGTCCACTGCCCGCCCAGCCTCCGAGGGACCCCGCCCTGTCCACGACTCCTGAGAAAAGCCACCCCCTGGGCATCGTCCTTTCGGACCAGAATGTGGCCGTCCTGCTGCCCACCCGCCCCTCCAGAGGCCCGACCCCCGAGGCCGGCCTGTCCCCGGTGCCCTCTGGATGTCGGCAGTGCCCTCGAGGGTCGCCCTCGGTCTCAGGCCACAGAAACGGGGCAGGAGGTCCTGGGAGGCCGAGGACAGAGAGCAAGCCCAGTCCTGGGACCCCCCGCAGCTGTGAGGTGGGGCGCCTGCCTCCAGAAGCAGCACTGTCCTCTCCCCAAGGTGGCACTTCCCTGGGGACCTCTGCTCTGGCCAAAGTGGGGTCTGGTTGCTGATCCTCCCAATGGCACCAGTCCTGGCTGAAATGTCGTTGCCCGGGACCCTGGGGGGACCCGGCACCCTCAGAGCAGCCGGGAGCACGGCGCGGGGGGGGTGCTGCCAGCAGGGGAACCCCCCAGCATCAAGGTGAGAAAAGCACCCCCACCCCAACGCTGACCGTCAGCAGCAGCCCCCATGTGGCCCTGGGGCCACCAGCCTTCCTCCAGGAGCCGAGCTGGTGCAGGCCTGGGTCTGCCTGCTGCCCCCTCCCCTGCTCCCAGGGGTGCCATTTCCTGGGGCGCCGGGAGGGAGCCATAGTCCTCAGGGCGGTGGGGCGGGCACCTGGGTGGGGCAGCCTGCCTCACACACAGGGTGGGGGCTGGGGGGCCCTGGGAGTGCGGCCCAGACCCCTGGGTGTGTGGAGGTTGGCGCTGGGAGAGGCAGAGGGGGACGGAGCCCCTCGGAGGGGGTAGCTCGCATGCCTTATGTAAGCCGGGTGAGCTCACCGCCACGCCTGCCAGGAGTGACGGCAGGAGGGCGGGCGGGGGCCTGCCTTCCTCGAGGAGAGGGGCCCGGGCCCGTGCAGCTGGAGGGGCTGCAGGGCCTGCCCGCGGGGAGGGGGCGCGGGCGTGGCCAGACCTGCCCTGCTTTCCCCCTTCCCTGCTGCAGTCCGCCGGACGCTGGCAGGCCCCAGAGGCCTGGGGCGAGGCCTCTTCCAAGTCTCCCAAGACCCTCTGGGGGCAGCGGGGGCCTCGGAAGGGGACATCGGCCGCCAGCCCTACCCCTGCGCTCCAGCGACTGCCACCGGGCCTCCCCCTGCCCCCTTCCTGCCAGAGGCCCAGCCTCGCACCCGCCACGCCATGCTCCCTCCTCCTGGGATGTGGTGGGCCCCCCACTTCTCGGGCGGGCCCGGACCCCGAGGCCAGCCTCCATCTGGAGAGGGGCAACCTCAGGCCCAGAGAGGGGAGGTGCAGCAGGACTCCGGGCCCCTCTCCGGCCCAGGGCGGTGCCCCGCAGCCCCGTGGGAGGTGTCTCCCCAGTGCCGCTCTCCGGGGATGCCTGGCCACCGCCCCGGCACCGGCTCCTCTGGTCAGAACAGCCTCAGGCCACTCACCACTCGCTTGAGGGCCAGCAAAGTGCTGGGGCCCCTGACAAGGAAGGAGGATGATGGCAGAGTGACAGGAGCACCGGGACCTGGGGGGCACGGGGCTGGGGACAGTGCGGGTGGCACTGCGGGGCAGCCCCGGCTCCCAGGAGTCCTGCCCAGAGGGCAGGCAGCCGGAGGGAGGCGCTGTGGGCCCTGGGGAGTGGGGGCGGGGCCGGGGCCGTGTCCTGGTGCTGTGGAGCAGGGCACCCTTGGGGCAGCGGGGGGAGGGCACCACCGTGGCGGGGCTGGGTGGCTGGGAGGGACAACCCCTCCATCAAACTGGAAGGCGGGCCGCATGCAGTTGGTGCTCAGGGACCCCTGCCTCCTGCCACCCTGCGGTGGTGGCTGGGCCTTGCCTGGGCTCCTGTCCCCTTGCCCACAGCGTCCGGGCTGCCGTGAGCCTTAGCTTGTCCTGCTGCGAATGGGGGGCGGCCCCACCGCCCTCGAAGGCAAGCTGCGTGAGTTTGCCCACACGCCCAGCCGCCGAGCCCGCTGCACCTCTGAGCTCAGGCCTGGGGGCTGTCTTTGGAGGGGGCAGGTGGGGACCTCATTTGGGCGAGGACCTGCCCTAATGGCCCCATGGGGCTCCGGTGCGGCCTCCTGGCATTCAGCAGTGCGTGCAGGACGAGGGGCAGCAGGGTGCCCAGGCTTCAGCCCAGCCCTGCCGCCCGGCCGCCCCCCACCCCCCGCTGCCCGGATCTGCGCTTTACACGGAGGACCGGGCTCTGGCCTTGGGTCCCGGCTGCCCCGGGCTGTAGGGCGCAGGCAGGCGGCGGCCGGGCTTTGATCGGCAGGGTGTGGCTGGAGCCCTGGCCGGCCGGGGCCCACGAGGAGCACATTCCAGAGCAGCACAGGACGCTTCAGGGGACAGGGTCCTGCAGGTGGCCCGGGCACAGGCTCTCTTGGCGTTCCTCTGGGTTGGGCCCTGGCTGAAGTGACCCCCCAGCTGAGGACATGTCCCCAGAGCCAGGCCAGCGAGCCCCTGGGCTTGGAGCCCCAGGCAAGCTGAGGCCTCTGTGTCCCTGCTGCCCTGCCCTCCCCCGCCCCCCCCCCCCCCGCCCTCGTTCCTGCTGCTGCTCCTCACCCACCAGGTGCCCTGTTCCGGCCCCGCAGGGGCTGGGCAGGGGTCTCTGGGGGAAAGGGCTCCGGAGTCAGCCAGGCCTTCCTGGCCCAGGGCTGGGGGCCTGGCGAGCTCCCTCCCACCCTGGCTGTGGGTCCAGAGGCTGGTCAAGCAATCATCTGGCTCCCAGGACAGCGAAATGCCCCGGCTGGGCCCCAATGTCAGGCGGCTGGGCGGCGTGTGACTAGCAGTGCCGCAGAGCTGTGAGGGGCACTTGGGTGGCTCCGAGTGGCGTGGGACAGAGCCCCCCGTTTCTCGCCCCTCCCTCCTCCAGGAATACAAGGGTGGCTCCCCGGCAGCGGCAGGCCTGGGGGGGTGCTGCCGGCAGGGGGACACGGGAAGACTGGGGGCGTGGGGCACAGAGCGGGCAGACATCCGCTGTCCGGTCAACACCTCTGGCGGCGTGCTGGGGTCCCCCCCTTCCCCCAGGGGACAGCAGCGGGACTCCTGTGCCCGGGACCTGGCCCTCCTCCGCTTGGCTTCTCGGGCGTCACCCCCACTGAGCCTGCGAGGCTGGTCCTGGCTCCGTGCTGCAGGCAGGGACCCACGTGGGACGCTGTGACGCCCTGGCCACCCCAGGCAGGCACACGCACACCCCCGGTCCCTCGGGGCGAGTGGCCCTTCTGCGAGCCCCGCGGCTGACCCCACGGAAGGCTCCGCGGGCGAGGGAGGGCCCCTTCCGGCCAGAATGGCCCAGAAGCAACAACAGCGACGGCCAACAAAACTGAAAGCAGCTTTTTTGGAAGGCTCGAAAATGCCGGTCAGCACAAAGAAGAAATTAAAAGGATCTGGAGTTCCCTCACGCGGCAGAGGCGGCCGTCTTGTTCTCGGGTGCAGGAACCTCGGGCTGCAGAGGGCTCGGCGTCTTGGCCGCGTGTTCCCGTGGCCGCCCCACTCCACGGACACGCTCCGCGGGTCCATTTTGATTCTGTCCTTCGGCGACGACTCCTTTGGAGCGTGCCCCGCAGCGTCGCAAACCGAGCTGTTTTGTGGGGAGAATGTTGGTTTGTTTTCCTTTGTTACTTATTTTTAGTTTAGAGCCCTGGTTTATTTAATTCTTACCAAAGAAAGACACAGATTTAAAAAAAAAAAACAAAACAGCGAGGACCCAGGGGGCTAGCACCCTTGCGACAAAGTCCGCAGCGTCCCCGAGCCCCTCCCGGCTCCCTGGATTCTCTCGGCGGCCGCTTCTCTGGCTCGTCTCCGAGTGTCCGACGCCGTGCGAGTCCCCGAGGCGGCCAGTCCCGGACAGGGCGCGCCACCTGGGGCTCCCGCCCAGCACCCTCGCCCCACCCTGGTCTCTTCTCCGTGTTCCCCGGCCGTTTACGCCGCCCCAGCCACGTGGAGGGTGCTCGCCGCCGGGCCTCCTGGGGAGCGAGCCCCACCGAGATGCCCCCGGTGTGTTTCCCGTTTGCCTGGCGCAGGCCCCGCCTCTGCCGGCTCTGCTCTGTGCCTGCAGCTCGCCCCGCCGCCCTCTCCCGGCGCTCCGACGCCTTCGGCCTTGCCGGCACCGCCCGTGCCCCACCGGCACCCCGGTCCTCCCGTCCTGGTCTGGCCGGCTGCTCTCCGGGCGCCCCCTTCGTCCCCTTCACAGACGGAACAGCCCCTCTCCGCCGGTCTTGCCTCGGTGACAGCCTGGTGCCGGTCCCGTTTCAGAAGGGGCTGGAGACCTAGCCAGACCTCCTCCCGGCAGGGGCCCCTCCTGTACCCGCTCCCCTGCGGCTCAGGTGCTCGCCCGTCTCCGGCGCCGGAGAGCTGCCTTCCTGATGCCTCTTCCCGAGACATTGTAAGATCAGCCCTGTGTCCCCCGGCCCGCGTGGCGAGGGACGAGGAAGGGACAGCTCCTTGCCTTGGGGCTTGGAGTCGCAGCAGGCGCTCCAGGTGTCCTGCTGTGTCCCCTCTGGCCTCCCCCGCAGGGCCCCTTAGAGGCACCCGTGGGCTCTCGCAGTGCCCAGCTCCCCGGAAACCTGCACGGATGGTACAGGGAGCACCCCCTTCGCCCAGCACTGGACAGGTGACGCCCACACAGGGTCCTGCCGCCCCCCAGACAGGGATGCCCTCCCGCGGGGCCGCCGCGCACGTCCTGGGTGGGGCGGCTGCTGTCTGCTCGTCAGATCGCATCCCAGGCTTTTCGGCTGTCCCGCCAACGCCCTCGGCAGTGACGAGGTCCAGCCCGGGCCCGCATGCGGCTCTGCCGAGCCTCCCTGTCCGTCTGGTCTCCACTGGTCCAGAACATTCCTCAGCCGTCCCCTGACCGTGTGACCCCGACCCTTTCGAGTGCCCTGGGCCTGCCCGGTGCGAAGTCCCTCTGTGTGGGTGTCTGAGGTTTCATCTGGGCCCTAGGCAGGTTGCGCCCCTTTGGCAGCAGAGCCGCAGACGTGGTGTGTGGGACGGGACTGGGACGGCGTCTGCCCGCGTCCCCCCAGGCCTCGCTCCCCTTCCCGCTGCGGTTCACGGGAGCAGCTTGAAAACCATGCAAGTGGTCCACGGCCCATCGAGCTTTCAGCTAACGAATACGTTTACTTCAAAAAACAGCCCTGGCTGGTGTGGCTCAGTGGATTGAGCACCGGCCTGCGAACGGAAGGGTCGCCGGTTCGATTCCCAGTCAGGGCGCATGTATGAGTGGGACTCGATCTCGGGTCCGTGTTTCTCTCCCTTCTCTTCTCTCCAAAAATAAATAAATAAAATCTTTAAAAACGTTTAGATCTGCACGGACTGGTGGTTTCCTATTTTGTCCCCCGGTTAGAGTCCTTGAGCAGCGTGGTGCTCTCTGATTGCCTGTGGGGGCCCCAGCGGGGGCTCTGTGTCCTTCTGACCCTCCCTGTTACGCTTTAAGGCCTCCTGGACTTCCCGCCACAGTGACAGGGCCCAGACCTGTCGTGGACTCTCCCGGCCCACGCCCTGGGACCAGCCGTTTCTCTAAAGAGCTCCGGTTCCTTCCAGCAGAGGACGGAATTTGGAAAACAAGGCGTGGGCTCTCGGGGGGCTCCCTGCTGCTGGGGTGTCGCTGCACACCGGGCAGGGCCCCTGCCGACGCGGAGGCCTGTGCGAACACACCCACACCTGTAGCTCTTCTGTTTGTTACGAACATTAACGTACGTTCACCGTGAATTCTGACCCCACGCTGCGCTGCTCCTGCGTCCCTTCCCAAGTGCACTTCCGTCCGGGCTGGGGGAGACCCGACTTCCCTCACCTATGCTTCGCCCCCCATCTGCTCTGTCCCGTCTGCAGTCAGGCTCCCCGAGCCAGCGGCTGTCCCCTCCCCCGCTGCGCCCCACGATCCGGCTCGGGGAGCCCGAGCCCTGCCTCCCCCCCGCCCGGCCCCCAGCCGCGTGCCCTGGGACCGCCTCTCCAGTAAGCTGTGTGCGCCCGTCTTTGTGTCGAAGTCACAGCTGGTGGGACGAAAGGGAAGACAAAAGTCTTCTCTAAATTTTTATCAAGATCATGTTTCTTGAGAATTTTTTTTCAAATTCAAAGTTCGAAGAGGATATCTTTTTTTTTAAAAAAAGATTTTATTTTCAGAGACAGGGAAGGGAGGCAGAAAGAGAGGGAGAGAGACATCGATCAGTTGCCTCTCTCGCACCCCCAACCGGGGGACCTGACCCCCGACCCGGGCACGCGCCCCAGCTGGGAATCGCGCCGGCGACCTTTTGGCTCGTGGACTGGTGCTCAGTCCGCTGAGCCACCACAGCCAGGGCGCCGGACGACGCCCCAGCACTTCCCTGACAGCGGGGGTTTGCGCCCAGCTGCGACCAGGTGCTCCTTCCGCTTCCCACGGAGCCAGCGGCACGGGCGGGTGGGAGCCGGGAGGTCAGGGCCGTCCGCCCAGGGCAAGCTGTCCGTTGGGATCTCTCTGGGGGGCCCGCCGATCCGAGCCTCACAGCCCGTTCCCCCCGCTGGGCCTTGAAGCTCCTCCCGAGGCAAGGGGCCCCGTCATCGCCAGCACCCTCGCTTCTGTGGTCTTGGTGCGTGGCCGGCTGCAGGACCACGGCCCCGGGGCCCCGGGAGCCCCCTCCGGACCCGCAGGGTCTCGCTGTCGCCCGTCACCAGTCTTCTCTGTTCACGCCCGTCTCCCGTCTCGGGAGGAGATGGAAGCCAGGCAGGGAGAACTTGACTGCTCCCAGAACCTGGCTCGTGCCTGCAGGGCGTGAGCCCCGTGTGCTTATTGGGTGAGCGAGCACACGCATGACCAGCTGCCCGCAGCCATCCGCTGGGCGAGGGCCGGGTCCCTGCCTCAGCCCCCAAGTCGACTGCGGCCGCGCCTGCACCCCGGGCCCTCCGCCTGCCGGCATGGTGCCTGGCTCGTAGTTGCAGGACAGTGGGAGAAGTGAGCCACTGGCCAGAGTAGCTGCCGGGAGGAAGACCAGGGGGCGGGGAGCAGCACCCCCACAAGGCTCAGGCTCGGAAGCAGGCAGGGCCTGGCCGGCTCAGTGCTGACACCTGGTTGGGGGCGGGCGGCAAGGGCTTGGCTGCTTGCAGAAAGTGCAGCATCTTACAGGAGGTGGCCTCAACTTCCACCGAGGTGCCTTCTGTGGCTCAAGGCCCCTCCGTCCTCTCCTGTCCCCCACCCACACCCCTCTGGAAGCCACGTTGGCTTCATTCTGGCTTCTGTGGCTGTGTGGACGCTTGGCCCGTGGCTGGGCTCTCCCTGGGGGACCCCTTCTCAGAGCTCCGCAAAGCCAGAAGGCGCGGAGGGGCGGGGCGGGGCGGGGTGGTACCTGCCTCGTGGCCAAAGGAGCAGGAGGATTCCTCCCGTGGCCAGAAGCCCTTGCTGGCCGGTCCTCTGCTCGCTGGCCCACCAGCCACTTTCTTTCAATGACAGGCCCCCGCCCCGGGTCGTACCGTGGTTTAAATCCCTGATGCTCTCAGGGGAAATACAAACATTTTTCGTCTAAGTGTGGGCCAAGAAGATGATTTCTGAACACAAGTCAGTCCCTTTTCTGTGCTTTTTAGATGCCCCTGTCCTGGTCTTCTCACGGTGGGGCACAGAGACGCCCTGTGCGGGGGCTGCCGCATGTTGGGGGCCTGGGAGTGACGACGAGCACAGATGGTCCCCAGGGCACAGGTGAGGGCAGGGGGGACTCACGTCCATCTGTGGTGGGCAGTGGTCAGGCTTTCAAACACAGAGCACCGACCCCACCCCAGCGCTCACCCGTGTCTCAGCTCTGAGGGTGTGTGGTCACCCCCCGGGCCCTGGCTGCCTCTCCAGGCGCCTGCCCGAACCTCCAGTCCCGTAGAGGTACCCAGTCAGCTACCTGGGCAGGCACCGTCCCAGGGCATTGGTTTGGGGTCACTTCCAGCTTCTACTAGGGAGGCAGGAGCCGTACGTGGCAAGTTGAAGGTCATCCAGGCTGAAGTGGATGTGGTACCATTGCCTCTGCCCAGCACCACGGGTATTCCCACATCCCCCAGTGGCCAGGCTGGTGAGGGTGCCCCCGACCTGTGGAGGAGACAGTGCTGCCGCCTCGCTCTGCTGGCCTGTCCTACTGTCCTCACTCAGGATCAAAACAGCCAGGACCGCTCCCCTGATTTCAAGTCCCACCCCCAGGCCTCTGCCGGACTCTGCCTCCTCTGGGGGCCACGCAGTTCGGGTCCCTTGTCTCCTCCAGCAGGCACCTTCTGTGTCTTCCCCACCACACAGCCAGTGCCAGGAAGGACAGGCACTGGGATCTCACTCTGGCCACCATCCTGGTGCCCTGCAAACGTGCACGTAGCTCTCCGGCCTGGGAAGCTGAAGGATAAGGGTCCCGCAGGTCTGCTCCGCCCGAGGCACGCAGCGGTCAGGCTCCACGGACCCAGCCTAGGCCCGGCCCTGGCAGCAACCTGGCCAGGCACAGGGCACAGCGCCCTGGACGCAGGGCCAACTCTCTTCTAGGCACACAGCGCTAACTAACCCTGCAGTCGGCGGTCGGGCCTGGGACAGCGGGTGGGGGCGGGGGGGGGCGGTGTGAAGCTGTGCGGGTCGTGTGGTGGGGACGCGGGTGCAGGGTCTATCACTCTGGGGGGAGGGGCCGTGCGGCCCTGCGCCAGGTGGGGGCCTTGGGACCGCCGCAGTGTGTCTGCCTCCTTGTGGGGGTCTCCGTGGGGTTTCTACTCTAACGCGTTAGCAACCCTCGTTGTGTTTCGTGGCGTCCTTGTCCTACGTGGGACCTTGGGTCATACTGCGTGGAGTCCCCGTGGTGTATGGGACCCAGGTCGTGTTTCGCGGCGTCCCCGTCGTTGCGGGGACCTGTCCTGCTGCGACATCGCCACCGTGCGTGGGGAACCCCGCGGTGTGTCGCGTCCCCGTCCTGGAGGGGGTCGCGAGGCGTGCCCTGGGGCCGCGTGGTGCGGTCCCGCCCGCTTCTGGGCTGGTTTGCGGTTGTGGCGGGGCCGCGTGTGGGTTTCTGGGAGCCGGCGTCGGCGGCGGTGGGACGGGAGCCCTCCCAGCCGTGCAGGAAGCGGCCCCAGCCGGAAAGGGGGCCCCCGGCGCCGCCGCCGCCGCCGCCCCCGCCCCCGCCGAGCGGCCTTCCGGCGGGCGGGTCCAGGAGAAGCCGAGAAGGGTCGAGTCCCGGGTGGGCGGGACCGAGAGGAGCCGAGCGGCGCCGACTCTCTCACGGGTGTAGCCGAGCGGAGCCGAGCGGGGCCGAGTGGGGACCGAGCTGAGCCGAGTTCCGAGCGGGTGGGTCCGAGCGGAGCCGAACCCCAGGCGGACGGGGCCGAGGCCCAGGCGGGCTGTCCCGAGCGCAGCCGAGTGCGGCCGAGCGGCCCGAGCGCGGCGGGGAGGGAGCGCGTTCCTGGAAGAGCCGGCCGTGGGGCGGTCGCATTCCTGGCCAGCGCTCGGCTGAGGCGGACGCTCGGCCCAGACGGCGCGCGGGGCGGGGCGGCGGCGCGGGGCGGGGCGGGGCGCGGGGCGGGGCGGCGGCGTGAGCTCAGCGCCGGGCACTCAGTCCGAGCTGGAGCGAGCCGCCGGGAGGATGTACGCCGAGCCCCGCGCCGCCGCCGCCGCCGCCGCCGCGCTCTGAGGGCCGCCTCACAGGCGCTCGGCCGCCCCGGAAGCCGCGCGTGCGGGGGGCGGGCGGGCGGGCGGAGGAGCCGGCGCGGGCGGCGGGGTGGGCGCGGGCTGGGCCGGGCCGGGGCGGCCGGTGGCGGACGCGACGCGGCCGGCCAGCGCCGCCGGGACGAGCCGGGCGGGCGCCGCGCGGTGGGAGGAGCGGGGCGGCGGCGGCGCGCCGCGCGAGGACGGCCCGGCGGGCCCCGCGCCCGCGCCCCCGCTCCTCCCGGGCCCTTTGGCCTCGGCCACCGCGGCGATTCGTGCCTCGCGGCGCCGGCACCTGCCCGCGCGCCCCCCGCGAGCCCCGGGCCCGCGAGCGTTGGCGTTGGCGTTGGCGGCGCGCGCCGGGGCATGCCCCGCGCCTAGGGCCCGGGGGGCGCGCGGGGGACGCGCGGGGGGCCCGGGCGGCGGCGGGCGCGGCGTGGGGCGCGTGGATGTGGCGCCGGGCCCGGGCGGCGGCGGGCTCCAGCGGCGGGACCCCTTCGCCCCGCCCGCCTTCCCCTTCGCGCCCCCGGGCGAGGCCGAGGCCGCGGCCGTGATCTGCCGGGAGCCGGTGGCGGGGGGAGGTCGGGGCCGGGGCCGGGGCCGCCGCCGGGGCGCGCGGGGCGGCGGCGGGGGCCGCGGGGGTCCCGGCGCGCGAGAGCGGGAGCGGCCCGGGGAGTCGGAGCGCACCATGGAGGTGGCGGCCGGCGGTCGCGGCGGCTTCCAGCCGCACCCGGGGCTACAGAAGACGTTGGAGCAGTTCCATCTGAGCTCCATGAGCTCGCTGGGCGGCCCGGCAGCCTTCTCGGCGCGCTGGGCGCAGGAGGCCTACAAGAAGGAGAGCGTCAAGGAGGCGGGCGCGGCCACGGTGCCCGCGCCGGTGCCCGCGGCCGCAGAGCCGCCGCCCGTGCTGCACCTGCCCGCCATCCAGCCGCCGCCACCCGTGCTGCCCGGGCCCTTCTTCATGCCGTCCGATCGCTCCACTGAGCGCTGCGAGACCGTCCTGGAGGGCGAGACCATCTCGTGCTTCGTGGTGGGCGGCGAGAAGCGCTTGTGCCTCCCGCAGATCCTCAACTCGGTGCTGCGCGACTTTTCGCTGCAGCAGATCAACTCGGTGTGCGACGAGCTTCACATCTACTGCTCGCGCTGCACGGCCGACCAGCTGGAGATCCTCAAAGTCATGGGCATCCTGCCCTTCTCGGCGCCCTCGTGCGGGCTCATCACCAAGACGGACGCGGAGCGCCTGTGCAACGCGCTGCTGTACGGGGGCGCCTACCCGCCGCCCTGCAAGAAGGAGCTGGCCGCCAGCCTGGCGCTGGGCCTGGAGCTCAGCGAGCGCAGCGTGCGCGTGTACCACGAGTGCTTCGGCAAGTGCAAGGGGCTGTTGGTGCCGGAGCTCTACAGCAGCCCGAGCGCCGCCTGCATCCAGTGCCTCGATTGCCGCCTCATGTACCCGCCGCACAAGTTCGTGGTGCACTCGCACAAGGCCCTTGAGAACCGGACCTGCCACTGGGGCTTCGACTCGGCCAACTGGCGGGCCTACATCTTGCTGAGCCAGGACTACACGGGCAAGGAGGAGCAGGCGCGCCTGGGCCGCTGCCTGGACGACCTGAAGGAGAAGTTCGACTACGGCAACAAGTACAAGCGGCGGGTGCCCCGGGTGAGTGTCCCCGCGGCCTCCGAGCAGGGGGGAGGGGCAGGGCTGGGGAGAGGGTGGGGACCCTCTTTAGCCAGGGCCTCTGTCTCTGCAGGCTGAGACCTGCACTTGTGTCTACTCCCACGTTTCAGGGTTTTGCTTTGTTTTAAAGAAGGCGGGTTGGTCAGAGTCTCTGCCGACGGCCCTGTGGTTTGGGAGGAAGGGCCTCCTCCTGCCCAACCCTTGGGACCAGCTGGCTTGCCTGGCGTGGGGGCCGGGGTCTGGGGCCCCGCCTGGCGGGTGGAGGAGCCCTCCTGAGGCTTAGCAACTGCTCAGACAGGCCGGGAAGGGCAGGCCTCACTCCTCCGACGCCCCTGCCGGAGCCCGGGAAGTTAGGTCTGGGCCGGGCCCCGGCCGGAGGCTGAGACCCAGGCCTTCCCGGGGTGCCCACGGCAGTGTCCGGACTGGGGGCGGGGGGGGCGGACGAGAAGGGTGCTGCCATCACCCTGGAGCTCCCAGGCTCGCAGACGGGTGCCTGCCTGTGCTCCCCGGGAGAGAGGGTTTGGCCAGGCGGAGTCTTTTGTGCCTTCAAGTCTCGGGAGACGGATGTGCTAGAAACGAGGCTGGGTGTCCAGGGGCCGGTGGCAGGGGGCCGAGACTTGGGGACTCCGGCTCTGTCCGTCTCTCTGGCCCTTCTAGGGGGCGAATCGAGTCCCTCGTGTGGGTGAGGGCCACCGGGCTCAGGGCCGAATCAGCGGGCACTCGGGGCTCCGCGTCGGGGTGGCCTAGGCCTGCGGCTTGTTTTGGGCTCGCCCATTTCCCTCTCCCTCTCCCGGAAAGGCGGGAGGGCCGGGCCCCGGCTCTGTTGTCCGCCGGCTGGGGGTGTCTGGGACCCCCGCAGCTCCCGGGCCACCAGACACGGAGAGCAGCCTCTGAGGTCCTCACTGAGTTCTCCGGCCGCCGCCCCTCCCCAGGTGTTTGCACCTTCCCTTGGACGGCCAGCCGTGCCGCGCCGCGTACGCGGAGCGCTGCTCTGGCCCAGCTATTCTGGGGAGGCCTCATTAATTCAGCCATTGCATCAAACTTCTTTTTCTGAATCTGTGAATAGAGGCTCCCGCCCGATCTTCTCCGGGCGCCCCTCCAGCAGAGTGTCAGTCTCTGGGTGGAGGAGGGGCTGGGGAAAACGAGGCCTCGCTGCCTGTGCTCGAGGGGCCCCCGTGGGTGTGCGTGCGCGCCCGTGCCTGCGTTGGGCGGCTTTTCTGCCCTCGGCGAGGCCGGCGCCCAGGTGGCAGCGTTCTGCAGACACTGGGAGGCCGCTGGGCCGGCCTGAGTGGACGGCGTGTGGCGGGGGTGCCGGTGGGGAGGCTCCCAGCAGGGCCCTCCGTCTCCGATGGGGCGGTGGCGCTGGGTGGCAGGACAGGCCCTCCCTGCGAATCGGGGGCCCCTCCGTGTGGGATGGCCGAGCCCGGTGCAGCTGACGGGGCCCGAGGGAGGCCGGGTGCAGGGTTGGTGGGCTGCGGCAGAGTGGCGCTGGCGGGCAGGGCCGTGGCAGCCACGGTCCTTCCCCGCGCCCAGCGGAGGGTCTTCCCAGGCGGGGTGCGTCCCAGCCTGCGTCCCGATCTGGGTCGTGGGTGTCCGTGGTCTCCTGCCTGCCCGGGTTTGGCTTTGTGTTGCAGCTGCAGGCTCGGGCCCAGGCTCCCTGGCAGCAGACCCTTCGGTTCTGGGCCAGGTGTCCTTCAGCTCAGGGAAGGCCCGGCTTGAGTCGCAGGCCCCAGGATTGGGGCGCTGCCTGGGGGGCGGGCAGGCCGGCCCCCCCCCCCCCGAGCCACAGCCCCGGAGAAGGGGCTGGAGCAGACTCTCTGGTCGCTTCAGCAGAGGGCCCTCGCCACCCCTCCTCCGCCAGTGGTCGCCCAGGGCTGCTCAGGAACCTCACGTGCTGATTTAAAAGAAGTTTTCCACGTGGTTGGGGTCTGCAGGCCTAAGGGGCAGCTCAGCCTGCCCTCGAAGTGGGGGCCTGGGCCTGGGGTCTGGCGCGCCCCTCCCAGCCCCACACGCTGTCCAGCTGGCTGCTCATCCCGCCCCAGGGCCCTGGTGCCCTGGGGGCTCTCCCTGCCGGCTCCGCCCCCTTGTCCCGCCGCCTGGGCCGGGGCGGGCCGTTGCGAGTTTGGGGTGTGTGGTCCCCGGTCAGTCTTCCCAGCGTAGCCCTGTGGGTGCTGCTGCGTCTCTGTGCCCGAGGCAGCGCCCGAGGAGGAGGGTCTCGGCCCCAGGGTTGGGGACTCCCAGCCGCCTGGATCCGCTTGTTCCGGGAGGGGCTGCTGGGAAGACCGGTGCTGGCGCCCTGCGGGCCTCGGCCGGCGCCTTTGGGTTCCTCACTCCCTCCGGGGCTCGTGCAGTGCCTCTGATACGCCGAGGGCGCGGACAGAAGGCGGCTGCTCTGCGCGGGGCCCCGGCTCCCCTGGGGCAGAGGGCTCTGGTGGGGTGGGGGTGCGCGGAGTGCGTCCCAGGTGCTGCTGGCCGCGGCGCCACCAGGTCTGCTGCTGCTGAAGGGTCTCTCCGCTGGTGCTCCGGGGCCACCGCTGGTGGGAGGGGCTGGCGACTGCATGGTGTCCTGCCCCCCCCACCCCCCGCCCAGCCTCCGCTCGCTCTGCCTCCCTGCGGCCCAGCCGCGGTGGGCTGGTGGTTCCTGTGGCTGCCCCAGCGTGGGACCGGGTGTGGGGCAGGTGCCAGCTCTGCGCCTTGGGGTCCTGCGAAGGCAGCCTGGCTCGTGCGGGCTGGTGGCCTTCCTTGGCGATGTCGCTGGTACGGCGGGGTCCCCGAGCGAGGGCTCTCGGCTGTCTAGAGTCGCCCCCCGTCGCCCCCGGCAGCTGTCCATGGGCGGCCACGGTCGCGGGCCAGGGGCGGAACCACACGGGGGCGTCCCGTTCCTCGCTCCGCTCCCCACAGGCTGCGGGACCGGGAGCCCGCCGCGCCCCCTCCGTCTCCTCGCGTGGCCGCTGCTGTCTGACTTCTCTCTGGTGTTTCGGTGCTGGGGTCGGGGGAAGGGTCCGGGTGGGTCGTTTCTGCGGCGGCGACACGTGGCGAGGAGAGCAGGGTCTCGGCCCCCAGCTGCGTGCGCCGTCGTCCCCCTTGGGCTTGTCTGACGGCGTTTGGACTCGGCCGGGCTGACTTCCTAGCAGCACAGGCTGCTGTCAGTCTCGGAGGGGGTGGTGGTCTGCTCGCCTGGGCACCGCCCGCCTGGGCGCGGCTGCTGGGTAACCAGGGGCCTCCCCTTGGGGGGTCCGCAGGCGGTGCTGTGCTCCCCGGGCCCCAGGCCAGGCTGTGTGTCCGAGAGCCGGGCTCCCTGGGGGTGCTGCCCGTGGCTCCGTGGCCTGGGCGTGGGACCGGAGGAGCCGAGCCTCTGGCCTTCTGACACCCGAGTTCTCGGGGCTCTTTTCCGCAGACTCGCCCCTGTCGCCCCCGGGCCGTGGCTGAGGCCGAGTGGGGGGGGCCTTGGCGTGCAGTGTGGGTGCCCACAGCAGGGGAGTCTGAGTTCTCAGCACAGACACCTTCTCCCCGCGTCCCCTGACCGTTTTCCCTGCTCGGAGCGCCGTGTTCTCCCGACACAGGGCCCCGGGCAGGTGTCAGCGTCGAGGAGTGTCCGTGGGGAGGGACGGCGGCTTCCAGGTGCTGGGGTAGGGGTAGGGGTGGTGGGCACCCCTGGGGGGGGGTGCGCGCAGCCCTCGGAGCTGGGCCCCCGCGGGACGGAGTGGCATCAGGAGTACCTCGGCGGACGGCTGCGCTCGCCCCAGGTCGTCAGGACCGGGCGGAGGTTTAGAGGGTCAGCTGTTCCTTTGTCCGCTTGGTTGGTTCTGTGTGTTTGTGGGGATCCGTGGCGATTTCCTGGTTCCAGACGCTTGGCTGAGAAGGTGGGTACCACCCCGGGTCCTGCTCTGAGGCGAGGCCCCCCCCCCGGCCCGTGCAGAGAACAGGGATGGCGTCTGTGAGTCAGCTGGTCTGGCCATCGGGGTGAAGGCCCCGAGCGGAGGTTGGGGGCGGCGGCAGCTGTAGTGAGGCCTCTGGCTCGCGCCCTGGAGTTGGCCGTGTGAGTGGGGGCGGGGGCGGGGCTGCTGGGCCCCGGCGTGTCTGCGGTGCGCCGAACCATGTCTGGGAGGCTTTCCAGGAATGGTCCGCCTGTCCATTCCAGAACCTTCTTTGGACTGCTGTTCCTCCAGGGTCTCCCTGGTGCGGGGGTCTTGCTTGGGGGCCGCAGGGTCGTTGAGTGGCCCCCTCTCCTGCCCTTGCTGCCCTCAGGGTCCCTTGGTCAGCACAGGGCTTCCAGGGCAAGGTCACTCGTTGCCCTGTGTGCCCGGGTTTCCCAACCTCCGGCCGCGGGCTGTCTGTGCTGGTGTCTCGGGGCAGGAGGCAGGAGGTGAGGCCGTCTGGAGAGTGTGACCCCCGCCCCATCCACGCCCCTGGCCGCCAGGCACTTCCGGGCCTGCACCCTGGCTGTCTGGCAGGAGGTGCCCGTGGCCGGCGGCCGCAGCGGACTCTCCGTGGCCCGGAGACTACTGTTACACAAGCGGCAATAATGTGTCTCTTTCTAAGGATTGCGAAAGTCAGGGAGGATTTCTCCACCTCTCCACCGAAGGAATTATGCAAGTTTCAACCGAAATGTTTTTTAAAAGTTTCTTTGTTTTGAGTCAAAATACAGAGGCTGAATTATTTCCGTCAGGTCCGCGAGCGCCGGGGAGGAGAAGGCTCTGCTCACCCGAGGCCCGGGCCGCGAGGGCAGTGACGCGGTGGCTCTGGGCGCGCCTCGTGTTTACGAACTGCTGAGACGTGGGGGGCGGGCCGGAGCCACGGAAGGAACAGGAAGTCATTGCTCGGGAGCGTGCGGGGAGTGGGGGCCTGCCGCCGGGTCTGACGTGGTTTCGGTTGTCGGCCTTGGGTTGGAGCTTGCCAAGGGCGGTGGGAGCGGAGGGGCCCAGGTCCCCCGGCCTCCCGTGGGCCCGGTGGGGCGTATTCAGGTGACTCCGTCCGTTCAGGAAGCACCTAGTGCGGCCCCAGGGTGGGCGATAGAGGGAAGGGCATCTCCGATGTTGCCTCTCCCCGGACAGAGGACGGGGCCCCTGAGGGCCCCACACTCGGAGCGGCCAGGCGCGCCTGTGGCCGGGCCTGCGCCAGGCTTGCTGTTTTCCCACGCAGCTGTGCCGGAGCCCCCGGCAGGGTGGGGCCTCGCCAGGGCGGGGTCCCAGGGGTCCTGCAGCTTGAGAGTCATGGCCACTCACGTCTCCCCGTTGACTGAAGCGAAGGGCCCTGGCCCGGGTGTGACTTTCAGAGGAGATAGCGGTACCAGAGTGACGGGCGGAAGAAGGGCCCGGATGGGTGGGGCACCTGCTGGCCGTGGGGGCCCGTGGGGGCTCCAGTTTGCCGTGTGTGGGGCCTGCGGGGCGGGGGTGACTTGGCCTGAGCCTGGGAGGGAGCTCAGGCGCTGCTTTGGGGCTCGGCCCTCGTGCCCTCTCTGATTTTACTTGCGCGTCACGTGAGGATTCAAAGAAAGAGGTGACTTCTTGATTCTGCAGCTATCGGTGAGCGTTGAGGAAGTCCCGGCGTGACTCCGGGCGCACAGCCCGCAGTGGTCGGGGCTCCCCGTGGCGGTGCGTTTGTGGCTGTGCTGGGGCCTCACCGGGGCCGGGGGGTGGGGGCCTGCTCACAGCTGGGTCCCTGGCCCCAGGCCGGGCGAACACCCCCGTCCAGTGACTCACGGAGGCACGGTGTCCTTCGCCGCCAGGCTCCGCGGCCACTCTGCCCCGCTGGCCGGGAGAGGCAGGGCCGAGAGTCCACTTAGGGCTGCCGCCGAGGCCCCGGGGTGCACCAGGCTCTGCAGCCGCCTGGGCTCAGCTCCCACCGGGGCGTGGAGTCGCTGCTTTGACAGAGACGTTTTCCGCGGAGGACGGGCCTCTTGCTCGGGGCAGGGACGGGCAGTGGTGGTAGCAGCGGTGGCCGGAGGGCGGCCGTGGGGCTGCAGGCGGGGAAGGCGGTGTGGCCAGCACCCTGGTCTGGCGTCCTTCTGCCCTGAGGGCTGTCGGGGGCCCGGGGTGCCTGCGGTGCTCTGGCGTGCTGCGAGGGAGCGGCCGTCACCGACGGCAGCAGAGCTGTGCACCCCAACCCCTGGGCCCAAACCCTGCCTGTAGCTGTCATGGAGGAGCAGGCTGACCGAACCAGGAGCATGGCGGGGGGAGCGCACTGGGGGCTCCCCCAGGTGTCGGATGGTCCCACAGGCCCGCACCGCCTCCCTCTGCCCCGGACCCAGCGGGGTGTGTCTTGCTGAAGGGACATGGCCTGGAGCCCCAGTCTTCGGCTCCCCCCTCGGCCCAGCCAGGCAGGGGTCGCCCAGGCCGGTCCCTGGCCACTCGGCCCCGTGCGCTGAGAGAGAGCCGCGTGCTGGGGGCTGTCGGGAGACGACCCGGTGCCGGAGCCCGGCCCCCCAGGCTGTGACAGGCAGCTGGTGCTGGCGCCCAGCAAGGCCGAGGCATCCGGGTGACCTGCAGGAGCCTGACGGAGGGCCAGCGCCTCCGTTCTGCGGGAGCCAGCTGCTCCTGCGCGGCCCGGTCCGTTTGCTGTCACCTTGGCCTCCTGCCTGTGGTCTCGGCCCATGGTGCTGTTCCGCGGCTGCCGCCAGGCAGGTGGGCAAGGCAGCCCGTGGAAGCAGCAGAGGTGGGCTGGGGCCAGGCCGCACCCCTGCGCCCCGTGGGTCCTGGGGTGCTTGCTTTCCAGACCCTGCCCGCTGTCCCTGTGTAGAGCCGGCATTTGCTGGGGGCAGGTCTGCGCCGTGGCATTCCAGGCTCCCCCGCTCGTAGTGGGGCCCGTGGCCCTGTTTGAGGCTCCCCGTGGTCCTCGTGGCCACGCAGGGGTGTGGTGCCATCTGTGTCGTCCTTGAGGCCGCGCTCCCGCTTGCCCAGCCTTGTCACGTCGTGGCCACTCGCTGCTGCCAGAACAAGACGTGGCTGTGGCCCGCGTGGCATCCTGTGCAGGGCCAGGTGCCGTGCGCGGGGCCAGCTGCGGAGTGGCCAGTTCGCGTTTGCAGATGGTGAGCAGAGGAGTCGGGGCGGACGGGGTGGTTGGGCCATGCTGCTGGGGAAGTGGGGGGCCGGCCCCCAGGAGGGCCGAGCCCCTGCCTCGCCTGGGGTCCTGGAGCCGGCTGGGGAGGTCGAGGCGGGCACGCTGGGCAGCGGGGAGCGACCGTCATCCCACTGGGCCATGGCGGGGCCTCTGGGCTGGGGTGAGTGGCCATGCCAGTTGGGGCGGGGGACCCCCTGCCTGAGGTCAAGCTTCTGACGCCCCAGACTTACCTGGCCCTCCCCGCTGCCACTGGTTTCCCCAAGGTTACAACCGATTTGCCCAAACCATTAAAAACATTACACTCCCAAGTTGAGTGATATGCAAATGTAGTCAATTAAGCGAGGGGATTTTAATTAGCAGTTTAAGTTCATGTGTGAAGTGCCTTGCCTTAATTACTTGACAGTTTTGTTGTAAATTTGCTAAGGTTTTTTTTTGCAGAACTATCAAAACTGTGATTTTTTTTTTTAACATCCTTGTATGCAGTGAGTGTCGCCCAGCTCGCCTGACCCGGGTCGATCTCGGCTCGATTTGTAAAGGTCTTTAAACTGTGAGAATGAGGCGAGCTGCGGGCTGCCTCCGCTCCTCCCAGCGTGGGGCTGGCGTGGCCCTGGGCTTGGGGCAGCGCTGCCCAGCCAGGTGGGGGCTCTCCCACCTGGGGGCGGTAGCCCATGGCCAGGCTGGCAGGTATGCCAGGACCGGCCTACCCTGGGGGGCGGGGGGGGGGTGTCCGGACCTGTGGGACCACAGGGGAGGGGTGGCCTCGGAGCCCAGCCCGGGGGCGCTGCGTGCTGAGGGGCCCTCGTCCTGTGGCCTGGGCACTTTCGATCTGTGTTCCTCCTCCTCAGCCCTGGGGAGGAAGGCTCCCTGGCTGCCTCCCGCGGCCGGAGCACGTGGGCACGGTGCCGGCATGCGGCTCCGGGGCCGGTGGGCCTGCGCTGCTCTTCCCGTCGGACGGGGGTGGGGGGAGGGGAGGGGGAGGGGGCGGGAGCGTTTGCTGCCGCGGTCAGGGCGGTCTCCGGCTGCGGGGCCTCTGTGGGCCTCAGCGCGCCCCAGGGTGGCCGCCGGCCTGAGCTGGGTGCAGCCCACGCTGGCAGCCGGTCTGTGTTCCGTCTTGCACGTCCACCCTTGAAGTGCGGGGTCCGCGTGACAGGGCCTCCCCACCGGTCCCTCTGTGAGTCCTGGAGGCTGAGGACGACAGCCAGCCAGCAGGGTGGGGGGGCCCACGTGGTCCTGCTCGGCAGGGGTGGCAGGCGCGGGGCCTCCGAGGGACCCGCCGACTGGTGTCGTCCCTTGCACCTGCCCCTGGCGGGCCAGCGCCGTCTTGGCAGCCGGCGGACGCACCATGTCGTGTTGGGAGGCACCCGCCAAGCCTGCCCCTGGCGGAGCCCCGCGCCCGGCCCCCGTTTGCGGTGCCCACTTGCTTCCTCTCCGCTCGTGCTTCCCTCTTGTTCGACGAGGGGGCTGTGGTTTGCCGAGCAGATCCCGGCCATCACCCGACCTCATGTCTGAGTGTTTCGGCGTCTGCCGAATGCAGGGAATTGTGGGATACCTCAGCCGCGGTGCTGCCGGCATGCCCAGCAAAACGAGCGGGGTTCCTCAGCGCCCTGGACCCGGGTTCCGACCCCACCACCGCAGAAACCGCCCTCCCGCAGCTGCGGTGCGGGGCCCAGGGCCTTCGGTGGGGGCCTGCCCGCCTGCGTGCGCCCGTACCCAGCACACAGCATCGTCGAGCCTTCCGTGGGGCCGAGGGTCTGGAATTTATTTAGCATCCAGGGCGCTTGCTTCTTTCGTCATCACCAGTGATGCTTCCCTGACTCCCGGCGCGGCAGCGACGTGCGGCGGTGTGGGCCACCAGCACGCTGTGCCTGTTCTTGTGCTGCGGCCCTCGCCGCGCCCCTCGGGTCCGGTCCGGTCCCCCAGCGGGAGTCGGGGCCCCGTCTGCCGGACTCTTCCCGGGCCTCCGTGGCCCCAGGGTACCGGCCTCACGCCGCGGCCCAGCCCCGTCCCGGTCCAGGCACGTGTGTGCGCCTGTGTCTGGAGCACCGGAGGGAGAGGGCAGGGCGTGCCGAACTGGTTTGGAAGTCGTGGCACCGGCTGGCCGTCCGCCTTCAAGGAGGCGGAACCCGCGACCCGCGGCGCCTTGGCCCGGCCGGTGTCGGCCCCGGCACCCGCGCGGTTAGGGGCGCCGGCCTTTCCTGTGGGAGGGTGGGCGGGCCAGCCCGTGACCCTCTTGTCTCACGGATTCGCACACGCGGCGTGCAGACGTGGGCGTTAGACCCCACGGGTGACTGGTTTGCGCTGGAAGCTGCGGGTGCTTTTGAGGACGAGGCGGAGTGGGGTGGTGACGCTGGGTGACAGTGACGGGAGTGGCCAGTGTGCGGTCCAGGAAGGGCGCCTGCTGTGTGTCGCGCTGAGTGCACACGTCGGGCCGTTCATTGCCTCCAGGGACTCCGCTCCCGGAGCGGCGTGGGCCCTCTCAGACCGTCGCGGTCTTACGTCTTGCCGGCCGACGTCTTCCCCAAACGCTGGTGCGGTTTGCGCGCAGGGGGCTGGTGAGAGGGGCCCGCCGACTTCCCTGCCTCCTCGTAGCCGCAGGCTGCTGTCCAGAAAGCCCACGCCCACCGCCGTGCGGCGTCACCACCCCCGTCTCCGGAACTCTCCATCCTCCCGAACGGCACCTCTGTCCCCGTGAAACGCGCCCCCCATCCCCCCAGCCCCCGCACCACCGCCCTCTCTGCGCCTGTGGGTCCGAGTCCTCCAGGGACGTCCTGGGGGTGGAGTCGCGTGGTCTCCGTCCTCCTGCGTCTGGCGCTGTCACGCAGCGGGACGTCCTCGGGTCCGTCCACGTTGTAGCGCGTGTCAGGGCTTCCTTGGAGGGTCGAGCACGGCCCCGTGTGTGCGTGTGTGCGTGTGTGTGTGTGTGAGAGTGTGTGAGAGAGAGAGAGAGACACGTTTTGGAGATGTTCCGCGTGTCCACTCATCCACCTGGGCGTCGCCAGGCTGTTGTGAGCAGAGCTGCCGTGGACGTGGGGGCGCCTGGGAGTGGAGCTGCGGGTCTCGGGGGATTCCCTCTTCGGTGCTTGGAGGGGCCGCCACACCGATCTTGTCGCATCCGCGCCAGCTCTCGGCCCCACCAGCCCTGCTCGGGGTTCTGACTTCTCCACGTCTGGCTGATACCTTCGTTTTGGAAACACGGTCTCTCTTACTCCCGAATCACCGATTCGGAAGAACCGGCGCGCCCCGGTGTCTGCAGCGCCGTTTGCAGCGGCCGAGCGCCGGAAGCAGCCTTGGCTAAACGGGCGGGTCTGAAAACTGGGGTGTGTTCACCCGGGGGCCCACCGCACAGCGGGAAGGACGAGCTCCCGCCCTTCGCAGCAGCATGGGTGGGCCTGGAGAGCGTCGTGCTCCGTGCAACACGCCAGGTGGTGAAACGCAAGCGCTGTAGCATCTCACCTGTAAGGGGGACCCAGTCAACACCACAAGCGAGAAAAACAACCAGAGACGGGGAAATGAAGAACAGGCTGACTGTGGCCGGGGGGGAGCGGGGGGGGGGTGACCGGGGAAGAAGGGGAAGGGGCACGTCAAGGAACTCGTGTGAAGGAAGGACTCAGGGACAGGGACAGCGGTGGGGAGGACTGAATGTGAGAGGTGGGGGGCTGGGGCTGGGGAAGAGGGACGGGGCAGCGGGGGCGAGTGCGCTGCCTGCGAACACAGGAAGGGGAAGGGAGAGACGCTCGCCTGGCGGTTCCGGGCGCTGGTCGGCTCGGGCGTGTGCCGTGACCAGGGCTTGAACCCGCAGCCCTGGCACGGCAGGCTGACCGTCGGAGCAGCTGAGCTTCGGGCCAGGGCGGCCCCCCTGCAGGAGCTGCCCCAGCGGGTGGGAGGCGGTGGTCCGTGATGCCGCCTCGCGTGCCGTCCCGTGCGCGCTGGCCACGCGTGTGTCCCCTTGGGGGACGTGTCTGGGCGAGTCCTCCGCGGTCCCCGAGCTGGGCTGCGGGAGTTCTGTGTGCTGGGCGGGCGGCCGGCCCTCGCACGCACGCACGCACGCACGCACGCACGCTGGAGGCTGGCCGACGCCGCATCTGCCGCGAGGTGTCCGCGTCCAGTCGCCCCTCTCCTGCCAGAGCTCCGGCTGCAGGATGGCGGGGCCTGGAGACCCGTCTCCCTCGGAGGGGACGCTGCGCTGGTCCCCGTCTGCAAGAGGTGGCGGCCACCTGCTGGGGCGGGGGGCAAGGGGCAGCTGCTGGCTTGGGCCGCCAGGGGAGTGTGGCCGCAGGCTGGCCTCAGCCTCGGGGAGGCCTGTGTGGGAGCACGCGGGTGGGCCTCCGCTGGGGGCGGGGCAGCAGCAGGACTCCGGTTCTCCGAGGGCCCTTGCGCGCTCTGCCCCCTCGAGCTCCGCCCCCCTGGTTTCTGGAGGAGGGGCACTAAGGAGAGCGACCGAAGGGCGGACTCGCCCGGAAAGGTGCCTCTTGGCCCACGAAGGCTGCGCCCCTTTCCTTTCGGTCTTGGGCCCAGAGTGAGGGGACCCCCGGCCCCTGCCCTGGGGCAGCTGGACCCTGGCTCTTCTCCGGAGGGCAGCAGGCGGCGCGGCCGTGGGGGTGGGGGGGCGTCAGTCCCGCTGGGCTCCAGGAGAGCTGGGAGCTCGGGGAGCACGTGCTGGGCCCGCCCCCGGCCTTTGGGCGCCACAGCTCCTGGCCTCCTCCCCGGGGCTGCCGTCAGCCAGGGCTTGCTCTGGTTTGGCTCAGGTGGGCACAGGAGCCGTGGCGACAGGTGGCCGGGCTGACGCGGGCCCCCAGGAGGGCTGCTCGCTGTGGAGCTCCGCAGCTTGTGGGGAGGCTGCCGGCACGAGCGCCCGTGGTCCTCAGGCCCGAGGGGAAGCTGGGGCCCCTGCACCCGCCGGGGGAGCGAGGCCCGGGGCCTCCCGGTCGGTCCCTCAGGGGCTGGGGCCCGGCAGGCCGGCTGCCTCGCCCCAGACGGGCGCAACCCACGCCACCCCGGCCCCTCCACGCTGCACCGATGGAGCTGATGACTCAGCCGCCGCCGCCATTTCCGTTACTTGGTTTCCAAACGCCCCGTCTTGGCCTCCTGCATCTGCAGGGCCCCGGACCTGGGAGGGCGACTCCAGGCTGGGTGAGCCCCGAGCTTTTGTCCAGCTTTGTCTCGGCTGCTGAATATCAATGAGGGGCTGGGGTAGGAGGGCAGCACCCCCGCCCCCACCGCCCCCAGTGACTCCTGAAAGGAGGAGCCTCGATTTTTGTTTTGCAAAACTGCTGGGGCCCCACCTGCTGGGTGGGGTGACCCCTCTGCTCGAGGGCACAGGAAGGGGCGGGAGGGGCTCTGGGTGTTTGGGTTGAGGAGGGCTGGGGCGGATCTCGTGGTGGCTGCGAGCGAAGCAGAAATCACTGTCGGCAGCTCTGATTTCGACCTCCTCTTTCCTTCCCCCTCTCCTCTGGGCAAGTAGTAGGTGGTGTAATTTCGGCACTTCTGGCCGAGGAGAAGTTTGAAACGTTAGCGGGCGGCAGCACTGCCCAGTGGTCAGGGGAGTGGGTCCCCGTCTGCGGAAGTGGGTGACCGGTGCGCACCCACGCCGGTGCCACGGGGCCGCAGCTCCCAGCTGCCCCGCCCCTGCCCCTCCGCCCCTGACGAAGCCGGGTCCTCCAGCGGGAGCTTGCCAGGGCACAGGTGGGCGCACGGGGCGGACACGGGGGGCCCCCCCACAGTGGCCAGTCGGACGGACAGGTGCTGCGAGTGGAACGCAAGGGGTGCACCTGCGGCTGGCGCATCAGCAGACTGAGGGGCGCCCTCCGAGGTCTCGGCCGGCTTCTCCGGGCGGGTCGGCGGCGGGTGTGTGACGGTGCCTTTGGGTGCGGTCCTGTCCGGGGGCTCCGCACGGGCCCTGCCTCCCTCCCTCGTGGGGAAGCCGGCAGCCGCCCTCAGACTGATGACGCCGCAGGCTCCTGGACCGGAGCGGGCGGGTGGTGCGCAGAGAGCGGTGCCGGAGTCGGTGGCCGTGACAGGCTTAGGTTGTCACTTCCCTGCCACGTGTTGACCTTCAGAGGACGCCATGGCTGGACGGGAACCCTTCGTCTCGTTTCCCAGCGAGGCCGGCGGGACCCGGTCTCTCAGAGGAGCTTCGGGTGCGCCTGCCGCGGTGCGGTTCTCGCGACCCCCTTGCCCGAGGCCCGGCCTGGATGGGGCGAGCCGAGCCCGGGGCGGCTCTCACCGGGAAAAGTGAGGTTTTCCAGGAGTCCGCTGTGCGTAGGGAACCTGGCTCCGAGGCCCCGAGGCTCCTGTCCTGCTGGTCCGCGTGTGGCCGGGGGTTCGGGGAGCGCAGGGCGAGTGCCACAGGCTCCCGGGCCTGGCCTCCCCAGGGTCGCTAGCCAGGGTGGGCTCCACAGCCCGCAGGCACCCCGGGTTCCCGGGCCCTGGTACTGGCGAGTTGAAGCGCTCTGTGCTGAGGCTCTGAGCTCGTTCGCAGAGCAGGGAATTGGGAGTTTCTGGGGACAGGGGTCCTGCTGTTCGCTCCCGGGACTCTGCAGAGCGCGCCGCGCCAGGCGCAGGAGCCCAGGGGTTGCCTGTCCCCGCCCAGCCCGCTGGCTGCCCAGACGCGGCCCTGCCCTGCGTGCTCAGCGGGCGTCCGTGGCGTCCTCGGCGTGGGGTCCCCCGTCGCCCCAGCTGGTGAAGGTCCCACTCCAGCGGCAGCTCCGCCCTGAAGGAAGTGCCCTCCGAGTGGCTGCTGCTCGGGACCCCCGGGACGTCCGAGGCCCGCCCCTCACAGCTGCCCTGCCTGGTCCCTTGGCAGCAGGTTTGTCTCTGCCCAGGCCCAGCGGGACACGCCCCTCAGAGGGCCCGCCCCCCCGCGGCCCTTTCCCCTGGGCCCTCACTGCCTTCCCACGACGGTGCTGGTACGTCGGGAGGCAGGGCCCTCCCGCGGATCGTGCCTCCAGTCAGGTGGGGCGGCCTTTGGGTGGGGGCCCAGCGCGCCCCACGGCCTCCCCAGCACTCCAGGGCAGGCGGCCCGGGCGTCACCTCCCTCAGGGTTGGTGACTTTGATCTCGCTCACAGGTGGGTCTCCCTGGCTAATAAGTAACCCACGGGGAGACTTTAGACTTTGCCAGCACCCTGTCCTCGTGAACTTCCGTGGGTTCAGCGGCCCTGGCGGCCCTGCCTGGCCCGGTCAGGTGCCCGCCGGCGCGTGCCCCCCACCCCCGCTGTCCTGTGTTCTGGCGGCTGTCTCCCGGTCCCGCCCCTCACAGGTTGCCCTCCGTTCTTGTCATCGTTTGGGGGCCTACATTGTCCCCGTTTTGGCCGCCTACTGGGACTCAGTCCCTTCCGATTTCTCTTCCTGGAGGACCCCCCCGTACCTCACGGCAGCGCGTGAGGCCCGTCCTTCCGGAAGCGGTCACCACGAGGGAACCGGGTCACCGGTTTGCCGGCCCTGGGCGAGGACACGCCCTTCCCCACGTGAGCGTGGGCTCCGTGTGTCCTCGTCGGAGGTCGTTCCCAGACACCGAGCTGCCACCTCCCGTCTGCGGGTTCCTCCGGCTCCTGCCCCTGACGGAGGCCTGCTGGGGTGTTCGGGGTCTTCCCTGCGGGGGGCCTGCTGGCTGCGTGGTCCTCCGGGTGTCCAGGCCGCCGCCCGCCCTCGTCCTGCTCTCTCCGGGGCCACTTGGCGCGGCTTCCTGAGCTCTGGCGCCTAACCCTGCCTGCCTGCCTGCCTTCAGCCCCGTGCCCGCGGTGAGCTCCAGGGCTCCCGCCGTGCTGTGGGAGCACCGGGGCCGTCCCTGCTGCGGTTCGCCCGAAGTTCCTGGGTCCGTCAGGACTTTGGCTTCGGGGGCCGCCTTCCCCACATGGGTGGCTCCTGATGGTCCGGCGGCTCGAGGCCACCTGAGAGTCCAGCTCTCTGCCCTGCCTCCGGAGTGTCCCTGCTCGTGAGCTCACGCCCCTCGGTTCCTCGTTGGATGCAGAGCGGGGTTTGGGCGGGTTCCGAGCGCAGAAGGGGTGGAAGCGCTCTTGCTCTTTGCCTCACGATGCGCTTGGCTACAGCGTCTTCCTGGTGCGGCTCCGTGGAGTTACAGAGAGGGTTTAGCATCTCAGCGCTCCAGGAAGAAGGGCCTAGGGAGCTGCTTTGGGAAGGGGACCACGGTCGTGCCAGTTACTGGTGACTCTACCGGAAGTGTTCCTCCCATACACAGGGTTTGTTTTCTTGGCGCGTCTTACTGCACGCGTGTGCACACGGGGGCCGCTGCCCTCGAAGGTCTTCACCGCTGCTGCGTGCGCCAGAATGGGGTCTTGGCTGCTGTTGGGAGGCGTGAACCAGGCCCCCAGAAAGAGCGAACCCCGCGGCCTGCCTGCGGCGCGGCGGAGGGGGCGGAAGGCGGGGAGCTGCTGCGGCGGGCCGGGGGGCAGGGAGCCCGCAGCCCTGTGCTGGCCTGCGTGTCGGGAGGGGCCTCGTCCCCCTTCCTCCTCCCCGCGCCTGTTTTCCCTCGAGAACCCTCAGCAGACGACGCGACCCGAGACTGCCAGTGGCCAGGGCCGCCTTCCGGGAGTGCGGGCCTCAGCCCTCCGTGAAATGCCCCTCGCTCCCGGCTCCGGGTCAGTCTGCCACTCGGGCCAGGTTTTCCGGACCCATGGTTCTGACACTTGAGCTTCGGAAATGTTGAAACGGTGAACTTCTGGGCCCCGTCTGCAGAGTTGTGGGTTCCTGTGCCTGAGGTGGGCCCTGAGAACTTGCATCTCTAACGATTTGGCAGGTGAGGCCCTGCTCCGGCCGTGGCACCAGAATGCTCCCTGGCCCCAGGGCTGGGCCGGAGCCAGCCCCCACCTGCCCGTGTCAGTCGAGGTGATGGGCTCCCGGCCCTCTGCTGGTCCGCAGCTCCGGGAACGCCTGTGCTCTGGCCTTTGCGGGAAGAGTGTGCGACCCCCGCTGCAGAGAAGGCGGGGCTTCAGCGCGTGCCGCTGTGTTCCGGGCGCCTTCCGGGGAAGGAAAAGAACACGTTGGGATCGACCGGAGGAGCGACGGTGGCCTTACGCTGCGGCCTGACGTCTGTCACCGAGCTGCAGGCGTCGCTCAGAGCTGCAGCACAGACGGACCCAGGCGGGCACCTGAAGGGCTCCTTCGGTCACCGCTGCGTGGTCGCTTGTGGAGGCAGCCGGTGGACGCAGTGAGCTGCACGTCGAGTGCGCTGGCTTTGACAAGTGTCCACGCGTGGGAAACCCGCGTCAGAGTCGGGACGAGGCACCTGTCCAGCACCCACAGGTGTCCCTGCCTCCCTGGCGATCCCTCCCAGGCCGCTGGTCGGCTTCCCTGGAGCTCCGTGTGAGCGACCCCGGCTGTGGCCCCGTCTCTCCCACGTGGCACAGCTGTTCCGACGTGGTTTCCGTGGCTGTGTGCGCGTCCGTCTCCTCCTTTTCTCTCCTGCTGGGTGGTGCTCCGTCGTACGGAGTTGCCGCGGTTCTGTGTCTGAGTGATTCCGGTTCATCCACCGAGTGACTGGAGTCGCCCGCAGGTCTCGTCTCGGCCGCCACAAGGATCTGCCTGCCGTGCACACTCGTGGACGAGGCCCCGCAGGGCGCACAAGCCCTTTCCCTCAGACGGGGACCTGGCTGCGAGTGGCTGGGCCACCCGTGCACGTGCCTGCCTGCCTGCCTGCCTTTCCGGAAAGGCCGCAGCGTCTTCCACAGCGCGCAGCCCGGGGCCTCCCCACCGGCCGTGCGTGCTCGCCGCCCCCGCGCTGCTCAGCGGTGCCGCCTGTGGGCTCCTCGGTGTTTCCTGGGCCACGGCTCGCGTTGGCCGTCCTCTCCTGTGCCGCTTCGTGGCCTGTCACCCGAGGGGGGCGCGGCGTCTGCCCCGGGTTCTGCCCCCGAGGTCTTGCTGCTGGGTGTTAAGGGTTCTTTGTGTATTCGGGGTGCAAGCGCCTCTTCACATCTGGGCTCAGCAGAAACTTGCGCCTTGTCTGCGGCACTCTTTTCTGTCCCCGTAATAGCAGCTTTTGATGGAGGATTTTAACATTTTGATCAGCTCCAGTTTACCAGCTTCTTCTTCTGTGTCGGGCTCCGGTGTTCCAGCCGAGAAATCCTCGCCCGACCCGAGGTCACGGGGTTATCTCCTGGAAATGCCACCGAGGTCAGGTTTGCCCTGAGGGCTGCGGTCCAGCTGGGAGTTAGTGTGTGTGTGTGTGTGTGTGTGTGTGTGTGTGTGTGCGCCCCTGCCACGTGCCGGCGCGTGGTTCCGCGGCCCTCCGTGCCGGGGCAGCTCCTCGTGCGCTGGCTTGCCGTTGCCCTTTGATCGGAAGCCCGTGGTGCAGAGGCGTGCGGGTTTGTTCCCGGCCGACTCCGTGCGCGGCCGGGCGGTCTGCCTGCCTTCGCGTGTCAGCGCCGCGCTGTTTCGTGATTGACAGCGGGTGGTGGTCGCCCCCCACCCCGTTCTTCTCGGCTGCTCTGGCTGTTTCAGGGGCTCTGCACTTCCACGTGAACGTTAGAGTCCGTTTGCCAGTGTCCAGGGGGAAAGACCTTGCCGAAGTTTTGATCGGGATTGAATTGGATTCACAGGTTTGTCTGGGAAGAACCGATCTTAACAAGACTGAGCTTTGCAGCCCGTGGTTAAGGCCCAGGTGTTCCTGGCTCGACTGCGCTTCCCAGGTGTTGAGTTTTTTACAAATCGAAGGCAAGACCCTCCACCAACAAAAAGACCGTGGCTCCGCCGCCCGGACCCGCCCCCTCGGTGCCCCCGGGCGTGCCTGCGTGGCGCCCCATTGGCTCGGTTGGTTTAGTCCCAGCGGCAGGGCAGCCTCTCTGGTGCCTTCTCTCAGGTTGGCCGACTTGCCATTTTTTAGAAAAGATTGTTTGTTTTCTAGAGAGAGGTGAAGGGAGGAGAAAGAACGGGAGAGAAACGTCGACGTGAGCGAGGAACCCCCGCCGGTTGCCTCTGGCGCGCCCCCACCTGGGGACCTGGGCCTCGGCCTGGGCGTGTGCCCTGACTGGGAATCGACCCCATGACACTTCGGTTTGCTGAGCGATGCCCGGCCCACTGAGCCACGCTCGTCAGCGCGGTTCCAGAACACGTTCTTCTCCTTTTCCCTGTGCTGTTTCCCCATGCAGCGTGGCTCTGAAGTCCGCAGCCCTGATGAGAAGGCGCCGGCACGGCGGGGTCTGCGCGTGGTCCTCGCGTCCGGCAGTCCGGTGACTCGTGTTCGTTCTGCTGGCTTTTCAGGTGGCGCTGCCGTCCGCGAGGGAGGACAGTTTTGCCGCTCCCTGGGCCAGCGGGATGCCCGGCGTCCGTGTCGCCTGAGTGCGGACCGGGGGCTCTGTGCTGCACGGGGCTGGGGAGGCCGCCGAGGGCCGGGTCGGCGGAGCGTGGCTGCTGGGCTGCGGAAGCCCCGGCCCCGGCCCCGGCGGCCCTGATCAGGAGCCGGCTGTGCCGGGCGCTGCCTCTGCACTCCCTGAGGTGCCTGTTTTCGGTCACGTGGGGAGTCACAGCAGCCGAGTCGGGACACCTCTCGTCCCTGGGACTCTCCCCTGCCAGCCAGGCCAGGATGGGTGCTATACGAGCCTGTTTGACCGTTTTTGAATTGGGCTTGCTGAAGTTTTGTTTGTTGCTTTTGCATCCAGACTTGCGAGGGATCTCGGTCTGTGTGTTTTTCTTTTTCTTTTTCCATTTTGTTTTTGCCCTTGGAACGTCTTTGGTCCTGACGTCATAGCGATGTTCGGTTCGTGGACCACTCGGGAAGCGTTCTCTCCTCGGCTCTACAGGTGTGTCTCTGTGATCGTACTTGGCGGCACTCGGCGTCGGAGCCTGTTCGGGGGCCGGAGGTTTCCCGGGGGCGCTGTTGGGAACGCCACAGGGCTGCTCAGGCCACGGCAGACACACCTGTGGGGGCCGGTGTCGCTCCCGACGCCGCTGGCTGTCCTTCGTCCCCGCTCGGTCCAGTCTGCGTGGGCGCTTACCAGCGTCAGGGGTCCCCCGAAGCACCGGCTCCGGGCTCTCTGGTTGTCTTTTCTGGTACTCCTCCGTTTCCTGTTTCACGGGTTTGCGTTCCGATCTTCGAAGTCTCCTTTGTGCGGCTTCCTGTGGGTCGGATCTGCCCTTTTCCTGGCGTCTTCAGTCGGAGGCCGAGTCAGTGACTCGAGACCGTTCCGCTCGCTAGTGCGGACCTTCGCTTCTCCCTCAGCGCGGCGCGGGGTGCCTCAACTGTCTCCGTCCCGGTCGGCGGGCCGCTGGCCCGTGTCCGCTCCGCTGCCTTCAGTCAACGCTGCGAACGTATTTTCTCTTCCGTGTGGTTTCCTTTTTTCTTTTTTTAAAAATTATATTTATTTACTTTTAGAGAGAGGGGAAGGGAGGGAGAGAAACATCAGTGTGCGGTTGTGTCTCACACGCCCGCTCCTGGGGGCCAGGCCCACAACCCAGGCCTGTGCCCTGACCGGGAACCGAACCGGCGACCTTTTGCTTTGCAGGCCGGCACTCAGTCCACTGAGCCGCCCCAGCCAGGGCTCCACACGGTTTTCTTAGTGTCGCCGCCTTTTCTTCGGCTGACGTGGCTGTGAGAGCGTGGGTGTGACAACCAGCTGTGACATCGGACAGGCTTCCGGGCCGCAACGCAAGAGGCTGTTCGCAGCTCGGTCTGGGGGAGTTGGACGTTTTGCACGGGTCTGTAGCCCCCCAGGGGGCTGTGCCCGCACCCCGGGCCGCTCAAGGGTCGGCCGCGCTTCCAGGTGCCGCGGGGCATCAGGGACGCCTGCCGCTGCGCACAGCGTGGTCGGTCGCAGGGAGAGTCCCCCCGGCCTTGAGCAGGGCTGCTGGGCGGCGTGTTCAAGCGCCGGGAGCCCAGCGTCGGCGCTGGCGTTCAGATCCACGCCTCCGCTGGTTTTCTGGGCGCCGCCGGCGGGAGGGCGCTGACGTTGCCTGCCCCGGCGCCCGGCTCTGCGGGGCCCCGTCTGCCTCTGCAGCTTCGTTCGTGGGGACGGCAGTGGGTCCGGGTCTGAGGGTGGTTTCTCGTGGTCGTTCCTTGACCTTTTGTTATTAACCCTGGAGTCTCCGGTGTCCTTGGGTCACGCCCCCTGCTCTGAGACGCCCTGTGTCTGACACCGCTGCGGCGGCTGCGCCACCCTCGGCCCCGTGAGGGGGGCGCGTCCCTGCGTCTTCGCACGCGTCTCCGTCGGCATCGCCACGTGGAAAGCGGGTTTCCCGTGGCTGCCTGTTCTCGCCCGGGCCGCCCTCTCTGCCCTGTAGCCGGGTGTCGCCGCCGTCGACGTTGCTGCGGCCGTGGAGACCGGGTTCGAGTCTTCCATCTCGCCGTTCCAGTTTAACGTTGGTTTCCTCTCCCCTGGATTCGTGCGTCCTTTGGGTCGCCCGGTTTTCGTGGCGTCCTCGGGTCTCCCTGCCACGCTTGCTCTCCTCGTCTCGGCGGTCTCCCTGGGTGCTGGGGGGACACCTGGGTGCTGCCCGCCGGCCCCGTCCAGCCGTCGGCGGGCCCCTCGCCTTCGGTACCGAAGCATCACGGCGGAGCCCCCGCCCTTCCCTCACGGCTGCTCGCGGTCGTGCTGTTCCTGCCACGCGCTGTGGCTGCTTCGGAGGGAACAGGTGCGTTTTGAGGGCCCCAAGCAGGAAGGAGAGCCTTGCTGCCCCTGCGTTCTGCTCGCCCTTGCCGGTCCCGTCTGCCCTTCCGCGTAGGCGGGGGCTCCTGTCGGTGGCGTCTCCGTCTGCCCGAGGGTCCCTGCGGCCCCTCGTCAGCGCGCGCCTGCTGCGGAGGGCAGCCTCGCGTGTCCGGGTGGCTGTGATGCCCCGCTTTCTGGGAAGACATCTGCGGCGGGTGCAGGGGTCCGGGCTGGCTGTGCTCCCCTCCCGCTGCTCTGCCCGGGCCGTCTTCAAGGTTTTCGCCGTGTCACCCACCGGCTTTCAGCGTCTTGGCGACGATGGCCTTCACGGTGGCATTCCTCAGATCCCGCCCCCCCCGGCCCCGCCCCGCGCACCCAAACATCAGGCTTGTTGCGCGGCCCCACTCAGTGCTCCGGGCTCCTCTCTGCCTGCGCCGGGGCTGCTCTCCGGGCCGCGCGTCCAGCGCAGCCGTGTCTCCGCTCTGGTTCCCGCGCCTGTCTGACGCCTGCGGTGGCTTTCCCGTGGCCTCCGCAGAACCCCGCGTCGCAGCTGCGGAGCGTTCCAGGGGACCGGTGCCTCTCCTCCTTCCGGGTCCCAGCCCTGCGTCCCTGGCTGCTGGCGGTTTGGAGTTCGCCTGTTCGGGCGCTGGCGTCTCTGTGTTCCCGTAAACGTTCTCATCGGGGGTTCCAGTGCGGCACAGCCTTCCTGAGGAGCCAGCAGCCCGTGGGCGTGGCGCTCTCCCAGCCTGCCTGGTGGGGCCGGGGGCTGCGGCCGGACGCGCGTGAGCCCCGGCCTGTCCGTGTGCTCCTCTCGTGGGTCTTCCCGCCCGTGAGCAGGTGCCTCTCGCCTAGTGGCCGACCTGTACTCCGCAGGCCTGGCGCCGCCCTCTGCTGCGCTGCCCGAGACCCCAAGCCGTGCCGTCTCCCCGGATGCCAGCCCCCGCCCCTCTGCTGCGGCCCCTGGGGTGGCCTCCGTCTCAGGGGCCAGCGTCCTCGGTCACTGGGTGTCAGGGCCCTGAGGGTGCTGGTCCCCTGCACCTTCTCTGGGTCCGGCTGTTCCTGCGACCGCCCCTTGGCTGCGGGTGGCCCTGCCCCCCACGCAGTGCGGACTCCGAGCTCCTCTGACCAGCACCCCCTTCACCAGTGGCACCGGCGGACGAGAGACACCGCACAGCGGACGGCGGCGTGCTCGGCACCCACAGCTGCAGAGGGAGGCCCCTGCGCTCGCAGAGGCTCCGTGTTCGGGGCCCGAACACGCACACGCAGCGCAAAAATAGCTCCAGGCTCCGAGTGACAGGTCCCCGGGGGTGACAGGTCCCCGGGGGCGAGCGCGACTTGGGGAAGGAAGGCGAGGGCGCCCAGCTCCGCGGCAGAGTTGGAGACGCCGCTGGGTGGGGTGGGCTCCTTCACGCGGTAATTGCGGCTGCGTCGAACCCGCTCCGTGAGCACGCTCGTCGCAGCCTTTCCAGGTTCAGTGGGAGTCGACGAGGGACAGGAGTGCCGTGGTTCTGACTCTTCGGACCCGCAGCTGCATCACGCCGGCGTGGGGCCCCCGTGTGTCGGCGAGGACCGGCCCGAGTGGAGACGGGGCTGCCCGTTTCAGCTTGCCGGCACCCCCGGACAGCACCGTCCCTTCTGAGGGAGGAGGTGGCTCCCCGGGGACCCTGTTCGGGACGGGCAGAGCAGCAGGCGTGGCTGCGTCCTCCCCACGGGCCGTTGTCAGGTCCAACGCCCCCTTTGCCTGCAGCCAGGCCCGAGGCCAGTGCTGCGTGGTCATGAGACTCCTTGGCACCGGGGTCTCGGACCACGCAGGTCAGCACCGTGCTCTTACTGGTGAGGGTGTCGGGCACCGGAGGAGGGTGCGCCGGGGTGGCCCTTGGTGCCACAGCGTGTTCCCGAGCACGTGGCAGGGACGGGCGGGGCCTGCCCACTCCAGGCCTAGGGCGAGTCTGGCCTGGCGCAGGCCCTGGCGCTGTGGCCTGCGATTCGTTCTCCAGACGGCGGAGGCCCCGTCGGTGGGCCCCGAGGAGTGGCCAGGAGGCTCCAGCGGCAGGGGGCTGGCCCTGCCCCGTGACGCTGGACTGCTGGTCCCCAGAACGGGATGCCCGCGCGAGGGCGGGCCGCGGTGCCGGGCAGGCCAGGAGAGGGCAGTTTGCTTCCCTGGCGGGGCAGCCTGGGTGCCCACCCTCCGCCCCCCGCCCCGGCTGGGCTGCGCAGCCTCGTCTGCTGCAGTGTGAACTGGGGGTGCCTTTGGTGCCTGCTCAGCCCCCTCCCGTGGCGCAGCGCGGGGGCAGGTGCGCTCTTGCTGCGGGGAGCCTGCGGGTCGGAGGCCAGATGTGCCCGCCGGCCCCTGCTGGCCCCTGCCCCTGTTCCTGAGTGGGTCTGGGAGATGCTGGGCGCTGCCTGCTGGCCTGCACCGGCCCCTCCTGGGCTCAGGGGTGTGGCCACGGGTCCAGGGCTCTGTCCCCATTTACGAGGGGTCAGGCGGTCACAGTGGGTGATGAGGCCTGCAGGCCCCCGCCGCCATCTGGCGATTGTAAACCGGGCAATCCCCACTGCGGAGGGGGTGGGGAGCAGAGGGCGGACGGCGCTGGGGCCGCCCTCCCTGCCGCTCCGAGCAGACACCTCTGTGGCCTTTTCCTCTGGTGTCTGTGCCGAGGGTGAAAAGTTCAGGTCGCCCCAGCTCCAAAGGGAGCTGGGGGTGGGGCGGAGCGGCTTGCTTTCCCTTGGGTCTCTGGATTCCAGGGTGGCCGGCCCTGGTCGTGGTTGGGAAGCCCTGATGCCTTCCGAGGGCTCCGAGCAGGCCAGCCTGGGGCCGGGCCTCGGAGAGACACCTATGCCCGCCCCACGCTGCCACCCCCTGCCTGGGCTGCGGGGGTTCACTGTTCGTGGTGCTGGGTGCTGGGGACGACGGGAGTGTGAGCCTCGCTGCAGCCTCCCCTCCCTGTGGTCAGTGGCCCTCATCACGCTGCCGCCGCCCCTCCCTGTCCTCCAGCACACCCCCAAAGGCTCCGGCGGGGGCACCTACCCCCCCACCCCCAGCTCTGCCGTGGCTGCTGGGGAGCTGGGGGTGGGGCAGCCTCCTCCTTGCAGGGCGGGACCGCTGGTCTGGGACTCAGAGCTGCGACCGAGGGCCCTGGGCTGCTCCCTGCTGCCTGCAGGAGTCCAGGTCACACTAGAGCCCAGCCCTCACCACCCGAAGGCCCCCTGGGCAGGAGTCAGTCCTTGTCCCTGAGGGGTTCCTGCGTGTTTGCCAGGCCCGTGGGGACTTGGGGACCCTGGGGTGCCCTGCCCATGGCTTCAGAGCCAGGACGTGTTGACATTTCGCTGATGGCTTCAGAGGCTGATGCCAGGATAGGGGCCGCTTGGCTGGCTTTCCAGGAAGCCCCTGTCTCAGGGCGGACAGGACCCCGAGACGGCGGGCAGTGCGACCCGGCTGGGCTCGGGGCACGAGGGGCGGTGCTCGTCCTGCGCCCTTGCTTCTCCTCCTTCGGGGCGCTGGCCCCGGGGCAGGGGCAGGGCCGAGGGGCCTGGGGAAGGGGCTTGGCCCAGGCCGTGGGGGGACACCCCGCCTCCCAGCCCCCTTGCTGTGCTCCAGGCCCGGCCAGCAAAGACGCTGGGGTCGAAAGGTCACTGCCCTGATTTTTATTGCCGCCCTCCGAGTTCTCACGACCCCGCGCCCTCTGCAGAGACAGGCAGGGCTGGAGCCCTGACCGGGGCCTTTCAGGGGCGGAGACTCTGCGAGGCCTGAGTGGAGCATCACCGAGATGGGGCATCCCGGTGGCGCGGGCGCGTCCAGTCTGGGCCGTGCGGAGCCGGGGCTGGCGCTGCGCTGCCCCTCCCGGAGCCCTGCGTCCACCCAGGTGCCCTGTCCGAGGCCTGGACACCCTTGGTGCCTGCCTTTGAGGCAAGGGGGGGGCGGGGGGGGTGTTCTTGCACCACCGAGGGCCCCAGGCCCCTGCGGCGAAGCCCCGCCCGTGGTGTCGGCGATACTGCAGTGCCCTCCAGACCGCGCCTGCCCGGGGCTGGTCGGCCTGCGGCCCGACGGGGCGGGCTCTCGCCGCTCCTCCCCGCACGGCACGGGCCGGCTTCCCTGGGCCCTGCAGCAGGTCCCGGGGCGCCGCGGGGCACCTTCGTGGACAGCGCCGGCCCTCACCCGGCACCCCCGTGGGTCTCAGCCGGCCCTCAGGGGGCCTCTTCCGGGGCTGGGCCAGGTGGCCGGAGCGCCCCATGGCCCGAGGACAGCCGTGCTGGCCCAAAGGTGCCCTGGGGACCTGCTTTTCCCAGATGACCCCTGAGACCCCCCGTCTCTTCATCTTGTACGCGTCCAGGGTCCAGCCCCCGGAGAGGCTGGGGCAGCTGGGCGGGAGGGTTGGTGGCGCAGGGTCCTGGCGCCCGTTCGTGGGCGGAGGGGAGGCTCTCCCGCAGGGCCTCCTCGTGTGGAGCCCCGGACAGCGGGCAGGCGGGGGGCGCGCGGCTCTCCCTGCTCGGCGCCGGGCGCGGGACAGCGGTCCTGCTGACCGCCCCTCTCTGTCGGCCGCGCCGCAGTGGGTCCTGACACGCGGGCTGGGCGGCTCTGGTGCCGGGAGAGCTTGTGGGGGGGGCTGTGGGCCCTGCAGGTTGCCCGCAGGGTGGGGTTCGAGTGGGGCATCTGGGGTGTATCTCCAGCTCCCCACCTGAGTGCAGCCTGGGGACCTGGGCAGGGAGGCCTGGTGGGGGGCCCTGTGCAGACCCCACTGTGGTGGCCGCACGTGTGCAGGGTGGGCTGGGCTCTGAGGTGGGCGCCGCCCAAGTGCTGGATGCTGCAGAGTAGGGGTGCATGGGGCTGCAGGACGGGGGCTGCAGGAAGGACACAGGTGGCCCCATCTTTGGGCTGTCTTGGCGTCACTCCCCAGACGTGGCACAGCTGACGTGGCTGGCGGGCAGTCCTCTGGTTTGAGGACTCTCAAGAGTGCCCTAGGAGCGTGGGGCGCGCCCGGCTCCCCACCCCTCCTGCAGCCCCCCCCCCCGCCCCGTCTGCCCGCTCCAGCTGTGGGCCGTCTGCCCGGAGCGGGGTGCGCTCACAGGCGTGGGGGCCGCCCGCACACTGCAGGCCAGCTCCCCCCGCGGACCCGACAGGGTCTCCTCGGTGAGGCCGGTGAGGCACCCGGTGATTCCGTGCAGATGACGCCGCAGGCACACAAACTTCCATCTGCTCCCGGACGCCAGAGTGCCCTGTCCACGCCACGGCTGTGTGGGCCCCACGACATGTCCTGCTCTTCCTGGGGCCCCGCTGTGGTCCTGGCACCCCAACCTTGCAGCGTCCGTCCTGGGCCTGGCCCCTCCCCCACCCCAGGCAGGGGCGGCCACGGTGCGGGGGTGGGGGGCAGGGCTGAGGGCTTCTCCAGCCCCTCTGCTCTGGTGCGAGAAGGGCCCAGAGAGGCGAACCGAGGGCCCGGCCCTGGTCGGTGAGGGCGCAGTGGGGGCGGGGCGGGGCTGAGACGCTGCACGGACCCACGGCCTTTGGTTTGGGGGTGTCTGAGTTTTCCGTCCCACGTGGAGGGGCTGTTCTCCGTGACCTCATCTGGGTGGGGCCTGGCCCTTTGTCTCAGCGCTGCCCCAGCCCTGGGGCAGGAGGAGGCGGGTGTAGTTTCTAGGAAACATTCTGCTGTGCCTTTAAATGTTTGCCGGAAGGAAGTTCCCCAGGGGGCTTGGCGGGGGTGGGGCCCCAGCAGCCCAGCGGCCTCCTCTCCTGGCTCCTGGGGAGGGCCCTGCACGCACCCTCCCTGGCCGTCCCCTGGCTCCCAGGGACAAGCTCCTCCTTCCCCTGGGCCTGGGCAGGGGTTTCGGCGGCCCTGCGTGCCTGGGCGGGCACTGGGGCTGGGCCCCGGGGTGAGCGGCGGCGTCCTGCTTGTCCCAGCGGCCCTTTCGCTCAGGGTGGTGGGGGAGGGGGACCCTTGCCCAGGCTGCGCCTGCCCTGGTGGAGCTCAGGCCCCGACGCTGCCCCGGCCACGCTGCCCCGGCCCGGGGCCCGTGTGCCTGTCACAGCCAGAGCTTCCCGGAGGGAAGCGTCAGTCTGCTGGTCACCCCTGTGCCCCAGGCGGGACGCACCCCTGGGGACACCAGACCCCGAACCCCTCCTGTGCTGCAGTCAGAGGCCCTTTTCTGGGCGCCGGCCGTTTGCCTCTGAAGGAGGACCAAGGGGGGAGAGGAGGCTGCCTGGGCCTGGGGGCCCCCAAGGGGGCTGCAGCGCTGGCCAGGCCGGGCCTGCTCCTCCCGGCGCTCTGCCCCTTCCCAGAGAGCTCTGCCCGGAGCAGGACGCACCGGGGTGGGGGGGGCAGAGCAGGGACCTGCAGACGCCCCGGAAGGGGAGGTGCCCGTGATTCCTGGGTGCCTTCTCTGTCGTCAGTGCCGCCGGTTTTGAGGGAAGGTGACAACCGTGTTTGGGTAGCTCCGGCCCTGACAGCCCAGGACCCAGCCTTCGAGGGTTTTCCGCCTCGTCCTGCAGCCTGGGGGCGTCCCGGGCCCCTGCGTCTGCTGTGTCTATGACAGGGGCCTACGAGTGTTCGAGCCCTCTGCCGTCTGCTGGGGGGACCCCCACCCCCGAACCTGGTGCTGCCCTCTCTCTCCTTGGGGGCTTAGGGGGGCGGCCCCCGTCCGACTGGGGACAGGTGTTTCGTGCGAGAGAAAGACTGTGTCCGACTTCGAACACGTGCATCGTCTGGAACCGCCTGCTCTCCTCTGCGTCTGCTGGGACTCGTGTGCTGCGCCTCCCGGTCCCTGACCGCCTTCTCTCGCCTCGCGGTGGCTCCCAGCCAGGGCGTGACATGGCAGCGCGTGGTGGTGACCTTCGATGACGTGTGCGCACGCACAGGCCACCTGCCTGGCAGGCGGACACGGTGCTGTCCTTGCTGTCCCTGTGTGGCCGCCTGCCTCATAGCTCAAAGTGGCTGCTCAAACCAAGTCTTCGCACCCACATGCCAGTCACAGCTCGCAGGGCAGGGTGGCGTTATGTGGCTGCGCCTGAGTGCCAGAGGGCTGGCCGCTGCTGCCCTTGCTGGGAGGTTGACAGGTCAGCCTCCCGACAGGCCCCTGGGGTCAGACCAGTGGCCTTCGTCAGGGCCCCCCGTGCGGTCGGAGATCCCCAAACCTGAGCGAGGGGAGCTCCTTGTGGGTGACCGCCTGTGTTGCCACTCACTGGACAGACACCCCTCCTCGACGGTCAGGCCCTTTCACCTGCACGCGCCCCCCGTTCTCGGGGAGGCCCCGGGGTCTCTGCTGTGCTGCCGGGGCTGGGCCGCTCCAGGTCTGGGGGGGGCACAGCAGGCCCCCCCATGCAGGCCCCATGCAGCCCCAGGGCCTGGTGGGAAGGCCGTCCTGTTCACCGCCTGCACCTCTGACTGCCCCACAGAGCCCCAGGGTGTCCTCAGGGTCGGCCCTGGCCTGGGGGTGGGGACTCCGACGTGTCCAGGCTCGTCTGAGTGGGGCTCCCTGGTGCTGTGGTTGGGGGTCCCTTTAACTGTTGAGGGGTAGAGAGGGTCCAGGCCTCAAGAGAGCTGCTTGGGACTGCCGTGTTCCGGGAGCCAGGGGCCGAGGCCGGGACTCAGACAGTCCCCCGTGGACACCCCACGGGCCCCCCTCAGGGCGTGTTGCTCCTCAGAGCTACCTGGGGACGGCGCCCCCATGAGCGACGCAGCCCAGGCGCTTGTGGCCTGGTCCCTCCCGAGGCTGACGTCCGGACGGACTGTTCAGAGCTGGGGGCGCCGTCCTCCCTCGGGTCAGAGGTGGCTAGTTCGGGGCTCCCCGCCCTGGGAGGCATGGGAGAGGTCAGTCCCCACCTCACGCTCGGCTGAGGGCCGCGGCCCCCATGTCTGTCACGCCTGCTCGGGGACTTAGGGGCCAGGGGCTGGGCAGCCTCCGCACTCCTGCCCACCGGGCGCCTCCGTGGCCTGCAGGAGCTTCCCTCGGGCAGGCGGCCCTGAGGCCCGGGCAGCCCGCCCGCCTGCCGCCGGCGCTGCGGTCCCTTCCCGCTGCACCGCGGTGGGGCGCCGTGGGCCTGGACCGAGACACCCTGGAGGGAGGGGAGCTGCAGAGAGAGGCCCTGTCCCCCACGGACCTCCTCTGGGCACTGTGCGCTCCCTCCAGTCCAGGCCCTGTGCGCCAGCTGAGGGGGGAGGGGCGGGGAGGGGGGCTGGGGCCGGCCCCCTCCCTGTTCTTGCTGCCTCTTCTCTGGGCTTGCCAAGAATGCCGGGAAATTAGGGGGAGGGGACACAGGAAATGCCTCCTTCCCTCTGAGGACAGCTCCAGCTGCAAGTGGAGGAGCTGGGGGAGGGGCCGGCCCGCGGAAAGTTGTCCGTCTGCCAAGGCAAACCCGCACGCCCCCGCCCTGCACACAGAGGGGCTTTTCTCCCTGCTTTTGGCCCCTCGCGAGTGGCCTTTGCGGGCAGGTCGCAGCCAGTGGCCAGCAGCCTCCTGCTCTCGGGCGGGCGAGGCCCCCTGAGGGCGGACTGCAGGGGCTTTTCAGAGGCAGATTAGGGGGTGGCCCCTGCTCCGAGGGGCCGCCCACACCGTCCCTTCTGTGCTGCGGGAGCCTGACGTTCAGGGGACCAGGGGACCGCACCTCGCCCAGCTGGCGGCTTTTGGGCGGCCTCACCCCGAAGTGCCCTGGGGAGGCCCTGCTGGGACCTGACAGCTCCACGCTCGCCTCTTGGGAGCGTGGGCCCCGTTTAAACCCCCCGAGGGCCACCAAGGCTGTGGCTCAGGTCTTTAAACACTGAAACAGGAGACCCCTCTTGACGAGGTGGTCTGAACCCCACTCTAAGAGCGAGGGTCAGGGACGAGGTGGGCGGGGGGAGCCCGGGCCCGTCCCTGCTGGGGCCTGGTCCTCAGTGAGCACAGCAGGCCCAGACCCGGTGGTGCCGGAGGTGGCCACGTCGCTGCGGCAGTGGGTGGGGCTTCCCCACCTCACGGTCTCCCTTCATCCCAGGGCCTGGGGAGGGGCTGCTGGCCACTGTCCCCATCGGCCCCAGGGGAGGTTCAGCGGGGCCCGTCCTAACACCCCAGGTGCGCTGCTCCCCTGCCGAGATGTCTCCTGGAAGACCCTGAAGGCCCTTCCTGCGAGGGCCTTGGTTTCAGGCGGTGAAGGAAGGGGTCCGGTGTGGCCTGTGAGCAGGGACTTCACCCGCACGCTGGCCTGGCAGCCTGGGTGGGGACCCTGGGGCCTGGGGCCTGCCGGTGGGAGCTCAGCTGCCGGGGGGCGGTGGGTCTCGGGGCCAGCTGGCTAGGCTCTGAGATGTGGAGAATTGTGCAGGTCAGAGGTGGGCTGTGTTTTCAGTGACAGGGTTTGTGTTGGAGGGCGGGTGTTTGGGGTCAGCGATTCCAGGACCACCACGCCGCCCTGCGGGCAGCTGTTCCCAGGTGGCAGAGGTCTGTCACCCCACCTTCCAGCTGAAACGCCAGGTGTGGTCCGGAGCAGCTGAGCTCGGCGCCTCGTCCCGCTCAGGCCCCTGCTGCGCTCCCAGCCCTGGCTCTCCTCGAGGCCCCTGAGGGCCCGCGTGCTCCTTCCCGGCCTCGGGTCGGAGCCTGGCGGGGCCCTTTGTCCCTGCTCCACCCCACGGGCAGTGACACCCTCCACGGGACAGGCGGGTGTCAGTCCCGTCTGTCACTTTGTCAGTGCTCAGAAGGGACGGACATCTTGTGGCCTGTGTTCTCTCAGTTTCACTGGGGAACGTCCCGGAACCGCTGCGGTGGCCCTGCCTCCCTGCGGGCCGGGTGGAGCTGGCAGAGGCCGGTGCCTTGGGTCTCCGGCTCTCCGAGTCCCATGTTCAGAGCACAGTCTCCGAGTCCCATGTTCAGAGCACAGTTACATCCTTGGGGACCTGGGAGCCGTCTTCCAGCCTGGGCACTGGGGACCGACCGGGCGTCTGGGCCGGTACCGGTCAGCCTCGAGCTGCGAGCTGCCTGCAGCTGGCCGCGCCGCCACCGCCCGTCCGCCCCGCCGGCTCGCACGCTCCCTCAGTGTTGTGTCGGTTTCTATGGAGAGAAAACAACCAGGGCGTCTGCCACGCTCGGGGAGGCGGAGGCGCCAGGAAGCCAAACAGCCCCGCGTGTGGGCGGGGCTGGCCGCCGGTTTCCACTTCCTGGCTGGGGAGCGGGTAAAAGTGCCGCGTCCTGGGCTGGAGCGGCCAGGCCAGCCAGGCCAGGCCTTCCACCAGAGCAGGACGCGTGCGCCCCTGGGGGAGCCCGCCCTGGGGGACCAGCTCCGGGGCAGCCACAGGGGGGCCCCGGGGCTCCTGTCCTGCAGGGGCCACTGCGAAGCGGGTCTGGGGCCGGCTGGCCCTGGTAATGACCACGTCCCGGCCTCGAGTCCGTTCTGCACAAGCCCGCCCTGCGACCCCGTCTGCTGTGCCCACCCTGCCTAGCTTCCATGCTGGGCACAGGCGGCCTCTGGATGTGGGGGGCTGGGGCCACAGCGCCGTGCTCGTCATGGTTGGTGCCTTTTGGCCACCAGTTCCAGGGGGAACCCAGGCCACGACCCGGCACCTCCGTGGCGGAGAGCATGGCCTCAGGGAGGTGCCCCAGGCCACAGGGCTGAGCAGGGCTCCTGCACCCCGGAGTCGGCTGGGCTGAGAGCTTCCCTGGCCCGTGCGCCCCACTTCTTCCCTTCCCTGCCTCCCCCCACAGGCCGAGCCCACCCACCGAGGGGAGTTAGGGCCAGACTGCCTGCTCTGCTGTGCCAGCGTGCCCCGACACGAGACCTCCTGGTGACAAAAAGAAGAAACGTTCAATTGTGTGACTTAAATTGGGCATGCGGAGAACATTCTTGGTTTCACTGACGTACGGGTTTCTTCGCTCACGTTTAGACGTGCTGGAACATTCTTGAGTTTGGTGCGGGCGGTGTGGTGGCGCTCGGGTCTAGAGGTCCTGCGCCGACGTGTCTGTGGGAGCGGGGCCTGCCGCTCGGGTGCAGGCCCCGCCCCCGTGCAGCCCCCAGGGCCACGCCTTGGGGAGGTATTCGTGGGTGGGCTTGAAGCTTCCCGTGGAGACTTCGAGTTTAAACAGCTGAGGAAGTGGTTTCCACGTGCCCAACGTGAGGCTGCTGGCTGGGTGACACTGGAAGGCGCTGTGGGCTCCTTGGCCTTGCGGCCGGCAGCCGTGGCCACGGTGGGACCCGCGGGGCCCGTGTGCGGAAGGGCGGCGGTGGCAGCCGGCCCTCGCCCGGACTCCTGGGGCAAAGCGCCCGCCGCGCCGCCGGGCCCAGCCCTTGCCGCCCTTCCGCTGTCTTGTGCAGCGTTTTTACGGCTGGTTAGGGTGCTTTCAAGTAAAGAAAAGTGGAGGGTGCAAGTTGTGCCCCAAGCCTCACCGCTCACGGCGTGCGACGCCCCTGTAACTGCGGGGGCGGGAGCCTTTACGTAGCACCCACGGGGGTCCTGGAGCAGGCGGCTGTGCGTGGCTCCTGCAGCCGTGTTTGGGTCACGTCTCGGCCCTCACTGCACCCGCACACGCACTGCGGAGCGGGAAGGGCTGGGGCCCGGGCTGCACCCCACCACCCGCCTCGGCTTTGTCGCCAGCGCAGGCCGGTGGCGGGCCACCCTGGCAAGACCACTCTGGCGGGGGGCAGCCCGGGCCCCTTGGGGCCGGGGCCGGCGCTCTGCTCGTCCGGCCCGAGGCTCGCCGGCTCTGCGCTCACCCCGCCGTCCCACCGGACTTCCTTCTGAAACGCCATTTCGTCAGAGACAAGCTCGCTGGGATGCCCGGGGGCACAACAGTGGAGCCCTCCGCCCTGGGTTCGAAAGGTCGCGTGTTGGGGGAGGCCCAGCCTCCTGCTGCTGGAGGGGCCGCGGGGTCAGATGTCCTGGAGGACGCTCGGCTCCACGCAGGCCCGGGCGCTGCCCAGACGTGGGCCGCGTGTCCTCTGCCAGGTGGACGCCACTTTGGGACTTCTGCGTCTGGAGCATGGAGCCCAGAGCTGACGGTGCCCCTGCCTGAGCCCCCCTTCCCTCCAGCGGGGTCTCCCCAAGCGAGGCGGGGTGTGGACGGCAGCCCCGTCCTGGTGGGGCCTCGTCCCTCCCTCCCACCGCCGTTCCGGAAGTCCCCGGTGTGGTTTTCCCGGGTGCCTCGCCTGCAAGGTCAGTGCTGAAACGGGCGTCTGGCAGGCGGGTGCCTCGGGGATCGCTGGTTCCTGTGGGTGTCCCTGGGGTGCTCTGCGGAGAGGCACTGGGCGCCAGGGCCCCGTGGTCCCTTTGCCGCTGACCCCGGCCCGTGGTGGCTCCCCTCGGTGGGGTCGCTGGCGGCACCGCGAGTGTCCGGCCCTCGTTGGGCCCCTGGGGCACAGCAGACTGCTCCTTGGGTTCTGGGTGACGGGACGGGAACCAGGGGTGGAGTTTGGGACTCGCAGCCAGGCTTGGAGGTCCCCGTCCTTTGATCCCTCCAAAACACCCCCGCCCCACCCCGCCCTGCCCACCTTCAGACTCCGGCTCTGTGGGGGCGCCGTGGCCTCGCGGTGGGCCGGGAGCCCTGTCCCCCCAGGACCCAGCTGCCAGCCCCCCCCCCCAGCTGCCCACACCCCAGTGTCGGTGCCGCGCGCTCATGCATGATTCATGGCTGCGCGGAGCCTTTGTGCTGGGAAGGGGGCTGGACGCCGGAGCCTTGCTTTGCGCGGGGCCTTGGCAGGCCCAGGCCTGCTGGCAGGAGTGGGCGGCGGAGGGGACGGCACCTGGGGGTGGTGCGTGGCCAGGGGGGCGACCCCTGAGTGGGGTCAGGCGTCCTCAGGGTGTGAACTGAGCATGTGCGCTGCGGCGGCTTCATGCCTGCTCCGGGCCGAGGCGCGGGCAGAGGCCCGGGAGGCCGCCAGCTCCGGGGCCGGAGGGCGGTGACGGCGGCCCGTTGAGTCCGCGCTGGGCGCACCTGTGGCTCAGCAGCCCCTGCCCCCGTGTCCAGCACCCCTGTGGCTGGATGGTGGGGAGGCAGGAAGACCCTTCCACCGAGGACCTGCCCCACCACCAGCTGCAAGCCCACCCTGCCAGCCTGGCTGGGCCTCGGGCCAGAAGAGCTTGTGCCCCTGCCCCTGCCCTGTGAAAGGGCTCGCGGGGCCTGCGGGGCCGGGGCAGCGCCAGCAGCTCCCCGAGGTTCTCGTCGTGCCGCCCGCTGCACCTTGTGCGCCCCACACCTGACACTGGGTCCAGAGCGGCCTCACCAGCGCCGTTCCCAAGGCCTCTCGATTCCTATGGATGGCACGCACTGTGTGTGGTGTTACACGCGTGCACATGCCCCATGTGTGTACTTGCATGGACATGCCCAGAGACCTTGGTGTGCCTGCACCGCAGGGGTTGGTGTGAGCCAGGAACGGGCCTTGGTCCTGGCACAGGGCCGGGGGGGGGCAGTGGGGGCAAGGTGCCCGCAGGTTTGAGGAGAGCGGCCGTGGGCGTCCCCAGGTCCCCAGGCCAGGTGAGTGGCACCGTGGAGGAGGCAGGTGTGCAGGAGCCCTGGTGTGGGCCCCTCAGAGGGTCACACGGCAGCCACCGTCCACGTGGGAGGTGGCAGGGGCAGCGTCACAGCAGCTCACCCACCTCCTGGCGGCAGGTGGGGGCAGGGCAGTCTGGGCCCAGGCGGCAGGACCGGTCGGACTCAAGGGAGCGCTGTGAGTTTCTGCCGCTCCCAGCGTCCGGGCCAGCCAGGGGCCCCGGTCAGTGGCGGCGTCTGGGGAGGCCTGGATGCCCCGTGGCACTGGGACCTGGGGCCCTCATCTGAAGCAGCCCCAGCACCCACAGGCCTGGTGGGCTCTGTGTGGAAGGTTTGGAGGAGAGCGTCCTGCCTGGGGGACGTTGGCAGGTGGGGGGCCGCTGTGTCAGGCGTGGGTCCCTGCAGGGCCCAGAAGCCTCTCCTTTTTGTCAAGGGCGGTTCTCAGCCTCCAGCCTCCTGGGCTGTGTCCCCAGTTCCCTCTTTGAGCAGCTCCCCGTCCTGGTTTGGCTGCGGCGGTGCTGGTCTCCGGTGAGCCCCTGCGCCCGCCCCACCCCCGCCACTCCCCCCACACCCCCCGCCACTCCCCCCACGCCAGGCGCTGGGGGAGAGATGCTGGGTTTTCCGGACGGCCTTACTGTTCCGGGTGTTCTGGGTTTGTTTGTAAGTGAAGCTCTTTCGACAGCCCCTCTCCGGTGGCTGGGAGGGAAGGAGGGGCAGTCCCTCCCCCTCGTCCACCTGGTCGCCTGGTCCTGAAAGCGAAGGGCTGCGGGCTGGGGGGGAGCCTGTGGGCGGCGGCCTGAGGGGCACAGAGGTCGTTGCGGTCCAGACGGATGCCCACCGTCCTCACGGAAACCCGCTTCCGGCCTTGGCTTTGTGGCTGTCTCACCCGGGGCCCCTGCCTGGGGCGTCAGGTCGGGGGGAGCACGGTGGCCCCCAGCCGCGGGCACCTGCGCTCCTCGTTAAAGGGTTCCTTCCTGCTCAGGCAGACTGGGGGCTGCCTGGCCGTCTGGACCGAGCCCCCAGCTGCTCGGCCCTCCTGGGAGCCCAGCCCTGGCTCTCCTCCTGTGTGGGGCCCCGAGGGTCCGAGTCTTAGGCTTCCGCAGCCAGGGGGCTTTTAGGGGGCGGGCAGTGAACAGCCTGGGCACCTAGTTTTTATTTGGATCCAAGCAACCCTTGGAAGTTGCTCTTTCCATTTTGTTTTGGAATTCGGGGGGTTCCATCAATTTGATCTGCTTCCCGTGCACCCGCATCGATCAGAAAATGGGCCGACGTCAGGGGAGCATGATGGGAAATGGGAACTGTCGGGTGGGCGGTGCTGACGGCCAGGTAGACACCGCTGTGTGGTTTCTAGACCCGCGAGGTGTTCAGGGAGGGGCCCGGCCAGGGCAGGGTGGGGTGCCCGCCTCCAGGGACTGGGCACAGGGTGTCCATGTCGCCTTGCGAGGACAGTGCGTCGTGGGACTGGCTCAGGTCCAGGGCGATCTCCCGCAGCAAGCAGGCAGTCGCAGTGGGCGGTGTGTCCCTGCGGGGCCCCCGAGTTCACGCAGCCTCTGCTCTGGGCGGGCGGGCGGCCCAGCCTGGGCACCGGGGAGGGGGCTCGGGGGGGCGGGGCGGCTGCAACGGGCCACGAGTTCTGGACAGTCGCTGTCCCAGACAGACGCTCCCCGTCTTCCCTGGACCCCAAGACGCCCCCTCACGGGCGTCCCGTTTGCACGGCGCCTGCTGCCGAGGCTGGGGCTCCGCTGCGGCCCAGCACCGCTTGCACCCCCCAGGCTCAGCGGGCGGGGGGCCCGGGCCTCCAGGTCCCTCGGGGCTCGGCCCCTCGCCTCCACGGGCCGCTGCCTCGCTGCCCTGGGGCCCTCCCTCCGCGCTCCGTCTGCACCTCCTTGAGAGCCGTTGCGAGTCTGGAACATTCTGCCCCTTCGCTCCCACCCGAAGTGCCGGGGCTGTTCCTGCGCCGCACTCTCCCTCACGCTCCTCCTCGGGTGCCCGCTCACGCCGTGGCGCCGCCAGGTCCGTGGGCCCCTGCCGCCCTTTGGGAGGGGCCCCGGCTGCGGCCTGTGTGGCCGACTACGCCGTGCTGCCCGGGCCCTGTGCCCTCGAGCCTCCAGCGCCACCTCCGAGGTCCCTGCGGGCTGCGGTGACGGTGGGTGAGGACCGCGTGGTCTCTCTCTTGCCCGGGCTGGCCCGGAGCTGGTTTTCACGTCGAGTGGCCCTGGGGACCAGGGCGTTCCCTCCTGAGCTCAGCACTGCGTCTGGGGGAATGCCTTGTCTTCGTCCCCTGCGGGGGGCGCGTGTGGTGAGGGGCCTGGGGGGCAGGCACGGCGGGCACCCCTCCCCCGCTAGTCAGGGCCACAGGCTTGGAGGCCGGGCCGGCGGGCCCGCGGCGCAGGGATGAGAGAACCGCCAGCACCTGGCGCTGCCCCGACCCGTGCTCCCATGAAGGGTTCTCGTGGCCTTTGTGGTGTCAGCGCCTTTTCTGGGGACCACTGGGTGCCGGGAAGATGACAGGCCCCTCTCTGCGCCTGAGAGCCCAGCCTCCCCAGCACCGCCGCCTGCTGGGCCTGGCTCTCCTGGGCGTCGGGGTCAGGGTCCCGCACGCACGCCGCTCCCTGCTCTGGGGAACGGCGCACCTGGCTCCCGGCACCAGCCCGGCCTGGGAGGTCTCAGGTTGGCGTGAAAGGTCCACAGCGTCCTTCGTCCTCCCGGGTCGGGGTGGCCCGAGCGCTTGCCGGGACCTTCCTCCGCGGTCCGGAGCGACGTGCTGCCTGGAAGCGTTGCCTGCGGCCCGAGCCCGCCTGGAGCCCGGCCGCTGGGAGGAGAGCCGCCCTGGAGTGTCACCTGCGTTGGGCAGCGGACTCGGCGCGCGTTTTCACCCGACCCCGTGACGCGGCGCTGGCGAGGCCCCATCCCACTCGGACGTCTGCTGCTCCGAGGCCGGGGCCCGGGGGTGCGGGCCGGCTGCCGCCGCTGTGGGGCCGTGGGGCCAGGGGGGGCCTGCTGTCCCCTGGGTGCTTCAGAGGACGCTGTGGGACCACAGGTGACAGTGGAGCCGCGTCTTTGGAATGCCCTGACGCCTGGGGTAGCCTCTGCGGCCCGGTCAGCGTGAGGGGCCCGCGTCCTCAGGCCCTGCAGGTGGGGCGACGGGGGTCGGGGTGCGAATGCCAGTTTGATGACCCAAGAGAAGGGTCCTGGGTCTAGTGAAGGGACCCAGCACCGTGCCCGTGGCCTGCTGCCGTGTGCAGCGGTGGTCTCGAGCCCCCGCCCCCCCGTGAATCGGTGCCAGGTGTGAGAGCCGGCTGCGTGGGGGGGCCTTTCCCCTGAGCCCCGCCTGTGCAGCCCACCCTGCCTGCGCCCCCACACCCGTGCCGCGCCGAGGGGCGGCGGGAGCTCCACAGGCAGCTGTCAGAAGCGAGAGGCGTCCCACGTGCGGCGTCGAGAGCCCTCCGGGGGTTTCTGTCCCTTTCCCCGTATTTCGGGTGCTCGCTGAGGAGGGGGCCTGGGCCCCGTGGTTGTCACGGCAGCTGCCGTTCGTCGAGTCCCCACCCACAGCACGCAGGCCGCCCCCCCGTCGCCAGCGCCCGCTGCCCCAGTGGCCGTGGCTCCCTTTGTGGGGGGTGGTCTCCCTCACCCCGCAGGCTGTGCTACGGGCCTCTTCCCGCGCCTGCAGGCCACGTGTCCAGGTCGCCTCGGCCGCAGACACCAGGCCCCGGGCTTTCTCGCAGAGGGCTGCGGTGGCAGCTGGTCAGCGCAGGGGCAGCCACACGAAACCAGTGTGGGGGCAGGAGCCAGGGGTGAGGCTCGGGGTGTCTTGTGAGGATCCACGTTCCAGCCACGTCCACGTAGGAAGTGAGGTGGTCACAGTGGCAGTGCTGTCAGGGAGGGGCCGTGCGGGGCCGACCTGCCTGCCGCCTGCGTGAGACCCACGGGCGCTGCCACCCCTTGGCGGCCTCGGCACGTGCCGGAACCCTGGCCCTGCACGCTGGACGCCCGGGCCTTTGATGGGACCTCTGTCCCCATGTGGTCCGACTTTGCGTCACGGCACGGCGTAGGTGCCTTGCGGGTGACAGCTGCTCACGGTCGTGCCTGAGACTGGCTGCTGTCCACAGCGCGCTCCCCTCCCGTGTCCTGGGACCTGGTAGGAGATGGTGCGCGGGCTGGTTGCAGGGGTGCTGGAGGGGGTGCAGGGCGGGGTGCTGGGCAGGGGTGTCGCCAGAGTAGCGTGCGCACGCAGGTGACGCCCCCAGTTCTGCGTGAGCTGCCTGGGGGCGTTCCGTGCTGGCAGGGCAGGGGTGCGCTCGTGCCGTAAAGTTGGCGGCCCCTCTCTCAGTGGGGCGGCGGAGGGAGGGGGCCGGCCTGCCTATCCTGCACCAGCCCCTCCCGTCCGGCCCGTTGGCCGGACTCGCGGACGAAGCAGGGAGCCGCCTGGGAGCTGGCAGGGTCTGCCGTCCTCTCGGGCGTGGGCGCAGGCGCCAGGGCTGTGGAGGCCGCACGCCCGCGACTCTGCGTGTCTCGGGAACTTCTCTGGGTTCCCCCTCGGCTGTCCTTGGTCGCTGACCCAGGTCTCGACAGGCGCCGCCCGCTCGGAGCCACCCTTGCTGGCTGCTGCCAGACACTGGGCACGTGTGGGCGCGTGTGTGACTTCCGGTCAGGAGTCGGGAACCGATCAGACGTGCAGGGTGTCCGAGCGCCAGGTGACAACCCTCCCGGTCCGGGGATAACCTGGGGCTGGGCTGCTGGTGCCCCTCTGCTTGGCCTGGACGCCAAGGCTCGTGGGCCGCCTGCCGCGAGGCCCCTCGTGTGTCCTGGGGGCCGCCCTGCTGCGCCCCAGTGGAGTTGGGTGCCGCTCTCGGCGTGGCCCGGGGTTTGGTGCTCACCGCTGCCGCCCCGAGGGCCATCGTGCTCCCGGGGGCTGCGTTGGGGGCGTCAGTTCTCCGTCCTGTTGGGGCTCCTGGGGTCTGGCCCACCGTGAGCCGGGGTCTGGGGGGCTTCTGCTCTCTGTCCCACCTGTGACTTGGAAACGCTGAGCCCCGGTCCCCGAGGAGCTGACCGAAATCCGGCCCTCCTCCCACCCTTGCTGGCACCCATGCTGCTGGGCCAGGGCCGCCACCCAGACCTGCGCCGCGCCCCCGGGTGCGGGCCCCTGCGCGGGCTCCCCAGGGTTGTCGGGCGCGCAGTGGGTGTTGCATCCTCTGTGAGGGGTCCCTGCAGGGGGGGTGGGGTTTGGCCCTCACCCACCCCCCAGGCTTGTGTCCACAGCTGCCACTCGTCAGGGCGCTCGGGTCAAGCGTCGCTGCTTCGGTGGCAACACGGTCCGTGGGGGACCTGGCACTCTGGCTGCGCAGGCTCCTGCCGGGTGGCGGCTGCAGCCAGGCCGCGCGGTTTCCATCTGGGCCTGCCCCTCGGCCACAGCACCCGGGCAGGGGGGCAGAGCACCCCTCACCTGTGTGCGACTTCAGCCCTGCCTGGGGGACTGAGCGGCAGCTGCCCTCACCTCGGAGGTGCAGGCAGGGCCTGGTGGGCGGGCACTGGGGGCCGTTCAGGGGGGTGCGGCCTGCCTTGCAGCCGAAGTGTCTGACACCCTCGGAAGTCTCCCTGAGGTTTCTCGGAATCGGCGCCTGTGGCTTTGCTCTCGGTGAGAACCCTGTGCGTTTCCTCCCTGTCCGTCGCTCAGACAGGAAGCCCCACCCTCCCCCCAGAGCCGGCCCCGCCCGGTTGTGTGCAGGTGGGAGGTGGCAGACGGCGAGGGCAGAGTTCAGAGGTCGGCAGCCCACTGACACCGAGCGGGTCTGTCTGTCCTGCCTGGTCTGAGCCTGCCGCCCACCGGTCCCCCCCGGACATGTCCGGGGGGCTGGGCAGAGGCCTCCGGTCCTGCGTGCCCAAGCCTGTGGTGCTCCCTGCCTCCTGGAGTGAAGTTTGGGAGCAGGGCCACTGGCACACAGGCACCGGCTCACTCCCTGGGCCCGCACAGGGCCTTCCCTCGGTCCGGGGGCCTGTTTGGGGTCTTGACTGACGGCTTGCCTCCCATCCCAGGGAAGCCGGTGCTCCCAGAGGTGGGAGGATGCCCACCTCACTGCACCCCTGGGGGCAGGCCTGGTGGAGTGACCGGGTGTTGTCCTGGCAGCCCCTCGCCCCGAGTGGCTTGTGGTGGGGACCCCGGCGCAGCCGCCCTGGGGGCCCACAGAGCCCCTGGGACAGGGCTGGGCCCCGCGCCTCTGGCTCAGGTCTCGGCCTGGGGGCGGAGGCCCCTTCTGTGTCCCAAAGACCAGCGTGTCTTCCTGGGAAGAGACCCCGAGGCCCTGGGAACCCTGGTGGGGGGGGGGTGTTCTGTCTCGGCTCCCCCACGGACCCTGAGTGTTGGGGACTCTGTCCTGTGTCGGAGTGTCGCCTTGGAGGACTCATCGCTGCGGGCCGCTTGCCGCTACCCCCGCGGTGCGGCTGCTTCAGGCCCAGGGAGTGTTTGAAATCAGTCCTATCGGGTGAAATCCCGAACTCGGAGGACGCTGTGCGGCACCCCTGGAAAGCTTTGGGGTGCCCGACAGAGGGCCCCAGACTCGGCCGGGAGTCTGCCTCCTGGGGGCTTCCCAGACAGGCCCCCGGGTGCCGGAGGCAGGGGCCGCCCTGAACAGACCTTGGAAGGGTCCTTGGCTCCTACGGGCTGTTTGGCGCCGAGTTCCTGTGCACTTGAGGGGCTGGGGCGAGGGCCATTCACGCGGAGGGCCGGCCTGGGGGCCCTGCGGTTGCAGGGCGGGGTCGTGGCCACAAGCCCGCCGCGCCAGTGCCCAGCCAGCCCCACGCGCGGGGTGGGGGCCGTGCAGCTCAGGACCCGCCCCCTGCGCGCACGGTGGAGTCCGATGGTGGGCGGGCGTCGCCCGAGGCGCCAGCGCGAATGTCGGTGTCCCTCACAGGTCTCCGAGCCCCCAGTCTCCATAAGGAAAACAGATGACCCCCCCTCCCAGCACCCCGCGTCTTCAGAGAAGGACAGACAGTCCGGCTGGCCGCGGACCCTGCCCAGCCCCTCCAGCAAGGTTGCGCGGGGCTCAGGGCGGGCGGGCGGGGCCGCCCGCACCCTCCCTCCCTTGCCTCTGACCCCTGCGCCCCTCCCCGCAGGGCTTGGGCTGTGTTCACCCTCGCCAGCGCCTCTCCGCCTTCCGACCCTGGTCCCCTGCCGTGTCTACGAGTGACAAAGAGCTCTCCCCACACCTCCCGGCCCTGATTCGAGACAGGTAAGGGCCCCTGCGCTCAGCAGCCGTCACCCCAGGCCTGGGGACGGGAGGGCAGGCGCGGACCCTGCAGCCCCGCGGCGGCGGCGGCGGCCAGCTCCCAGCCGGGCTCCACGGCTGGCGTCCTCAAACCCCCGGCGCTGACGCAGTTCTAAGTGTCGGGACGCGTGTTGGGGGGGGGCGTCGCTGCCCCCCCGCCCCCGGGGCTCTCCTCGGAGTGCCGCGCAGGCACCAGGTGTGGCCCGACTGCTGCCCGTGAGCCGCTGCGGCTGTGCGGCGGGGCCCACCTCGCGTTCGCGCTGTCACGGGCCTCTGTGTGCGCACGGCGTGCGGGCCGTTTTGAGGCTCCGTGCCCAGACCCCCCACTGCCCGGCAGGGAGGCATTGGCGTTTGATGGCTGCGAGCTGGTCGGGAACTCTCTGGGGTGTCAGGGTCGGGCTGCGGCCCGTTTCGGACATGGTGGCCAGCGCCCTGTGTCCGCTGCCCCAGGCCCCCAGGGTGGGGGTGGGAGCGGGGGCCGGGGTCGGGCCGCACCTGCAGCCCCAATGCCCGTCTGCCCCCACAGCTTTTACTCCTACAAGAGCTTCGAGACCGGCGTGGCCCCGAACGTGGCCCTGGCCCCGCCTGCCCAGCAGAAGGTCGTGAGCAGCCCGCCATGTGCCACCGTCGTCTCCCGGGGCCCCGAGCCCCTCGCCGCCTGCACCCAGCCGCGGAAGCGGAAGCTCGCCGCGGACACGCCTGGGGCGGCAGAGCCGCCTGCGCCCGCCGTCGCCCCGGAGGAGGACAAGGACTCGGAGGCCGAGGTGGAGGTGGAGAGCAGAGAGGAGTGTACGTGCGAGCCGCGGGCCGGCCCTTACCCCGGGGGGTGGGGCCCGTGCTCATCCGTGACCTGCCCCTGCTCCTGTCTGTCTCCACAGTCACCTCCTCCCTGTCCTCGCTGTCCTCGCCGTCCTTCACCTCGTCCAGCTCGGCCAAGGACCTGAGCTCCCCCGGGGTGCATGCCCCGCCCGCCCCGCCCGCAGCCCCGGACGCCGCGGCCCCTGCTGACGCCCCGAGCGGGGGGCTGGAGGCAGAGCTCGAGCACCTGCGTCAAGCCCTGGAGGGCGGCCTGGACACCAAGGAGGCCAAAGAGAAGTTCCTGCACGAGGTGGTGAAGATGCGCGTGAGACAGGAGGAGAAGCTGAGCGCCGCCCTGCAGGCCAAGCGCAGCCTCCACCAGGTGAGCTCCGCGCTCCGGGCTGCGGCTGGCTGTGCCTTGGGCCTGGTGCGCCTGTGGTGGCCGAGGGGCCCGAGGCAGCTCCGCACTCCGCTGTGACGCGCACAGGCCGGCCGGGCCTGTCGTCCGTGGGGAGCGGCCTTGGGGGCTGTTCCCTGAAGCTTTGGGCTCCGGGAGGTGGTGTCCCCGGCCCCCGGCAGCAGGTGTGCCCGCCCGACGCGGTCCCCGAGCGCCTGGCTCCCGGGGGAGCAGAGGCGCCAGGCACGTGCACACGCTGCTCGGTGCCCGCACTGGGTTCCGGATGATTCCACAGAAGTCATCGCTTCCTTTTGAAGAGGGGGCTGGAGGCTTGAGGCGGTCTGCACCCGGCAGCACCCTCCTCCCGCAGTGAGCGGGGCCGTCGGGGGGCTCAGCCGGTGCCCCCAGCGCCGCCTCCGCGCCTGCCCGCGTCTTCCCCGACGAGCGGGAGCGGCTGAGAGTCCCCAGCGCCTGGGGGCGGGTGGGGCCTTCGCCGCAGCTCTGCTGAATTCACACCTCTGCTGGCGTCTGGCAGCTCCGGGACAGCTTCACACGCGGGCTGCTGGCGCAGCGCAGCCCTGTGGTCCTGAGAGCCCCGGGCTTCAGACAGCCCCCGGCTGTGTTTCAGGCAGCAGACGCGGGACACCCCCTCCCTGCCCGTCCTGGTTCTGGTTGGAGGTGCGACTTCCCACGTGCGTACTTATAAGCACGTTTGCAGGGGGTGAGTCACTGACAACCAGCTGGAGAAGGCGCATCCCGGGGCTCGTCCTCATCGCACGATGCCACCTGCTTGTTGAGCTGAGCAAACTCCTGGCTGGGAGGAAGTCCCCAGGAGCACTAGGGGAGGCGGCGGTGGGGGCCTCCCAGGCCGGCCCCTGGCCCCGGAGTGGGTGTGGGGCCCTGTGGGGCCAGGCCGGGGTCTGCCGGGGTGCAGAGGAGTGCCGGCGGGGGACGCTTCCCGGCGTTGCAGGCGCCCTGCAGCCTCCGGAGCAGCGGGGGGGCGGGCAGGGTGTGTGGCCGGCCTGCTGCAGGACTGTCCCCCGAGGGGGGCGCAGCGGGCAGGGCCGTGACCCCGAGCCTGCCGTCCCAGGAGCTGGAGTTCCTGCGCGTGGCCAAGAAGGAGAAGCTGCGGGAGGCCACGGAGGCGAAGCGCAACCTGCGGAAGGAGATCGAACGCCTGCGCGCGGAAAACGAGAAGAAGATGAAAGAGGCCAACGAGGCCCGGCTGCGCCTGAAGCGGGAGCTGGAGCAGGCGCGGCAGGTCCGGGTGTGCGACAAGGGCTGCGAGGCCGGCCGCCTGCGCGCCAAGTACTCGGCCCAGGTACGTGGGGTGGGCGGGGGCAGGCCCTCGGGGCGCCTGGGGCCCGGCTAGGGCTGGGAGGTCTGCGCATGTCTGCTCGGCCGTCCGACCGGCCAGCCTGCTAGGGCACTGGGCAGTGGGCTGGGCAGCCCCTCCTCCGGCCTCACTGATGCCACGGGGCCGGCCTGGGCCGTGGGCGCCCCCCCTTGGGCTCCACACACCTGGCTGGCGGTGGGAGCCCGGCTCGGGCCAGGCAGGTGGGAGGGGAGGCGGGGCTGCTGACGCCTGGGGCCCCTTTCAGATCGAGGACCTGCAGGTGAAGCTGCAGCACGCGGAGGCCGACCGTGAGCAGCTGCGCGCCGACCTGCTGCGGGAGCGTGAGGCCCGGGAGCACCTGGAGAAGGTGGTGAAGGAGCTGCAGGAGCAGCTGTGGCCACGGCCCCGACCCGAGGCTGCGGGTGGCAGCGGCGAGAGCGCGACCGAGCTAGAGCCCTAGTGGACCCACTGCCTGCTGTCCGGCGGCCGGGACGCTGCGGGGACAGGGCGGCGGGCGCCACGCCGCTGGGGCTCTGCGTGGGGCGAGCCCCCCCCCGCCCCCCGCCCCGGCCATATAGCACAACGTCTTACTGTGCCTACAGCCAAGCGAGTGTTCGCAGCCACACGCTTTTGGAACCCACCGAGAAATTTTCTACTGGCCAAGTTCAGGCGAGCAAGCTGGGTCCCCCACCCGTAGCTGGAAACAAGGCCGGCTCGGTGGCTGTGGCTGGCCTCTGCTTGCCGGAACATTCTAACATTTACACTTTTGTTATAAGCTATTTAAAACCAGTAAGAAGACTTGATACTCAGAAAAAACCAACACGTTTTTTAATGACTAACTTTTAAAAGCCCCACCACCACGCCGCGCCGCCCGAGGGCCCGTCAGGGAGCCGGGGCGGCGGCCGCCCCGCCCCGCCAAGCCATCACAGCCCCTCCGCGGCTGCGCGAGGGCCGGAAGGGCTTCCCCCAGAGTCTCTATTTTTTCAGCGACAAGGACCGGCTCTCCCATGCTGCCGCCCGCGAGAGCGAGGGGAGGGCGCCCGGAGCTGACACTGCCGCCTTACGCCCGCTGCCCTGTCCCCGCTGGCAGGCGCCCCCCGACGCCGCTGGGGCACCTGCGGGAGGGGACGGGAGGCCGCCCCCGCCGCCTGACCAGGCGGCCCCCAGCGGGGCGGACGTCCACTCTCCTTCCCGGGACCGAGGCCGCAGCCTCGGAGCAGAACAGCATTACTTCACCTTTCCCTTTCGTTTGTGTGTTCATTTAAACGTATATTTAGAACTGCACTTTGTCCAACATCTTCCCTCTTCTTTTTATTCCCCAGTTAACTGAGGTTTTTACTTTCCAAGTATTGAAGCCGACTTCTAGAGCAGGTCGCCTCCTAAGTGCTCGAGCGTTGGGAACCCCTCTGGTGCTTGTCGGACAAGGGAGTCACGGAACGCGAGAACTGGACTTGGGGGTAGCTCTGTGCCTTCCAGCATCTTGTGCAGCGAACCCCACTCGCCTCTTCCCCCCCAGACACCCGTCTTCAGTAGCGATCGAGTCTGCCACTATCGAAATAAGTTCCTTGCATTTATTCCAAATAATCTCGTTTACGCTCAACTGTTTATGCAAATTGTATGTGGTTTCTCACGCCCAAGCTTGACAGTGATTTCCCGGCAGACCAGAGGCGCTGCCCACGAGAGGAGGGGCGCGCCGGGGTTCGGGCCCGGCTCCGGCCTCGTGCCGCAGCGGCCACGCACAGGCCGGGGCGGAGGCGTGGGTGCTGACGCCCCCGCGGGGCTCCGCCCCTGGTTTACTGGGGGGCCCAGGTGCCGCTGGACCCCCCTCTGAAGTGCAATGCAGACGGGACTCCGCGTCCACGCAGCGTGTGTTTGGGTTTCGTTTTCCTGCTTCGTTTTCCTTTCGCAGCTACCAGCTCTGTTTGCATGGAGTCGTGGCCTCTGCCACACGCACACCCCTCGATGGGCATTATCACCGCGTCGGGCGGGGGGTCGGCTGTCGGGCAGCCGTCCGAACGCCGTGTCGGCCTCGTTCCTCCGGAGCTGTGGGGTTTTTTCAGCCATTGTTGGAGGGAAACTAAACGGTTCCGTTGGAGCAAAGCTTTACCTGTGTGGGTGTGCTTCTGTGCGGCCGGGCCGGGAGCGGCAGGGAGGCCGCGGCCGCCGGGCACCCCCGTTGCTCCTGAGTTGTCAGGCTCCAGGGCGGGGGGACTTCTCCGGCCTGCGCTCGAGGGGGCTGCCTGGGCCCTCCAGTCCTCACGCCTCGTCCCGAACGCTGGGAGGAGCTGGGCAGGCAGCTGGCCCCCCCGGGGGCGGGGGGGTGGGGGGGACGAGGCCCGGCCGGCCCGGCCCGCCCAGGTCCGCAGGGCCGGGGTTGGGCGCAGCGGGCCCCCTTCACCAGCAGCTTGACCTCCCTGGGCAGCTCCCAGGACGAGGCCGGCAGGCGGGGGTGCCCGCCACCCCCACCCCCGAGCGCAGCGGCCTCTGGCCGGGCCGGGCCTCCCGTGCTGCGCGCCCGGCTCCGCGGCTCCCTCGGAGGAGAGGGGAGGAGAGGAGGGGCCTGTCCCCTCGGCCGCTGGTGCCGGTGTGCGGTCGAGTCACCCAGCGTCCGGGCCGGGGGACCTCACGGGGGGGCGGGGGGAGACACAGCAGCAATAACACACCCACGGAGCAGCTCGCTCGAGCCTGGTGCTCCGCGTGCGGCCAGCGCGGGCCGCCGACGGGCCTCCCCTGTACATACTCCCGCCGCGCCCTGCGTCCCGCGTGGACGCGGGGCCCAGGCACCCTCCCTGCCCTGGTCGTCGCCGCGTTTCCTGGGCCGTCCTCCCTGGACGCCCTGCCCTGCCGGAAGGGGCGGCAGCCCTGCCCGCCGTCCCAGGGGCCCCTCCCCCGGCTCGCGGGGGGCGGGGGGGCGCTCCTTCCCGCCGACGGTCGGGAGCCGCGGACGCCCTGGTCTGGAGTTGGGAGAAAGCCACAGCGCTACCTTCACGTCCGCCGGGAGCGCCTGCGTCCCCGCGCCCGCCCCTCCGCTGCTGCTAATGACAATATGATGACTTACTCTACTATCCGAGAACTATTTTTATGTAATTAATGTATGCGCTCTTGTTTATAAATGCCTGATTTAAAAAGAAAAGGAAAGCTTGGCATGTGTATCCCTGTCGCTCTGTGCCTGCCGTCCCTCGGCGCCCCTGCCCCCGCCGTGACGGTGTGCCGTGAGGACTTCGTGTGTCCGCCCCGCCGCCTGGGCCCCAGGCAGGGGCTGGGGCCGGCCTGTGCCCGCCGGACCCCTGTGTCCTGCCCGCCCCCAGTGCTGTGGCCCGTCCTGGTGCCGTGGACGTCATTGGAGGCCCGGCCACACTGGGCGCACCTTGCCTGGCCCAGCCTCCGTGGGGTCTGTGAGGCCTGGGCCCCCCCAGAGCCAGCCCATGTCTCTAGTGGGTAGGCGGGGTCAGAACCTGGGGCCCCGTGTCACCCTGAGAGAGAAGCCGAGGTGCCTGCCTGACTTTGGGAGGCTTCCCCAGACCCCACTGTGCAGTCCCGAGCGCCAGACATCCTTTGGCCGCCCACACCCGCCTCCCTGCCCTGCCCTGCCCTGCCCTGCCCAGCCCAGCCCCTCACTGGTCCCCTGGAGAGGCTGGTGGGTGGGAGCTCAGGGGTAGCCTGGCCCAGGCCCACTCCCAGATCCCTGTCTCCTGCAGCCTTGGGAGACCCCCCAGACCTGGGCCCAGAAGCGGGCAGACCACCCCCCAGCGGTCCCCAGGTGCAGGCAGCCTCGCCCAGCTGGCCCGAAAAGATCCGTGCCACAGTGGGGCTAGCCGGGGCGGGTGGGACAGCCAGCACCCACTCACCAAGCCTCTGCCCCGTGCAGCCCCTGCCAAGGCCCTGGCCCCTGGCTCCAAGCAGCTGCTTCTCTCGGGGTCTGAGGCGGGTTGGGTTGGGTTGGGTAGGGGCCCTGCAGCCCCGAGGCGTGTTTGGCAAACCCACCTCAATGGGGCACAGCTATCCCTCAGCCCAGGTGCCACCTGGGCCTGGCCCTCTGCTCCTGAGTTGTCTGGCCAGAATGAGGGCAGCGCAGGACACCTGGGTTCTGTCCTCTCGGGGGCATCCAGCACCCCCCCCCCCGCAGGCACACTCCTGGCCCCCAGCCCCTTACCATGCGAGGTCCCAAAGCCACCCCAGGCCCCTTCCAGAGAGTCAAGAGGTCCGGCCATGGGCTGGGGAAGCTGGGGTGGGCTGGCAGATCTGCATGGGCGATTCTGGGGTTTGAGATGGGGGGCCTCCCCCCAGGGAGGTTGGCCTTGCTGGGGGCCATGGGCAGGTGTCCGTGTGGTCTCAGAGCTGAGCCGGGCAGTTCCTGGCTCCGGGCCCTGCTGCCCACGGCCTGGCTGGCCCAGGCTGCACTTGGGACGTAAAGCGTTAGAGAGACTCTGTCCACCCCCCCCCCAGAGCCGACAGGATGGAGTTCGCTCCCCTCCATTCTGGGGGCTCAGGGAGAGGTCAGCACCAGGGAGCCACCCCCGGTGTGCCTCCTGGACGGAGATGGACCTCTGGGGGCCGGCCGCTGCAGCCTGGCCTTACCCTTCCCGGAGCTCGGCAGCCAGCCTGGCCGCCCCACCCCTCCCTCGCTGGTGCCTGGGGGTGACGTCCGGCCAGTGCAGAGGGGGTGCTCCTAGAAGGCTACTGGGGTCCCCAGGCGGTACCCCCCCCCAGCTTTCACTTCCGTCACCAGCAGCCTGGCCACCCCCGCCCTGGGCTCAGCTGGGCCTGCCTGTCTCCTCCCTCTCAGGGCCTCTGCCGCCCTTCCAGTCCAGCAGCCCCAGCTCACCCCGGGGCAACAGTCTGGCCCTGGGGACCCCACCCTCCACCCTGTGGTCAGGGGCTGGCCCGCAGGCAGGGAACTCGGGTCCTTATCTGGGGCGGTGGGTGCCAGGCGCACCCTCCTGGAAAGAGGAAGCGTCTGCCCACTCACAGCAGCAGCTGCACAGCCCAGCCCGAGCCTGCCCTCGATGTGGCCCTCAGCCTCCGCCCCACCCTTGGCCCCCGACGCCCCCAACGCCCCCTCTGCCTCGCTTCTGCCTGCCTGTCACAGGGCCACCTGTTCTTGCTGGCCGGGAAGAGACAGGCTGGAGGGCCTGCGGGCAGGCCTGAGCCAGGTCTGGGGCTCTCTCTGTAAGAGCGCCAGGCTCTGCCCGACAGGTCTCCAGCCCTGGCCAGACTTGGGTGACCTGGGTGACCGTTACCTGCAGAGAGGAGGGGGCCCTATAGGGGAAGTGGGGGCTGGCCCGCCCCTCTGGCCTGTCCCTGAGGACAATCTGTGCCCTCATGCGAGGGTGGGGCTGGGCCCCTGCCCTGCTGGCCCCGCAGGATGTGAAACCAGGGGCTTGGGTGGGACCCTGGCCCCCCCCCAGATGCCCGCTGTGCTTGGGGGGGGGGGGCAGCCCCGCACCCTCCTGCCTGCCCTGCCCTGCCCATGCCAGGCCCCGGAAGGGTGGGAACAGAACTTTGGGGGCCTGGACGCCCGCCAGCCCCTGCCCGCCCCCCACACCGATGACGTGAGCCCTGCAGGCACCGTGCGCACAGCCATCTGCGCCCAGGCCTGTGCCAGGGGCTGGGGGCCTCGGGGGCTGCGGTTCCCGGCCCTGGAGCAGGTGGCCCCACCGCGGGGGGCGGACAGGCAGGTGCAGCCGGCCCGGCTTGTGCTCGGAGCGTCCTGTGCTGGGCCAGCGTCCGGTGCCCAGGGAGGGGCCTTCCCGTGGCACACCGGCCTGGCAGCCCTCACGGGCAGGAGGCTTGGCCCCGCTTGCTCTCAGGTCCCTCCTGCTGCCACGGAGGCCTGTTCCAGAAACCTCCGGGGACAGGGCACCTTGTGCAGGGGCCAGCTTGAGCTTGGGGCCCGGGTTCCCGTCCCCATGAGGCCCCGACCGGAGGGCACGTGTGCGGGGCCGCGGGAGTCCAGCTCCAGACCCAGGCCTGCGTGGCGACCCTGGTGCCCAGCGGAGTCCCCCGGGCCTCAAGCTGCAGCCCTGCGGACCGGCCCAGAGTGGAGGGGCTCTGTCCCGGTCCCATGTCCCCCTGGGAGGCTGTGGGCTGGCCCTGGCACCAACATGCCGCCATGCACGAGAAAGCCCGGTCGGCTGGCACAGAAGCCTGTGAGTGTAGGTGCACCCTCCCCTACCTCTGCCCTCCCCTGCTCCCCCACCCCCTCCATGACCCCTCCTGTCCCCTCACCCCTGCCACAGGTCCCCCTCCCCTGCACGTAGAACCCTCTAGCCCCTCCTGCCGGTCGGCCCTGGCCAGGCTCCCCAGGAGGAAGGAGCCCCACCTCCCTGACCAGCCCACCCCCACAGGTCCTACGGGCCCCACCCCCCACCTCGGCAGGGCCCCCAGGTCCACAGTGGGGGTGGGAGTGGGGTGGGAGCATCCTCCAAGACCCCATACGGAAGGCTGTACTTCGTACCTTCCGAACCCAAACCTGCCAGGCTCTGGCCAGGCGGGTGTGGTGGGGTGGGTGGCTGGGTGGGCTGGGCCTGGCACAGGGGCCTGGGAGGGGGTCAGGTGCTGCTCCTGTGCCCCAGTTCACACCCTGGTCTGTGTCCCCGGGCACAGATGCCAGCCCGTGAGCGTGAGAGGGCAGCACATGGTGGGCAGGACCTAAGCGGGGTCCACACCCTCACCCTGCCCAGTGAGCGGGTGCAGGGCCAGGGGCTTCGCTGGACAAGAGGGGGGGCGGAGCCACAAGAGCCGGGGGCGGAGCCACAAGAGCCGGGCGCGGACCCAGAAGGTCCGGGGAGCTGGCGGGACTGCGGAGCCCGGGACCGGGAGGAGCACCTCGTCTGAGGCAGGGCCTCCCAGCCTCCCGAGGCCGGCACCTCTCTGCGCTTGCGTGTGCACACGCCTGGGCTTCGGGGCTGGGGACGGGGGGACGGGGGGACGGGGGTCGGGACTCAAAGCAGGAGTGCCTGCTGCCAGGGTGCTCTGCCGGACTTGCTGGGGGGCCCTGGCTCGGGGCTGGCAGGAGGGTGGGCAGCCCGGGCGCGGCCCCGCCGAGGCGGACGAGTGTCCTTCCCCACTCCGCTTTGGCACTGGGGGCTGCGGGGGGCCAGTTCCTACGGGTCCCTGCCCTGCCCTCGGGGGGGCCTTGACCGGGTGGACACTGCTGTGGTGCGCGTGGAGTGCACCCCTGACCTTCTGTTTCCAAGTAAGAAGTCCCAGGAAGCGCCCTGGTGGCTGGGGGAGGAGGCTCCCTGCCCCGCGGTCGGGGCCCAGGTGGGCTGGCAGGGGCTGCTCCCGGAGGCCCTGGAAGAGAAGGGGCTGCAGTGGGCGTGGCCTGCTGGTGTCACTGGTGTGGCCAGCTGCTTCCCAGGCAGGAAGGCAGTGGCTCACAGGGACAGGCCTGAGCGTTGGCCACCCCCCACCCAGCTGATTGGGCCTCCTCTGCTGCACGGGGCCACCCTGGACCTAGTCTCCCCAAGACCGCCTGGCGCTCTCCCTGCGGGCATCTCGTCAGGGCGGAACCTGCCCCCACCCTTTCCTGCACCCCCGCGCTCGGGGCTGGCAGTGGGCAGGGGTGCCCAGGGCAGCAGGCTCCGTGAGGCCCCGCCTGCCCCCTGCCCTGGAGCAAGTCCCCTGGACCCCAGTCTCTGGGCGAAGGGCGGGGGCAGGGAACCTCCAGGGAGTCACAGTGCTGGTTCGAGAACTTTCCAAATTCCTGCTCCTCCTGGCCTGGACGCAAGCCAGGCTGGGGCGGGAGGGTGCGTTTGGCCCCGCAGGCCCGAGGGACCTCCCGGCAGCGCTTCTTGGGGGACCCCGAGCCCCTTTGCTATCCAAGACGGCGGAGACCACACGCGTGCCGGTGGGCGGGAGCTGGCGCCTGAAACTGGGGGGAGTGGGCGTCGCCGGGCGGTGAGTCACCGGACGCGGCCCCGCCCTCGGTGGGGGGCAGGGCAGCCCCTCCTCCCACGTCCGCCTCCCGGACCCGGGGACCGGCCAAGCGAGCGGGGAAAGGCCCTCGCGGGGGGCTGGAGGGCCGTGCAGCTGCCGCCCTCGCCGCGCCCCTCGGAAAGCGCGACTCAGCCCCACGCCCCCGCCGCCCAGTTTCAGTTCCCCGCCCGCGCCGGGCCTCGGCCGCCGGGCTCCCTCCGAACACCCAGTCGCCCGGACCTCGACGGCGGGGGCCCGCAGCTTCCGGCCCGGAGGCCTTAAGGGACCGGGGCCGCCTCTTAGAGAGCGCCTGCCGCGCCCCACCGGGCCTCAGGCTCCACGCCTGCGCGGCCCGACCGTAGCCACCACCCCCGCGCGGGGCGGGGCCTGGGGACCCGGACGGGCGAGCCCGGGCCCCGGGACGGCGCCGCGGGGACCCAGTGCGGGGCGCTCCGGAGGGAGGGGGGCGCCTGAGCGCGGTGAACCCTTCTCACCCAGGGTGCGGGCTGTGGGGCGGGGTACCCTGGGGGCGGGGCAAGGCCTGGGGAGCACGTGGAGCTGGGGCCCCGCCCCCAACCCTGCCGGTGGCTGGGCTCCAGGGGTTCCAGAGTGCTTCGAGCGCTTGTCCCTGTGGGCGGCGGGCACTGACGTGTCCAGATGTTCAGAGTCCGAGCGCCCCGAAGCCTGGGATGGGGGGCCCGGCGTGACACCCCGCGGCAGCAGAGACGAGAACTGCAACTCTCAGCTATCGCGGGAAGGGGCGCGCGTCCCCAAGGCTCGGTGGGAGGCCGGAGCTCGCTCCAGGGCCCGCGATCGGATCAGCCCTCCCCAGAACGATCTGGGATTCTGCCCTGTTTTATGCCATTTCCGGAGAAAAGCCTCAATCTCTAAGACCCTGGTCCCTGCTGCTCCCTGAGCCCTGGGAAGCCCGTTCTGCGCGTGTCAAAAAGCGCACCTGCACCCAGATACCTGCCAGGTTCCAGGGTGGGGCTGGGCCCTGTCCCTTCCTAGGGGTCCCTTTGTCCAGGCCCGCTCCCCCCGGGGCTCAGACCCAAGCCCAGTGGTTCTGAGGCCTCTGGGCTGGGACGGGGGTGGGGGGGAAGGCCCCTCTGTGGCCATCCTGGTGCCCCAGCTGCTCTCTCTGAGCCCCATGGCCCTCCAGCCCCAGGCCTGGCTCCAGGGGATGCTAGCCGGGCCCAGTTTGGGAAGTGAGGTGGGGCCCTTGCAGGACGCAGCCACTGGAGACCCCCAGGCCACAGAATGCCTGGTGCTGCTGCTTTTCCTGTAGAAATGCTCCCGTTTCCTCCTCCAGGCTGTCCTCAAGGTGGTGCCCCCTTCTCCCCCACTTGCTGCTCCCTGAGCTAGTGCCCACCCCCACCCGTGTGAACCCACGGGCCCCGCCCCTGCCCCCCACGGGGCCCTGCCTTGCCTCTGGCTCCTCCTGCCCAGCCCTGTCCCCCGGCTGCCTGGGCTTCCCCGCTGCTGCTCTCCGGCTCCCCGCCCCGTGCTTCCCTGATGGGGGCCTGTAGGGTGTCCCAGGTGCAGCCCAGCCCCAGCCAGCGCATCCGCCTGGAGCCTCCTGTCCTGGGTCTGTACACCGCTGCCCTCTTTCCGGGTGGAGTCTTTGCGAGGAGCTCACCGAACCTTTGCAGCCAGGGCCTGGCACGCGGCCCCTCTGCCACCGTGGCCTTTGGCTGCCACTGCTGTGGGTGCCGGCCAAGGAGGCCTGAGGGTTGAGGGCACGTAGCACCCTCTCATGCCCCTCCCCAGGCCACCCAGGACGGGGGGCCCACCAGCTGGGCTCCACCCCACTCACTGGGGTCTGGAGTGTTTGTAGGGGCCCCCGTCCTGGTTTCCTGGTCCGCTTATAAGGTGGGGTGACAGATAGGTCTCTGAGCCCCTGGGAGGAGTCACGGGGAGGAGGGACAGCCAGAGTCTGGGGAGTGCCGCTGTCTCGGGGCCACGTGGGTGAAGGGGGCTGAGCCCCGCATGTCTGGCAGGTGCTGTCCGGCTGCCCGGCTGGACAGTGACAGTCCTGTTTATAGTTTCCATCGGCACGGCAGCAGGGTGGCCTGCCCGCTCCCCGAGACCCGGGGCCTTGAGCCAGGAGCTGCAGTGTGGGTCACTGCCTGGCCCCATGGCTGCGTGGCCGCCCCCAAGCTGGCTGAGGACCGCAGCAGTACTGGGCCTGGGGCTTCGGGCCCCTGGGTTCCTCAGGGCCAATGGACAAGGGGCCCAGGGCAGCCCCTCCCCACCTGCTCGCCACCCCCCTCGGCTCCCAAGGTCCCCTGTGCCTGCTCAGGGGACCTCTTCCACCAGAGAGGGGACGGGGGCAGGAAGGGGGAGCCCTGGCCGCTGTGTCTGTCCCTGGTGCTGAGAGCCATCAGCCCTGCAGTGGTCTTGCTGGACAGAACAGGCCTGGCCACCCTCCCGACACCCGCAGGACTGAGGGGGCCCCTGGTGCGACGGGCAATGAGCCGTTGGGCCAGGCCGACAGGAACCAGTCTGGCGGGCCGGTCACCGGGCAGCCTCCAGGAAGCCCTGCCGGGTGCTGCCCCACACAGCTGGCCTTCCCAGCCGCCTGGCACCGAGATCCGGCCGCCTGCCCAGGCTGCGGGGAAGGGGGCCTGCTGGGGCGGGGGCATGTCCTGGGTGACCCGCCTGCCAGCAGGAGAGGAGGCCGGGCGGGGCCGCCTGTGCCAGGCGGGCTGGTGGGAGGCGGCCCAGACAGGCAGGGCTCTGTGTGGTGCTGACCACAGGGCGGCCGCTGGGCAGTCTGGGAGGCCGTGCTCACCAAGGCCCCAGCCCTGCTGGGGGGTGGGCCGGGCGGGGGGCAGGTGGGCCCGCCTCGCTCGCTGTCTCTGTCTCCTGGTCTCCTGTGTGTCTGTGTCTGTCTCCGGCGGACAGACGCCGAAGGAGGGACTAGGGTGTCTCTCATCAGGGCAGCGCCCGCCAGGGGCTCCACCTGTGGAGGGGGCTTGGTAGGCACCTGCTGAGTGGACTGTCCCCTGGGCCACCTGGGCCAGTGGCCCCCTTCAGAGGTCAGAGAGGCGCACAGGGAGACCGAGACCCAGGAGGAAGGCTGCGGCTTCGGACAGAGCCGCGGGCTGGAGCCCCTCCTGAGCCTCCGGGGGCGCTGCAGCTTCCTGTGGTGTAAGGTTTGCGGCGGGAGATGCGGTCCCCTCTACCAGCCACTGCCCACGGGCCCCACCCCAGCAGGGGGAGGGCGGCTTTGCGGCCTCAGGACCCACCCGCCCTTCTGGGTCCCTGGAGACTCCAGGAAGCCTGCGTCCCGTCTGCAGGCCACAGGCAGAGGGAGCACGCACGTGGCAGGCCTGCCGGAGCCCCTGCCTGGCCTGGGAGGAGGGCTGGCCCCGAGCTGCCCGGCCCTCCCCGGGGCTCAGTGACCCAGCCAAGCTCACCCCCCTCCCTGCCGTGTGGCCCCACCTACCAGATGGGGATGGGTGGGCAGGGGCCACAACAGGCCTCTGCCCTTCGGCCTGGCCCCTTGGCCGGGGCTCTGTGCCGCCCCTTGGGTGTGAAGGGCCCTCTGCGACTGGTCACTGCGCCTCACCATTGTGTCCCAGAGGCTGGCGGGACTAGAGGGCCGGACCTGCGCGCCGAGCCTCCTGAGGCCCTCGGGGCAGGGGCTGCCTCTTGGTGGCGGTGGACCCGGAAGCCAGGCTGGGGGCCCCCACAGTCCTGCGGAGAGCCCAGGGCCACCCTAGGGCGCGCTGTGTGCCAGCGGGGCCACCCACTGCTCTGGCTGCTCGTGGTTGGCCACTGCCAGGCGGCCTTGACCGCCAGGCCAGCGACCGTGGCCACTCAGGCCTCTGCTGATCCTCTTTATTCTAAGAATTCAAATTGTGACGGGAGAGCATTTGGGATCTTGCTCCCTGGTATCCGTTGTTAGTCTGGCTCAGGTGAACTCTCAGAAAACGTATCCAAAAAGTTGGGGAACGGATATGCCTGTGGGACACAGTGTGCAGAGTGGGGGTCCAGCGTGGGGGGGCCTCTGGGTCCGGTGCTCCCGCTGCAGAAGTAAGTCCGGGCAAGTCCCAGGGCTGCGGCCCGCAAAAGTCCGCTGCGCGTCCGCTGCGGAGCCTGCTGCTTCTCTTCATCCCTCAGGGCCTGGCAGGGGACCTGGTCCGGCCCGAGCACAGCCCCTGGGGTCCAAGCACCCTCTGCCCCACCCCGGGGTGGCTGCAGGGACCTGTCTTGTCGTCTCCTTAGGTCCCCACAGCGCCAGGAGGCCCTGCACCGGCGCTGGAGCTGGCGTTTCCCGACACGTCCGCAGAGACTGCGCGGCTGAGAAGCCGGCTTCGCTCCACTCCCTCCGCCCGCGTCCCCAGGCGCCCAGGGTGGCGGGCCCCCGCCCTGAGCCGTGGCCGTGGGGGGCCACCACGGGGCTCCCTGCCCTGGGCTTTGCGATTCAGAACTAGGCGCCCAGGACCCCTCCTGACGCTGGAGGACGCGGCAACTGCTTCTGCTCCCAGCGCGCTGTTCTTCCTCGGTGGAAACGCCATTTCCACCGTTTTTCTTTGGGCAGAAGTGTGGCTGTGTCTGGAGGAGAAAGGAGGCTGCAGCTGCTGGGCCGAACCTCGGGGGCGGCCGCGGCCAGACGAGCGTTGGCGGAGCCGGTGGCCGGTGCACCAGGGCTTCTGCCCTCGGCTCTGCCCGGAGCCCGTGCCGCCGGCGGCTCCCCCCCACCCCCGCCCCCGGCTTCTCCACCACACCCTCGCAGGTGGCCTGCCCCGCAGGCCCCTCGGCCCCGCCAGCTTCAGGCGGGACAGACGCCGCGCTGCGCTCGGGCCGGAGTCAGAGGCTCCCGCTCAGGCTGGGACGCAGCCCTGGGCCTCCCCGCACAGGCGGTTGGGGCCCGAAGCCCTGCGGGCAGCTTCTGCGGTGGCCACTTGAGCTCGTGGGGCCACACAGAGGCTGGCAGGTGCAGGGGCCCCAGTGGCACCCCGAGCCTCGGGCCCAGAATCACAGCACCTCCCCAGACACCCGTGGAAGTCCCTGCAGAGGCTCCAAGCTGGAGCGGGGTAGAGTGACCCAGGCCCTCAGCCCAGCTCTTGGGTCCTGTGGGGGTTGGCCCCATTCTGGTGGCCCCGTCCACCAGCGGCCAGTTGGCCTTGAGGGAAAACTGGGCGAGGAACCTGCCCGAGTAAGAGCAGGAAGGGCCACCGTGATGGGCTGGCTGCCAGGGCTCGCTGGGAAGGGCGCTCTGGCGTCGGCTGGATGTTGGGCCCTTCCCGGTCCACCGCCCTCCAAGTCGGAACAGCTGTCCCGTGGGGACCTGTCCTCTGAAGACAGATGAACCTCCAGCCCACCTGTAATCACACCTATCCACCCAGTCATGTGACATCTGCCTGTCCATCCTTCCGCTAATTCACACTTCACCCACCCACCCACCCACTCGCGCCCTCTCCCCCCTTCCGTCTGCTCACCAGTCCCTCCACCCCCCTCCGTCTCGTCCGTCAGTCCTTCCTGCCTCACCGCCTCACCCTTGTCGTCTCCCTCGGCCCCCGCCCTGCCCGGTGCGGTCAGGTGCTGCAGACCCACGTGGACCCGGCGCAGGTGTGCCGCGGCTCTCCGGCAGGCCGTGCGCCGCGCTGGGGGCAAAGCTGCCCGAACACCTCCCTTCGGGGGGCGACGAACGAGACGTGAGTGAAGCGCGTGGCGAGCTGGCCCACAGTGCGGTGAAGGGGGGAAGAAGGACCCCGGGGGAGTAGGAGGCGTCTCAGGGGTGGGTGACCCCTGGGAGATGGCCGGCAGGCACGCAGGCGCAGGGCAGGAGCGAGGGGCGGTGTGGCCGGTCCGGGAGAACCAGCGCCTGCAGTGCTGGGGGCCTCGCGGTGCCAGGCACGACTCGGGTGCGGCCAGGCGGCCCCTGCCGGGCCGGGGCAGGCTGGGCCTGGGCTTGGAAGACAGGGCCGGACTTGCTGGCCACGGAGCAGGAGAGAAGGCAGGCAGGTGCCACTGAGCTGGTCTGCGGGCCCAGCGGGAGCTCCGTTCGGGACCTGTTTGGTCTGATGCGCCTTTGACGCCACGCGGAGGCCGCCGGGGTTGCTGGCCCGGGCGTCTCGCAGCCGGCTGGCTGGGTCCGGAGCGGGGGAGGAGCCCCAGCTAGAGAAAGGACCGGGACGCAGGGGAGCACCCAGCCCTGGCCCCGGTGCCGGGCAGCTGGGGAAGATGGGGGAGCGCCATGGCGGCCTGCGGCCTCTGCCGCCGCGGGGCGGGTGGTTGGGGAGATGGGCGTGGACCGTGCACTTGGGCCAGAGGTGACCTGTGCTCATGACCTGGGGGGCCCAGTCCCGTGTCTCTGTGAAGGCCAGAGCAGGCGGACAGCGAGAGGATGGGAGGGCGGGGCCTTCAGGGCAGCGGGCGGCCAGCCCCGCCCTCGCACCCCGGGTGGGTTTCGGCAGCTGAGGCCCAAAACCTGGAGAAGAGGCTCCTGCAGACAGGCAGCCGGTTCCCAGAAAACCAGTCGCCTGCTCAGTGCCTCGAGGTCTCCTCTGGGAGTGGGTTCTGACCCCCCGGCTGCCCGCAGGGCCCTGGGTCGCCTCCGGGGCAGGGGGCTTTGGAGGGGAGGCTGAGGGCACAGGCGCAGGGCTTCACCAAGGGGCTGGGGAGAGTTGGGGCCAGCAGACAGGTCAGCCCAGGCGGGTGACCGGTGACCCCCGCGGCGGGAACTGGGACGCCCTGAGGAGCCGCACGTGTCCAGCGTGCGGGGAGGGGCCACGCCACTCAGCGGTCAGCGTGGAGCACTTTATTAAAGCCAGTGGCCCCCAGGGTGCGTGCGGGGCTCCTCCGCCCCCGACCTGACCCGCTGCGGAGGGAGGTGGGAGGGGCAGTGCCCGGGGAAGCAGAGGCGGCCTCTGTCCTCTCAGAAACGAGGCGTTTCCTGCAGGGGTGCCGTCCTCCGGGGCTGGCGGCCCTACTCGTCCTGGGCTTTGGGGCCTTCTCCGGGGACGGGGCGCTGCGGGCCAGGCCCCTCCTCGGAGACCCGAAGGTGCAGGAAGGCGGTGGGCAGCGTTCGGCCCAGGAACGGCGGGGCGGTCACATCTTGGACCATGATGACGTACTCTCCTGCAGGAGAGGGGACGGGCTCAGGCTGGCCCCCGGGGCCTCTGCCTGCCAGGCCACCGCCCACCCCCCACGAGGCACCCTCAGGCCCACCCCGCCCTGCTCCTGGCCTGGTACCCTCTCTTGCCCCAGCTGCTGGGGGCACAGCGAACCAGCTCTGCCCTCAGGGCACAGGCCGAGCCGTGGCACCAGGCTCTGGGGGACAGAGGAGGGTGCAGTGGGGTGGGCAAGGCTCCGGGGAGGTTGGGCAGGCGCAGAGACCCCCTCCCGCTGAGGGACCACGTGGCTGGTCGCCGGGATCCTTTGGAAAAGACTTTCCCATCTTTTAGGAGAAAAATAATGCATTTCGGCTAAAATGTCTTTTTGAACAATTAAGACGCCGAAGCCCTGCGTGTCTGTTCTGAAGCCCCTGCCCGCCCCACTGCTGCAGGAGGGGCTGTGGGGGGCCGCGGGGGCCGCTCTGCTGGGGACCCCGCTGGGGAGGAAAAGCACTTTTCCTCTTTGCCGTCTGTAAACTGTCTGGAGAGCTTCGAAGTGGGAGAAACCGTAAAAAAGAAAATAAGAAATAACAGACAGTGCGGTTGCCATGGGAACCGCCCTCTCCCTCCCCTGCGCTGCTGGGGCTGGCACCGGAGCGTGGAAAAAGCTCGCGGGCTGGCTGGGCTCACACCAGGAATGCGGCCGCAGCTGAACCGGGGCTCGGGAGCCGGCTGCACCCCGGGGAAGTTCCAGCGCCGGGTCTGGAGGACGGGCGGGGCGGCGACCCTCCCTCAGGCCCAGGAGCCGCGACTCGGGGTCCTGGGGCAGCGCCGGAGGGGCCGGCCGGCGGAGGGGGCCGGCTGGGGTCAGCTCCTCCAGAAAGTCGAGGTCGGGGGCTGGGCTGGGCGCCTGGGAGGGGCCGCATTCCGCAGCCGGGGGCACCGGGCCTCCCTGGCCCCGGGAGGAGCAGCCGCACATGGCAACGCCCGTGTTTCCAAGCAGCCGGTCTCTAGGTGTTCCCGGGAACTCGGCCGCCCCGACCGCGGCCAAGGGCACCTCGGGAGCCGCAAGGGCTCGGCGGCAGTGGCCCCAGAACCGGGCCCAGCCCCCGAGTGACCTCGTCCTGAGGCCTCGGGGCGGATGGGAAGGAGCCTGTGGGGGGGCCACCTTGGTGGCCTCGGAAACCCCCGGGGCCCAGCCCCGACCGCCACGTGGTCCCGTCCTGGGCCTTCCGCCCAGCGGCCCCACAGAGCCAGCCCACACCTCGGGGGCCCGGCTATCCGTTGGCTTTGCCCCTAAAAGCCTGGAAACCGAGTCTCCTCAGGGCCCCTCGAAGTCCAGGCGACCCCCCCCTCGGGCCCTCCGCCCACCCACACTACTTCCGCTGCAGTCACGGCGGGGGGGGGGTCCCGAAGAGGGTGAGCACCGTGCCTGCCCAGGAGGCCGGTCAGCAGACGTGTGCGGCTGCTTGGGGACAGGCTGTCTTGGCCCAAAGGGCGGGTGGAGCGCTGCCCAGACCCCAGCCCCTCCCCCCGCCACACGGGGGCCTTTCGGGGCTTTGCTGCCAGCGGCAGGGGGGCGTGCCATGGGGACAGGAGGCAGCGACGCTCACCAGGCTGAGGTGACGGAGAGGTGCTGGCCGGCACCCTGCACTGTGCACCCTGCCCAGCGACCACAGCCTTTACGAGGGGCCAGGCCTTGGGGAGGACCCGGGACAGTCCATGTCCCCCTCCCTGCCCAGGGCCCCGCGGGCCGGCCTCCGGGGGCGTCTGGAGGGCTCGTCGTGTGGGGGCGGGCCAGGCGCCTACCCGAGCTCCGGCCCGCCTGCAGCCGCCAGCACCGACCCCCCCGCCCCCCCCTCGAGGTGATGGAGGTGACCCGTCGGGATCTGAGCCCTGGAGACCGTGCACTCGGTGGTCTCCTCCCACCGCCCACCTACCTGGGAAGGCTGCTGTCCCTGGCGCTGCCCCGGTCGCCCCGTCAGGCCTGCAGGGAGGAGAGAAGGAAGGACCCGAATGTGCCTCCCAGGGAGCCGTGGGTGCGGCCCCCCCGCAGCCCCTGCCCGAGGGGTCACCCCAGAGGGCACGGGTGTGACTGTCCTGACTTTGGAGGCCCCGCCTCAGCGTTGGGGGCAGCATGTGCCACCCCCGCTGGCCGCTCGGCCTGCGCCTGGTGGAGAAGGCCACAGGCGGTGGTGACCCAGCTCTGCCCCCAGCTCCGGCGTCTCCCTGTCCAAACCAGATGGGGACTGAGCAGAGCTGACCGCCACCTGCCCCTGCCTCGAGCAGGGTCCAGGTGCCCGGCCCGGCCCGGCCGGCAGCAGGGCCACTCAGAGAGCAGCCGCAGCCCGGAGCCCGCCGGGAGGGATGCTGACGGTCCAGTGAGGAGTGACAGGAGGCAGCCGGAGCCTGGGGCTCAGCGGGGGGCTGGGGCTGCAGGACACTGCGTCCCCCCCTAGGAGCTAAAGGGTTTGGTCACCTCTCGAAGCGGGAGAGGAGAGGCAGCAGGTGAAGACCAGGACCGGACGGGTGGGGTCCCCAGGGCCAGGCCCTGTGTCTGAGGGATGGGGACCGGCCCTTCTGGCCAGAGATGCCCGGGCTCTCGGACGGGTAGGGGGAGGGGGGAGTGACCCATCTCGGCATTTCTGTCTCGACCGGGAGTCTCAGGGGGCCCCGCCAACCATGCGGGTCCCACGCCACAGTGGGTGGTGGGCCCGCCCGCCTGCCCCAGGGAGGGTCACACGTCCTGGAGGGCCTGGTTGTGCCCAGGGAGAGCACCTGACCCAGCGCCCCTGCCGAGCTCCGGGGCCAAACCGTCGGCCTCCTACGAGCGTCCCTAGGCGAGAGGTGGCTGGCGCGGCCCGGACGCCGAGGCCTCCAGCTCCGGGCGGCACAGAGGCGTTGGGTGCGACTAGCTGGGCTGTGCCCTGAACGATCCAGCCAAAGGGACCGGGGGGCCCCCACCACCGGCAGAGTGTGTTCTGTGACCGCAGGGCCGGGGAGTGGGGCTCCCTGGCTGGGGCTGGGAGACCTGCCGGTTCCAGCCCCTCGCCAAGTAAATACCACATGCGTGGTTGGGGTGATAAAAATGTAAAGACAAAAGGTTTTAAAGTGACTTCACTTTGAGGGGGGGATGGGCCTTGGCCGGCCCCCAGAGCCACGTCAAGGGTTCTGAAGTGCGGGGAGGAGGGAGGCAGAGAAATAACTTGGCGCTAAGAACAACCAGCGTCGGCCCGGCTGCTGGCTTTAAGAGAAGTAAGCGGGGGGTTAGGAGGAGCCGGCGCGTTTTCTACAGAACCCCCAGGGCTGCGAGCAAAGGCGGCCGAGCCGGCTGGGAGCTGGGGACCCTGCTCGGGAGCCGCCGCGCCCGCGGACGCACGGGTCGGACACGGCGATCCCAGAGATCTGGGACGTGTCCCCCGGAGGCAGAGTGCCGAGGACCTGCTGCAGCCCCGGGTGGCGGCGTGACCCCAGAAGCACCAGTTGGGCACCGACTTCGTATACCGGCTGAGCCTCCGGGATTGGAGCAGCAGCAGGGCCTCCGGCTAGGACCCTGACGTGCGGGGGTGGGGCCCGCGGCCCAGGCTCCGCCCCTCCGGCCTGCGTCTGCACCTCCGAGGCCTGCCCTTGACCACCCGGCCGGCCCCCCTCGAGTCCACGTGTCTTGGGTCTGTGGGTGCAGGGTGCTCAGCGAAATCGAAGATGCTTTGAAGGCTTTGTCTCCTCCCCCACCGCTTTGGAGCCTCCCGTTTCCTGTGCGGTTGGCGCCGGGGAAGTCGTGTCGCAGCCCGAGACGCTGTCCCCCAGCGGCCAGCGCTGTCCCCACAGTTCGGGCCCCCAGCCCCGCTCCCTTCCCGCACCTCTGCTCTGCCACCGACCCTGCGCGCGTGCTGCCCCGCCCGGCCCCCGCCACCCCTTCCCGCGCCCCTCGCCCCGCGGGACCCCTGTGACACGTGCGTCCCCACGTCCGGTTTGATCGATGGGCGTTTCTTGTTCCGGGTCGGGCCTTCTGACGTTTTGGGGGCCCGGTGGCCGGCAGTCAGGCGCCAGGGGTTGTGAATCTCACTGGTGGGGCACGTTCGTCTTCTCACGTCTTGGTGCTGTTACTCGGAACCGGTGCGGTCATTCAGCTTTGCCGGGCGGGTTTGAGAGGGGCAGCCGCTGCCCCCACCGGAGGCCACGCCTGTGAGTGCTTCCGGCCGGGCTGCTGGAAGGAGCCCTTTGTGCGGCCCGTGTGAGCCCTGCACACGGCTGCCTGGCCGTTCTTTCCTCACGTGCGCACACGCGGTGGTCCACGCTCTCTGCAGACCCTGGGGCTCTCCCCCCGTGGCTCCTGGACTCCCAACTCTGTCTCTGCCCAGGGTGCCCTGAATCCGCCTGGGTGCCCTCCCTGCGCCCCAGCCCTGAGGCTCCCGGCCCTCGCCACCTGCACCCACGTCCCCACCAGTTCTTTGCGGGAGGGCAAACCCTGCTCCTTGCACGCCATCCCACGGAGCAGACCCTCACGAGGCGCCCAGACCGCGCCGGCTCCCGTCTGTGATCCATCCTGGAGGGGCGGCCTCTCGGCCCTGCCCTGCCCTGCCCTGCCCACCTCGGAGCCTGCGGCGCGGGGCTGCCCTCCAGGCCCCAAGTGGCATCTTGTCCTCACTGTGTCCCTGAGAGACGGGCTGTGCCCCACTCGGATCCCTCTGCTCCTGTGGTGGGCCCGTCCTGGGTCCCCACGAGGCCCACTGGGCTGAGCCATCTGCCCGCCCCAACGGGGCACGTGGCCAAGCTGGGGCCGGGAGAGGCAGACGCTCTCAAGTGGGGAGGGGACGTGACGGCCCCCTGCAAGGGTGACCCCGCTGGTTCCCACTAGGTGCTCAGCAACCCAAGAGACGCCCCCCCAGCCCAGTTGGCTGCTTGTCGGCACAGTGGCCTTGGCGTCCCATGCCACACCCCTTTCCTCGGGCCCGAGAGCATCCGTGGGGGCTGCGCACCCTGGATGGGCCCCCCCGACGCCGCCTGTCCCGGGGCAGATGCGTGGCAGGACCACCCCAAGGAGTCCCCAGACGCGCCCTGGGCCGCACCCTCTGGAGTCTCCGTGAGCACACCTGGCCCACGCAGAGCCGTTGCCAAGGTGACGGCCACTGCAGCCAAGCTCCACGGCCTGTGGCCTGGGTCCCGGGAGCCAGTGGGCAGAGCTGGGGAAACGGCCGCAGGCGGAGAGGAGCCGAGCGCCCCGTGCATGCCGGTGCTTTCACTGCGGCCGCTGCGCCCGGCGAGGCACCCGGAGGGGGCACATCTGGCGGAGAGAGGGAGGGGTTCCTGTTCTGCAGTGACCCTTCCCTGGTGACCGGAGCCTGTCCCCCCCAGGGACCACTGAGAGACCCTTGGGGCTGTGGGCTTGGTGGCCCTGGGGTCAGAGGAGGCCCCAGGCCTCAGCTCAGCGCTCCATGAGGCCCGGCCCTTGTCACCATTTTCCCAGTCTGTGAAATGGGTGCGCAGGCGTGGCACGGGGCGTGGACACCTGAGACGTGTGTGGGGCCAAAGGAGAGCTGCGGCTGCCCCAGGAGCCTCACCTGCTGAGGTAGACCCACAACCCACCGGGCAGCACCCCAGACACACCCTTGTGATGGGGGCCAGCACGTACCAAACACGGGGGGCGCTGCGCAGGACCCAGAGGGGCGCCAGCGAGCTGCAGTCGGGGGGCCTTGGCCTTCACTCCGGACCTCGCTCAGGATTTCTTGGGGCAAACCCGGGCTGGGCCTGGGGCGGGGCTCCGAGTGGCGGGGACAGGACATCCAGGACCTGTCTGTCCTGGGAGGTGACTGGGCTGCAGTCAGAGTCCTGGGGGTTCCGGACAAGGCGGCCGACCCCTGGGCTGTGGCTCCCGTTCAGAGCCTCTCCGAGTCCCCGCAGGGCTGCTCAGCGGACGAGGGGGTGCGGGTCGTCCTGTGGCGGGGCTGGGGTCGGCGAGGAGCCGCCCGTCAAGGGGACGAAGGCCTGCGGTTGACTCTGTGCTCAGGGGTCACCGGCGGCCCGGGTGGAGGGGGCGAGAGAACCAGCTACACACTCAAGTAAAAAAATTAATTGGCTCCATCTGTGTTGGCCTAATGACTGATTAAATGACTAATCACGGAAGTCTTAATTAAACCCATTTTTCTCTGAGCGGGCTGGGGGAGGGCTCCGGCATCTTTGCCCAGCCGTCAGTGAGCAATCATGGGCAAGGTCGTGCCTCGGACTCCCCCCCCACCAGCTGGTGGGGGGCTTGGCCGGGCTGCGGGCTGCGGCTCCGTCCCGAAGCTTGGTTTAGGGTTTCCGGGGAAGGCGGGCGGGGCGGCGTGCCCCCTTCCGCAGGAACCCTCTGGGTGGCCGGCCGGCTCCCGGCCACGTTTGTGGAACTGAGTCCGGGTTTTGCAGCCGACACCACGCCATCTCACTCGGGAACGGACGGGCTCCGTGTCACGCCGTGGAGCTCGGTCGTGAGCCAGGAATGTCTCCGCAGGAGTGCGCGAGGCCACCGCGGGAGCTGACCTTCCCGGGGGTGGGGGGGGCAGGCCCACAGCGTGGGCTGGCCTGGCATCGGGGCGCAGGGGACCTGCGGCGGCTCACCCGGCCGTGGTGAGGCAGAGCTGGGCGGCCAAACGCAGCAGCCACTCAGGCGGCAGCAGGGAGAGGCCGAGCCCTGTCCGCGCACGCGCGCCCGGGGGGCCAGGGTTGGACTGCCACACCCCTCGGCGACACTGCCCCCCCTCCCGTCAGGTCCTCGGGACGCCGCGCGTGGGTGCAACCCCTGATGCCACGGGGCAGGGCCTGAGCGCCGTCCCGGCACCGCCTTCCCAGAGCGGCTTGAGCCCCGAGAGCACGTGGGGGGGCATGTCCATGAGGCCCCTGCCCGCCCCCCTGCCTGAGAGCCTCGGCCCCTCGGCCCCTCGATGACGTGCCTGTTCTGGAGGGCAAAGGCAGCCCTCCTCACTTGGAGAAGACGCTTCCGAATCACCCCTGGGGCGGGGACAGAGGACCGCTGAATTCCACTGAAATTACAGGCATCACCCCCACCGTCACGGGACGGACGGTCGCCAGGCAGGCCGCACGCTGCGGACAGGTGTTGGGGGCCGGTGGGGCTGCCGGGTGTGGGGGCTCTGGCCGCAGCTGGGAGCGCCCCAGGGAGCCGCTGACAGCGTGAGTCTGCCCGTTGGCCCGAGACTGGAGCTCGAAGGAGACACATTGGTGGCAGTTTGTGATCAGCCTGTCAGCGTCTGCGTCCTCCTTGGGGTGACGCAGTGGGACCTGAGACAGGGGTGTCCTGGGGTTGCGGGGGGAAGAGGGACGGGAAGGCCTGCGGTCTGGGGCAGCCGTGGCTGAGGCCAGCTTGGCTCTGGGCTGGACTGGTGGCCACCGGTCTGTGTCCCCGGGGACTACGTTGGGTGCAGCCTGTTTGTCACCAGAGGGTGAGACCTTCGGGTGCCCCTGCGGGTGCCCCTGCAGCCTTGGCTTGGCAGCCACCCCCCTCCAGGCCGGGGCAGGGAGGCTGTCCAGCAGCCAAGGAAGGCAAAATCGTGGTTTGGGATGCGGGTGGGCAGGCGGCTGGCCTGGCTGTTCTGGGGCCTGGCCCTGCGGTCCCTGCATTGGCCCGAGGCAGCCTGGTGGGGTGGGGGATGGTCAGGAGAGACCCCAAGGGGCCCTGCACCCTGCCTTGGTGGCCGGGTCAGAAAAAGGGGTCTGCAGCAGTGGCTCCCAGGAAGCTGAGAAGGCCGAGTCACAGCAGGTCCGCAGGGAGGGCAGGGGGTGGCGGGTGCTGAGGGGGAGGGGCGACAGAACATGGGCCAGAAAGCCCCAGGGTCGTGCACTGGCAGGAGCCCACGCGCCCCCCCCCCCCCCCCCCGTGAATCTGTCCGGCGTTCACACACTCCTGCCGGGGCAGCTGGGCGTCAGGGGCCTCCCCGTCCCCAGTCCTGTGGCCAAGTCCTGGCGAATGTCCTGCCCCTGGGACATTCTGATCACAACTCTGTCCCAGACACAGGGACACTGGAGCCCTCAGCGGCGCCGGAGGGCCGGGGCCGAGCTGCGCGCTCCCGCCACTCTGCAGGCCATGGGCGCAAGGTCCTGTTTTTGCTGAAATGAGACGTTTCCACCTCGTGTTCGGCGGCCGAGTTGCCACGGTGACCACCTTGGGTTTGGTTCCGGAGACTCGGGTGTCAGCCTCTGCGCTCCCCAGGTGCCGCCCGAGACCCTGAGCGTGCGTGGGCGTTCCTGCGCGGCTGCCCTTCCGCAGCTACTGCGCAAGCCCGCGCCGCACTTGATCCACACCGAGGCGCAGGCGCAGACGGACAGCTCTGCACGGGATCCGAGGCTCGTCTGCTCGCGACGCAGCGCTAGCTGCCCGCGGCGAGCGTTCCGGGCCGTCCCCTGCCCCTGGCGACACCGACGCGTCCTCTCACTGCAGGCGGACCTGCGGCCGCCGCTCCCTTCCGCCGGATTTCTCGTTTCCCTGCAGTCGTTAGCTGGGTCTGTGCCCGAGGGAGGCCCTTGCTCCTTTCTGCGGCTGTTTCACCGCCCCCCGCACCGCACCGCCCCCCGCCCCAGCTGGCGGCGTCAAGAAAGGCGCGCCCATCTCAGGCAGCGCGAGACCCCCTGGAGAGCCAGCCTCGGCTCCCGGGGGCTGGCGAGCCCCCCGCAAAGTTGGAGCCCCGCCATCCCCCCAGCCCCTGAGGCTCTTCTGTGCCCCCCAGGGAGGCCGCGTGTCTGTCAAGCATGGTGGTTTCTCTCGGGGCCTGGGGGCTGCATTTTCAGGACCTCTGCCTCCATGTCCCAGGGCCCCCCACCCCCGCCTGCAAGGAGGCCACAGGGGGCCGGTGGCAGTGCTGGCCGCTCCGCAGCGCTGCACCTGGCTCCCCGCGGCTCCTGGGTGATGGGGCCCCGGGGACGGGAGGCCAGGTCCAGTCCCACCTGCGTGTCCACGGCCCGTGTGTGTCGTGAAAGCAGAGGCCAGGAGAGGCTTCCCAGGGACCCGGCCTCCCTGGGCTGGGAAGGGCATCACTGGAAGCGGCCGAGGGGCGCACGGTGCAGAGAGGTGGGGCCACGCCTCCCCACAGGCCACCATCAGCCCCTTCAGCTCGTCCGGGGGAAATCCACCCTGGACCTGGGCTAGCCTCGGTCTCCCCTGCAGGACGGGCGGGTGCGGCCCCCGGCACGTGACAGCCAGCTGTGCCCCCGGCACTGAGGAACGGTGCATCCCTCGGTGCCCCCTGGGCCGCCCTCGCAGCTTCCCTTGGGCAAGTGGCCACTCTGCCTGCCTCAGCCTGTCCGAGCGAGTCCCCGCGGGGCTGGCAGCTGCAGGGACACCGCTGGGGCCACCTCGCGCTGCCCGGCGAGTCCCCTTGGTGCCAGGCCCGGCCGTGGGCCCCCAGAGTCCCCACGCTCCAGGCCATGGAAGCCGTCGCCACCCCTGGGCCGATGGCAGCCCGCAGTGTCTGTGGTGTCGAAGGCCGGGGGGGACCAAGGGGGGCATGCAGAGAAGGGGCCCAGCTGGGGCCTGGGGCAGGGACGGCAGACCCCCCCAAACACCCGTGATGGGGGGCAGCCTCTCCTACCTGCTGCCTCCGGGTGGGTCCTGCACCGTGGGCGTCCCTGTCCCGGGGTCCGGGCCACCCCCGGGCCCGCTGCTCGCCTTCTGCACGGAGCAGTGAGGGGGGACACTCAGGGGGCTCCCTGGCCGCTCTCCTCCGTGCGCCCCGACATGCTGGCTGCGGGGCGGGCAGCGTGTGGACCCAGTCCTGGGGGGTCCCCCCACGCCTACCTCCTCACGCGGGCCGTCCAGGAACGGGATGGGGCGGTACCCGGGCGGAGGGGGCCCGAGGCGGACGTCCAGGAACTCGGCAAGGCCGCACCTCGCCCGCCGGCAGTCCCCGGGGCAGCGGGCCCCGCGTGCCCCTGCTGAGGAGAGACAGGTGTTCCCAGAGGAGTGGACAGAAGGCCCTTCCAGCATCACGTGGTGCAGGCCCAAGGGAGCTGTCCATGTGGGCAGCAGGGCTGGGGCCGGACGGCCGTGGGGCCGGGGGCCCTGTCCCTCCTGCCCTGAGTGCAGGGGTGAGGCCAGTGGCTGGAGGGCGGGGCTGAGCCAAGGCTGCACGGGGTCCTGGCGACCCCGGTGTCCCCAGTGTGGACAGACAGGCTCCCCACAGGTGTAGTTCGGGGCCTCCTCCCTGAGGCCCACCCTCGGGGCCTGGCGGGCCGAGGCTTCAGGGCTGGGAGGGTCTCGGACCACACGGCACCCTGGACAGGCTCTGGGTCACAGGCCCCGAGCTCAGCCGGCCGGGCCCAGCGGCCTCCTCCGAGCGCAGAGGGACAAGAAGGATGTGTCCGCTCGCTGTCCACGTGCTGTGGGGGCTCAGCCACCTCCCTGGCGAACGGGGCGCAGAGGCCATGAGGGGCCGCAGCCCCCTTGGGGCCCTGAGTGCTCCCCCTCCCTGCCCCGTGGCCCCAGGACTTCCTCCCAACGTCAGCGGGCCAGGCTCGGGCCCCCTCGGGCTGCGCACTCGGACCCCCCTGCTCCTGCTGTCCGCCCAGCCAGTCCCCGTGCAGGGTGACGGTGGCCTGGCGCACTCGGGGTGGAGCGGTGGCTGAGCTCGGGGCTGCGGGCAGCCTGCAGTCTCCCAGCGGAGGGGACAGCTCTAGGGAGGTGACAGCGGGGACTCCAGTGGTTGAACACCGGTTCTAGGCTGTGCCTACGTCCGCCCAGGGGCGTGGGGACGGTCGGCACGAGGACTCTCTGCGTTCACTGAAGGCCACGGGTCCCGCGTCCTGGGCCCGGCGTCCCCACCCCTGAGGTCAGCCCACAGAGCCGCACTTGCCCCCTGGCTCCTCGGCTGTGGCGACCTTTCCCGTGGCCTCCCCCCGACTCTGTCACTGACGCCGCGGGGCCCGGACCCGATGCCCCCCTCTGCTGCCGCTCCGTCTCCCGCTCTTGGAGACCGAGCACCCCTCCCCGGTTACTCGGCCCGAGACATGGCGACGCCCCGCTTCCTTCCTCAGCCCCCTGTGGGGTCCCGGCCAGTGCCTGGCTCCTGCCTCCACCTCTCACGCTCCAGCATGGGGCCCACGACGCCCCCTGTCCCCTGCACTCTGGGCCGCGCCCTCGAGTCACACCCCCGGGTCCCTGTGCTCACTCCCCGACTGGGGATGCTCACCCCCCGTGCCCCGCCTGCCTGTGCGCACGCGTGGACCCGGGGGACCACACCACTGAAGGGAAGGCTGAGCTCCGCCGGCAGGTTCCGCCCAGGGCAGGTCGGACCTGGCTGAGACCCCGCCCGCCCACGGGGCCGAGCCGCAGGCCTGCCGGGGCTCCGCAGACCCTGGGCGGCCCGCCCGCCCGCCACGAGAACGGAGGGTCCGGCCCGGCCTGTGGGGGCCCGAGCGGCTCCGGCCAGGACGGCCTGTGAGCAGAGGCCCAGCTCCGACGCTGGGAGACATCGGTTGTAACGGTGGCAGCTGCAGCTCTTCAGCAGGAGAGGTCACCGTGCCGCCCGGCGGAGGGGACGCGGCGGACGGAGGCTGGGCTGCCGGGGGGATCGGGCGGCCTGACCTCGCGGGGAGGGGATGTCTATTAATTAGCCCTTAACAGCCGACGCAATTAGGCTCCCCAGTCACCTGTGTAGGACAGGGCTCCGGCGGGGAAACCCCCGGAACGAACAGGGCTCCGGGGGCCGGCCGTTACCGCCCAGCGGCGGCCTAAGCGCTCGCTCCAGCTGAGCGAGCCGGAGAGGTGACAGGCGCGCCCCGCTGGCTCGGAGGGCGGACGCGCTCAGCCCCGGGCCTCTCTGCGCAGGGGGCGGCGCCGCCGGCCACCGCAAGGACAGGCCGGGCCGGGCCCCCAGGACCCGGGGGCGGGGGCGGGGGCACGTGCCCCTCCTCACCCCGCGGCGCGTGCTGGGGCCTGTCTTCCTCTGCCCGGGTGCCCGGCATGGGGTGTGCACGCGTGTGCAGTAGGTGCGAGCACACTCCCGGGGAGCCCCTTCCCACCCGGCTCTTCCGGGCTGAGGGTCCAGCCTGCCCTCGGGGCCCCGCAGTCCGGAGACCCTGGGGCATGGGCAGGGGGACAGTCACGGGGACAGTCACGGGGTCCTGACAGGGGCTGCCTCTGTGTGCGCCGAGCCCTGGCCTTGGGACAAGCTTCTGCTCCGTCCGTCCCGCAGGGCCGGCCAGGCGGGCCCGGTGGGGAGGGTCTCCCAGCAGCAGGGCCCGGGATTCTCGGGTCCCGGGCACACGGATGACAGTCGCACAGAAAGGCCGCAGCCTGGGCTGCGCCCCTCGGGCCTGCGCAGCTGGCAGCGAGTGGGGCAGGCTGTCCTGGTGGCCGACGGGGGGAGTGGGGTCTGCCAGGGCGGAGGGCTGCCGAGCCCCGCGGGGGACAGAGGTGCAGCAGGGACCCCTCCCCCAGCCCCGCCCTCCTGGCCCTGCAGCCGGAGCCCTTGCGTCCGCTCCAGTCTGCCACCGGCGCGCCCACCGTGAGGCACCAGGAGCGGGACCAGGCCGGGAGGGGCAGGAAAGGCCGGCCGGCCAGGCCTGGGGCCGAGGCTGCCGCAGCGACACCAGCTTCCCTCCCGTGCCCCCGGAGGGGGGGAACCTGACACCCCGTGGCATCTCGAGTGGGAGACACGGGCCCAGCTGGGGCCCGGAGAGGTGGGCGTGGCCGACCTCTGTGGCGGGCAGTTGCGGGTCTGCGGCCCCGGTGGGGGGCAAGGTTCCATGTCCAGGGGCCCTGGGCACCCAGACGGTGCCTGGCCCTGCAGCCGCCCCCCCAAGGAGCCGGGCTGCAGTTTGGGGGAGAAGCCCAGCAGCGGCCTCCCCCGCCTTTTCTGAAGCACTCAAGTGGTCGGCCGCGCAGGCCCACTTTGTGCTCAGAGGGTCGAGGACACAGCGTGCGCGCCGGGAGCTTCGGCCTCCGGTGGCCGCACTGTCCCTGCTCCCAGAGTTTCTCCGCCAGGAGCTGCCTGCCCCGCTCACCCCACGCCGGCCGCAAAGCCCCTCGGGGACCCAGCGCGGCGCCCCCACCCTGGGGCACGTCCCCGAGGGGCTGGCCTCGGAAAGGGAACTCGCAAGGGGGCACGCCTCTCGCCAGCCGGCCCCCAGGACCGGGGGCTGAGGGGGTTCTTTCCGAGTCGGCCTCTGCCGCCTGCCCCTGCTCCCCTCAGGAGGCTCCTCGTTTGCACGCCGGTCTCGGGGCAGGTGCCGGGGCGCCCTTCCGGCACGGTCAGGGAGAGGCGGGCATACGCCCCCCCGGGCTCCCTGAGGTGCCCACCCACCGGCCAGTCCCGCTCCGCCCCGGCCCTTGGCTGCGGCCTGGACGCAGGCGGCCGGCCGGGCGTCTGTCTGCGTGTCTGGTGGAGGTGGCCCAGCCACAAAGCCGCAGCCCGTCCCGGGCGGCAGAGGGGCGGGAGGCGCGGGCGCCCAGCCCTCATGGGCCGCTGGGTGTCGGGACGTGGGGTCTGGACACGGTGGTGACTGCAGGCCGCTCTTGCGTGCCAGTCACGGCCGGAGGCTGCGGCCGAGGGCCCTCCTGGGGGCCACGTTCCTCATCACTCAGAAGTCGCCCCGTTCACGTGGTCCCGGGGGCTCTCAGATGGCCGTGGACAGAGGCTTTGGGGACCACGAGGTGGCCTGAGGTGGGGCAGCCGGCGGCAGCTCTCCGACGTGAGGGCCACTTGCAGGAAGAGGCCACGGGCCCCAGGGTGCGGCGGGCGGTGGGCAGGAGAGGCCTGAGCCTGGCGCGGGGCCTCCGCAGGGCCGGCGGGGTCCCAGGTCTCACGCTGCAGCCTTGGGCTCTGTGCTTGTGCTTCTGTTCGCAGAACGAGCCTGTTGCTCCCCGTCCTTCAGCCAAAGAAGGGGTGTCCGTGGCTGCGTCGGGGGGTTTGCACAGATGTTGCTGCCTCGATGTCTGGGAGCTTAAGGCTGAGGTGCTGCGCAGGCCTGGGAGAACGTGGGGCGCCGAGTGGGCAGTGGGCCTCTGCAGAGAGGGAGGGGCCTGGGCTCCCCCCGCTGCCTGGGCACGGCGGCCAGGGGCCAGGCGTTGAGGGGCTGGCAGGCCGGTGTCGGCGCAAGCGGCGTGTCTCGTGCCCTTCCCGTCGCTGCTCCCAGGGACTGGTCAGCAGTCACCTCTGTGCCCCGATGTGGCCACGGGGCCTGGCCCCGCCCCCCCACGGTCAGACCTCCGGGTGAACGCACAGCTCACAGGCATCCTCGCCCCACGACTCGGCACGCAGGGCCCACGCACCCCTGCACACATCACCACACGCCCACGCACGTCACTTCATGCTCACCCCCACACAAGTGCACACGCCCACCTTCCTGCCACACGGGGCGGGCGGCCCTCCGTGGAGCCCTGACCCCCGGGGGCCTGCCCGCCTCCTGCCCAAAGTGGCTCCCGCACCCCAGGGGCCACCCCCGTCCGTCTGTTCCTGCCCGACAGGCCCGAGTGCGGGTCTCTGCTGGAGCTGGGCAGAGCCCGAGCACCGAGTCCACTTCCAGGGACACCGGGACCCGCAGGGCCTCACTGGGAGCGGGGGGGCCAGGCTGGGGTGCCCGGGGACACGGGAAGCAGAAATTGACCCTGGAGCGAGGCCACAGACGCCAGGAAGTGGCAGAAGGGTGAGTGTGGGCGCAGGGCAGGGTCGGCGGAGCCGCTCTGTCTGACGCCGGAAGCTGCCAGCAGCCCCTGGCTGAGCTCCCCCACGGCCTCACTGTCAGAACCTACACCCGAGGGAGACTAGGACGCCCATGGGGCCACCGTCCCTGGCTGGTCTGGTGGCTCTGAGTGGCCTGGGCTGGTCCCCCCATCAGCCCAGACCCCAAGGTCACAGGGGAGTGAGCCCAGAGGCCCGGCCCTAAGCAGGGTGTGACGGGGGCACGGCGGGGGGGGGCGCGGGGGGGGGGGCGCATGCCCGCAGAGGCGCACGAGGCTCCGGCACCCGAGACCCCAGCTCCACTGGGACCCTCCTGCCACAGAGCGGCACAGGACCCCAAGAGCCCGGCGCGTCCCTTGTCTCTCCCTCCAGGGTCCTGCAACTTCTCCCCCCAACAGTTGCCTAAGACCTGCCCTTAGGGGCTGGACTCGTGCCGTGGAGGCGGCGCCAGCCTCCCAGGCCCCTGCTCTCTGGCTGCGCCCGCGTGGCCACAGGATGCCCAGAACTGAGGGCTCGGGCCCCAGACCAGGCTCTGGCGGCAGGAAGGGGGAGACAATGGGGGTGCTCCATCAGACCCCAGTGTGTCTGGCCCTGCCACCCTGCCGACGGGCTCCCCTCCTCCCTGGAGCCCCCAGAACACAGGGCAGCTGTGGGGCAAAGAGCCCGTTTCCTGGGACAGTGGGAGGGTGACAGGGACGCAGCCAGGCGCTGTGGCCTCTGGGCCCTGCGCCCCTGCTCTGGTGCCCGGCTCCAGGCAGGCGGCCCCTCCCGCCAGGCGCCCGAGGCTGGTCCCGCTGTCTCGGCCTCGCGCCTGTGCAGCGGCCTCTTGTCCTTGTCCGGGCCAGCTCTGTGCGTGGGTGGCTCCGGGACGAGCAGCGCAGGCGCAGGTCCTCCGGGAAATACGCAGGCCCGCACGTCTCTCTGCGACAGGAACCGCAGACGACGAGCCCAAAGTGTGTGGGCCCCGGGGGAGGCGGCGGCGAGGTCGCCCCCAGTTCTCCTCGACACGGCTTGTCAGTTTTAGTGGCAAGATGGGTTTAGCGGCCAAGGGCACCTTGGCTTTCAAAACTGTCTCGCAGTTACAGGCACTTCTTCTGAGATCCCGTCGGGTGAACGCCCAGAGCCGAGCGCTCAACACACAGAAAAGGGAAGCACTCAGCTCCGCTGGACCCACTTCCCGGGAGGGCTTTGTGCACTAAAAACAAAAAACAAACCAAAAAAGCAAGCGAGCGAGCAAGCCATCTCTGCCGGCTGCAGCTCTCGAGGTTCCCAGATCCCATCTGTGGGGGACTGTGCGTGCCGCCGGGGCCCCGCCAGCCCGACTGGGTCCCTCGGGCCCCTGTCCGCACCTGCAGCGGACTCAATGGGCCCGAGGGACTGGGGTCGGAGGCGGACGCCCCGCCGATGGCGGCGCACAAAAGCGGGTCCCGCTGTTCAGAGCTGTGGGCGGGAGCTGCGAAAGGTTAACAGGCTGCATACAAAAACCTTTCTGAATGTAAAATCAACGCGCTTTGTCACCGAAATCTAGGTGCTAGAATTAAGCCGGAGTTGCGTTCGGAATCCCTGGCCATCGTCCGCCTGCGGGAAATCGCCTTTCTCCTCGGCGAGAGTCAGGAACGAGGGAAGCGCCCAAACGTTTCGCACCAGCAGGGCGGGGGGGTGCGGGGCTGCGGTCCGCCATGGCCTGCTCCAGGGGAGGGCGGGGTGCCCGCTGGGCCCCGCACGGTGGGGGCGGGGCTGAGACCCAGCAGCCTTGCCCAGGGGGCAGTGGGCCCCGGGGCTCCTCCCTCTGCGCGCTAAGGCGTCGGCTCCATGGCTTCAGGTTGTGAAGCCCATGGGGGTGGGGGGGCACACTTCCTTCCGTCGGAGAGACCCCAGGCTGCCTCCTGGGGAGGGGCGTGATGTCAGGGGCAGGCGGGTCCCTGCGGCTGTGCCGGCCTCCTGGGGGTGAGCTCCACGCACCCCACCTCCCCCCAGCTGCCAGCACGCGTGAGAGCTCCGGAACACGGCGGAACGTTGGCCGTCACTTCAAACGTGCAACCTGAGACGCACCCACTGTCCTGTCGGGGTGGCGCAGGGCCTCCTCCCCTCCCCGCTGCCCCCGCCCCCGCCCCACGCCGAGGAGAGCCCCTCCCTGCTCGCAGGTGTGGGTTGCTCTGCCGAGCGGAGGTGTCCCTTCCAGGCGGTGCTCACAGGGGCCGGCAGGCTGCCCGCGCCCCGTGCCGACCGCTGGAGTCCGACCAGGACGCTGCGGGCGGTCGCGTGGGGGCCAGACCGGCAGCTCTGCCTCCACCCATCGGGGCCCACGCTCAGGACCCGGGGGTCCCCTGTCCAGGACAGGTGGTGGCTGCAGGGCCCTGCTGCTCGTCTGAGACAGGGTGCAGGGTGTCAGCTCCTCGCTCACCGCCTGCCCCCCTGGGGGCCGCCTGCTCCCTGGGACCCTCCTGAGCTGGAGACGCCGTCAGCAGGCTGGCGCTGTCTCCCACACTCCCTGCTGGTCGGACGGACGGACGCAGGTCTGTCTGCACGTCCTCACCACCAGAGGGTCTTTTTCACTCACGGCCGATGTCCCAGGTGGGACCCGAGGGAGAGGTGGCGGTGTGTGGCGGGTCACCCGCTTCCTTGGGCAGGTGCCGGTCGGGGAGGTGCTGAGGGGGGCGCTGGCCTCTGCCGCCTGGGCTCCTGCCTCCGTGGCAGCAGGTGGCCAGGCCCCTGCCCACGTGACCCCTGAGGGCTGTGCGCCCGGCGGGGCCCAGGGGTGTCGGCTGACAGCGGGTTTCTCCTCTGCCTTCCCTCTGAGAGCATTTGGCAAAGATGGCTGCCTGACACCGAGCGCGCAGTCGCCCCTGCTGCTCAGCCACAGACCCGGGTTCTGGCTGGCAAGCTGAGCTTCCTGTCTCCCTGTGCCCGGCGAGGTGTGGCGCCCGCCCAGGAGGCTTCTGCGGGCCTCGAGCTTCCCCTCCCCCTAGCTGGAACAGGGGCGTGATGGCCGGCGCTTGTGCAGCCCTCCAGAGCCTGGTGATCAGGGGGCCCGCCCCCAGCTCTGAACGTCGAGGTGAGGTGCGGCCCCCTTGTTGTGGCCATTGCCATGTCTGGTTCTCTCCTGGCCGCTGTCCTCCCAATGGCAGAACTGAAATTCACCACTAGGTCATTCCTCCGCAGGATCCACCAGGGGGGCAGCAGATGGCCAGCATGGCCATGACCCAGAGCAGACAGGCCCCCGTGCGAAGGGCTTGGGCACAGGCAGGGGGAAGGGCTCAGTGTCTTGTGGGGGTGCCTCTGGTGGCCGCAGGAGCGTCGGTCCTGCTGAGGGCTCAGGGGTGAGCTGTCCCAAGAGGGAAATGCTGGCTTTAAGGGACTAAAGAACAGAAAGGGCCCCTCCCTGTGCCTGTGGTGGGGACTTGGGGGCAGCACGGTGGGGCCTGGTCAGCCGTCCTGGAGGCAGATGTGACTGTGGCCTCGCTTTGCAGAAGAGGGAAACTGAGGCACAGGGGCGTTCGGGGAGAAGAGGGTGGAGAAACAGTAGCCTGGCCCGTCACCCCCACTTGGTTCCAGGTGCACGTCGGGTGGGGGGGTGGGGGCCCGGGGGCCCCGGGGCCCCGATGCAGCCTCCACGTGGCCATGATTTCAACAGGTGCTGAGCCACCCAGGGCGCCAGCCGAGCGGGTCTCAGCCAGACAGCAACACGGAGCCCTGAGCTGCCTGCGGAGGGCGGGACGGGCGTGGGCCCCGGGACAGCCGGCCCCGCATGGGCGTCGGGAGCAGGGGTGGGGGCAGGAGCCGCACTCCAGGTGCCGGGCCTCGGCTGGTGGGCAGCCCCGCCCCGTCCCACCCTCGCATGGTGACTGTCCTGAGGGCGGTGTGCTGTCTGCTGTTCCTCGAGGCCTGTGGGCTGTGGCACGGTCCCCTGGGACAGCCTGTCCCCAGGTCTGGGCAGCTGCTGTCCCTGACCCCCTGCCCACTGCTGACCATGTGGCCACCTCCACTCACCTGGCAGGCCACCAGAGGTGTCCCCCTGGCCACGCAAGGTGTCTGATGTCAGCGCCGCCTCCAGGTCTCCGGCACTTTCCGGGGGCGCTCCGGGCTCCAGGCTGCCAGGCGAGGGGCTGGAGAGCGGGTAGGCGATGCACTCGAACCCACTGCGGGGGGACGGCAGGCCGGCTCAGCTCGACATGGGGGCGGGGTCGCCGGCCCCCAGCTCCCCGCCTGCCGGCACCCACTGGGTGCCTGTGTTTCCCTCCCTCCTGATAGCACACTGTGTCTGCTGGTCCCTGCCGGGCCCCCAGGGCTGGGTGGGAGCCTCGTGGGGGCCCCCCAGGACCAGCCGCTCAGGCCCCTCCCCTGCCCCACACGGGGGTTTCCCGGGCACCCCGACTCACAACGGGGTCTGCACAGGCGCCTCCCGTCGGTCCTCGTCCACGCGAAAGAAGCAGACCTCCGAGTAGGCCGGGAGCTGCACGTATCTGACGCCCGCCGAGACCCTCAGCACCCGGCCGTCCTCGCCTTCCGGGGGGAGACGGAAACACAGTGCACCCAAGGGCCCGGGCTCCTCCCCCGGGGCTCAGGGTGCTGGGCCTCGGGCGGGGCCTTCACAGCACAGCACAGCGCCAGCCCCAACCGTGTGCGACCTGAGCTGCCCCCCGGCGCCGGGCCCTCAGCAGAGCCGTCCACACTGCTCAGCCCCGAGCCAGGTCTGGGCCCGGGGCGCCCGCTGGCGCGTCCTGGTGGGAGGGCGTCCGCTGGCTGCGCAGCAACACAGGCAGACACGCGGGGCCTTGCCTCCCTCATGGGCCCGGCCACCCAGGGGGACACGGCCCCTCGTCACCCAGCTCCCGCCCTGACCCAGGTGCCCCCACGATGCCCAGCACAGGGCTGGTCCCAAGGGCTCGGGGGCTCAGGGTCCGATGGAGAAGGAGGGGCAGTGGCAGCCGCTGAGCAGTGCCAGCGTCCCTGCTGCCCAGGCCCCCGGCGCTGAGACCCGGGACGGACGCGGGCTCGGGGAGACGAGGCGCCGCGTGTGGCGTGAAAACCGGCCTCGTTTGATCGGCTCCCGTTCAGGTCAAGGTGGAGCCGCCGGAGCCAGTTCGCCCTCCTGCTTCCAGTGTCTCTGTCACAGAGGGACACCGGTCCCCGGGTCCTGGGCACCAGGCAGGACAGCCGTCCCTGCAAGGTGGGGAACGGGCCGCGGGGCTCAGAGGACCTGGGCGCCGCTCGGGCAGCTGGGGCGAGCCCGCCCTCAGGCAAGGGCCCCGGGAAACGAAAGTGAAACATGCAGGTAAATGCAAGAGGTTTGGAAGCTGGAAGAACCTGTCACCAGGAAACCTGCGTGACGAGAAACGTTAGAGGCTGAGTCCTTCGGGCGGAAGGAGCGCTGTCCCAGATGGAACCTGCAAGGACGGCGCGGGTCCAGGAATGTGGCCACGCCGGCCGGGGAGGTTCCCTTCTCTGTGTCACGCACGCGTTTTACGTGTGTACGTGTGTACGTGTTTATTAGAGAGGGGGGAAGAGAGGGAGGACCACAGGGAGAGAGACGTCGGCGTGGAGGGAGAAACATCGATCGGTTGGATGCCTCCTGTGCGCCCCCTGACCGACCCCGGGGACCCGGCCGTAACCCAGGCCTGGGCACCCCCCGGAAATCGAACCTGCGGTGCGGCCTTTCGCTTTGCCGGGCGACGCCCAACCCACTGAGCCCCACCGGCCAGGGAACTTCAACACTGTCCAGAAGGCAAAGGCCGTCCAGACAGAGGCACGGCCAGCGTGTCGGGTGGTGACGAGACGCAGGGACGCCAGCGGCAGGACGGTGGCGTGGAGGGTGACCCTCACCCCTCCGTCCCGCCCCAGGCGGGGGGCGGGTGAGCCGCGTGGTCCGTTCCCTGTCAGCCCCTACAACCACCAAACGAAGAGTGGCAGGAGGGGGCGCTTGACCCTGCGGCGCCAGCTGTCCCGCGGACCGCGGGTGGCGTGGGCACCTCGGCTGGAAGGCGGAGATGCGGGGGCTGGATGGCGAAGGCACGCCGCCTGCCGGCCGCCCACGCGCAGTCCCCCGGGAGCGCGAAGACAGGAGCTGGTCACGGCGAAAAGGCGAGGATGCTGACCGGCAGTGGCCGGAACAGCTGCGGCGACGAGCCCCACGTCACGGCGGGTGGACGGCGGGCACAGGCCGTCACCAGGGGTGACTGTGGCCAGGGCGCCCCGGGGAGTCGGTGAATTCCGGGGCGTGAAAATCCCCCCTGTCGATGCCCCTGGCAACAGAGCATCCAAAGGAGGACACGGAAGGTGACGGAAATGGAAGCAGACAGGCCCACAGCCGCGCTGCGGGGAACTGGCGGGACCGCGGGCGGGCGGCGGGCAGGGGCGCCGCGGACTGGAGCAGCGGCGTGGGCAGAACTCGCGGGCCGCCGCTCACGGGGCAGCCCCAGCACAGGCGCGGAATCCGCCAGGCCTCCGGAGGTGCTTGCGAAACTCGCTCCAGAAGAGACCGTTGTCTGGGCCCCCAGCAAGTCCTGGTCCAGGTAAAGGGACTCGGGCTGCGAAGCCTGGCCCTCAGCACACGGAAGCGAGAGAGAAACTGTTCACAAGGAAAATCGCCACATGTTGGCAACGGCCCGACACACTTCTCGCCGGCTCCCGGGCCCGGTAAGAGATCGCACAGCATCCGGAGCTGAGCGAAAGCGCAGGCACCGCGCGGGGCGGCGCCCGGAGGGACGCGGGTGGCGGTGGGCTCCTGCACCGGGGCGCGTCGGCACCAACCCGGGTTTCCTCCGTGAGAACCCGAGGAAGGATGTTGAATGAAACCCGAGCGCGCGGATGCGAGGACTCAGGAAGGCCCAGGAAGGAAGTGATAAACTAGGCGGCGGAGCACCGAGCCTTAAGGGGCTGATCGCTTTTCCGGGATGAAATCGGTCCGCTCCCAGGGACCCGTCAGGGAGGGGAGAGAACAGACAGCGTGACCCGCACCGGGAGGGGGCGGGGACAGGGGAGGCGGAAGGCCGTGCGCCGGCTCGTGTGACGAATCCGGCGACTGGCGTGACGCGGACCAGCACGCACTCGTGAGAGAGATGATCCGAACGGCCCCGCGTCACACGCAGACCGGGTTCGGTGCCACTCGACTCCCTCGGGTGGCGCCTGGGGCGAGCACCGGGTGGTGGGGGTGGGGTCCGTGGGACCGGAAACATGCGCCGCCCTCGGGAGACGCTGTGGCAGTTTCTTCAAAGTTCAGACGCAAGTCCCCGTGCGCTCCAGCACTCCCGGGGCGCGAGTGAAAACCCACGTTGCTGCGGAAGCGTGAGCGCGGGTGCCCCCAGCAGCGCCACACGCCAGCATCCGACGGTGGGCGACTGCGGGGCAGGAGGGGAAAGGGGGCTCATCCCCGAGGCACCAGTGGGCCCTGCAGGGCGGGACACAGCCCGCAGGACGCGCCCAAGGGAGCAAATCCGCGGGGGCGGGGTGGCGCCCCTCGGGGCTCTGGCTGCCTGGGGCTGAGGGTGTGGACGGTGGGGGCAGGGGAGGGGGCCTGCTCGGTGACCGAAAGGCCGTAAGTCAGCGCTGCAGGGCAGGGGCAGCTGCCCGACTGCCAATCCACTGAAAACCGTGGAATGGCCAACGTGGGTGAACTTTATGGCACGCTGAACGGAGGCGGGGTCAGCGTTCAGGGGCCTCGGGGTGGGGGGCCTCTCTGGGCACTCGCTCTCCGCGGGCGAGGGCTGTGGGACGTCGGTGCGTCCGCCCCCCGCCCCCCAGCACCGCAGGGCTGGCCGGGTCTCGCGAGAAGCAACCCCGAGGGACCGGAACCTGTCGCTGCTTGATGACCGCGGAGGACGAGGGCCTCGCCCTGTGCGGGGCGGGGCCTGCGCAGATGCGCGCAGGGCCGCAGCCGCCGTCCTCTCGCTCTACGGGGTGCTCGACAACCACGGGCGCACACACGTGCTGTCCCGGGCACCTGGGCACCCGGAGCACGCGTGTCCACACACACCCACGCGTGCGCTGCCATACACGTGGCTTCTTGTCCGAGAACCTGACGCCTGTTCATCGTCCCGAAGAGGTCGGCCACCCCCGCGGGGACGCTTACTCTCGGCCACGGCCCTGTCCTCCTGCTGCAGCTGCACGCGCACCGGGAAGGAATCGCCGGGGGCCACGCGCATCACCTCCGGGCCCAGAATCACGATCCTCGTGGCTCGTGCTGGGAGAGAGTGGGGCCGGCGTTGCTGGGTGCTGGGTGCCGCCCTCCCATAGCTGGGTCCCACCTACCGGCTGGGCCTCTCCCCTAATGGGTGGGACACCCTGTCACCTGGGAAGGGCCCTGCCTGTAGGTCCGAGTGAGCAGACGGAGTCCCTCCCTCCGAGAAGCGGTCCAGGCGTCAGTGAGACTGAGACAGGGCAGCCGCCCAGGGCCAGCCGCTGTCCTCCGAAGCGGCCGTGTCAGGGCCGACTGGACTGGGTGCAAGGGGCCGCAGAGCGTCCACCAAGCGTGCGGGGGGGGGGAGGGGCTGGGGGGTGGGCCGGCCGGCCCGGACTCTGATGGGGGAAGCAAGGCTGCCACCCACCCAGGGGTTCTGACAGGATGCGGGGCTTGAGGGTGGGGAGACCTGGATTCCTTCCCAAGGCGATGCTACTAAGAGGTGGACCCAGGGCCCTGCCTGCGGCTGGGGGGCTGGGAGGATCCAGGGCCTCCTCCCGAGTGGGGTTGCCTGGGCCCAGCCCTGAACCCTGGCTGTGGGGTGGCCGTGCACCCCCAGGGGTGTGCCCTGGGGCCAGGACTCCTCCCCCAGAGTCCCAGCCTCTCCCCCTCCTAGGACTTTGGCCCTCACCCAGGCGTCCATCTGGCTCAGCAGGCTCCCTCATGGGCTGGGGCAGTTGACATCGGTGCCCCTGGGGCCTTTCCCCGCCAAGAGTGCCAAGGTGGCACCCTGTCCTGAAGACTAGCAGGGTGGGGCCCCACTTTTTTGCTTGGGGCAACACGGCAGGGGGAAGCAGCCCCCCAGAGGAGGCCCCTGCGGGCTCATGTCACAGAGCAGGAAGCTCAGGCGGGGGCGGGGTGGAGGCCGGGGGCACAGAGGCACAGGCCCTGCGGGCGGGGACTTCGTGACCGGGGGGCCTGCCTGCGTAGGTCCCCCTTCAGAACCGCACTGAAACGTGCTTCTCACGAGGGGTTTCGGATTCCACTTCATCCCAGCCCCCCACCTCTGGGCCCAACGCCTCCCCCGTGACTCGAGAGGACCCAGACCCACAGGCGACCCCACTGGAGGCCCGAAAGTGGCCCGGGGCTGGGGGACACCTACCCACTGGGTGGCCGTTGATCCACATCCCGCGGTAGACAACCCCGGAGCAGTGGGCCATGCTGCCCAGGCCGCTGAAGACGTCGCCGTGCCACTGTCCCTGCAGAGAGGACCGAGGGGCTCAGGCAGACTCCCCGCCACCCAGGGTGCGGGACCCCGGGCACGGCCTGCGTCCCCCTCCCCAGGCTGCACGGCCCCTGGGGACCACGGGCCGGAAACCACGCTGTCCTGAGGGCGGGAGCTCGCCCTGCCTCTGAATGCCATGCGTGTGGTCCGCACGATGCTCCCCCATCGGAAGGTCAGGAAGCCAGGAGCAGCGGCCCGGCCCCTGCGCAGACACAGCACGCGCGGAAGGGCCCGCTTTTCAGTAGGAAGCGCCTTCTAGGAAGACACTCGGCACCGGTGCCGAACCGGCTGAGGAGGCCGAGCCTGCACGCAGCCGCGCCAGGCTGCGGCGCCGTCGGGAGCGGTTGCTCCTTGATAACGAAAAGGCCCCTCCCCCCCCAGCCCGTGCTCGCCCACCCCGCTGCGCGCCCCTGGCGAGCCTGCCTGCCTGCCGCTCCCCCACGCGGCCGCCCCCACGGTGAGCCTCTCTCTCTCTAAGCCTGGCACACAACGGGGGAGAATAGCGTGAAACAGCAGGCCAATCATTCCTGTGGGACGTTTCGAGACCACGAGAGCGTTTTGCACCCCAAGAATTAGAGGAGAGTGTGGCTAGCGGCCTGTTTGGTTCTGTTCCCTCTTCTGCAGAAGCCAGCTGGGCCCCGTTCCTGCGCTGCCCTCCGGGGGGCCCAGGACACTCGGCCGCTGGGCCGGGGAAGGGGGCTGCAGTCGGCGCCCTGCTTGGGGGTGCTGCCCACAGGGGGCCCCGGGTCTTCGAGACGGGAGCCGAGGGCCGGGGAAAGGAACAGGGGAAGGAAGCGTGGCTGAGGCCGGGCTCCGGCCCCCGGCGCCCTGGGGGTGGTGGCTGGTGCGGACGGGCCTGTGGGACCAGCCCCTGCGGGCAGCAGCCCTGAGAGCTGCCCGTCCACCCAGGAAGCCACACTCCCCGCTGAGAGGCGGGGCCCTGTCGGGGCCTGGTGCAGCCAGCGCTGGTCATGGAGGAGGGGCGCCCCGAGGCGGGCCGTGCGCGCAGCTTTGCGACTTCAATGGGGACCGGGACCGGGTGACATGTCCCCATGAGCAGTGTCACGGCGGCAGTGTGGACACTTGCGGCGGACGTCGTGAACCACGCACGCCTGGGGATGCCTGCCCTTCCCCCCGGAGGTGGGGACCAGACAGTGAGGGCCACAGGCACACGCAACCCCGAGGTCCCTCCACCCTGCCTGGGCGGGGCCGGGCGAGGACCCTTGCGTGGCTGGTGGCACGGGGGAAGGAGACCGTGATGGCCAGCGTGGGACTGAGGGGACGGGGCCCCACGTGGGGCGTGCTTTTGAAGGCAACCATGAGGGGCACCGCGCCGCGTCGCCGACCCCGCCGGCTGGGCCGCTGGGCGCTCCCGGCTGAGCGTCAGGCCGGCTGGCCGGCCCGCCCCGAGCCCATCTCCCTGAGCGCACCTGGCCTCCGCGCGCCGGGGGAGGGTGGAGGATGCTGTGGGTGCTTCCCCACTCCCAGTGCTTTGGAACGAACTGTCAGGATTAAGTGCTGGACCCCCCTCCATTTCAGGGAGCACGTTCCGGCTGCCCGAGGCTGGTTTTCTCCGAGGAAGGTCCCTCCCTGGGGCTGCGTCTGCGCCTCCCGGGCCCAGGCGGACCTGGATCCGCCACACTCGGAGCCCGGCGGCACACGGGTCGCGGCCCGAGGGCCGTGTGTCCAGGCCTCAGGCCGTAGCCAGGTGTCCCTCTGCACAGGAGGGTCCACGAGGTGCGGCCACCACTGAGCAGCGTGACAAGCAGGCGGGCGGGGCAGGAGGCCAGGCTCCCGCACGGAAGGGACGCCTGCGCGTCTGAACGGTGCCGCAAGTCGGTGACACCGCTGCCCTCCTTGGGGGCTTGCGGGATCCTGGCATCTGCAGGCTGGGCCAGGGTGGCCGGGGACACCGAGGGGCCACTGTCCAGGCAGCTGCCCCCTCCTCACCCTTCCAACAAAGCTGCAGCCCAGGCCAACCCTCCCCCCGCCCCCCACCAAGCCCAGCCCTGAACCAGTGGGGAGCTGTGGGCCACTGGCAGGGCTGGGCCGCCCCCTGGCGGTGAGCAGGCAGGTGGCAGCCTGAGGCCTGAGTGGGGCCCAACGTGTCCAGACCTGGACGCCCAGGCGGCAGCCCCAACCCCATGGAGAGGCCCCGGGGGGCTGGGGACAGACCAGCCTCTTGGACAAAGCCATCGCTGTCCCTGGAACCCTGGAAGGACGGGCAGCTGTCTGCCAGCCCCGCCCGGCCTGCGCACCCACACTGCCCGCGTCCCCGTGGGGCCGGCGCGCTCAGGTCTGGAGGGCGTAGGAGCCGGGGCTTGAGGCGGCTCTGCCACTTGCTCCCTGGTCTGGGAGGCCTCCGCTGTGCCTCGGTTTCTGCCCCTGCAGAGCAGCGAGGGGTCCTTCCTTTGGGGTGTCCGGAGGTGTGAGGAGCTGAGCATGTGAAACCTGACACCTCAGGCGGCCGCTCCAGGCTGGCCAAGGGCAGAAGAGGGAACCGCCCGCCTGGGGCCTCCCTGAAGTTCCCTGGAGGCTCCCGGGTTTGTGGCGGGCCCCGAGGCCGGTCCCAGGAGGCTGGACGGACGACCTGCAGACAGAGCCTCCACGGGCCACAGCAGCGTTTGCGAAGGGCACAGGCGCAGATCAGCACTTGCAGGCGCCGAGGCCCACGCACGGGGTGGGGCGAGGTGGACGCAGAAGCCCCGGAGCGCAGAGGGTGCTGGCCCGGCTGGCGGGGCTGCAGCCCCAGGGCTGGTTTCCCTGGGGCAGGGCCTCTGCCACGCGCAGGGGGCGGCAGCCAGCTCAGCGCTCCGTCGGCGAGGCCGGGCTCGCCGCCTGCCGGCGCTGCACACTCCACGCGGGCCCCGTCACCTGTCCTGCTGACGGCAGGACCCCCCGAGTGACCGGAAAGACCCCTGAGCACGAAGAGCAGGCCACCACCGGCTGCTGCCAGCGCCTCCCGCGATGCCCGGAACAAACTCTGACCAGAGCCGGGCTCGGCCTTCGGTGGCGGCTCCTGGTCTCCGCTCAGGTCTCAGCTCGCAGGGCGACGCCCGGACGGGATGGCCCTCGGGCCACCAGCGGCATTGAAAACAAACGTCTGGCAGGGCTGCTGGTCCACGCCGGGGCTCCCACGCTGACTGAGCACAGGTGTGAGCACGCCAACACCCACCCGGGCTCCCGCTCGTTTTTCGCCCGTCTGGCACCCGGGCCAGCGTCCAGGGGAAGAGAGAAAGGTGGGCCCTGGGACCCGAGAGGACTCCCGGCACCCCTGAACCTCTTCACCTATGTGCAGCCCCAACCTGAGGGGGGGGCACCCGCTGCAGCGACCGGGTGGGTGGCGCAGAGGGGGACGCAGGGCCTGGCCCCCGAGGAGCAGGCGGGCACCCGCACTGGCTCCCCTAAGCCTCGGTTCTGTCACCAGTGAAGTGGGACAGTCGCCATCCCTCCCACCCCGCACCGCACTCAGGGTCGTGGAGGGCCGTGCAGGCGTGGCGCCCCTCGAGGAGGCCCAGGTACCTCGTAGGTGGAGCCGTCCCCGCAACGCAGCACCCCGTGTCCCTGGCGCTGGCCCCGGACCCAGTCGCCATCGTACGTGTCGCCGTTCCTGAGGGGCACACGCAGAGGCCGCTCTCAGGCAGGGCGGCCAGGTGGCAGCGTGGACTCAGGCTGGCTCTGCCGACCGGGCTCAGCGTGCGCCGGGGACCGAGGCAGAAATAGGCCCAGAGCAGATGGCCGGGGCCGCTGGGGCGCCAGGCGCCCGTCCTGACGGGCACGCGGCCACTGGCCCCCGGGTGTGCGGGGCTTGGAGAAGACACTGGCAGAGGAAAGGGGAAGGTGGGTTCCGAAGGCGGGAGGTCTGGGGTGTCACGGGCCTGACGCCCAGCCTGGGACCCCTGCTGGCCCCTGCACCCTCCCGACCTCCTGAGTGCGCTGTGGGGGGCGGGGCTCGCGCTCTACCACCAGGACACCCAGCCCCAGCTGCACCCGAACCGGCCGGGCCCTGGGACCAGGGGCCAGGCGTCGGGCCACACACTCACCGAAAGGCCACGTGCCCTCGGCCGTGCTGCTTGTTGCTGTGGAAGGACCCTCGGTACAGGTTCCCGTCCTGGTCCACCAGACACCCGTGTCCTGGGGTGGAGCCAAGGGACCAGCGTCACCTCCCTGCGGTGGCCAGCGGACCCACCCCAGAGCAGGAAGGCGGGGCCTGGGGGACAAGGCAGGACCCACAGGACCCAGCAGCCCGGCCCCAGGGGCCGGCTGCCCTGGGTGGGGGGCACGGCTGTCTGGCACGGCGCTGGCACCCTCAAGGCCAGGGGCAGCAGCCCTGGGTCCAGGCCTCACAGGCCCTGAGGGCGGGGCAGGGCCAGCACCGCGGGGCCCAGACCCACGCGCGGGCTGGAGCCCCCTGCTGTCTGGCGGGAGTGACGCGGCACTAGGTCTGGCCCGTGTGCAGGTGTGTCCACGGGAAGCCACGCGTGGGTGGCTGGAGGCCCTGGTCCGCAGACAGGACGCTCGCGAGAATGTGGCCTGCAGCGCCACGTTCGGGCTTTTCTGGTTCCAGGTGGTCGGAAGTGCGACCACGTCCGGTGTGAGAGGACACTCGGATGACCGACTGTCCTGCTCACTCCTGGGGCAGCTGGGCCTCCAGGAACCACAAGCCTCGGGTCTTTAGGCCGCGCCCCTCGCCCACCACCCTCGTGGGGCATGGTCCTCGCCCCACTCCCACGTGCAGCCTCCAGTCTTGCTGTCCAGCAGGGCGAGGAGGACCTGAGCCAGCTGAGGCTCCTGGGAGCCCCGAGGCCATGGAGACCACCCCAGCGGCCACCAGCCCTGCTGGACAGCAGGACTGCAGCTGTCTGGCGACCCCACACCAGGCCGGAAGACCCGTCCCCTGCGCCCAGGCCACACCTTTGAACCTGGGACTGTGAGCAAGCAGTCAAATGGCAGTTGCTTTGAGCCCCAAGGTTCTGGGTGGCTGTCACAGCCCCGCACCCACGGTGCCGGCCAGACACAGCTCTGGGGGCCGAGGGGAGCGCGTGGCTCCGTCCGGCCCGCACAGCCACGCAGGGGCTGGGCTCCTGGACCCACGGGGCACCAGGTGCCCTGGCCAGGTGCAGGTCCCCGAGCCCACCCAGCCCACCGATCCCGCATCGGGTGGGGGTGCCGGCGCACTGCCAACGTGCCCCGAGTTCTGGTGGACGTCAGACCTTCTCTCATGCCGTGGGACATCGCCCCCTCGTAATAGCCCCCGGCTCCATACTTCATGATGCCGTGGCCCTGCGGCTCTCCCAGGACAAAGTGGCCAGAGTACGTGTTCCCTGGGGTGGTCAAGGAGGAAGGGAAACGCATGCTTCGGATCAGAGCGGCTTCCTGTGTCCCCGCCCGCACCCCGAGCCCCGGTGGCAGCAGGGCCATTCCAGAACAGAGTCTCTTTGTCTTATTCCCAGCTCTGGGCGATGAGGGGACAGGGGAGGAGGGGGTCTGGACCTGCCGTCCCCGTTCCCGCAGGGCCCACCGCACGCTGACCTCAGGGGGCACTGGTGTCCAGAGTCTGTGGGGTGAGCCGTCTCCCCACTGAGGGCTGACTGCCACGCCCGTCTGTGACAGTTGGAGGGCCAGGGGACAGCCCCGGCCGAGCTGTGGGTGGGCACCACCTCCCTGCCCCAGGCTGGCAAGTGCTGCTGCTACAAGACGCCCCCGAGAACCCAGGGGCCCCAGTTCACGGAAGGAAGTGTCTTCTGCGCTCGGAGGGAGAGGGCGGACGAGAAGGGAGTGTGGACGGCTTGTCGCCAGGCGTCTCTGGAGCTGACCTGTCGCGGCCCAGTGCCGGCAGCCTTCGCCCGCAATTTCCCCGTCCGCAAACTCCCCCTCGTAGTAACTCCCGTCCTTGAGCAGCAGCTTCCCACGGCCTGGTGAGAGACACTTCGATGTGGCATCAGACTGCAGTCGGGAGGGACCACCGGGCCTGCGCGTGGCCGGGCTCTGGAGCGCTCAGGGCCCCTGCGGGCCCTCCTGCTCTCGCTCGGCAGGCGTGCTCCGCAAACCGACCCGCGTGCGCGTTGGGCGTGGAGAAGGTTCTTCTTCGGAAATCATTTATTTATTTTTAGAGAGAGGAGGGGAGGGAGAAAGAGAAGGAGAAAAACGTCGATATGTGGTTGCCTCTCGTGTGCCACCTGCTGGGGACCTGGTCCACAACCCAGGCCTGTGCCCTGACTGGGAATCGAACCGGTGACCCTTTGGTTTGCAGGCCGGCACTCAAGCCACTGACACGGGACTGAGAACTCTGCTGTCTTGGCCATCACGAGTACAGAGGGGACCCGGGGTCCTGACCTCCTCAGCAGGGACACTGGTCGCCTCGCCTGTCAGTGCACGGGCAGGAGGAGAGAGCCTGTGGACGCAGGGTGACGCTGAAGAACGCATTTCAACAAGGATGACCCACTCGGGCCAGGCCGGGCTCTGAGCGGTCTCAAGTGTGACCCTCACGCCCCGCTGGAGGAAGAGCCGGATATTCGGATAAAAGTGCGAGAGAGAAGTCTCTGTGTGGCAAAAACACTAGAGTACAAGTCAAAAGCTCAAAAATACAGAAAATACTGGAGCCAACAGGTATGAGAACGCATATACGAAAATACCAGCAGACCGATTCTCCAGCGGCAAAGCCAGCAGAGAAGGGGCGGAGGTGCGGACAGACCCCAGCCCACGGGCCGAGCTCTGGGCCGCCAGGGCTGGGCGTCTGCAGGAGCCTCCCCGCGACGCGTCCCGACTCTCCCCCCTCCGCGTCCGAGACTTTCTGCAGAAGGGCGGTGCGCTCCCTCTCGTCAGAGATGAACTGCAACGGCGGCTGCCGCTGCTTCGCTTGAGCGCGGATGAACTAAAACCCAGGGAGGGTTTCCCAGGTGCAGTCCCCTTGCCTGTGCGAAGGTGGCAGGCTGAGATGTCATAGTGACCCCGGGCCTCGGGGCCTGAGGTGGGGCAGCACCAGGGCGTGGGGTCCGGCAAAGCCCCAACGGTGACAGCATGAGGGCCCAGTCCTGCTGGATCCCGGTGCCGCCCGCCCGCCTGCCCCAGCTCCCCAAGGAGATGGGCTGTCGGCGGTGAGGCGGCCGCTGCGGGAAGAGGCCGCAGATGCTCCTTACCATGGGTCTTCCCTCCTTTCCACTCCCCTTCATAACGGAAGAAAGAATTCGGGAATGTGTAGACTCCGTAACCTGAACGTTGGAAAGAAGGTACGGAGGTGAGTAGGTGACACAGGCCACCTGGCTGACGTCCACACACCCTCACGGGGGGTGATCTGGAGGCACCGAGGGACAGCAGGCAGCCCCCCTGGGGGGCTCTCAAGGCGCCTGTGCACTTCACCTCTTGAAAATCCCCAATGCTGCTGCCCAAAGCTTCAGGCTGGGGGTGAGGGGACTTTTCCTGTTCACTGACCATGCGCCCACTCCTTCATTGGCTTATACACCAACCCATGAGCACCTACTCAGCGCAGAGAGGCAGGCCCAGTGGGAGGGCCTTGAGAGACCAGTGGTGTGGGAGCGATTAGTAGGAGGGGACCTTCGAGCTGACCCAACTGGCCAGAGGGAGGCAGGGACACAGTGGGGGAATAAACCACCCCTGACACTTCTCTGCAGGGCCCCTCCGATGGCCTCCTGTCCCCTCGGGACCAAGCCCCCACTCAGCTGCTGAGCTCACCATCGCCCAACTTCCAACTCCGCCCCCCCACCCCCCCTGTTTGTGAGGCACCACTTGGTGGGGGCGTGGCGGGGGAGGTTCTAGGGAAGTGTGGGCGTTGCCAGACTCCAGTATCTGCCCTAATCGAGGGTCGGGTTCCACCTGAAGACAGTGGCGTGGACTCGGAGTTCACTCCAGTCTCTTTTCTTTAAGAATAGCTCCTATCAAACCTCTGAACCACGCATCCTGGCTCGGCTCCTCTGGGGTCGGTTTCCAGGCCCCAGGACTTCCCCCGCCCCTCCCGAGAGGCACCAGCACATTCGGAGGCGCGACCCCTTCCAAGGCTGAGGGCGATCAGGGCTCCGGGTGCCGACCGGGGCTCGTGGAGGCTCGTAAGGGGAGCCCGGCCAGGATCGGGGGACGCGGGTTCCGGCCCTAGGTCCCTTCCCACCGCCCTCCTACCCAAACGGAGGCCCGGTAGGGAAGGGGCCGCCGGACGCCCGCCCTGTGGCCCGGGCCTGTAGCCGTTACCGTCCTGTGGCGGCCGCCCCGGCGGGTCCCGGCGGTGCAGGATTCCTTGCCCGGCAGCTGCCATCTTCGCTGCTAGAGGTTTCCCTTAGCAACCACTAAGCCCTTCTCTATTGGCTCGTTGGTCGCTAGGGGCGTGGCCACGAGTCCAGTCCTTGGGCGGAAACAAGCTCTCCGGGCTCTCCGGAACAGCATCTCCGGGCGGGGAGCCAGAGGACGCGACTGAGCCTGCGCGGCACCGCGCATTTCCTTCGCCGACGTTTTTCCGCTGAGAAAAGGCGCCCGCACCGGAAGCGGAAATGGTTGGAGGCTCTGCGCCCCGCCCCGGCGTCCATCTTGGAGGCCCGGAGGCGGCGCCGCGCAATCCGGAGCGGAAGTGCTCGGCTACTCGTTCCCAGACCCACCGAAGTGCCGGCGCGGCCCCTGCCCGCGTCCTCCTTCCCGCGGCCCTCGGAGACCGCGCTCGGGCGCTGCAGAGCCGCGAGGTACCGGTGGGCGGACTGGGGCCGGGGTAGGCGGGGCCAGGTGGGGGTCTGAGGCGCCGTGGCGGGCGGCGGACGCTGCTGGGATAGGCGGTGCCGGGATGAACGAGGCCAGTCCAGGACCCCAGGGTCGGCGGGGTGATCGGCCCCGCCCATCCCGCTGCGCGTCTCCGGAGGGGCCGGCTGCCAGCCCCGGCAGTGTGGGGGCGGCCGTTTGTCCGTTTCCTCGCTGCAGTCCAGAGCTCGTTGGTGTGATCGGGTGGGAAGGCGTCAGGGTGCAGTCGGGTTGCTCAGATGGCATGTTGGAAACAGCTCGAACTCGGCGGCAGAGTCGCCAGTCCTCCCGACCGGCCCGGCTCGGCGGTCCGCCCCCCCGCCCCGGGTCTGCCGCCCTCGCCGGCAGAGCCTCTGTTTGGCTTCCTTGTGTCTACAGGACCTTGTGTCTACGGGAAGTCACCCCGAACGCGCGCGTCCTGCCCAGTTTGCTTGGTGTCTCACTGCCCGGGAACGTGCCAGGTGGCACCACGTGAAAGACAGGGGATCTCTGTGCTTGGGGCCGGCTCCCGTGGGCAGCGGGCGGGGGGCACCGCAGTCAGCTGCGGTGTGGTTAGGGCCAGGTGGACACCTCTGGGGTGCTCGCGCTCCGAGGAGGGAGGAGCCCGCGGAATGCGGCCTTGCTGGGTGAGCCGCTGCATCCGGAAGGGCTTTTCCGTGGAGGGAAGCGCAGCACCAGAGGCTGTAGTGCGTGACAGGGTCGCGCAGGGGACCCAGGGGGAGCGAGGGGACGGGGATGTGAGCGGAAAGGTAGTGGGAGCCAGACTGGCCACGGCTGGAACCCTCTGTCGCGCACTTTGAGGACAGATGACCTCCAGAATCTGGGTGCCGGCAGGCTGTGCCTGACTCGAGGCGCGGCGCTCCGCCTCTGCCGCGTTTCCTTGTAACTAACAGTGAAGCGTGAAGTCTGTCTGACCTGCCGGTGCGGACCTTCCTCCGCGGTGGGCTCAGCCGGGCCCCCTGGAGGGGCTTGACTCCAGGAGAGGGAAAGAGAGGGAAAGAGCCAGAAAAAAAATGACAAGGCGATGGCCACGCCACCTGTAAACAGGGTGCTGGGACCCGAGGGCCTGGCAGGAGGTCTCTGTGGGCAGAGGGAAGAGCAGCTGGTGCTGCCGGCGCGGCTCGACCTGCGCGGCGCCCGTGCCCGGCCAGTCGGGGTGCGGAGTGGTCACCCAGGCCCTCCACTAGGAAGTGACAGGACCGGGCGCTGCAAGCCACTTGTTTGACTCCAAAGTTCACCCCCTCAAGGTTGTTGTTGACTGTGCGTGTAGTCGAGGCGGAGGGCCAGGGGTTTGTGTGCGGTCGGATCCTCCGGAAGGCCGTCGCAGGCCTTTCTCCTTCGGGGGACTGCTTTAGAGGGACGGCCAGGCGTTTTCTCTCTGACCTCGCTCCTCCCGCCTCGTTGGAGCAGACTCAGTTGAACGGTAAACACCTCGTTCGTAAACACGCACAGCGCGGGAAGACCCGTGAGGAACCCTGGGGTAGACCATCGCGGAGGTAGCCTCTGCTGGCTGGCTTCGGCCTGAACCGGGCGGCCGGCCGGCCTCGGCCGTGAGTGCTCCTGTGGCTCTGTGGAAACGCAGGGTTCTCCCCCGTGGGCTTGCAGCCGCACCTCCTGGAAGCGGGAGGGCCGGGAGCCCCGGTCCTGCTCTGTCCAGCCCTGCCTCTTGGGTTTGCCCGTCTTCGTGGGAGCAAAGGACGCTTTTCCGTCTTCTCCGAGACGCTCCCTAGAACTCTGCCCCGTGCACACGAGAGCTTCGGGGAGTGGTGCCCGGGGCCGCCGCACGCTTCACGCGCAGTCTTGGCGATGGGCGCCGAGGGCTGCTCCGGCTGCCTCACCGTCGGAGCTGTAGCTGGAAAGCGCTTCCACTGGGGGCCCACGGCCACACCCCCAGCCTGCTGACCTCCCTGTCAAAGCCAGGACGGCAGGGGCTCCCGGGGCAGGTGTGACGGGAGGTGGGGGCTCCGGCAGAGGGGCACGGGCGGACGGGCCGCCCCCCACGCCGCCTGTGGATGCGAGGGGTTGCTGTCCAGCGAGGCACGAGCCTCGCCCTCCAGAGGAGGGACCGGAGGCCGTGTGGCCTGCCATCGGGAGCTCTGGAAACAAACCCGACTGTGGCACCAGGTTGGGGAGGTGCCGCCTGCAGGTTGGTGACAGCAGTGCGCTTTGTCCCAGAGTCCTCACAAGCTTAGGGACAGCCAGTGCCCCTGTCCTCTGGGTCCTTCTCGTTCCGAGGTTTGGGCAGCGGCCTGCTGTGTTGGAGGAGGTGCTTGTGACCTTGGATAAGTGGCTTAAACTGTTTAAGACTCACCCCCCGCCCCCCCGAGTAACATGGGGCGATGCTGCCCACTTCACTTGGTCCCCGGGGTTGTCACAGGTTGATTCCCCAGGGAATCACAACAGCGCGTTGCATTAGTCATGAGCAGGTAGGGTTACCCCCGCTCCCTGGTGAGGAACTGGGGCACAGACGGCGGGCTACTGGAGAGCCGGCCAGGACACGTTTCTCTGGGTGGGGAGGAGGTTGTGGCCCTCAGGGGGCCAGGAGATGCCCGCGAGACGCAGCTGGAGGCGGCAGGGAGGGGAGCCGACGGGGCAGAGGCAGGCGTGGCTGCGGCCCCAGGGAGGTGGCCGTGCAGCCGTGTGCAGGGGCCTCCTAAGGCGGCAGCGGTTCCCGGGGACCCGCGAGAGGGCTGTGATCCGGGTCCGGTGGCAGAGACGAGAGTCGACCCGCGCCGCTCTGCACGTCCCTGCCCTCCTGGCCCTCCGCCCACCGCGAGTCGCCCTGAAGAAGGAAGTGGTGCGGAGGAAGGGCTGAACGCTGAGGGGGCCGGACCCTCGGCGGCCTCGTCACTCACCAGCGCTCCGCGTCCCTCAGGTGCAGGATGTCCGAAGGCGACAGCGTCGGGGAGTCCGTCCACGGGAAGCCTTCTGTGGTGTACCGGTTCTTCACCCGGCTCGGACAGGTGGGTGTTCCGGAGGCGCGCTGCGTGCACATTTGCACAGGAGACCGTGGGCCCGGGACACGTTCTGCGGGGCGTGCGCGCACCAGCCTCCCCGGTGCCTGGGGGGCCCACATGCGCGCCGTCGGGAGCGGCTCTCCCTTTGCCGGGAGCGCCGTGTCGTCCGCAGAGCGCCAGGTGGTGAGCGGCTCAGGCCTTGGGGCCACGTGTGGTCTCTGCCACACACGTGGTCTCTGCCACACACGTGTTCTCTGGCTTGTTTTCAACCTCCAGTGGCGTGCAGACCCTTCTTAGCTCCCAGGCAGTACAGGTGTGGTGGTGGCCCCTAGTCTGATCTTGCTGCCCCCTCGCCTGGCCAGCCACGTCCACGCCCCTGTGGCCCCTCTCCTGGGGTCTGCGCGTGGCGGGTGGACCCAGCCTGGGCGCTGTGCTGGGGCCCGCGGTGCCCAGCAGTGCCTCGGTGACACGGGTGTGGGGATTTTTCTGGAGAAGAGGTCTGACTCGGTGAAGCGTTGCATGCAGCACTGTATCAGCTTTTAAAATTAAGAAAAGACTTTTAACACCCCGGTGGTGGGTCTGTCTAGTTTTACGTATTCTCTCTGCTGTTAAAAGCGATGGGAAGTTTTCATGGTCGAAACTCAAACACGTCCACAGGTGAAGGGGGGCAGCAGCGCACGTACGCCAATTGCTTAGGTGCACATGCGTGTGCGTGCACAGACCCAGGAGTCCCCCCCGCGTGTCCCGCGGCCACCGGGGTGCCCGCCTGTGCGTGCTCCACGCAGCCAGGGTTGGGGCGGCTCCGAGGGGCACGCGGCTGAGCCCCGGCTTAGGTGGCAGCTCCAGGGGGGCCCGTTCCCTGCCTCCAACCGGGCTCTTGGCTACAGCAAGGCCTCCCTGAGCGGAGTGCCCAGCGGGGCTCCAGGCCGGCGGCTGTGACAGCTCGTTCTGAAATGAGATACTTCTGCGCAAGGGTCGGGCCTGCCTCAGGGGCGACTGCTAGTAAATTCGGGGTGGCTGTCATCGCTGCGGCGCACAGTGACGCGCAGCCTGAAGCCGGTGAGCGGGGAGGTGCCCTTGGCAGGGGGCGTGGCAGGCCCGCACGGCACACGTGACCTCTTGTTGCTGCAGATCTATCAGTCCTGGCTGGACAAGTCGACGCCGTACACGGCCATGCGGTGGGTGGTGACGCTGGGCCTGAGCTTCGTCTACATGGTCCGAGTGTACCTGCTGCAGGTAAGCGCGGCTGCGCGGCCACCGTCGTGTCCCTGCCGCCGCAGGCAAAGGCGCTGCCGGTGTCTCCTGCATCTCTGGGCCGGGGGTGTGCGGTGAGGAAATGGTGTCTGGTCTGGGTTAGGCACCGGGCGTGGGAACAGTCCCCGTGACCGTCCGCCAAAGAAGGACTGCTCCCAGTTTGCGCTGCACCTGCCCTGCTCTGCGGGTTCCCAGGACAGTGTCCGCAGCAGCCAGGGCCCCGGACGCCCGGGGCAGGCGGAGGCTCTGGGGACAGGATGACCTTTCGGGCCCGCCACCTCATTCTCTGGGTGCATGAGGCCCTTGGCTCCTGAGGGTTCGACTGTGGAAGCTGCACCTCTGAGGCCCTGGAGGAGAGCGCAGGCTGTCCCCCTGAGTGGGAGGCTGGGGACCGGTGGCGCTTACAAGGACCTCATCCCCAGCTCGGGTGACGTCCTCTCAGGCTTAACCTGAGTGTGCGCTTGCTGGGGCAGCCGCCTGGGCCCCAGAGGCCGGCCCTCCTGGGAGGGGGCCATGGAACGTGTCCAGGCTCAGGCCCCGTTGGAGCGTGTCCTCTGGAGCCAGGGGCTGTTCCGTCGTTCACGCAGACGCCTCCTCCCAGGGCTGCCCGGGGTCGAGGAGGGTGCGGTCCGCAGAGGGGCGCGCTTGTTCACTGGACGCCACGCTGGGCTCGGGACCGCGGGGCGTCCCCTCTGAACTCGGGCGCCGTGCCTGGAAGTCGTCTCCTGGCTCGTCAGCCCCCGGCTGGCGCCGGGGGGCGGGCGGCGGTGCTGCGGGACGCGGTCTGCAGCCCGTGGTGGGTTCCCGGTCACTGGTTGGGGGGGGTGGTTTTTTCCTCTCTGCACCGGAACTCGGCCCCTTCTGGGAGGACTGAGGCGGGACCCTGGACTTGGAGAGCTCAGGCGGGGGCCAGCCCGGCCCGCGCCTCGTCTCTGGGGCTCGGGCGAGGGGCCGTGCGGCTGCGCGTCCGTGTCGTGCGGGCGCCTCCCGCGGAGGTTGGGCTCTGGGGCGTTCCGGCCTCGTTCTTGGCTCCCGTCTTCCCGGTTCCGTGTTTGTCCTGGGGGAGGCGGGGCACGCCTGCAGCGTGTGTGGCGGTGAGGCCACGTCAGGCGGCAGCCAGCTGAGACGGCCCAGCCCGGGCGCGCCGCTGGGAGCTGGCGGCTTCGGCATGTGGGGCGTCTGCCTGGCCCCTGCTTGTCCCCTGGCAAGACCGATACGCCATCCGGGAAGGCTGTCCCCATGGGCGGGCGCTGCACTTTGCGGTCCCTTGTTGTCCCTTTCTTCCTGTGAGTGGCGTGTCTGCTGCTCGGTTCAGCCCCACGGGTCCGGAGGTTCTGCTGGGTCACGCGGGACCTGGCCCGGCGCGCCGCGTGCTTGCGATGCCGCTGACCCAGCCCCCCTCTCTTCCAGGGCTGGTACATCGTGACCTACGCCTTGGGAATCTACCACCTGAACCTGTTCATCGCTTTCCTGTCTCCAAAAGTGGACCCTTCCTTGATGGAAGACTCAGGTAGGGGGCAGCGCCCGCCCGCTGCAGGTCTGGGAGGGCGGTGGTCTCGGGCACCTCGCAGGGCTGCTGCGTCTTCCCCAGAAACGTCGGACACGCGGACTGTGAGGCGTTGTCTCAGGGTCGAAAAGACGCCCAGAGCCTCGGCAGTTGCGGTCGGTGTGTTTGCGAAGCGGCCCGTGGGCGCTCTGCACCACCGCGTCAGCCCAGTCTGCGGATGAGGGGCTGGGGCAGGCGGGGCCGTGCCGCTGGCCGGGGGCGCCCTCCCCTGGGCCGCTTCCCGAACCACTCGCCCGTCTCGGCGCCGTCGCCACCCTCAGCGGTCACGTCCCCTCCGCGTGGACCTGCGGCGCGACTCCTGGGGCCGCTGGGAGTGCTGGCGGCCCGCTGCGTGGAGGGGCTCTGGCTCCCCGGGGCCACGGGTGGGTGAGCTCTCGGCCCACGGCTCACGCCAAGGCCAGGTGGGGCCCGCTGGGGGGCCGGCAGCCGGCAGCCTCTCTCCGGGACGCGCAGTGGGAGCGCCGGGCGGAGCGCCGCCCCGTCCTGCCGCTGGGGCAATTAGGGAATCACACGGAGGACTCGTCTGTCGCCTGAGCCTCTCTGCCTGACAGGAGGCGCCTCTCGGGGGTGGGCCTGGCTCTCCGCGCCGTGGGCGGTGCTCTGGGGCGCAGACTTGCGGCCGGCAGGCGCTCCGCTTGGGTGGGCGCTCCCTTGGTTTGCCCTGCGCCCCTTTATGGGGCGCATCCACGTGTCCCTGAGCTGCACTCACGTGCAGGTGAGTTTTTAAGCGATCGTAAAATGTGATACAATTCTTCCTAAAAAGAAAGCCTGATGTCAATCTCTGAAGTAGTGAGATCCCTGCCCCCCCCCCTCTCGCCTCTGGGTGAGTGACAGGGCTCCACTCCGGGTGTGAGGCCTCTCCACGCAGGGACGCAGGGACGCCAGGGGACCTGGCGGTGGGGCTGCGCAGGTGGGAGGTGAGGCACGCCCCCCTGACCCGCGCTCTGCCTTTCAGACGACGGCCCCTCACTGCCCACGAGACAGAACGAGGAGTTCCGGCCATTCATCCGGCGGCTTCCGGAGTTTAAGTTTTGGTGAGTTAATTCCTAAAGGTACTGCTGCTCGAGGGGTTAGGAAGAGTGAGGATAGACCGTTTTTGTTCTAGGTGGCTAGTAAGTTACAGTTCTCAAAGCTGTCTTTGTTCTGAACATCCGTTTACCCAAAATACCGGCGCCGCGCTTGCTGGCCTGGTGGTGGCGGGCCGGGGCCCTGGGGGTCGCCCGGGTGGGCTGCCGATGTGCCGTGGGGACAGCTGCTGGCGCGGGAAGTGCTCTGCTCTGCTCTGCGCGGAGGGTGGGCTGGCCCCCGTCTCCCCAGAGGTGGTGACGGGGGGACAGAGATGACCCCGTCTCGGGGCTCGGGGGCTCTGACCTCACGTGTCCTGTATTTGTTGGGTCAGCAAGCGGAAGGGAATGAGCTGCTCCGTCCTTGTCCCGCGCGTTGGGCGGGTGAGAGACAGGCCGGCGCTTGGCCCGTCTGGGGGTCGAGCCTGGAATGTGGGGAGAGGCGGTGGGAAGCAGGCCAGGTCGGGCGCCTGGGAGCCCCCCGAGGGAGCCGGCCTTTGCTGCGTCAAGAGGGGAGCAGTGGGGAGCAGGCTCGGCGGGGGGCTGCCTGGCCCACAGCCGTCCCGGGCGCAGCGTCAGCACCCCTTGCCGCCCTCAGACCTGGTGTGACTCGGGAAGGACGCGCTGAGCTGCGTGTGGTTCCGTGTGGCACGTCACCCGTGAAGTGCACGCAGGGCTCCGGAGCCTCGCGCTCACCTGCCCCCCCCTTCCTCAGGCACGCAGCCACCAAGGGCATTCTGGTGGCCATGGTCTGCACCTTCTTCGAGGCGTTCAACGTGCCGGTGTTCTGGCCCATCCTGGTCATGTACTTCATCATGCTCTTCTGCATCACGATGAAGAGGCAGATCAAGGTAGACGCCCGACGGCACCGCGCCCGTCCTGGCGGTGCGGGGCCTGCCCTGTCCGCACGCCGAGCAGCAGGAGGCTCCCCACAGGCCTGCCCCCGCCCCTCCCCCAGCACAGCCCTGTGCCGCGGCCCGGGGCGGGGGGTGGGGCTGGGAAGGGCCCCGGGCCGGGCCCTCCTGAGCACGGCGTCCTGTGGGTCAGCGGGAGTCAGGACCTGCCTGCGGCGACAGCAGGTTCCGTCCCATCACCCTCGGGCAGGCCCGACCACGCGCTCCCCGGGGTGCCCCCACCCTGGGCCCGCCCAGTCCCCCCTGGACTGGAAGCGGCTGCTGGAGTGCTGGTGTCCTCGCCTGACGTGTCTGTCTGTCTCTCTGTCCCCAGCACATGATCAAGTACCGGTACATCCCGTTCACGCACGGCAAGAGGACGTACAAGGGGAAGGAGGACATGGGCAAGGCGTTCTCCAGCTAGAGGGCCGCCGGCCGCCCCGGGGCCCGCGGGGGTTCGAGCCCTTGCGCCCGCGCCTTCTCTCTTCACATAAAGTAGTTGATGACGAGGGAGTCGGATTTTCTTTCTAAAAAGGAGCTTCAATTATTGTAATCGCAGTACCAGGTTCTCGAAGACACTGGCGTTTACGCGGAATTGCGTTGATTTATTTTTCAGTGACGCAGGTGTTCCCACGGACAGAACCAGCAGGGCGTAGGCTGGGCGGCAGCTGAGGTGGGGCTGGGGGCCGCGGGCCGGAAGGACCTTCCCGAGGACGCCGCCGTCCCGTGGCCCCGCTGGAGGCCGAGGCTGCCGGAGTCCTGCCCTGGAAGGAGCTCAGCGGCTCCCCCGGGGACGCTGGGGCCTCGCCGCGCTCCCCACCGTCACCTCGCGGAGGGGTGGTGGCCGCCTCTGCTGACAGGAAACTGCTCACTCCTGAGGCCGCTCTGGGGCCCAAACACACACTGTATTTTCTCTGTTGGCGGTCACTTGGACGCGTGTCTTTTGTGCGGAAAGCCCCGACCCGGTCCGTGGCGGCGTGTTCCCGCAGCAGCCCTGCCCGGGGGCCTGACTCTGCTCTGCTGGTGGTGGGGGCCGCTGCCCTGCACGGTGACTTTTTTGATGTGAAGAAGACAAACACTCATAAACCTTTTACTGACTTTTTAATTCCAATGATTAAAGACAGTGTCCCCTTTCTCACGGAGTCTTTCTGGGAGATGCGCCCGGCGGGGGAGCCCCTTCGTCCCGGGTCCGCGGGCGCAGGTCGGTGGCTCCCCACTCGCCTCCGGGTTCTAGATGTCAGGTGTTTGCTGTGCGGCTTTTCTCTCGGCTGCTCTCCGCAGAGGCCATGCTCAGAGCCCTTTCCGGGGGACAGTGTCCCCACCTCGTGTTTAGGGGTTGTCCTGAGCCGGTGCTTTGGTGACACCACTCTGCTCAGGGCCTCAGTGAGGGGCTTTGGGGCCAGTGGCAGCCTGCTTGGGACCCTGCTCAGGCTGCCTGTGGTCCTGGGGCCTGTCTGCAGCTGACCTTCGCTACCGAGGAGGACAGGGCCGTCTCCGAGGCTGGGCGACAGCTGAGTTGCACTGTGCACTCCTGCAGGGCTGAGGAAGCCCCAGGGCCTGTCACCAGCCTTTGAGACATCTGATTTGCATGGCGCCCTTGTGACAGTAACGCACCAACACAGCTGCGGGGCCTGTCTCCTGAGGATGTCCCGGCAAAGTCCTGTCTCTGGCACACAGTAGTTTTTGAAACCTGCAAATAAAAGAGTGGCAGGAAGGAGGCTGGACACTGAGGGGAACCTTCCCACCTGCTGGCCTCAGAGGCGGTTCGTGGCTGAGATCTTAGGACAGCAGACCCCACTGGCTCGGCCCAGCAGGAGCCCTGGGCTGGGGAGAGCCTGGGCGTGTCCGCAAGGCCCAGGGCCAGACTCCGCGTTCCAAGTGGGAAACTAACTGCACGCGTGTGTTAAGAGGCAGCGCTGAGCGCTTCCGGAGCCGACGGCGCCTTTCTCCTAGTCCTGTGAGCGGACGTGCTTGGCCTGGGCCGGTTCCCGGCGTGGTTCGCAGGGAGTGAGGCTGGCGGGCTGACCACAGCCCTGAAGCCAGTATCACCCTCCGCCCGTCAACACTCGCTCGACTGGGCCGAGCCCGTGAGGACCGCAGGACTGGTCGGCGCATCCCAGCCCGCTTCGGACACGCCGTCCGGCCCCCGTCCTCCGGGGCTGCTGCTGCGGTGCCTCACGTGACAGAGGGCAGAACTAGGGAACTTCATCATTTCCGTGTGAGTTCGTCTCAAGAAGGAGCTAAGCTTTCTCCCGGGGTCAGGCGGCTCCTGGGTTGCCCTGCCCGCTGGTCATCGGAAGTGCCGCAGGTAGACGAGCTTCTGGGGCGGGAACTTGTCCCTGCACAGGGGACACTCTGTCTGCAGGGGAAGGAGAGGTCACACAGGCTGCGCCCCCTGCGAGGGCACCGTGGGCCCTCCCCCACCGGCCTCTCCGCTGACGGGGGTCCTCCGTCCAGTGCAGAACGGGAGGTCTGTGTCTTCCAAGGTCGTAAACCTGGAGGGGAGGCCTGAGCCCGGGGCAGCTGGGAAGAGGGGCAGGGCACAGTGGCCCCAGCTCAGACCCCACGGTCCATCCCCCCCGCGCTGCCCGACGAGCGCGTTCGGGGGCGGGCCGCCGGCACACCCGCCCGGGAGCCTGCCCTCCAGGCCCACGCTGCTGACCTTGCTGTCACACCACTGCGTGATGCACTCCCAGCAGAAGAGGTGGCCGCAGGGCGTGGCTGTGGGGTGCCTGCGCTCCTCCAGGCACAGGGCGCAGAGGCTGCTTCTGGAGCCCGCTCGCTCTTCCGTGTGGCTCCTGCGGGGGTGGGGAGGGTGAGCCTCCAAGCCCTTGCTGAGAGCAGGAGCGCTCAGCCCTCAGAGCCAGCTGCGCACCCGCGGCCGGAGCCCGTGCCCAGGGGCCCGCCCGGCGCACCTGCGGTGGGACAGGCCACGGTGCAGTTTCCACTCCCGCCGGGCGCGCTGCCTCTGCCGGAGGCTGTAGAGCTGCAGGCCCACGGACAGCGCCAGGTGCAGCAGGGAGACGAGGCCCAGCAGCCTGTAGCTGGCGAGAGCCCTCGGGTCCTCTGCAGGCGAGCGGTGGGTGCGGAGCTGTCAAGGACCGCAGGGGATGGTCAGCGGTCACCCAGCACGGAGTGGACAACCTGGAGGTCCAGCCTCCCCCAGCACTTGAGCCCATCAAACGAGGCCCAACCTGCCCTCTTGGTGCAGTCGGGACAGAGTGCGACCACGGGGCCCCTCAGCTGAGTGAGGGGCAAGAGCACGGGGTGGGTGGGCAGGCGAGGGACATCGTAGGACGGCTGAGGGCCTCACTCCCAACAGGAGCGAAGCGCTGAGCCAAGATCCGCTTGGAGCTGGAAGTGTGCAGGCCATTCTGGAAGCAGGTGAGGATTTGAGGGTGGGGGACATCCAAGGACCCCCCGCTCAGAGAGAGGAGGCACCAGCAAAGAAGCCGAGAAAGAGCACCCAGCAGGGCAGGGGGAAAAGCGCAGGCGGCAGATGCTGCCAACCGGCTGTCCGCGGCAGAAGCTCCCTGCTCGCCGATGACACTACGCCACCACCGGGGTGACCGTCGCCAGCCTCTCCTGCAGCCAGCGATGGGTGCAACTTCCGGCCGAGTCCGTGTGCTGGCTCCCTCCCCGTGGCTGAGGGTGGGGCAGCCACGCGCCAGGAGGGAAAAGCCCTCTGGGCGGGGCCTTGGGTTTTCAAGCCCCTTTGTCGCAGCAGCTCAGCCGCAGCGCTGAAGGGCGACGAGCACGTGAGGGTCAGAGAGCAGACTGGCGGGAGGCTCGGGAGGCTCGGGCGCCCGGGAAGGGGCAGGGCAGGCTCCCTGCGGGGAGCGGGATGCCGAGGAGAACGGCCAGGAGGGCGGCGGGTGAGTGGGGGCGAGGGAGCTGCGACAGAGGGTGTGCGCGGTGGTCCAGCGGGACGGGCGCGCAGGGACCAGGGAAGACCAGCAGGATGCTGGCAGCGGTGGGGCTCACGCGGTCACTGGGGGGTCACTGTCAGGAAGATGTCCTTGCACCCGACTCTCCGGCAGGACAGTCTGGAAGGGTGGCCTGCGCTCAGAGTGAACAGCAGGGCACAGGGCCTGGCACCCAGGGCGGCCCAGGCATGCTGGCTGCGGAAGGCAGCCTCACCCTGCCCTCGGGGTGTGTGCAGACTGAACAGCTACTCCTCTTTTTTAGCAGAATGTGAACTCACAAAACCCAGCTGAGGACCCTGGCCCTGGGCCTGTGGCTGAGCTGGCCCACGACGTCCCGAAGGGCCGCCCGTACACAGACGACCCGGGGAGGAGCGGGTGCGGGCGGCGCCACACTTACGTAGGTGACCCCGGCGAGCCGCTTGGCCAGGTGGTAGAAGGCGCCGTGCACGTAGAACCAGGCGATGTGGAGCCGCTGCAGGCAGCCCAGGCCCGGCCTGAGCACCAGCACGGCCCGCAGCAGCGCCTTCCGCTGCTGCTCCGTCAGGGCGGCCACCTGCCGGTGCACCCAGCGCCTGGCTCCCGAGCGGCCCCGCGCGCCGGGTGCCGGGCCGCCCTGCGAGGGCCGGCCGCCGCCGCCGCCGTCGGACTGCAGCTCCTGCTCCAGGTGCAGCAGGGCCTTGTCCAGCAGGTAGGGCAGGAGGGCGTGCAGTGCGACCAGCACACCTCGGCGCAGCCTGGAGGGCACCTGCCTCTGGGACGGGTCCACCTGGATGATCCCCACGTACTCCTCCCCGAGGGTCTGGTAGCCTGGGGGGAGGGGGGAGGGGACACCCACGGGAGAGGCTGAGGCAGCTGCTGCGCTCCACGGCTTCCCGGCCTTTCCTGTGAAGGGCGACGCTCCGCCGGGGCCCTCGGGCCTGTGGCCGGGCCGGCGCCCAGGGCGCTCTTGGACTACAGGGTTCAGCCACAGAGGCTCAGCCTCAACGACCCCCTGGGCAGGGCCCAGGACAAAGGTCCCCAGGGACACAGAAAGGATGGAAGGAGGACACAGACATGACCAGCGAAGGGACATCAGAGCCTGCGGAGGCCCTCCTCTGGGGGTGGGTCCCGGGGTCCTCTCCTTCCCTGCGTCCGGGCCAGCTCCAGTGGCACTAGGAAGCACCTCCAGGAGCCTCTCATTCAGCTGTGGGGCCCCCCGCCCCCCGCCGTCCTCCGGGCTTGGCATGGGCTGTGGGTCCTTGGGCCCCAGGGTCCCACTGGGGCACTACCTGCAAGTGTGGTGAGGGCGAAGTAGGCCACGTCCGACAGCAACTCAAGCTCTTTCCTCCACTCCAGCCACTTCTTCGCACCTGGGGGCAGGAACAGCGCTGTGGCTGTGGAGGTGGGGCGAGGGCAGGTCCTCCGGCTGCCGAGGCCCGTCCCGAACACCCGTCCTTGAGGCTCAGAGGGACCTAAACGCACCTCCAACCCCTGGCCTCCAGTGTGTCTCACCTGGGCCACTGAGTCTCCCGACTACCTGCACACCTGCAGTCCCTGTCCCCCTTCAGAACTCACCCGGGTAAGGATTTGGAGCCCAGAAGGGTCCCGAGGGCAGGCACTGTGGGGCAGTGACACAGAGCACAAGCCAGACCCCTGTCCAGCCTCCTGACCCAGCTCCCCACCTGCTGGTTGTGACCTCGGGCCAGTTCCTGGGTCTGTCAGGAATCCCAGTGTCCCAATCTGTGGGACTGGGCGTGACAAGTCCTACCTTGCAGAGACGTTTTGAGGATTAAATGAGTTAAATGTTTGTAAAGCACCGACAGAAACGTCCGTCACCAAGCCAAAGTGTTTGCGGTATAAACAGACACACGGCTACTCCGAACATGTCCCGGACCCGGGCAGCTTCGGCTGCAGTCGCGAGGCTCCCCCCTCGCCCTCGCCCTCGCCCCACACCCAGCCCCACCCCGCTCCGGGCCGTCCGGGCGCCCGTGGCACTCGCTTCTGCCTCCCGCGCCACCCTGCCTGCGGGCGTAGGCCCTAGCGGAGTTGCCCGTGGCAGCTGCGCCCGGCGGGTCTGGGGGCTTATCCGTCCGCCTCGCAGCGTGGCGCCCTGGACCACCCGCGGGCCAGACCTTCCTCCGGCGCCCGTCACTCTGCCAGCCGCGCCCTCGGAAGCGCGCCCGTGGACCGCTCTGGGTCGCCCCCGGCCCCAGGGCCGTCCCCCCCCGCGGGGCCTCACCCGCCAAGCTGTGCAGGACACTGCCCGCCGCGCTCCGCAGCCCGCCGCGGTAGTAGTCGTCCTTTTGAGCCGCGCGAACCACTTCGGGAACGCTAGCGGCCGCGGGAGCCATGGCTGCGGGTACCCGGCTAGCCCCGCCCACGCGGGCCGTGCTTGACGGCGGCCGGGCTGGGCCTGCGGCGCACACCTCGTGCGTCACTGCCGGGGGCTCGGATTGGGCGACGCGAGGGGCGGGGCCCTGAGGGGCGGGGCCCTGAGGGCCCGCGGCGCGACCCTGGACTCGGATTGGGAGATAAGAGGGGCGGGGCCGCTCGGGCGGGGGACTGTGGGCCCGGCCTAGTGAGGCTCAGACCTGAAAGGGCGGCTTAGTGCTGCAGCCCAGGGCGCGAGCGCGGGGGGCGGGGAGGAGGGGCCCGGGGGGACGCAGAGTGCGGTGCGGGTTTTGGGTCTGAAAGCTGATCCGGCGGCCTCGGGGAGCCGGGCTTGGGACGAGCGCGGGGGGCGGCGAGTGCTGAGCCTTGGGACCTGGGACGGGCGTCTAAGCCGGGAGACTCAGGTGGTGCAGGCTCCCTGTCCCTGCGTTGCTGCGCCCCCACCCCCGTCCAGGCAGCTCTGGTCACCAGTTTAGGTTGTGATCCTCAGGAGCCTCACCGGGGCCCCCCAGAGGTGCTCTGGGGGCCCGAGGTGGGGGGGGAGGGGCGCGGCATCTGTGAACCCTGGCCACAAGCTCACACCCGGACCCTTCCCAGCCGCCTTGCTCAGCAAGGAGGGGCCCAGGGAGGCCTGGGGACTTGCCAAGGCCACACACCAGAGCTCGGAGAGCCCAGTGCCCACCCTCGGGCCACAGCTGGTTGGGGAGGCCTGGGGGAAGGAAAGTACAAGAAGGGGTGGTGTGTGAGGGAGGGCGGGCGGGGCCCCGGGCCATCCTGCTAGCAGAGAAGCACCCTGCCCCGTTGGCACCCAGGGCTTGCTGGAGAGAGAGTGGGCGGGCTGAGCCCCAGGATGGGGAGGATGGAGATCCACCAAGCCCCACTGACCTGGGCCAGGAGAGCATAGGGCAGGACCAGCAGCAGCCCCTGGCCTCACCTCTGCTCTGATCTCCAATCTCAGAGGCCCAGCCCCGTGACATAGCACCAGGCAGTGGCCTGGCCGTGGGGGTTGTGTCAGAGCTGGTGGGGGCCCTTCGGGCCAGGCTGGCCCTGCTTGGAGGGTAGGGGCACACCCTGAGTGGTCTCACGGTCTTTTCTGTCCCTCTGCTTCTTGGGAGCCATGCCCTGGCCTGTGTACCCCATTTCCTAGACTCGGGCTGCCGGGCTGCTTTGGTTGGCAGCCTGGGGCAGACCCTTGGGGTGGGCAGCAGGAGCAAGGTGTAGCCCCACATGGAGACCCTGAAGCCTCACAAGTTTCTGGCCGAGTTTCAGCTAACAGCCTGAAACCCACAGATCCTTCTGGGCCTTAGAGGCACCCAGGCCTGTGGGTTTGCGCAGACAGAAGCCCGTGGGCAGTGAGTTGGACTTGGAGTCGGCTGCGTGGCCTTTCTCGGGGTCACGGCTCGGAGGATGGGGCCTGCCCTGGGCACCTTCCTTCGCTAGCTGGTCGTCCTACCAGCCTGGGCCTGCCGTCTGGGGCGAGGCCAGAATCTGTGTGCCCAATGCCTTGTTCTCTGGAGATGGGCACCTCCGTGTGCTCGCTGGAGCCACCAGTCCCCAGAACAACCAGCAGGTGTCGCCATCGGCTTGTCCGCTCTATCAGGTTAGCCCCAGGATTTTAGGGATCCGGGAGTGAGTTACACCCCCAAGTGTGAACTTGGATCAGAACCAAAGACAGAGCAACCGAGTAACCGAGTGACCGCTCGCTGGGCCTCCTAGTGCAAAGGTGGATACACGGCTGCGGGGAGCGACTAATGGGCTTCGGAGAAAAGTCAGGGTGGGAGATGCAGACTCGAAGCCCTTGCCCGTCAAGCCATCAGCGCTGGTATCCCCTGGCGACCACAACCCGGGGACCTGTGGGCTCCCGTGTTCTCAGGTCCCAGGACTCTGCAATGGGCTGGGGGTGGGGACGAGGGCGCTTGCCAGAGGGGAAGTGCGCCCCTTGTCACTGCCAGCCCTGCACGAGGCTACGATAGGAACCCCTTTCCCTCTCGCCTTCTAGATTCTAGCTGGGCCGATATTCGAACTCAGAGGGAGAGAGTAACAGGAGAAAATCAGGCCTCAATGCAGGCGCACGGGGAGTTCACACCGGCACGAAAATGCCAGAGGTGGTGCGGCCACATCCGGCACACTAGTCATTTTTGGACAAAGGAGAAAGCGGCGGGGGGGGGGGGGCGGGCGGGCGGGGTCTTAGATTTCCAAGCTGAGGAGGGGTGATTGGCAAGTAGCTGAGGGGGAGCCAAACACGTGGCAGGAAGCTTCTTGCCAGGCGCCTCAGACCAGTGGGACGCACCGTGGCATCTTGCCGGCAGGCCTGGAGTCCCCTGACAAAGCCAGGGCGCAGGCGCAGAAGGGGACTATGCCCAGGCCCATTCCTGAAGCAGGTTTCTCTGTCTGGGTCTCTTGGGCAGGAAAGGGGGGAGGGTCAAAGGTTCTGAGTCTTTTGTTCCTTAGTAAACAGCTTAAAATCAATACCCTAAAGGGCAGATCTAGGGCGGCCCGAGCACATTCCCTTCCCTGAGTGGCCGGGCTTGTGCCCACGTGTCTTCTGTGACTTCTGACCACCTCCGGCTCGAGGATGAGGGATGAGGGCGGGAAGGTGCCGTGCTGCGTGGAGTTCAGGCAGAGGTGGCTGACACGCCCCCCTGCCCCCCCCCGCCCCCCGCCGCCATGGCCGTCTCCCCAGCCCTCGGCGGTGTAGCCTGGGCAGGGGAACTGGGGAAGGCTTGGGCAGGACCTCAGGGTACAGCTCTCACCAATCACTCGAAGGAACCCCGAGAACAGGCCCCTGACCCCGGAGGCACTGGGTGGTGGCAGTGGGGTGGGGTGGGGTGGGGCGGGGCGGGGAGTGGGCATGGGCGCCGGGGGTCCGTGGACCCCTGCCCGGGATGTGGAAACGCAGAGGCCTCCCTGCGCCAGGCGGTAGGGAGGCCCCATGGCAGCTCCCAGAGCAGTGCCCGGCCAGGGGCTTGTTCAGTGGGGTAAGGACAAGGGTCCCCGTGCAGAGCTGGCCTGGGGCCTGGGGCTTTGGCTGACCTGGGAAGGGCTGGCGGGTGACCCTGGGGCACCGGCAGGTGGCTGGGGGCTCTGCCTGCGGCCAGTGTGTCCTGTGCCGGCCAGGACAGGAGGCAGGTTCCTGGGAGAACGGCACTTCTGCCTGGATTGGAGCCAGTGGGGGGACTCGGAGGGAAGGGAGCCCACTCCGGTGGCAGAGCTGGGGAGTCCGCTCAGGAGGCGGCGCCTGGCCCACCGGCCTGTCTGAAAATGCGGGGCTGGCGGGCACCGGGCCAGGCAGTGGGGGGAGCCTGAGCAGGGCGACCAGCTGGGCGGGGGCATCGAGACAACCGGCACGGGCCGTCTGTCTGCGCCCCGTCCAGCGCAGGGGGGTGGCGCCCGTTCCAGGCGCTGGCCTTGGAGGGCACAGGAGGCTGGGCCCTGACCTGGTGTCCCTTCCGGGAACGCAGAACTTCTCAAAGGGGCACACGGTGCCTCTCCCTGCCTGCCCCCCCTGCCCCTCCTCCACTCCCTCTCCGGGCCTCCAGGAGCTGCATTTGGGGGTCGCAGCACCCCCGTGGCCAAGCTCTGGATCCGCCTCTGCCCTCAGCCCTCCCTTGGTCTGCTGGGGGCGGTCTGCAGAGGTTAGGGCCAGCTGCTCACCGCCCTTGCCCAGTGGCCACCTTCGGTCGGGACCGGTCCTGGGTGCGCTGCCGCTTCCCCGGAGTATGGAGACGCAACACACGTTCAGGAGAAAAGGAGGGGTCCCAGGGGGACCCACAGGGGGTCCCGGGCCCTGTGGATGAGGATGGGTGAGGGCTGGAGGCTGGCGCCCTCTTGACGGTGCACCCCGAGCCTACGGCGGAGAGCCACCGACCGGGCTTCAGCCTGTTGGCTGAGTGCCAGTCGAGAGCGAGGTGCCAGGGGCTGCAGCCAGTCTCCTCTGGGGTCAAGGGTGCTGAGGGAGGGACGGGGTGGACAGGTGGGCCCCGGCCCGAAGGGCGCCGTCCCCCGTGTCTGTCCCTGGAGGAGTGTGACTGGGACTCCAAGCCAGTGTTGGGCCCAGGACCAGACTGGCCCTTCCTGCCTCAGGGCCTTTGCACTTGCTGCCCCTTATGCCGGAAGTGTCCCCCTCGTGCAGAGGGTTCCGCTCACAGCGGAAGCCCGAGCCCTGCCCCCACCCCTGGTCTCTTCTGAGCCCCCTTTGCACCCTCCCACACGGGCACTTTGGGGCCCTGGGACCTGCCTCCCTGCTGGCCTGTGCAGTGCGTGCTGGCTTAGGGACCCAGGGCTGCACCCTGAGCCTTCCCCTCCACAAGGACTTGGAGCTACGGGGGCTGACAGCTCTGCTGTCCTGCCTCTGGGCCCTGGGGTGGGGGTGGGTCCGAGGCCGTTTTAAACCCCTGCCCTGTGGGGTGGAACCAACACCCACCAAACACACAGCGCTCGGCAGAAGTAAGGCCGGCTCGAATGCGGTCGGTACGGTAGTGATAGGGGTGGAGCGATTTGTGTGGGATGCGGACATCTCACCTACAACGCCCTGCGGTGCGCCTGAGTGCGACATCGGGGTGTTGCGGAATGGCGTGCTTACGGTTCTGCAATAAGAAGGGGCGTTACTTCTGCTGCACATCGCGTTAGCATTTCCACCCCATGGGGGGTGGGCGTGGGGCCGAGGGGTGCTCCTGGGCCGAGGGCCTCGTTTGTGGGGGGGCCCCATGGGTCCTGTTCCTGGCACAGCCGTGGGAATAGGCCGCCGAGGGCCAGGGTCCCAGCGCAGAAGAACGTGGAGGGTCTGCCCCCCACTGGACTGGGCTTTTCTGGACCCCAAGCTGGGGGGCCCTGCACCTGCCCTCTCCCGTGGGGGAGGGGCGCCCTTTTCTCCCCACTTCCCACAAGAGGAAGCTCCCTGGCTGTGCAGGGGCAGCCTTCAAACTGCGTTCTGACCAGAGACCCCCCCCTCCCCAGGGTCTCCAGGCCTTGGACAGAGAGGGGTGCAGGGATCGGTCCTCACAGTGCCCGGTGCCCCGCCCCCGCCCCGGCCCTGCTCTCCACACCTCCGCTTGTTCCCAGAGTGCCTGGTGTCTCACCGCTACGGCTTCTGAGTGACGTGAGCAGCACAGCAGCGTGTTGGTCTCCGGGCCCCTCCCCGCTCTGTCTGACCGGGCGTTGGGACCCCGGGGCTTCTGTCAGGAGCATCGCCTCCGCAGCGACAGAGCCGCTGGAGCTGGCTGTCAAACTCGGCCGCCCTCGGAGTCCAGTCCCGCCAATCGCATCCATCCCACCATTGCACCAAAACAGACGCGGTCTGATAAACGAAGGGCTCTCCTGGCACCGGACACCCCCTGCCTCGCGGTTGCCGCCGGTGGCGCTCGGGGCCAGGCGTGGCTGCGCCTCTCCTGGGCGCAGGTGGGCACCACCGAGGCTGGTGTGCCGCGGGCCGCAGCAGCAGGCGTCCCACGGCTCACACGGCCCCCAGCCCTTCTGCCCAGGGCGCCGGTTGCCCGGTCCTGCCTGTGGCCATTTGCTAATTACCACGTTACGAATGAAAACCAGTCCTGTAAAAATATTTATTGATGGTCATTAAAAATACAATAATCCACTTGTTACATGTTGATGTCAATAACCTTTTATGAAAAGCAACTTTTGTCTGAAACAAAGTTCCGGTGAGAAGAGCGACATAGTTTTACATTGTTGCGAATCTCTGCCGCTCAGCTGTTCTCTCTTCGGCACCATCTGCCCCTGTGCCTTGTGGGGGAGTCTGAGGAGCAAGCTGGCGTTTTAGCTCACGGGGACTTTCTCCTTTGACGCCACACCCAAGCTGAACACACGGGGGCTCCTGTCACACAGTGACCGTGGCGGAGCCGGGCCTCGGGCGCCGTCTGCGCGTCTGTGGCGCTAGTGTGCGCCTCTCTCTGTTCCGCGTCCAGGGGACCCTCCGTGTGGCTTTGGGGCGCCAGGTTTGGGCCCCGCGGGAAACGCCGGTTTGCTGCATTGGGCCAGCTTTCCGAATGTTGGCGCATTTTTTCGTCACGTCACGTGCGTGCCTGCTGCTCTTGGGGGAAAACCCCTCAGGCGTTTGGAGGCCGTCGGGCTCACAGGGCGGACGTGGAGTTCTCCAAAATGCGCGTGTTAACCCGAGCCTGACTTTCGCCCTTGGGGGCGGAGCCTGTCGTCTGCTGCCACTTTGTTTCTTAAGTGGCAGCCTGCCAGGCTCAGATCGGACAGGACCTCCACGATGTCGTGCCTGCGCGCCCAGCGGGACCGGCTTGGGTGGCGGCCCCACGACGGGCCCCCGTTCCTGGCCTTCTCCTCTGCTAGGCCTGGGGCGGCAGAGGCTGGCGACTCCCGGGAAGGCGGAGGGCACCGCCCTGGGGCCTGGCCTGCCCCCGCATCACCATCGCCACCTGTCCTCCGCCGCAGCCCCATGCCCCGCCTGGAGCCCCTGCTCAGGGCAGAGTGCGGCGGTGTGGGGCCACCTGGAGAGGGGACTCCTCTGGCAGCCCTTGCTGGGGGTGGGTGGGGCCGGGGACCCTGGCTGCTGGTCCCCAGGACAAGGCAGAGGCTGGGGACAGGCAATGTTAGCCCTCGGAGCCTTGGGCAAGGTGTCCAGCTGGGGCTGGGGGCATGCTGGGCAGCGAGTCTGGAAAGAGCCCGTTGGAGCTGGCCACGCTGGCTGGGTTTGGGGGGGGTCTTGCCCTCCCTGGGCCTGTTTCTCCCTTCGGAGAGCAGGATCCCCATGGTCCGGGCAGCCGGTGGGGGTTCTGGGAGGGAGAGGGTGCCCCGCCCAACATTTGCCCCTCTGGAGGGTGGGGCCCCCAGGTTGCGCAGAGCCAGGGTGGGTGTGGCAGCTCCACTTCCTGGGCGCCGATACAAAAGGTGGGGGCAGGAGGGAGGATGTCCAGGCGCAGGCTGGGGCTTGCCGGGGCCCCCTCTGGCACCCCCTGGGCCAGCAGCCACACTCCAGGACCCAGCCAGGGGCACAGCGAGTGTCGGAAGCAGCTAGCAGGTCCCACGTGAGAGGAGCAGGCCCGGCCAGGGTCGGCCCACAGCGTGAGCAGCGCCCCGCTCTGCCCCTGCTGGCCCCCACGCTGCAGGAGGTCCGGCCCGGCTGGGAGGGAGGGCACAGTGAGAGGGCCCGTACCCCTGCAGCACCCAGCAGCCGGGCCTGTGCCAACGGCTGACCTCACGGTCCTCAGCAGCCTCGCCGAGGCCTGTGCCGGTGCTGTTGCCTAATTAGGTTTGACTGCGCCAGCCCCGCCGGAGCCCCACGCCCGGCCCGCGCTCGGCAGACGTGTCAGGACACGGCTCCAGGCTCCCCCTGCACCAGGAAGCCGCAGTGCCGCCCAGGAAGCCGGCAGTGGCAGCCTGGACGGTGGCCGGAGCCAACGTCGGCCTCGGGGAGCCCGGACTGGGAGGCCCCCTCCCTGCGGGTGAGCCTGCGGCAGGGCCGCCCGTGAGGGGTGCCCAGGAGAGGCGGGTGGGTGCGTGGCAGGCACAGCCGGGCCTGGGCGGCGAGGCCTCCCTGCGGGAGGACACCCTGCTTTGGCCTGCCTGGTGTCCGCCCCCGACGGCCGTCGGAGGCGCAGGGCCCCAGACAAGTCCCGGCGGTCAAGTCTCACCTGCCGCCGACCTTGGAGCGGGTGGGCCGGGGGCCGGCCTGGGGCTGCAGGGGACCAGGGTGAGGCTGGGAGAGACAGCTGAGGGGCCCTTCTTCTCGGGGGATGGCAGGGAGCCCGAGGGGCCTGGGCTTGAGGGGGCGTCTGAGGTGGGGCCGCTGAGGGGGCCCCTGGGAGAGGGGTGTCCCCGTTTTCTGCACCGGCACAGCATGGCTCCAAGGGTCGGGAGGGCCTGGGGGTCCCGACATCCACCTGTGGGCCAGGTCTCCAATGCTCTGCCCTGGGCAGGTCCCAGCCTCCCCCGAGGCCTCTGCAGGCTCCCTGTGGCCCCAGGGAGGAGGCTTGGAGCGGGGGCGGCCAGCACCGAGGAGGCCTGGGACGGCAAGAGGACTCGGAAGGGTGGGGAGAAGTGGGAACGGGGGTCCACGCAGAAGAGGGCCTGGGCAAAGGCTGGGTGGGGGCTGAGCCCCGGGGAGACCGTGAGGAGGCCGGGCAGAGCCTGGGGTGCACTTGGGGCCATGGCGAGCGTCAGGGGCTTGGAGCCTAGCCAAGTGGTCAAGGGCAGATGGTGGCCTGAGAGGCCAAAGTGGCCTCCGTGCACTTCGAAGGCCGAGTGGGGGCCGCGCAGGCCGAGCCCTCGGACCTGGAAGTGACAGTGGGACCTGAGGGCTGGGGATGGGCCGAGGGGCGCCCGCCGGGCTGTGGCTCCTCCCATGGCCAGTGGGCCCCCACGGGGCCCAGGCCTGGCAAAGCGCCTCCAGCCCGTCACAGCAGGAGGAATCAGAGGAAGAAGTCCCAGCGCAGAGACGCAACCGCCACTTGGGTGAAGGGGCTGTCGGTACAGATGGGCCTCACCCCCCCACTCTCTCTAGGTGTCATGAACTTCAGACTCCACCCCAGCAGGAGCCTTGGGGGCCCTGGGGACAGGGGCACCTCAGAGCAGCCTCGCCCTGCCTTCCACTGACGGCAGGCCCCAGCCGGCAATACAGGCCGAGGCCAGTCTGCCCCTCTTCTGCCGCCGCCGAGAGAGCCCCGATCCCTCCGTTATGGCTCCCCCGCCCGAGGACCCGGGGCCCCGCCCGGAGAGCAGATGGGCCTTCCTGCACACCAACGTCCTGCCCGTGGGTGAGTGAGGCCCCCGGGCGGGCCTGATGGGGGTCAGGCTTCAGCTCCCCAGCGAGCTCCCCCAGAACAGCTGGGCTGCGGTGGGGAGCCCCGACCCCGTCCCTGGTGGGAGGGGCGGCGGGACAGGGACATCGGGAGGGCAGCTTCGGGCCACCTGCTCCGCTCCGATCGGGCCCCGTCGAGCTCGGCCAGGCCCCCGGATCCCTCCATCGATCGGGGGTCTTCCCCGCGCCCTGCTGCCGCTGGCCGTGTGTCCTGGGGGGTGCTTGGTGTCTCCCGGCCTGGTCCTCGCCGTGCCATTGTCCTCCTCCTGTGGCCTCCCGAGGTGGGTCGCGCTGGTTTAGAAGGCGCCATCCTCTCTCTCGGCTTCGGAGCACAGGCCTGTGAGCGGCATGGAGCTGCGTGTGCAGGGGGCGCCGCTGAACAAGGCGGTGCAGCCGCCACCCAGACCAAGACGTGGGGCGTCCCCCTGCCCCTCCCTGGGACTGTCCCCTCAAGCAAGCCCCCGAGGTCACCACTGTGCTGCCTTCCGCCACCTGACATTCCCTGGCTGCCCTTCCACTTCCAACACTGGCATCGCACAGGTGTACAGATGTACCAGTGAGCCCAGCCAGGCGTGCGAGCCCAAGGGAGGCTGGTGCGCCCTCCCCTCGGGCGCCGCCCCACCCAGGCCGCGCAGGCCCCTCCCCCCGAGACGGAGCCTGCCATGTAATTAGCTCCACGTCCAGCCAGGTGGAGCCTGCTCAGGTGGAAGAATTACATACCTGTTGGGTACGAGCCACAGGCTGGGCCCGGGCTGTCCAGGGGCGGGGCCTTCCTGTCCGGCCCAGAACAATTGGCTGCTTTCTGTGCTGAGCGTCCACGGGGTGCCCTGAGCTGGGGCCCCCTGAGGTGTGCGGTGTATGTCTGTCCCCTGGCCCCCGCCTCCCAGCCCTGACTCAGGGGCCCCCCTCTGGGATAAGGCGGAACTCAGCCCCCTGGGGAGGGGTGGGCTCGTCGGGCCTCTGGGGAGTGATATCTTCCCTGCGGGGAGTTGGACCTGATGCCTGGGCACCGCCAGACCCGCTGGGCGTGCAATTGCGGGGATGGGGGGCGGGGTCTGTGCGCCGCAGAGCCAGGGGTGCGGGCTCCCGGTTTGTCCAGCCCTGGGCCTGCCTGTGGCTGCTGGGTGTGCGCAGCGGGCGGGGCAGGGCCTTCCTTGCGGCTCCTCCGAGACAGGCACGGCAGCTCAGGGACCCCGACTCAGCTGTCTTCGGGGGCCTGTCCAAGAGGGAGGGTCCGAGTGGGGCCCAGCCAGCATGGGCTCCGTGGGTGCGACGGCAGGCCTGCCTGTCGGTGGGTGTGCGCCTGCGTACCTGCTCTTTTGGGGCTCACTCGGCGGCGGACCCCCAGGACAGCGGTGGTGGAAGTGAGCGTCGGCATGTGTGTGCGTGCGTCCAGGGTCCTTGCACCCCTGCGCCCCGAGAAGCCGTGCCGTTCCCACGGTCCCCGGACTTGTCCGCGTCTGCCTGGAGGCCCACAGCCCCGCCCGGCCCTGGGTCCTGCTTCTCAGCTCAGGAGGAAGAAACACTCGGGGAGAAGGGGGGCTGGGCCCCGGGGCCGGGGGGGGGTGGGGTGGGGGGGGAGCGGGCTGCAGGGCCCCTCCTCCAGGGCCGGGAGCCGGGGGCCGTGGGCCAGGCAGGGCCCTTGGGGCAGCCCGCAGTCCTGGGTGTGGGCGCGACTGGATGGGGGGCGATGGTGCCGGAGGGGGTGGCTCTGCCCTCGCTGCCCCTCCCTGCGCTCCTCCTCTCCCGCCCACACTCGCCGCCCGGCTCCGTGACTGGCTGGCCGATGGGATGCGGGCCAGGTCCTCTGCAGGTGCTGGGCCTTGGGGTCCTCCCGGAAGGCTCCCAGAGGACGCCTGACCACCGGTCAGCGGGAGGTGTCCAGCCCACGCGTGGACGGGCCCAAAGCCCGCGAAGCAGGCCAGCGAGTCCCGGCGCCCCGACCGTCGGGAGGCTCCTCCGTCTGTGGGGCCGAGGTTCGCCCGGGCTCCGGGGAGCTGCAGCGCCTGCCCGGGCTGCGGCCGCAGACATGCCCGGGGACACGCGAGGGTGAAGGTCACAGCGGGGCCCAGGACAGGGGGGCCTGGGGTCTGTCCTGGGGCGCTCGCCCCCCACCCCCGGCCCTGGGACTCAGGGCAGGCGGCTCGCCCGCGGAGCCCGGTGACTTTCCCTGGTGCGGGCTCGGCGCCTACACCGCACAGACGGGCGGGCGCGCCCACAGGGGGGCGTGGCCCCGTTTCCCAGACGAGGCAGTGGGCGGGGCCTCGAGTCCCCGCGGCGCTGCTGCTCTCCCCCGCCTCCGGTCTCCCCCGCCTCTGGTCTCCCCAGGCCTCGGCCCCTTGTCCCTCAGGCGTGAGGCGCCCAGCTGCCGGCTGCGCTGGGCGTGTGGACAGCGTGGCCAGGCGCCGGGCCCCGCCCCCAGCCCCTACCCCCGCAGCGCCGCTCGCTTACCCCAGTTCCCGGTATCCGTGGTAACGAAGGGGGTGTCAGAGCTACTCAATCCCGTTCAGCAGGTTCAGGGATAGGGGAGAATGCAAATGAGCTGCCCTTAGATGTTACAGGGATCAGGGGGCTGTGGGAGGGGCCGCGGTGCTGGGCGTAGCCCTCGTTGGGGGGGGCGGGGGCACGGGGACTTCCAGCATTGGGGTGTGGTGCCAGCCCACCACGTCCACAGCCCTGAGACACCAGGGACCCACGCTGGGTGAGGCGAGGGCCTGAGCGGCCCGGCTGGGTTCCCTGGGCCTTGAGGGCGCCCCCACCAAGGCCTGCAAGCACCCATCTCGAGATGCTGCTGGGCTCCCGGAGGCCAGGCCGGATGGGATGGCCAAGCAGGGAGATGGGCTGGGCAGGACAGCGTGGAGGGCGTGCCCTCTGGGGAGGGAGGCCCTGGCCCCTCAGGGGGTTTGGGGGCAGTGGCCGCCCCTCTGCCACCGCCACTGCAGGTCCCAGCCTGCCCCCCCACCGCTGCCTGAGGCCTTGCCCCTGGGAGGGGCAGGGCCCTGTGGCCTCAGGGGTGTGTCCATGGCCTGGGGGGGGTGTGCACCCAAAGGGGAAAGGCAGAGGGCTGCTCCATAGGAGCCTGGGTGGTGGGGGCACACCCTTCGGACCCCACCATCTTGGGGAGCCATCATGGCGGATTCCCCGGGCAGACGGGGCTGAGAGGTGCAGTTCCCGCAGGTCAGGTGGGGGAGTGGGTGGCGGCAGAGGCGGCTCCCTCCTCTGTGGGGCTCTGAGTGGCGGCCCCCTCTCTCCTCCTGGTGAGCTGGTGGGGCAGGAGGCCTCGGGGGATCTGCCTGCCCGTTACCAGTGGGCTGTGGCTGGGCCAGTGAGCTCCAGGCAGGGAGGCTGGTCGGCCGCCCCGGCCCACCCTGGCCCCATCCTTGCTGCTGAGCCCCTGGGGCTGATGGGGTCCACCTTCCGCTGCGCCTTGCCTGGCCCAAGCTGAGGTGCGGATGGAGCAGCACAGCGATGCCCAGAGACGGTCGGTCACTGACTTGAGCTCACACAGCAGCAGTTCAGCTTTGGTGGTGGAGCGAAGGCCCAGCCCGGGCAGGATCAGTGAGGAGCCAGGGTGTTGCTGGGTGGGCGAGGGTGGGACGCAGGGCTGGACCCGAGTGGCCAGGGACGAGAGACGACAGCAAGGCCTGGGGGTGGGGCGCGGACGGCGTGTGCACCTGGCACCTCGGGTGTTCCGAAGCAGGGCAGCCGCTCGCCTCAGTCTCCCAGCCTCTGTGGGCTGGCCGGTCCTCCCTGGCGCCCCTCTGGGTGGACAGGCTGGCAGCCAGGATGCTGCGTGGCTGGGGGCTCCTGAGGCACTGCTGGGCTTGGAGCCGAGGCTTGGGCAGACTGAGGCATCGGGGGTTGGGTGTGTGTCCTCACTGAGCTGGGGCCGAGGGCCGGGGTGGCCGCAGCTCTGGGCCACGCGGAGGGGGTGGTGAGCGTTTGTCCACAGGGCAGGACGTGCGGACCCCAGGGCTTTCCCACGTCCGAGTGCGTTCCGATCCCCTCCGGGACCTGGTGCCGGCCTGGCCATGAAGGCGAGGCCAGCTCAGACGAGCCTCGGGAGTGAGGAAGAGGGAGATGGCCCTGGCCTCCCTCTGGGCCTGTGCGCGCGTCCGCCTCCTCGCTGCCCCTGAGCCCAGCCTGGGGCCGGCGCCTGCCTGGGTCCCCTCTGCCCTTGGCCTTTCCTTCTGGGGCCTGATTTTTCTTGGCTGCCTCACGTGCTGGGGAATGTGGCGCCGCCATCGTCACCAAGTGGCTAGGAAACCGCTAAGCGCCCCTGTTATAAGTGATGTCGCGGGAAGGACTTGCGCAGCGTCTGGACTGGGCCGCCGGTGGCTTCCCCGAGGCGCAGAGCTCTGCGAAGCTCCGGCCATCCGCCCTCAGCGAACATCCCCCGGGCGGCGTGGCAGCGGGACCCTGCTGGAGGCTGCGTTTCCAGAAGGAGCCCGGCCTGGGGCACGGTCAGCAGGACCCAGGGACCCCCCTTCAGGGCGATCTGGGGGATTCCCAGCCCCTGCGCCGTGGTGGCTTTGAGCTCCTTTCTTCCTGGGCCCCACGGGGGTCTGTGCAGGGAGGCCTGTTGTCACCTGGCAAAATGCAGACCAGGTAGCAGGGCCCGGGGAGCGCACGCGGGCGCTGACTCGTGGCCGAGGCTCAGCGCTAACAGGCGTCCAGAAGGCCAGGCAGCCTGTTCGAATCTCCGGTCTTGGGGGCGCGTGGTAATGGGCTTCCTCCAGAAACCCTGCCCAGAGGAGCGCTGAGGGCGGAGCCTCGCGGGTCTGGTCGCTGCTCTGGGGCCCAGTGGGCTGCGTCCCTGCTGCCGTGCGTGTGCCACTCCGTGTCCCTGAGGACCCTGGGCAGGTGCCCTGGGTGTAGGGAAGATTTGTGCTGGGAGGGGCGGGGCCTGCAGCTGCCGCTCACCCCTGGACGGCGAGCCTCAGAGCCGTGCAGGCCGCAGACGAGCCGGGCGGCCAGGGCTGGGCACCAGCAGGTCAGGGGCGGGGGGGCTGGGAGGCGCCCTGCAGGTCACCGGGGCCAGTGCACCCAACAAGGCTGGCTGGGCCCTGCGGGTGCAGGCCGGGGGGCTGCTCTCTGCAGGGGGAACCTGGTCTTGGGGTGCCCCCTCAGTGAAGCCAGGGTGTCCTGGGGTGGATGTGCTGGGCCCGAGCACTGGGCTCAGGAGAAGCTGTTCTGAGTTCCCCTGAGGCCGGAGCATGGACGACCCAGCCTCTCAGGAAGCCTGGAGGTGCGGACGGAGCTCAGCTCGGGCTGGGTGTGGGTGAGAGGGACATGGGGTCCTGCCCGGACCTGTCCCCAGGGTCCAGCTTGAGGACCCGCCCTGTTGCCCTGGGCCGCTTGTCTTCCTGCTGGGCCAGGCAGCCCCGGGGGCGGCAGGGGAGGGGGCGAAGAGCTCGGACCTGGCCCACGGGGCGTGGCGCCGTGGGGGTCAGCTTTCCTTCTGGCCGCCAGGGGGTGGACTTGGGCAGCGCGCGGCCAGCTCCGGGCCCCTCCTCTCTGAGCATGGCGGCCTGCTCTGGAGACTTGGGGTCCACCGCCACCTGGGGGTCTGCCCTGGGGTGCCCAGCCCCACTGCTGCCCCAGCTCCCCTCGGACCTCCCACGGCCGGTGGGCAGGCTCCGCCCGAATCTCAAACTCACCATCCTGGACAAGTCAACTTCAGACGCTGCCCCCAGCTTCCCTGCTCCTGGGGCCTGAACCTCCGCCCTGCTCTCGGCCTCCACGCCCACACCTGTTGGAACCACCTTTGTGTCCCGGGCCCTGGCTGAAGGGGGCCTGTCACCAGACTGCCTGTCCCCCGGTGTCCCTGCCACTTTCCCTCCCTCTCCCCCTCCCCGCACCGTCCATCTCTTCCGGGTCTGACCCAAGAACACCTCCTCCCTGTCCTCTCTGAGACCCTCCAAGTGACCGGTCCCCGCCCCTGCATCCCTCTCCAGCCCCTCCCACCGAGCAGAGCTCCGCCCCCACCCTGGGGCCCTTGTGGTGACCACTGTGACCGACTCTCAACCGCAAGGTCAGTGGGCTTTCTCATGCTGGCCAGCAGGCAGAGGCTCCCTCCAGGGCAGGGCTCTGGGGACGGGTTCCAGATTCCTAGCCACCCTGCCCGGCGCCCCGGCGACCCCGAGACCCAGCGACCCCGCGACCCGGCGACCCGAGGGTGTGCTTGCGAACGGGGACGGGAAAGCGAGAATGACCGAGTGAGTGAATGAGTGAAAACCAGCTGCTGGCCGCGACGCGAGGGGCTCGCAGTGGCCCCGAGCTTGGGCGTCGCTGGGTGGGAGGAGCGGGGCCAGGCCCAGCGTCCCCGGGGCCAGAGACCCCTGTGAGCAGCCCTGGGCCGAGGGACCCAGCGGCCCGAGGGAGGGCCCCGGGGAGGGTCTCACTGCTGGGTTCCCCCTTGTGCCCTGGTCACGCACTCCAGCTCGTCCCTCTGCCCTCCTCGCCCTCCTGGGCACCCAGGCCGGGCTCGGACTTGCCCCTCGTGCGGGCATGCGACTGGGCAGCCCGCAGACGGGATGGGACGGGACGGGACAGGGGGCTTCCTGCCTGCACCCCGGGCCCGGGCAGGTGCCTCCAGCCCCCTCCAGCCCCCTCCAGCCCCCTCCAGCCCCCTCCAGCCCCGGACTGTAGGACCAGGATGGCTGTTTCCCCCCAGCTGGCCTTGGGTCATTTGGGCTGCGGGAAGCCCCCGGCCCGTGGGCGCCGCCCCTGCGGGTTCCAGGACTCAGGGGCCCCGTGGGTTTGCCCTGGGGAGGCCCGGCCATTCACAGTCAAGGGGCTTCGAACGTGCCCGCCTCACGCAGGGGCCCAGGCCGGCCCGGAGGAGCGGAGGCCCGGGCCTCGTGGGTGGATGGCCGTACTGGACGCGGCTGGTCCGCGCCCCCTCAGGCCTGACCCAGTTCAGCGGCCCCAGCCGTTCCCAGATGAAAGTGCCCCGGTTCCCCCCACCTGAAGAAAAAGTGCTCTCAGGAATCCAAGACTCCGAAAGGGCGGCAGTGGCTGTAGAAACATTTGACCCTTGGGAGATGGCCCTTCCAATGTGCTGTGTCTCAGGCAGGTGGGTCAGCCCTGCCCCGGGCTAGGGGCCAGGCCACCCACCTTGTCCTGCGCCCATGGGTGGTGCCTGGCTGCCCCAGGCCCGGGCTCTGCGTGTGGGAAGTCGGTGCCTAGAGCCCGTCCCGCCCGCTGTCTTGAGTTCTGATTGAGAACGAAACGTCTTAAGAGCAGATGCTCGTGAAAAACGAAGCACACACTTTCTAAATTTAGCCGGTGGAGATGGCACATTTACCCAATTAGGCTATCGATTCGGCGGGCGCGTGCCTGCCGCCCCGCTGCGCCTCTCACTGCCTCGGGGCGCGTCTGGGGGCCTGCGGATCCTCGCTGGGGGCCTGGGGCTGTAGGAAGCTTTCCGAGCCGGGGTCTCACCAGGGCTGCCCACGGGGACGGTCTCAGGGCCCACGGGCTGCGGGCCCATCTTCTTGGACTCCGCTCTGCTGAGGCCGCAGACATGCTCCTGAGGCTACTGGCCGCCGGTCCGGCCGGCATGTTTGGGGGGCAGTGGGCATGGTGCCCTGCCTGCCAGGACCCCGTGACCTTGCTGGGCAGCAGACTGGACACGGGGCTGAGACCCTTGCAACAGCTCGAACACCTCGAGTAGAATTCTGTGGCTCAAACCCCAGGTGCCACATAGTCTTAGAGGAGGCGATTGTGAGGGCAGAGGGAACCAGGGAAGGCTTCCTGAAGGAGGCACCTCACTCCAGGCCTTGGAAACTAGGTGGGAAGGGAGGAGCCAATAGGTGGGCCCCCCAGGTTTCAAGCTGAGGGGTCTGATATCTCACAGGGGGAGGGCTGGAGTCCCTGAGAGTTTGCAGTCAGGAGCAGCCCGCTCGGGCCTGCGCTTCTGCGTCAGGGGAGGGAGCATTAGAACTCGGCCCGGACGCTGGAGCAGGGCTGAGGGTCAGGCCTGGGGCGTCTCTGAGGGGGCGGTGGTGGGCCGCAGGGCAGGCTGCCCAGCGGCGGTTGGAGTTGCCCGCGCTGGTGGGCGTGGTGGGCCCGGCGGGCATGTCACCGCACACACCTCCGGCAGGCGCCCGTCACCCCACAGCAGACACTCCTGCTGGCCCCCCGCATTCCTGGAGTCCCCGGCTCAGGCAGGAGACCTCTTTCGCGGTGTCCGATTTGCATGTCAGCTTTGGCTGCTCACAGGAGGACACCCCGGTTGCCCTGCCTCAGCCTGCCCTTGCCGCTGGGTCTCAGGCCCTTGGCCACGTGTCCTGGGCACAGACGACCCTTTTCCCGGGCCTGCATCTCCAGGGGCTCCTGGGACATGACCATGTGTAGATGGGCGCTAGGCGCCGGGGCCTGGCATCCCCGGCCCTGTGAGAGGAGCCTCCCCCACCCCACCCTGCTGAGTCCCCTGCTGCCTGAGGTGGGCGAGGGTGGGGTGCCACCCACCCGGGGGGCCTAGGAAGTTTCCCCGTGGGCCGGCTCTCGGCTGGGAGTGGGGGGGGGCATGCACGCGGGGCTGGCACTGAGGGAAGCCGGCGAGGGCCTGGGGACACGCAGAGGAAGCCCCCGCCCCCGTGTAACCAGGCGCCTGAAGCCGTGGGCCCACCGAATGCGCCAGGCCCGCCAACACGGGGCTCCCTCCTGGCCCCGGCCGGCTCCTGTGTCAGGGACGCCTTCACTTCGTCCACCCTCCGCCTGCCCCATGGGACCCCCCGAGTTTCTGGGCGACTCCCTCCCCATCCACCCAAGGCGCGTCCACTGTGCCACTCACTGGGGGTCCTGCCTGGGTCAGCTCATGCTCTCCGGGTGGGGGTGGGGGTGCGGAGGAGAGAGGCGTGGGCGGCCCTGCCCTGGCCCGGACCAGGCGAGGGGGCAGACGCAGCCTTCCCCAAGCGGCAGCACCGAGAGGCCCGGCACGGCCCTGGGTGGGCGGGAGGGGCCGCTCCGACGGCCTCATGGCTCTGACAGCCCCTCACGCGATCCTGGCAGGGTCTTTGCCACCAGCTCGCAGCCGGGTGGACACGCTGATGCTACCCCCCAGCAGAGCTACCCAGGTGAGCCTGGCCTCGGAGGGACAGAGAGTCCCGGGGCACCCGGACGGGCACAGAGCTGGAGTCGGGGTGCAGCGCCCATCCGGTGCGCCGGCAGAGCAGAAAGCCTTGTGAGCTCGGCTGGCCCCAGCAGTCGCCAAGATGCCATCCTTCGTGGGTCGGCCTTCGCTCTGGGCAGGGTCCTGGGACCCAGCCAGGGAGCCCGGTGTGTGGCCTGGGGGGAAGTCAGGGACCTCTCGGGCTGCAGTGGTCTGGAAAGGACCTGAGAAGTCAGCAGTTTTTGTGTCCGAGGAAACGGAGCTGCTGAAGGGCCCAGGGACAGGCGGGGCTGGGCTGAGGCCCCGGCGGGTCCTCGGGGAGCTGGGGCACGCACCTGCGTCCTGCGTCCTGCGTCCTGCCAAGTCCCTAGACCAGGGCTGGCAGGGCCTTCGGAGACACAGGCCAGCTCTCCTCCACTGCCGTGTGGGGCTGGGGGCGGCCGGTGCGGGGGGAGGGCGGGGGGCGTCCCAGGGAAGGAGGGCAGGCCTGCAGAATTCAGGGCGCCGCTTGGGGCCCTGCGGGAGCAGCAGGAGGAGACTGGGGCCAGGGGGCAGGTTTGGGAAGGGGCGGCGGGGGGGCCAGCGACTTTGGACCATCAGCATGGGGTCAGGTGGGCAAGACCCCAGCGCTAGGCGTCCCTGCGCCCACCAGGGCGACCTGCCCCCTGAGGTTAGCAAGGGGCGCCTGGAGCCCAGCAGGGCGGCCGCCTCTCCTGCACCAGCCCCAGGTAGTTGTGGGCAGGGGCGTCCCGGCCCAGAGTGGTGCGCCGAGTGCCCAGCCTCAGGATGGAGAAGCGGCTCTCGGCCCCGCCCTCTTCCGCGGGTCGCCGCTTGGGGCCACGCGGAGCGGGGGCGGGAGGACGGGGAAGTAGGGGGAACCAGGGGGAACTGGGAAGCCGCGGGAGCATCTTTTGGGGAAAATACTTCGGTGGTGGTGGGCGCTGGGTGGGCCTTCTGGCCCCACTGCGGGCTCTGCGCCCCCCGATGGTGCCCTGGCTCTGAGCCCGCTGCCGAGCCCGCTGCCGAGCCCGCACCCCCGGCCCCCGCCCGGAGCGGGGCGGGCAGGGGGTGTGGTGCGGGCGGCACGAGTGACAGCGCTCTCCGCGCGCGGCGCCTGCACGGGCGCAGTGTCAGCGCGCCTGAGCCCGCCGCGCACAGCCCGCCGCGGGTCGCCCGAGCCGGCGGAGCGATGCCACCGGAGCCGGAGCGGGAGCCGAAGCCCCGGCCTGAGGCCGGACGCTGACGGCGCCCCCACCCCACCCTCCCTGACCGCCCCCCGCTGCCGCCGCGGCCACCGCGGAGACAATGGACACGGGAGCCGCCCCGAGGAAGCACAGTAGGTGCCGCGCTGCTCCTGTGGCTGCGCCGGGGCTCGCGGTCGCGCGGGGGCGCCGCTGCCCTGGGTGGTGGAGGGTCGGCGTGGGGAGGGGGCGCCCGCGGCTCCCCTGGTGCCGGCCACCTGGGCCACCAGGTGGGCTGCGCTGCTTCCTGAGCCCGGACCCGAGGGGGAGGGCCGGATCTCGCAGGGGCGGCCAGCGTCTGCGTGTGGGGTGGCAGGCAGGTGAGGGGTGCCGGGCGCCGCTGGAGGCCAGGGGTGCGGGCCGAGGGAGCTGGGGGCCGCCCTTCTGCCAACTCTGCTCCCCGGTGGAGGAGGGACCCTGCGTCGCCAGGACCGCGCTGAGCGCGAGCCCCGTGGAGCCCAGACGGGACACTCGGGCCCGGCCGGCGGGGGTGCTGCCGCAGGGGCACGGCCACTTGGGTCCGTGGGGAGGCGCGGCGCGGCCGTGCGGCAGCCGCCGGACTGGGCGCCTCCGCCGGGGCAGCAGGTGCCCCTCCTGGCGCTGGGCCAGCCCCCCCTGCAGCAGCGGCAGGCCCGGCGCAGTGGGGTGCCGAGGGCGGGGGGCACTGCCTCCTGGGGCTCAGGCCTGCGAGCGGGCATCCGGGAGGGCAGGCGGGCACTGCTGGGCCAGCGGGGGGGGGGCCCCGTGGAGACAGGAGAACCCCCCACCCTGCTCCGTGACCCCTGAGGGGGACAGTGACCGCCAACTCCCCCAAGGTGGGCCTTTCTCTGCGACTCTCTCTACCTGTCACCCGTGACAGTGGCCCTGGTCTGCGTTCTGTCTGACCCTGGACGCCCCGATGTCTGAGAGGTGACTCAGTGGCCCCGGCGCCCCACCGGGAGCCCACACACGCCCTGCCAGGGTCGCTGGGCCGCAGACTCCGTCACAGGCCGCGGCCACAGAGGGGCGGAGAGGAGGTCGGAGGTCATCGTCACCTCCCCTGGGTGGGGGACGCAGCCAGCCCGCGTGCCTCCCTCCGGGCGTTCTCCCTTGCCTGACATGACCGAAGGAGTTGACCCTGAAGACCCCTGGCAGCCCCTGCCCGCCCCTCACGCCCGCACGCGCCGACCCTGCAGCCACACCCTCCGCGTGGCCGGGTGGGGAGGCCTGGGGCTTCCAGGGAGGGCGAAGGAGGCGGGTGTGCGGGAGGTGGGGTGTGCGTGGCTGGCCGTCCATGCCTGAAGGGGATGACCCCATGACCCCTGCCCAGAGGCCCAGAGGCCCAGAGGCCCAGAGGCTGGTGGCTGTGGCCTGGCCTTCACCCTGCCCCGAGGAGGCAAGAGCGGACCCTGCACCTGAGGCTTCCCGGGGCAGGGGCCTGGTGGCCTGGACGTCTGGGGCCCCGGCCAGTCCCAGGTGTGCGGTGAGCACCAGGCTAGGGTGGGGTCTCCCCCAGCCGCCCGCAGAGCAGCTGCTAGCGGGGAGCGGCCGGGGCAGCAGGAGGACGTCCCGAAGGCCGGCAGCGGTCCCTCCCGGGGGTGACCAGGCAGGACCCCCCTCTGCCGGTGCCTGGGGCGGGTCCCAGGGGCCGGAGGGTCTTGTGGGTGGGAGAACCCCCCCCCCCGGGAGACACTGCAGGGGGGCTGGGAGGGGCAGGAGGCCCCCGGGCCCCCCGAAGCGGAGAGTTCGGGTTACATAATCCCGCCCCACACGGTCGCCAGCGTGAGCAGCGGCAGCAGCAGCCAGGTCTGACAATGCGAGTTGTAACTGGGTTTTAATGTTTAATGTCTGCAGCAGATAAAGAGCCACGGGCCAGTTTGTATGTCTCTGTTACCCCGCGCCTGACAGGGCGACTTCATTAGCTGGAAACCACGGCACCCGCCCCTCGGCCTGCGGCCCGAAGGGAGCGCAGTCTGCCTGCCACCTGCTGGCGGCGGGGGGGGGGGGGCGGGGGCGGGCAGGGCGAGGGGCGGGTGCCCGCGGCACTGCTGCTCCTGCCGGGCCAGCCTTCCCCTCCCCCGCCCTCCACCCTCGTCCGTGCAGCCGGCCCCATCCCGGTGACCCCTGGGAAGGGGCACCCGCTGGGGGTCGGGCATCGTGCCCACTGGAAACCCAGCGTCTGCGGCTGCCTGCTCTTGGGCCACGGAAGGCCCAGCCAAGACTTTTGCCCCTTGGGGCCACCGGGCACAGGCGGCCCGGCACCTTCAGGGGGCCTGCCTGTTGCTCCTAGCCCCTGGCCACCCCCTGGGAGCTGGTGGGGGGGGGTTAGGACTCAGACCAGGTGCAGGGGTGGGAGCCCAGGGGCCCCTCTGGCTGCCAGCTGGCCCCAGGCCTGGGCAGAAGAAGGGCCTGAGTACGTGGGTCCCCCCGACCCCATCTTGTGGGGTCCTGGGAGGCAGGCCGCCCGTGGCCCCGGCCCCACCCGCCCTCGGACTATTCTTGAGGCTGTTGTGTAACAGTCCCGCATCCTCACATGGGGAGGAAGGCTCCTAAGAGACGTCTCCAGCGGCAGCAGCCAGCCGGGAGCAGGGCTTTTGTCCCTGCTCCTGCCCAGCACAAAGGGACAAAGGAGGCTGCGGGATCACCAGCCCGGCGGAGAGCTGCCCAGCCCGGGCCGTGGGGCGGGGCCGGGGCCGTGGGGTCCCTGGCACTGGCCCCCAGGGGCTGCGTCCAGCGGAGGGTCCTCTGACCTCCGGCCCTTGCGGTGTGTGTCCGTGGGCGGCCGTCCTGCCCCCCGCTGCTCTCCTCCTTGTTACCTGCTTCCTGCCCCCAGCAGCCTTGCGCGCATGGATTCAGGGGTCTCCACCCCCACAGAGCAGAGCAGACTCTTCACACCTGCTTTCGCAGCTCCTGCTGCTGCGCAGCTCGACCTGGGGGTGGGGGGAGGCCTCGGGCCCGGCCAGGCTGGCGGCACACACCCTGGACCCCGGGAGGCCGGGCCGGGCCGGGCCGGGCAGGGCAGGGCACCCACCCCGCCCCGACAGGTGGGGAGGGAGAGACCCTGAGTGCTCCACTCACCTGCGTCCACAGGACCAGGGCCAACTTCGCCACCTCCCCCACCCCTGCTGGGCCTGGCACCCATGCACCCGGGTGCACACGCGGGCACACGCGGGCACACGGCACACTCCTGCACGCACGCGCATTCCCAGCCCGGGGAAGGGGTGAGCTGGCGGCGTGTGGGGGCTCCCGCTTTCCTTCCTGAGGTTCTGCAACGCTCTGTGGGGCGCGTGGGCCTGGCAGCCAGTGCCGGCACCCCCCTTCTCAGAAGGGCATCCTTCCGCCCGACCCCTGTGCAGGCCCTGCCCTAGTGTTGGGGCTGCTGGGGCACACAGGGACAGGAGCTGGTGCGCTGAGTCCGCAGGCCCACGTCCCGCCCCTGGGCCCCTGGCTGAGCCGACGGCTGAGGGTGCCGCCCAGCGGGGCGCCCCAACCAGTGTCCTCCTTGCTCGGCCGCCCCGGTACTCCTGGGTCGGGCAGGCGCTGGCTACCAAGCCTCCTGGAGGGTGTGGGGGCCAGGCCTGTCCTAGGAGGCTCACCCCTCCCTCGGTGGCGTCTGCCCCCAGACCCTGCCAGCCAGGAAGGTGGGCGGGGGTCTCCAAAGGCCCCTCTGCTGGGCAGCGGGGGGAGGGCCGGCACAGCAGGCCCAGCAGTGGCCTCAGGCCTGCAGTTTTGGGGCCTTGCGAGTTTCCCTGGAGCCCAGGATGGGACAGCCCCCGGGGTGCGGGGCTCTGATGCCCCTTCCCGGCCCCGAGTGGCCCTGGGCAGCTGAGCTGTCTGTCACGGGCTTTAGGCTCAGAAAATGCAGATTAGCTAGCGGTGGGGGCTCATGGGCAGGACTGGGCCCTTCAAACAGGCCCCCAGGCGCACCGGCGCGTGGTGGAGGACCACGCTGGAGCACGCTCGGCTCCAGGGCCGGTGTTCAGAGAGCGGGGACCGGTCCCTGGCTCCTCGGTGATGCTCCGCGGGAGGGGGACCCTAACTCCTCCTGGAGGTTTGGGGGGTGAGGTGGGGGGACTTCATTGCAAGGGGGCTGGGGCGCGAAGGGCAGTGGCACCGTTGGCCCCTGCCCTGCCACCGCCCCCCGTCCCCACCTTCCCCCCACACCTGTGAGCAGCTGTGGGCGGAGGCAGGTCTCCCTGAGGGTGGGCGGAACTGCGTTTGTGTGTTTTGTGTATTTTTAAAGCAGCCCTGCAGCTGCGTCTGCCTCAGTTACGCTTTCCGGTGGGTGCGGCGCGGGGTTATTTTGGGTTATTTTGGGCTTGGCGTGCTCTGTGTCTGTGATCAAGGGTACAGGCCCTGGGAGCGGCAGGCTGACGGGGGGCATGGCCCGTGGTTGGGACGCTGGGTCCAGAGTTGGGGGGTGGGGGGCTGCTCTCCCTGGTGCTGTCCCCCTCCTGCCCGCCTCGACTTTTGGGGGCGCCCCACAGAGCCCCGGGCTGAGCTGGCCGGCTGGCCGAGGAGCTGGGCGGGGACAAGCTCTGGGCGGTGCGCACTGCTGGGGCTTTCTCAGGAGAGCGGAGGGACAGACGGCGGATGGGCGGAGGCCGGCAGAGGCCCAGGGAGAGTCAGGGGCACCCGCGTGGGGCCATCCAGCACAGGGAGACTCCCGTGAGCACCCCTGGGCAGCCGGCTGCCGTTGGGGTCGCTGAGCCACCAGACCCGATGCCAAGTCGCATTCCCCTTAGCTCAGCACCCAGTGGGAGACCGGCTCCTGGCCGGTGCCCCATGTTCTCTGCCCCGAGCCCGCCTGTCTCGTCAAAGGGACCGAAAGGGCTCCTCGCATCCAGCTGTGCCTTAAAAAGCCTCGGTGGTGACTCAGCCGTCGCCGTCACCCCTGGGTGCTGCTCTTGAGACACATGAGGTCACTGGGGTGGCTTGGCCAGGTTGGGGACCCAGGTGGCCCAGGCAGGGCATGGGGGATGGAGAGGACGTGTCCCGGCCCACCCTGGGGAGCCAGGCTCGACGCTCTCACTGTCTGAGGTGGCCCTGAGACAGCCTCAGTTTCCCCTTCTGAAACCGGGGAGCTGGGCCTCGCCGTGAGTGGGTTGCCCCTGGACCTCGGCGGGAGCAGTGAGAGGGCCTGCCCTTCCACGGGACCCGCAGGCCCACTGCCCCGCATCTGTTCCGAGGACCCGCCCTCTGCTGGGCGGGACCCGCCCTGCATCCCAGGCCCAGGGAAGGGCCTGGTGGCCTGGTGGCCTGGTGGCCTGGTGGCCTGGTGGCCTGAGAGCGGATCTCAGAGCCAGGGGTGATCCGGGCAGGAAGGGACCCCAGGACTCGCTCCCGTGACCGGGGTGCCACGGGGGCTCTCCGTGTCTTCCCTGGGCCTTTGGTTTGGGTCCGTGCTGTCCAGCCCAGGCTCCCGGCCCAGCCATGTCCAGTCCTGGATGCCCCCCTGTGGCCGACCGCGGTGCCTTCTGGTCCTGCCCTGACGGCCACCGTTCTGGCTAGCCCTTACTGAGGTCGGCCTAGGGTTCAGGGCACTCAGTGTAGGTTGGGGTGTGGGGTGCCGTTCTTGGGGAGCCAGCCTGGCGTGACCAGCGGGCGGCTGCGTCCCTGGGGGACAGATCTGGCCCCGAGTGGCCGTTCTGGGCTGGCCGTCCCCCAACTCACTGGGACTTCTGCTCGCCCTGCGCTCTCTGGGGTTGGGGGCCTTTCAGGCTGTGGGGTGCGGGCTGTGAGGTGCCAGGGTTTGGGGGTACCTGTGCCCCTAGTGGTCTTGTGGGCTGTGACGCAAGGTCAGTGTACCCTCGGCCACGGTTCCAGGCCCTGATGCCTGCTCTCTGGGGGCGTCTGGTTCTCCTGGTCACAGTCACCCCAAATGGAGGGGCAGGGGATCTGAGGTGGGGGGCGCCCTGCTGCCAGGTGTGTGGCAGGGGCCCCAGTTCCTCGGACAGCCTCCCACCATCGGGGGGCATGGAGGTGGTCAGTGAGGGCCCCCTGGAAGAGGCGGCTTTCCTCGGGGCACCAGGCCAGAGGGAGCGATGTCCCTGGAGGCTGGCCAGCACTCGCCCTGAGCCAGGGCTGACAAGGCGCCCGCAGCCTCTGGGGCTGGGGGGGGGGCCTGGGCGGGCAGTTTGGGTCCCGCCTCTGGTGGGGGGCTGCTCCCTCCGCTCTTTGCTTGAATGTCCTCAGTGACTCACCCCTCTTTTCTTCTTTTTTTGCACTAAGGAAAAAATAAACATTTGCGTATGCAGGCCTTGATGGCAGATGGGGCCCATGTGATCCCGGAGGGGGGGAGGTGCTGGGGGCAGAGGGTGAGCAGAGAGGCAGGCCAAGGGCAAGACGCCCCGGGGGCCCGCGCCGTGTCCCCGCGCGGCCTGACTGGCCCCAGGCTGCAGGGAAGGTGTGTGTCGGGGCACACGTGTGAAAGTCCCCATGTGTCAGGGAGTGTGACCTGGCGCCCCCCAGGTCTGGTGACCCTGGGAACCCTGAGAGCGAAGGAAAGATGACCGGCCGGGGCCAGGCCTCAGGAAAGCTGAGTGAGGCCTACAGAACCGAGGTGGCCAGGGGCGGCTGCCTGGGGTCAGCGCCCACAGCCGGGGCAGCGGCTCGGGGGTCTCCCCTGTGCCGCCTGACGGGCCCGGAAGCCCCTCCGCCTGGCGGGTGGATACTCTGGTCCCTCGGTATCTCGGGGTCTCTCTCTGTCTTGAAGGGGAACATGTGTCCCAGGTGCCACTGCCCTGAGCTCATGCTCACGCCCACGCGCCCGAGACTGTGGTTGCCCAGGTTTTAGAAGGAGCAGACCCGGGGAGGGGGGTGAAGGGACAGGCTCCCCGAGTCAGGGGCCGGCCGAGCCCCCGGGTAGGCCTCGCGTGCTCAGAAGGTGGAAGGCGGTGCTCTGGCCTGTCCCGTCCCGTCGGCAGCCGGCAGAGCCTCAGGAAGGCGGCTTGGGTGTGGCCGTCGGCAGGACAGTGCCCCTCGCCCCAGCTGGCCCTCCCTGCCTGGGTCCCGGGCCGCTCGGTAAGCACTTAACAAGAGCCAGCTGTGTGCCCGGTGAAGGCTCCGGGCTCCAGGTCAGCTCTGCCCCAGAGAGGCCCCGGCCCGGGGCCGTCTCCGCAGACCCGGCTCCACCTGGATGGTCCGAGGACACACGTAACCCCCCCTCAGCCTCCGGAGTTCTGAGTTTTGCTGGCCTTTAATATCCGAGCTTACACAACCACGTCCCTCTGGCACGAAAGTGATTAAGTCTGGGGACAAGGCGTGCGCGGTGGCGTGTGCTGGCCTCTCTGCACTGGGCGCCTCTCCCGGGGCCGCTGCACTCGGGCTACCTGGCAGGGCTGCACGTCACCCAGGGGTCCAGGCCGCCTGGTGCACCCCTGCCCCAGGGGCCGGCCCCTCTCCGTAGAGTCAGCCCGAAGCCCCCTGCTGAGCACCTGGTCCCGCTGGGCGCCCAGTTTCGGAACCCTGCAGGAGCCAGCGGTTAGGACAGCTCCCCTCACGCCGCAGACGCCCCCCGGGGCCCTGCCGCCCCCCCTCACGCCACAGACGCCCCCCGGGGCCCTGCCGGGGCAGCCTGGCCGTCCCCTGCAGGGGTCTGGTGGCAGGCCCCCGGTGAGCCTCAGCCCTGCGAGGCCGTCCATGCAGTTCCGCTGCTGGCGACTCATGTGCCGCCCCCAGGATTCCGAGGGGGCTCCACGCCCCCCGAGAGCACCAAGGGCGTGGCGTCCGGGTCGGGCGCACGTAGGGGTGACGACACACAAGACGGCGAGGTCGGGGAGACCCAGGCAGGCGGCCCGCGGAGGGCGGTGTCGGGCGAGCCCCGTGGGACAGGGCCGCCCGCCAGGCTGTCACTGGCACGGTGAGAGGGTCCGGCGCCGCTGTCCGGAGTGGGGGTCTGCCGGGCAGCCCTCGACGCCTGCGTGTCTCTCCTCCGCGCTCCTTCCTGCGCCGGCAGACGGGCCCCAGCTGGCGCACTCCTACCTGCCCAGGCCCCTGGGTGCCCTCAGCCGCCCCCCGCTGCTCGGGGCCAGCCCGCGGGAGGGCTCCGCTCCCCGGCCGGAGGCCTCCGGTCGGTCCCCCGGAGGCCCTGCTCTCCCGTAAAGTGGCCTGGTCTTGCCTGGGCCTCACAAATGCTGGGACCCTTGGGGACCCGCTGTCTGCCCACCCCTGCCCAGGGCTCCCCGGAGCCAGAGGCTGATACGAATGCATTTTCACGCACTTGCTTCTAATTTCCAGGGTTTCTGTATTTTCAGTCAGCCCAAGTGTCCCAGGGGCCTCCCGCCCCTGTCCAGGTGGCCTGGCACGCAGGTCAGCCGGGTGGCCTGGGCCCCGGGGGCCAGCTGGGCCTGCTGTGGGGTCCAGGCGGTGGGGAGCACGGGGCCCAGTCGTGGGCAGACCCGCAGACCTGGTCGGGGCCGCGGGGGGCGGGTGTCCCTGAGTGGGCCGGGCTGCTGGCTGTGCGGCGGCCCTTGCCCGGGAACCAGCCTGCCCGTCTTGGTGTCAGGCCGGCAGTGGCTGTGCTCGGCTGGCGCCCGTGGCCTCGGAATCTAGGTCAGGCAGGTGCAGGGCGACGGGGCCCGGCGGCGAGGGCAAGGCCTGCTCCCGAGGCCCCCCCAGAACGGGGGCCCCGCAGACCGGGGGTGGGGGCCTGACCCCTGGGGCCTGAGCAGGGGCACGCGTGGTCCGTCCCCCTGGGGGCCTGGCCCTGGGCGTGGCTGCGCCTGTTCAGACAGACCCTTGCCGAGCCCCCGTGCAGGGCAGCCCCTGGCAGCGCCCGGGCCCGGCCTGGTCCTGGCTCAGGGGTCCGGCCCCACCCTGTCCCCAGCCTCCCCCCGCCCCCAGCGGGCTCCCTGGGCAGCCTGGGGTGAGCAGCGCTCTTCCCGCCGGGCCCCCGGGGTGGGGCGGCGTGGCCTTCTGGGAAACGGAGGTCCATCCGCGAAACCAAGCACGGACAGCAGGCTTCAGGGAGCGGCGCTGTGGCGGCGGCGGAGGTCGGGGGTGCGCGGTCCACCCGCCCTCCCAGGACCTCTGTCCAGGCTGCCGAGCCGGGGAGCCCCCAGCTGAGGCAGGAGCAGATGGAGACGCTGCGGGGTCTGGGTTGCTGGATGGGGGAGCCGGAGCCCCGGGTCAGCTCTGGGCGGGGGCTCTGGGAGAGGAGGGACGGGCCCGTGGTTCGTGGTTGTGGGGAGCAGTGTCCCCTTTGCGCAGGTGAGCAAACTGAGGCACAGGGGTGGGGGTGGGCTTTGCCCACCTGCAGGCCTGGCCCGGTCCCAGGTCTTGGGCTCCGTCTCCCCATCCTGGCCATGCCCAGGATTGAAGGACAGACTCGGCCGGAGCTCGGGGGCCAGGTGTGGCCTCAGGCTCGCCCCGCCCAGACAGACTCCTCTTAGACTTGGAAGGTGCGACTCAGCCCCGGGAGCAGTGGGGAGCAGGCATGACAGCTCTGGGTGCCCTTCTCCTCCGCCGCACCCCCCCCAGCCCTGGGGGCCCAGGCCAGGGCTCTGTCCCCGGGCGTGGGGAGCCTCTGCCAGCCCCGAGACAGACCCGGATCGGGTCCGAGCAGCCAGGGCAGTGGCGAAGGCCCCTAGGACGGAGGCACGGGGCAGAGGGGCCGGGTGACCGGCCGGCGCACCAGGGCCTGGGAGGGCAGAGTGGGGATGCCAGGGCACCAGGCGCACTGCCCCTGCCTCCGAGAGGGGCTCCCCGGTCGCCTGGCAGGGTCCGTTCATTCTACTCCCCGCTTCGATCCGGAACAGAGCTGAGCCCCCAGGGCCCAGCAGGGATGAGCCACCCCACCCACCGCCGGCCGGCAGGGCCAAACGCTCTCCAAGACAGAATTCTGCTTAAACGCCCAAAAGGAGGCTTAGGAGGTGAGACTTTCAAGCAAATTAACGGGGCAGCAGGCGGCCTTTAATCACCACCTTCCACAGCGGCTGTGGTAACGGAAGTCATCACTCCGGCCGTGGTGGTGGGCGGGGCTGGCGACACCATGGATTATTCATCAGAACTTGAACTTGAGTCTCAGCCTCACCGCAGAGGAGTGGTCAGGAGCCCGCTGCCGCTCTGAGGGGAGTAGGCTGGGCCCCGAGCCCCGCTCTCCGGGACTCTGTGGTCTGCCCGCCTCGGTTTCCCCTCCCCTGAGACTTCGGGGCTGCTGGCCCTTTCCCGGAGGGGCCTGTCCGAGGGACTTGCAGAGCCCTCTCCGCCTGTTGCCCCCTGGCCTCCAGCCGCCTCGTGCGCTGGCCCCTCTTGGCCTGGCAGACCCCGCCTCCACCTTCCTGCTCAGCTGTAGGGGCCCGGGGTCCAGGCCAGCAGGGGCGTCAGGCACAGCCGGTGCCCCTCCCTTCTGAGCCCTCTGCCAGCACCGTGGGCGCAGGCCCAGGCACCTGGCCGCGGAGCCCCTGTGTGACCAGTGTGGGTACCACAGCCTCACAGTGTCAGCTCACGGGGGCAGGGCCCCAGGGCCCCGACACTGGACGCCCTGACCGACCGGATGGAGGACAGCTGCCCCTTTAAAGGGAGCCAGGCTTCGGGCCCTGGGGCAATCCCGGGGCAATCCCCGGGGCAGGACTCAGGTGGTGGCGGTGAGAGCCGACCTGGTTTCCCTCCACCTCCACGCCCGGGGCCTCCCTGGCCGGAGGCGGGTGCGCCGGGCTGGACTGGGCCGCCTCCCCACCTCACGGGTGGTCCCCGCAGCCTTCCCCAGGGCGCCCGCCCTCTGCACCGCAGGTCGGCGTGGGCGGCTGGTCAGCCTTCCGAGCAGCCCCGCGGGTGGGGCTCTCTTCCCTGGGTCTGCACGAGTCCTTCCCCAGGTGCCGGAGCTGCCCGTCAAAACGACCCGCGGCCCCCCGGGAGGCCGGCCTGGCGGTCGGGGGCTGCTCAGCGTACGGCCCCCCACCACTCGGCCGGACGGCAGGCTGGGGTGGGGGCTCTCCTCCCGCCCCCCGGGGACCCCAGGAGACTCCGCAGGCCCCTCGCTGCGGGACTCGCCTGGGGGAGGTGGGAGGAGCGCAGGAGGGACTCGGACCCGAGGGACCTCGGATCCTGCGGGGACACCGCGTGTGGTGACAGAGACAGAGGGGCCCCGCGGTGGAGCGGGGCCGCCGGTGGGGGACGCTCGGCTCTGGGCGTCCTGCGGCAGGTAGGAAGACCGGGAGGGCGGGAGGGCAGCGGGCGCAGAGTGTGGCACAGCCCCTCCCCAACCCCAGGCTGGCCTCCCAGGCACCGCAGGCCCAGCTGCCTGCGGGCCGCGAAGGGTTAAGGTGGGTGGGGCTCCCGAGGGAGGGCGGTCCGGCAGCTCCGGCGCTGGGGCTGTTGACGGGCCTGGGCGCAGCGACTTGCAGGGCTAGCCTGCTGCCCGGCCCCCTCGGGCCCTGCTAGTAGCGGCGGGGGCGGCACCCGCAGGCCATGGAAGAACCGGGGGACTCTGGCGGGGTCAGTCGGGACCGAGGTAAGGGGGACAGGCGGGGCTCAAAGAAGGGGACTGTGGCCACCCCAGCGGGGAGCCCAGGGCGGCTGCTGAGCTGCCCCTCGGTGACCCACTGACCCGAGCAAGCGGTGCTTGACCCCTCCCCCAGGGGTCTCTGGGAGGACCCAATTCCCCCCTGTGCTGGCACCTCCCTGCGAAGGGCGGATACAATCCTGGTGGGCAGCAGGAGGAGGTGCCTTTGACCTCAGCCAAAACCACCCCCAGACCTCCAGCCTGCCCCCGGCAGACACCGGCCCCAGCTGGGGGTGTCAGATATAGGGTGTCCTGGCTTGTGGGGCCCTTGGGGCTCGCCTGGGCCAAGCCCGCCGCCTGTCCCCTCCAGGGCAGGTGGAGGGGTGGAGGCTGACTTTGGTCAGCACTATGGACAGGGCAGCTGCCGCCCTTCCCCTGGGGGAGGGGACCGCAGGTCTCAGCGGGGCTCTGGGAGGGAGGTTCTTGCTCAGATCTGTCACCCTGTCCGTCACGGCCCTGGACAGACGGCACAGGTCCGTAGGACTGCCCGGCGCCCAGGGGCTTGGGCGCGAGGAGGGGCCGGCGTGTGGTGTCAGCGCTGGTCCTGCAGGGACCCGACAGGACAGGGCTTCTCTGAACCAGGGTCTCGGTCCGCCCCCAGTGCAGCACCTGCCGCGGCGAGGGGTGGGGGGAGGCAGTGAGCGCAGGGGTCCAGTGTCCCGGCTGCAGCAGGAGTGACTTGGACCAGACGGCTGGAGAACTTCCTGGCTGAGGGCTGGGGTCCGAGGAGAGCAGGAGCTTGCCCTCCGGCGACGTGTTCAGACCCTGGTTGTCCTGGACCTAATTTCCGCTGCCCTCTGCTGGGCGTGGGCACGGGGCGGGGCCGGGGACACCAGAAGAGCGTGTGGGGGGCACAGGGGCATCATTGCCAGACGGACCCGCTGAGGGTCCTGCGTGCCTGGCAGGGCCTCTGAGGAGCTGTGTGGCCTCGAGCAAGGCGCCGACCCTCTCTGGGCCTCTCTGGAAGAGGGACAGCGTGGGGCAGCTTTCACAGGGCGATGTACGCCTGGCCCTCGCGCCATCCCCTCCAGCTGTCCCCTCCCGCCCCTCCGGTCCCTGGCTGAGATGCCCTTTGTGACGGGGGCGGGGGGCGGGAGGGGGGACAGTGTGGCAGGCGTGGCGAGGCGGCTGGTGCGGACGCTCCCGGCCCGGCTGCGTGCTGAGGAGCGTGTGCGGGCGCCCCGCTCCCGGGGAGAGAACAGCTTCCGTGTGCCGCCGGGGACGGAGCAGATGGCGGGAGTCTTGTCCGGCCCTCCATCTGCGCGGCTCACGCGCTGGTGACGATGGTCTCCCTCCTCCTGGCACCTTTCTCTTGGAAAGCCTGTGTGCGGAAGCGCTCCCCTCCGGGACGGGCTGTGTGTCACCGAGGACGCGGGCGGTGGGGGGGGGGGGCTGTCCGGTGCCAGCAGTCCCACCCCCACCCCCGGGCTGCGGGGAGGGCTGCTCTCCCCGGAAAACGGGAGTGCGGGCTTCCTCCCGGGACCGAGGCTCCGGGCTGGGGAACCTGGGCTCCCGCTGTCTGGACCGGCTTCCCGGTGGGCGAGGCTGTGGGCCTGGGGTGGGGGGCGGACACCCCGCACAGGGCACAGGAGGTCTTTGCCGGCTCTGCGGGGCTGAGGGGAGAGGAAGTCGCCGACCTGGGCCGCCCGGCGCGGGGCCCCGCTGGCCAGGCGTTGGGCTGAAGGGAGCGGTGAGCTGCTCCGGCGGTCCGTCCACCTGCTCCAGCAGCCCCAGGGACCCGAGGCACCGAGGGCGGGGGCCGGGCCAGGTGCCCCGGGAAGGCTCCGTCAGCGGGTGTGTCCTCAGGAGCCACGATGGGGGCCCTGGCTCAGGGACACTGGGCCACGCTGCCCTGGGGTCCCTCGGCCAGCTTGGATCGGGACCCACCGACACACCCCCAGGTGACCCGGGGCGGTGGCTCCAGGTTGATGGAAGGTGGCCCGGCCCGCGTGCTCACCCGCCGGCTGCGCGGCTGTCTGCTTTGGACATTCTCCCTGGAGCTGAGAGTCCGGCGGGGGAAAGCCGCCCCCCCCGCCTCCCCCCCCCAGTCAGCGGGGGCCGGGCGAGGCACAGCGGGGAGACAGGGAGAGCCCACCTCGGGACAGGAGGTGGGGACCAGCAGCTGGCCCAGCCCCCAGGCGGGCGGAGCAGAATGGGGCTGCTGCCCTAGGTTAGGCAGCCGAACTTGGAGGCTGGTGCCCCTCCGTGCCTCAGCCCCGGGGCTCTCCAGGCAGCTGGCTGCCCTGGCCGGAGGAGCAGCGGCTGGGGACAGCCTCGGGCGCAGCAGCCCTGCTTCCTGTCTCCTCCGTGGCTCTGGCCCGCTCTGCCCAGCAGCCTTCCAGCCCGCCAGCTGCTTCCCGGCCTCCCCTGGTGCCTGGTGGGTGTGCGGTGGGGGCACGGCTGCCTCCACCAAAGCCTCTAGGACCCCCCCTGGGAGCTGGGGCCCCCCCGCCCTGCAGGAGTTTCCTCCCCTCCCGACAGGCAGGCTGCGCTCCATCTGGTGACTTTTCAGGAAAGTGCCCCCACCCCCGGTCGCTGCTGTGAGCCTCGCTTCCTTTCTAGCTGCTGTCTTCGGCCCCCCGGGGCCCGTCCCCCCCTAGGCTGAGCGCCCCCTCCAAGGAGGGGCCCCCACCCCCTCTGACATAGGTGGGTGCGAGTGGGGCCCCCCAACCCCTCCCAGCCGCCGCACGGCCGCCTGGCTAGTCCCCGAGCGCACGAAGGGGCGCCCGCAAGGGCAGGAGGCGGGGGCCGTTGTTAACAGTGCCCTCTCCTCGGACTGTCCCATGCGATCCATGCCACGGGGGAGCTGAGGTGGGGACCCCCTCGGCCGCAGGGGCCGGGGTGCTGCTCGGGAGGCGGCCTCTCTGAGGCCGGGTGGCCTGGCCTGGCCGGAGGCAAGGTGGCAGCCCCGGGCTGCCAGGCAGGCAGAGGAAGGCCGGGCGCTGGGAGCAGGACACCCCAGGACCCCATGGCTCCCAGCAGGCTGAGCGTGAGGGCCCGCCGCATCGGAAGGGGCTTCCGGGGGGTGGGCCCCGGGCACGGGACACTCCCGTCTCAGAGAGTGTCCTGTCCACTCGTGCCCACTGCCGAGGGCGCCCGGACAGCTGTGGACGTCTGTGCCCATCACAGGTGCTTTGCTCCTGGCCGGGGGACCAGGCAGGACGGTCCCCCTGGCCCTCCCTGGGCCCGAGTATGTACTCGGAGGGGACCAGGCTGCTGCTGTCACTGCCCAGAGCATGCACGCCCAGGGGCCACCTCAGGGCGGTGGCAGGTACAGCCCGGACCCAGGGACAGTCCTTCGGGGGAAGAGCAGGCTGTGGTCCGCGCTCTGCCCGCCCTTGGCACACTCCCCACCCCCGTCCCCGGAGTCTGGAGCTCAGGCCGGGGCAGGGAGGGTGTGCAGGGACTCGCTCCTCTGGCCTCCTGGATGGTGAGGTCTGAGGCGGGCGTGGTGGGCGTGGTGGGGCCGGGGCCTCCACCCGCGCAGCCCTCACCTCTCTCGCCGTCAGCGTCAGTGGGAGCCAGGAGCCGCCTGCCTCTCGAGGGGGCTTCGTGGGAGGAAGAGGGCCGTCCTGGCCAGCGGCCCTCCCGCTCCAGCTGCCCCCACTCCCCTCCCCAGCCCTCCCCCTTATCTGGGACCAGCCTAGGCTTTGCCGACCCTGCCAAGTGACCCTCAGACCAGCCCTGGCTTCCGCACCCCCAGGGCCTGGGCACAGCCCCCCTGTAGGGGGAATGCTGTGAGGGGCCGACTCGCACTCTCTAATAAGATAAAAACAGTTGCGGGGGCAGAGGCACCCAGACGGGGGGAGGTCCCCCCCACCCTCCCCGAGCTGCTTCTCAGACACTTAAACAGCCTCGGCCCTCTGTGTGCCGGCCGCCCCTCCCTCCAGGGAGGCCCAGCCAGGGGCCAGCCCACCCCCGCGCAGCCTTCATTCGCCTCCTTCCTGTTTCCACCAAGCACGGTCTGAGCACCTACTGTGTGCTGAGCGGGGCCACGGCGAGAGTGAGAGGAGGGGCATCTCAGGGCTGCCGGGGGTCCCAGGGTGCTGAGGACCCCGTGGAGGCTGGGGGCAGGGCCCGAGAGCCTCAGTCCCACATGGCTGGCGGTTGCTGACCATCCTAAGTACAGTGGACACAGGAAGTGCCCGCCGAAAGGTCCTTCAAGGGGCAAAGAAGTTTGGAGGCGGAAGAGGAAGAGGAAGGGGCTGGAGACAGATGAGCAGGGCCTGTGGAGGGGCCGGCGGGACGCGCACCCCCACGTGGCCCCAGGGCGTGCCCCCACGCCACCGGAGCTTCCTGAACGGAGGCGCAAGTGACTCGGGGCGTGTGCACCTGCCTGCGCCCCTGGACGGGGGGGTCTGCCTGCGTGAGCGTGGGCTCCGCTGTGAAGCCCGTGGGTATGCTTTGTGGGTCGTGTTGGAAGATTACATCGATTTTCCAGCCTCCCCGGGGGAGAGGCGGAGAGGCTGGCTGCGCTGGCTTCTTGTCGCCTGCTGAGTTCGGACGAGCTTCGTCCCCACCGTGCCCGCAGAACTAACCCAACGCTCCCGGCTTCTGACAGCGAGGGCCCTTCCCTGGAGCCGCTGCCTCGGCGTCCCGAGGCCGCTTCCCCCCCTGCAGGGCTTGGGGATGCAGGGAGTGTGGGGTGCGGATGCCTCCTGACAGGCGGGGACCGAGGCGGGGACCGAGGCGAGGACTCCCCTTGCCGGGAGCGGCTGAGGCCAGGCATCCGGACCAGGCGCGGTGCAGGGGCCCCGTGGAGGGGGACACCCCCTTCTGGGCCGTCCTCGTGGGGTTGAGGGCCCTCCCTCCACTGCCCTCGGAAGCTGGCCCTGCCCACCTGCCTGTCTGCATGCCAGGCCCCTCCAGGAACGCGGGCGGCTGAGCCCGAGAGCTGGGTGGCCGTGACCACTCCGGTGTCAGCGTGCCCAGTGCTGGCTCCGTGTCACCGCCGCCCTGAGCTGGCTCGGTGGCCTTGGCACTGGGGCCCAGCCTGTGCTCACCTACGCTGGAGCACCTGTGCGGGCCAGGCCTGGCCGGAGCAGGGACGGAGCTAGACCGGGCTGGGAGGTCCCCGCCCTGGGGGTCCAGCGGGGGGGCCCACACTGCAGCCGTCAGGCAGCCGAGAGGCAGCCCTGAGGACACGTGAAGGGCTCTCTCAGGGCGAGGGACAAGGAGCAGGAAGTGGGGGGGGGACAGGCAGGGGCTGCCTCTGGGGTCCTGCAGCCCTGGGGGCCCTGGCTGCGCACCGCGGCTGCAGGACGGGGTCCGCCTGTGTCCTGGACATCGAAGGTGGGGCGGGGTCCCCCGAGTCCCCCCTGCCGGCAGAGCCCCGCGTCAGGCCGGATTAGCTTCCCTTCCTCGGCCTGGTCAGCGGAGGCTCACGGCCTGGGGGGCTGAGGCGGCCTCGGAGCACGCTGCCCGGGGCCGGCCGCTCAGTCTGCGCCTCCACCTGCCCAGGCTGAGGGGGCGGCCAAGCCCCACGGCTGGTGGCAGGAGACCACCGATGAGCTACCGGCTGACCGGCCTGAGGAGGGCAGGGCGTGCTTGGGAGCTTTGGAGGGTGGGAGGCTCCGGCCGCGGCGGGGGGAGGACAGCAGGCTTGGGCGCCCGGCGTGGGGAGAACGGTGGGGAGAGGCTGCCCCCAGCAGGGCCTGGGCTGCACCCCAGAGCGGGGCGCCAGGAGGGCTGCCGCCGGGGGCCTTGGGGCTGAGTTCTCCGGGTTTCCGGGGGGGCTGCCCGTCCGTCCTGCCTGCTTCCTCAGCCCGGGCGGGGGGGCTTGTGGTCTGGGGCCTCGAACGACAGGGCTGCCTGTCCGGTCCCCTCCTGGCTCTCAGCGAGGAGCTCGCTCGGCCCAAATCCTCCGGCCAGCTGAGCTGGATCCCGGCTTGGATTAGCGCAGGGGATTGGGCAGCAGGCGGGCGGGGCAGGGCGAGCGTTCTCCCAGCCACACGCCCTGCCCTGCCGCGGTGCCTCTGGGGGTCTGTCTGCAGTCCTGCTGGGAGGGCGGGCCGGCCCGAGGGGCGTCTGGGACGGCAGGTGACACTCGGGGGATGCCAGAGGGGCCTCTGGGGACTCCGACCGGGAGGGGGGAGAGGCGGAGGAGAGAGGGGGGCCTTGCAGAGCCCCTGCGCCGCCCGCCGCTGCCTGACCCGCCGCAGAGCGCCTCCGAGGGGCCGCCCTGGCCGTCGTCTGGGGATGGCCATCCCCCGGCCCCCTGCCTCCAGCCGGACCAAGGGAACGGTGGCCTGCCTGGCGGAGGCCTTCCTCTGGGCTGGAGGGAGCGTGGCCATGTCCCCTTGGTGGCGGCTTGGCCCACTAGGTAAGGGGCTCCTCCCTGGCCAGAGCCCCGCCCAGCTTCAGGGCCAGTGGGTCAGGAGGGCATGACGGCCAGGCTTGTCCACCCCAGGCTCCCGGGGTCGCGGCTCCAGCAGCATCCCCTTCTGCTCCCGCTCAGTGCCAGGAGGCTGACCCGCCGGCGGGACCACAGGTGGGGCAGCGGGCGTGGCCCTGGGGGGCGTGCTGCCCAGGTACTTGGGCGGCTCTGAAGCTCCGGCTGAGGGGGACCTCGGTGCTTCGGGGGCAGCAGGGCCTTAGGTCCAGCGTGCTGGTGCCAAACTCGGTGGCGTGTCCCCCACTGCCTGCGGCGTCCCCACCCCCAGGAGCTCTGCGTCCTGGCCGGCAGCCCACCCCTGGGACATGGGGGGTGCTGGGGCCCAACGGCGGCGGGCTGGGCCCGCAGAGGAGGGGTGGCGGGGAAGAGGCAGGGGGCCCAGTGGGAGGAGGGCTTAGTTCGGGGGTTCAGCTTGGAGCTCCCGTCTGCGCGGCCCCTTCCCAGGGCTGCGTGCTGTGGTGAGCGGGGGCGGGGGGTGGCCTCTGCATGTACTTTCCTGAACGTGCTGGGCTCGGGGCACAGGGGAGCAGGAGCCGGGCTGGGCGTCATGGGGGGCTGCCCGCCCGTGCCTGAGGCGGCGCTCAGCCACTACATCCCTGTGTCTTCTCCGGTGTAGTAGCCTTTGGGGCAGGTCCTGGTGGTCACTGGGGCTGGTCTGGTTGGTGGCTGGTGGGGTGGTCAGGCCTGGGCTGGCCCTCAGGCCCCAGGACCGTGGGGGAGGGCAGCAGGCCGGCTGGGCAGTGGCCGCTTCTCCGCAGGGTCTCTGGCCCTTGAACCCGATCCCGGATTTGATGTGCAGCCCGGGTTAGCTCCCGGGCCCCTGGCAGCCCCGGGGGTCCGAGCTTGGACCTCGAGGGCGCCTCGAGGGCAGGTGGCGGGAGGATGAGTGGTCTCCGCCCACGGGTGGGGGGGCGCGGGCTGCGGCTGGTGGGGACACCTCGGTGCTCACCGCACCGCCGTCCGTCCGTCTGTCTGTCCCGCCTGTCCCCTGCCCCTCGGCGGCCGGCGTGCCCAGTGGAGCGGTGCATGAGCGCCATGCAGGCGGGGACGCAGATGGTGAAGCTGCGCGGCGGCGCCAAGGGCCTGGTGCGCTTCTACTTCCTGGACGAGCACCGCTCCTGCATCCGATGGCGGCCCTCCCGCAAGAGCGAGAAGGCCAAGAGTGAGTAGGGTGTGGGGGGCCCTCGGAGCAGCCTGGGGAGGGGCAGCAGGGCCCCGGGCGTGTCAGGGGCCCAGCATGGGGGCTCCACGGTCCTTGCAGTTCTGAGGTGACCTCTGCACACAGGGTGGGGAGGGGTCAGGGCCCCGTGCCCTCTGGGACTCGGTGGGGACCGAGCGGCCTTCACACCCAGCTCTGTGCCGGATGCTGGGATGGGCTGAGAGGCCAAAGGACCTTCAGTCTAGCTGGGCGGATGAGACCTCCCCTACACAGCGGCGACACTGGCTGCGCGCACAGAGGGCAGGGCTCGAGAGGGTGCCAGGTGTCCCCCAGGCAGCCCGGGGTGCGGGCCGCTGCCATGGGAGTGTGGAGGCTATGGGGCTGCCTGGGGGGGGGGGTCCCGAGCTGGGAGGGACTGTGCAGGGGCTGGAGGAGGAGGCCCACTTCCGCGTGGGACGTGGGCTGGGCGTCCAGGGTCGGGAAGGGAGGAGCCCCCTGGGCCAAGAGAGGGCCTAGACTGCCCCCCGCCCCCGCTGGCTCTGCCAGTGGGAGAGGCCAGGTGTCCTGGGGCACTGCCCCCCCCCCCCGGCCCAGGGGAGAGCCACACTTGGGGGGGCGTCCAGCAGCGGGCTGCAGCTGCCCCGGGACCCAGGGAGTGGAGCCGCCCCCCATGGGCTGCACAGCCAGGAGGAGCCCCTGCACTCAGTCTGGGGCGCTCGCTCTGTTCCAGGCGCTGTTCCCAGCACTGGGAATGCAGCCCACAAGAAGCTGGCCTTCCAGTGCGGGACAGCCCCATGTCCTGCTGGGTGACAAAGAAGCACAGGACGGGGTGGAGGGGTGTGGTGGGTGGGGGCTCACGGGGGCCCCTCTGGGGAGCAGGTGGCAAGGCAGAGACCTGCAGGCTTGGACGGGAGACCGAGGTGGGTGTGGAGAGCAGACTGTGGCCTGGGAGGGGAGAATAGGCGGGGGCAGCTGTGCCTGGACTGTCGGTGCCCCTCGTCTGAGGCCCAGGGCCACCCTGCCCGCCACCTGGCGCACACACCTCGATCTGGAGAAGGCCATTGGGCCGGCCCCCCCACCCCCGCAGGTGGGCTCTGCACACCTGGGGAAGCGGGGCAAGAAGGCACGGGTGGGGGCGGAGAGCGGAGGAGCAAGACCGCTCCTCCGAGCATGATGGGGAAGTCCCCGCCGTCCCTCTGGACACCAGGCCCCGCAGGCCCCAGCTGACGGAGCTGGACGGAGTCTCTCTGCAGCCCCCACCAGATGCACGGGCCAGATGCCTGGCTCGCTGAGCGGGGGACAGCCCTCTCCCTCTTTGGGGGGCGCCTCTCCACACGCAGAGGCAGGGGGCACGTCTCACCCGCCCGCACGTTGGCGTCTCCTGTCTCTCCCCCCACAAGGGTCTCTTGACACATCCCCTCCCCACCCGCCACCCAGCCTCAGGTGGGGGGGTGCGCCCCCGGGGGCCCTCCGGCTGGGAGGGGCCCTCGCCCCGGGCAGGGCGCTGACGGAGCGGTGCCTCGCTCTGCAGTCTCCATCGACTCCATCCAGGAGGTGAGCGAGGGCCGGCAGTCGGAGATCTTCCAGCGCCACCCCGACAGCAGCTTCGACCCCGACCGCTGCTTCAGCATCTACCACGGCAGCCACCGCCAGTCGCTGGACCTGGTCTCGCCCAGCGGCGCCGAGGCGCGCACCTGGGTCACCGGCCTGCGCTACCTCATGGCCGGCATCAGCGACGAGGACAGCTTGGCCCGCCGCCAGCGCACCCGGGACCAATATCCTTGGGTGCAAGGGCAGACCCCAGGGGCCCAACCGTCCACCTGAGTGTGGGGGGGGTCCCCGCCCAGGGCCGGGTCGCACACCTGGGGAAGGGGTGGGGGAGGGGCGGGCGCGCGGCCCCTGCCAGACCCGAGCCGGCCCCTAACTCGGCCCAAAGTGGCTGAAGCAGACGTTCGACGAGGCCGACAAGGACGGGGACGGGAGCTTGAGCATCGGCGAGGTCCTGCAGCTGCTGCACAAGCTGAACGCCAACCTGCCGCGGCAGCGGGTGAAGCAGATGTTCAAGGTGAGGTGGCCCCCGAGCAAGGCCTCTCGGGGCTGCGGGCGAGCTGGGACCTCCCAGGCTGGCGGCCTGGGTGCTCGGGGCAGGTGCTGGTCATCGAGGAAAACCACCCGAAGGAGGCCTGCCCGTCCCCCGCCCCTCCCCATAACTCCGCCTCTCCGAGTGCGCTCTTCCTGCGGGGGTCCCGGGGACCCCCATGGCCCACCGAGTAGCTGTCCCGCAAGGCCAGCCGCCCGGCCCCCTGCCAGCCTGCCCTTAGGGCCTTTGCTGTTGGCAGTTAGGCAGCGGGTCGTTGCCCTGGAGCTACAGACCCCCCAGGCCTGGTGCTGCTCCGGGGCAGCCGGGCCTCCCTGCCCATCGACTCGGCCGCCCCCTGACGGTGCTCGGAGCCCAGGGCGTCAGGCCGACCTCCGTTTGGCCGGGCAGGGCAGCTCTGATGGACGGTGTCACCTTGGCCGTGGAGGAATCTCAGCATGTCTGCCCCTGGAAATTGCCTGACCGGGCGGGGGGAGATCTGGGTGGCTGTGTGGTGGGCGGAGATGGTCTCGAATGTAGCGTCATTCAGTCTGAGAAGAGCAGTGTGGCCTGGGCGAGGTCCCCGGGGCCCTCAGGCCTCGCAGCCAGCGAGGCTGCGCGGCGGGCGGTCTGTCTGCGGGAGGAAAGCAGCGGGCCAAGCGCGTGGGGTGGCGTTTCTGGGGCTGGGGGTCGGCTCCTCCCCTTCAGGTCCCAGGGAGCATTTTTATTTGCTGCCGGGAACAGCGGTGGTGAGGGCGGGCGGCAGGTCGTGCCTCCCGGGCAGAGCCCGGTGGGGCCACACCACCCTGTGGGCCAGACTGAATGTCCAGCGCCTGGCCCCAGCCGCACCCCCGGCAGGGCTGCCAACCCCCTCTGCCCCAGGAGCCCTTTGACCCACATGGGGGGGCCCTGTCCCCCCGGCCCTTGGAGGCAGGCTGCCCTCAAACCCAGCACCGCACACGCAGGGCCTTTGTCGGGCATCTGCGGGGCCCCTGTGCTCGTGGCTCTGGGCTGGCGTGTTTGCACCAAGATGGCCCTGTCCCAGCCTGGGCCTGGGTCCCTGGCACGGGCTCTCGGGTCCTGGAGCAAGACACTGGGCCCTGCTGGGTGCCCGCAGTGCCGGGAGCAGCGCGGCCAGGCGCACGGCGCAGGACCTGGCTTTCCTGGAGGCCCACTCTCTCTGGGGACGGGGACCCGGGGGTAGCTGTGGCCACCTGCCTCGTAGGTGATGCTCCTGATTCCGAGGGGGCCCCAGGAACCTGGCACCCACCCCAGGGCCACCCAGACTGTGTGGCCACATAAGGGACACCAGCCAGAAGGTCTGGCAGGCACCGCTGTCCACGGCGCTGACCCGGGGTCTCTCATGGCTGGAGGCACCTTCAAGCTGGTTATTCCCGACCCCCCGCCCCGCCCCGGGCCAAAGAGCCGGACTCGGCACTTGGGGTCTTGCACGGCGGCCTCTCAGGTTCCGACTCACCCGCTCCCAGTGACTCCCAGCCTCAGAGCGCTTGCAGTCCTCGGGGCAGCCGGGCCCCTGGCCGCTGGGTACCCCCATCCTCTGGTCTGTCCCGTCTTGAGCCCCGTGGGGAAGGGCAGCACCTGGGGCCTCCGTGTCCCTGGGGCCTCAGATGCTCCCTGGGACAGTGAGGTTGGCGGGGATGACCGAGAAGTGGGGGTGGGCCTGGAGGCCTGTGTAGATGTGGCTCAGGGTGGGACGCAGGGGGACCCACAGGCCTTGCGCTGCAGGAGGCGGACACGGATGACCAGCAGGGCACGCTGGGCTTTGAGGAGTTCTGCGCCTTCTACAAGATGATGTCCACCCGCCGGGACCTCTACCTGCTCATGCTGACCTACAGCGACCACAAGGACCACCTGGACGCCGCCAACCTGCAGCGCTTCCTGGAGGTGGAGCAGAAGGTGAGGGCCCCTGGCAGGGGTGAGGCGCTGGGCGGGGGCGGGGAGCCCGCACTGGACCGCCGCGGTCGACCCCGATGCGGCGATCAGAGCCCGGGGGGAGGCAGCGGCTTCGGCAGCAGAGGGCGGGCAGGGCCCAAGGCTAGCCCGCCCCGGTGACGGCTGGGCCGGCCCGGGCTCTGCCGCTTCTCTGGCCCAGATGACCAGCGTGACGCTGGAGAGCTGCCAGGCTGTCATCGAGCAGTTCGAGCCCTGCCCGGAGAACAAGAGCAAGGGGGTGCTGGGCATTGATGGTGAGCAGGGCGCCCCGGCAGGCCAACGGGGTGGGGGGCGAGGGCAGCCCGGGGGCCGGCTGGGCGGCTGGAGCACTGGTCCCAGGATGGGCCCCGAGGCGGCGGGCCTGAGCCCCCGCCCATGGCCTGCGCCCCCGCAGGCTTCACCAACTACACCCGGAGCCCCGCCGGGGACATCTTCAACCCCGAGCACCACCGAGTGCACCAGGACATGACGTGGCCGCTGAGCCGCTACTTCATCGCCTCCTCCCACAACACCTACCTGGCGGGCGACCAGCTCCTGTCCCAGTCGCGGGCGGACATGTACGCCTGGGTGCTGCAGGCTGGCTGCCGCTGCGTGGAGGGTGAGCTCGGGGCGCCGGGGCTGGCGTGTCCTCCGTGGGGGTGCCTCCAAGGGGCCCTCGGGGGTCCCCGGGCCGGGCGTCCGCCCTCTGGGGCTGGCGCGGGGCAGGAGGCCCCGCAGTGGGAGCCCCGGCGCTGACCACTGACCACCGGGGTCCGCCCGCCCCCAGTGGACTGCTGGGACGGGCCCGACGGGGAGCCCATGGTGCACCACGGCTACACGCTGACCTCCAAGATCCTCTTCAAGGACGTCATTGAGACCATCAACAAGTACGCCTTCGTCAAGAACGAGTGAGTGGTGGAGATGGCGGGGGCGGGCCTCGCGGGGCTCCCCCGCCCTCTCTGGGGCCGAGGGTGCAGCGGCTCCGGGGCTGCATTCGGGGTCTCTGGCAGAGCCAGGGCCCCTGGAGGCGTGGCACTCCCGAGGGGCAGCAGCCAGGACTCTGGCACTCGTTGCCCCCGAGAAGCTGCTCTGTGTCCAGACACAACTTGCTGTCACTCAGCTGTGGCTACAAGACACCGTTGACAAAATCCAATTTAGTGTCTGGAAATAGAAGACGCCTCCTGTCCCGCTAGAGTTGCCTTCGAGTCTTAGCTGGCAGGGGAGGAAGCAGCCAGCTCTCGGAGGGGGGAGGACGAGCGGGACGGACGGAGGACACGGAAGTGCCCGGGCCCCTCCGGGGGGAGCTGGCGCTGCCCGGGACTGCGGGGAGGGACGGGGTTGAGTCGTCTCTGCAGGTTGGCCTTGCCCCCGGGGTGGCCGGCGAGGCCGTCTCAGGGAAGAAGGCTGGGGCGCACAGGGCCCCCAGGGCTGCCACGTGCCGGCTTCGCAGACACAGGGCTTCAGGGCTCCCTCCGTGCCTGAGAAGGGGGGCCATGAGCGCCTTGTGCCGGCTGTCGCTGCTCCCAGCCCTCCCGCCTCTGGCTCCTGGTCATGTCTTCTAGGTCTGAGCGACCGACATGTTCTGAAAGGATCCTGTTGCTTTTTGGCAAAAATCCAAGTAAAATGTGCACATGGTTAAAAAAATCAAACAACAGCCCTGGCTGGTGTGGCTCAGTGTATTGAGCGCCAGCCTGTGAACCAAAACAGTTGCTGGTTCGATTCCTAGTCACGGCATGTGCCTGGGTTTCGGGCCAGTCCCCAGTAGGGGGCGCAAAAGAGGCAGCCACACATGGATGGTCCTTCCCCTCTCCTCTCTCCCTTCCCCTCTCTCTAAAAGTAAATCAGTAAAGTCTTATTTATTTTAAAAAAGATTTTATTAAATAAAATCTTTTTATTTATTTTTAAATATTTTATTTATTTATTTTTATTTTTTAAAAAATATTTTATTTATTTTTGGAGAAAGAGAAGGCGAGAAGCATCAGTGTGTGGGTGCCTCTCATGCACCCCCCACCGGGACCTTGGCCACACCCAGGCATGTGTCCTGACTGGGAATCAAACCAGTGACCCTTGGGTTCGCAGGTGGCACTCAACCTGCCGAGCCATATCGGCCAGGGCTATTTATTTTTTTAAATATATTTTGCTGATTCTGCTATTACAGTTGTCCCATTTTTCTCCCCTTTATTCCCCTCCACCCACCATCATCCCCCAACCTTAGTTCGTGTCCATGGGTCATACGTATAAGTTCTCTGGCTTCTCCATTTCTTTTCTTTTTCTTTTTTTTTTTTAAGATTTTATTTATTTATTTTTTAGAGAGAAGGGAAGGGAAGGAGAAAGAGAGGGAGAGAAACACCAATCCAACATGTGGTTGCCTTCAAGTGGCCCCCACTGGGGACCTGGCCTGCAACCCAGGCATGTGCCCTGACTGGGAATCGAACCGGTGACCCTTTGCTTCACAGGCCCGTGCTCAATCCACTGAGCTACACCAGCCAGGGCTCCATTTCTTATACTATTTTTAACCTCCACTGTCTGTTTTGTACCTACCATTTATGCTTCTTATTCCCTGTACCTTTTCCCCCTCCCCACTCCCCCTCCCGCTGATAACCCTTCAGGTGATCTCCATTTCTGTGATTCTGTTCCTGTTCTAGTTGTTTGCTTAGTTCGGTGTTTTTTGTTTTTTTTTTTGTTTTGTTTTGTTTTAAGGTTTAGCTGTTGATAGTTGTGAGTTTGTTGTCATTTTACTGTTCGTATTTTTGATCTTTTTCTTAGATAAGTCCCTTTAACATTCCGTATAATCAAGGCTTGGTAACGATGAATTTCTTTAACTTGACCTTGTCTGGGAAGCACTTTATCTGCCCTTCCATTCTAAATGATATCTTTGCTGGGTAGAGTCATCTTGGATGTAGGTCCTTGCCTTTCATGACTTGGAATGCTTCTTCCCAGCCCCTTCTTGCCTGGATGGTCTCTTTTGAGAAATCAGCTGACAGTCTGATGGGAACTCCCTTGTAGGTAACTGTCTCCTTTTCTCTTGCTGATTTTAGGATTCTCTCCTCTTTAATCTTGGGCAATGTAATGATGATGTGCCTTGGTGTGTGCTTCCTCAGGTCCAACTTCTTTGGGACTCTCTGAGCTCCCTGGACTTCCTGGTAGTCTATTTCCTTTGCCAGATTCAGGAAGTTCTCCTTCATTATTTTTTCAAATAAGTTTTCTGTTCCTTGGTCTTCTTCTTCTCCTTCTGGCACTCCTATGATTTGGATGCCGGAACATTTAAAGATGTCCTGGAGATTCCTAAGCCCCTCCTTGTTTTTTTTTTTTGAATTCTTGTTTTTTACTCTGCTCTGGTTGAATGTTTTTTTCTTCCTTCTGCTCCAAACCGTTGATTCGAGTCTCTGTGTCCTTCCCATCAGTGTTGGTTCCCTGTGCATTTTCCTTTGTTTCACTTTGCATAGCCTTCACTTCTTCCTCCGTTTTGCGACCATACTCCACCATTTCTGTGAGCATCCTGATTACCAGTGTTTTGAACTGGCATCTGATAGGTTGGCTGTCTCTTCGTCGCTTAGTTCTATTTTTGGAGCTTCGATCATCTGTTCTTTCATCTGGGCCGTACGTTTTCGTCTGGGCACACCTGTTATGTAGTAAGAGGTGGAGCCTTAGGTGTTCTCCAGAGCAGGGCAACCATGTCACTGCGTTGTGGTGCTGTCTGTGGGGGAGGGGTCCGAGAGGGAACAATGCTGCGTTTCAGATCTCCGCCGGCTTTCAGCCACTTCCCCCTCTACCCATAAGCAAATTGGGCCCTTCTGGTGCTGATTCCTGGGTGTGGGTGGGTCTGTGTACATTCTAGGACCCTGTGGGTCTCTCCAACGAACTCTCCTGTGAGGCTGGGCATCTGTCCCGTCGCCACAACCCCCACAGATTTTTACTGCCAGAGGGTTAGAGGCTTCCTTTCCCCACCAGAACCCTGGGCTGTGCGGTCTGTCTCGCTCCCCAGTTGTTCCTCCCGGTTTATTCACACTCGAATGTGGGACCTCTCGGTCCTCCAGCCGCTGCCTTTCCGTGAGTCCTCTCCATCTCAGCTGCCCATCTCCACCCCTCCTACCGGTCGGATGAATGTTTCTTCTTGACTCCTTGGTTGTTGGACTTCCATACAGTTCAACCTTCTGCTAGTTCTGATTGTTTTCTGTTCTTAAAATTTTTGTTGTGTGAGGAGACACAGTGTGTCTACCTATGTCTCCATCTTGGCTGGAAATTCTAAATAAGTAAAATCTTTTAAAAAACCAAACGACTGAAGAACGCACAATGAGAAGGTCCTTACTTGCCATGCAGGTGACAACACTCCTGCAGATGGCGCGCGCAGGGCCGCCCATGGGACAGTGTCCAGTGCCTAGGCCAATGGGGTGACTTTTGTCACAGTCTCTTGGGCGCAGTGCATCCATTTCGCTCCCATCACTTATTTATTTTTGTTTTAAAGATTTTATTTATTTATTTTCAGAGAGGGGAGAAGGGAGGGAGAAAGAGAGGGAGAGAAACATCCGTGTGTGGTTGCCTCTCCCACGCCCCCTATGGGGGACCTGACCTGCAACCCAGGCAGGTGCCCTGACTGGGAATCGAACCCTCAACCCTTTGGTTTGCAGGTCGGCACTCAATGCACTGAGCCACACCACCCAGCACCCCCATCATTTATAAGCCAGGACTTGGGACGTGCTCAAATGTTGCCTTTTGTTTCCCTGGAGTTCCAAGTCGTCTTTGTTTTCTCCCGGGGCAGAAGCACATGCCTGCTTTACCAAGGTCTCCCAGCTCCTCCCGCCTGCTCGGCTGCTGGTCAAAGCCGTTGAGGGTCCCCCTCCTGGAGTGGCTGGCAGCCCCATCTGTCCTGGGCCCCGGCTGGAGACCCCGTCTTTTTAAAAAAGATTTTTTAAATTTATTTTTAGAGAGAGGGGAAGGGAGGGAGAAAGAGAGGAAGCGAGTCAGAAATATGGAGCGCTTGCCTCTTAAACAAGCCCTGACTGAGGACCGAACCCGCCACCCAGGCATGTGCCCTGGCCAGGGGTGGAACCGGCGACCTTTCACTTGGCAGGAGGGTGCCTCTGAGTCCCGTTGGTCAGGGTGGAGGCCTCCTTCTCGTCCAGGGCTGCGGGCCCCGCCCTGTCCTCACCTGCCCCTCCCGCACCGGGGCCGCAGGTACCCCGTGGTCCTGTCCATCGAGAACCACTGCAGTGTGGCCCAGCAGAAGAAGATGGCCCACTACCTGATGGACATCCTCGGGGACAAGCTGGACTTGTCGTCGGTGAGCAGCGAGGACGCCACCGTGCTACCCTCCCCGCAAATGCTCAAGGGCAAGATCCTGGTGAAGGTGAGCCCTTGCCTGCGCCCTGCCCCCAGGGCCGGAGTCCGTGCCGTCCGTGGCTGACCGGCCCCCAGCCTCTGTCTCTCCGTGGTGGCCACGCAGCCTGGGGACCTCTGCGTTTGTTTCCCACCCGCACTGCTGCCCCGGGTGTCCTCTGCCCTCGAGCAGGCTGAAGGCCTTCCGTCCGTGGCCGAACCAGCCCCTCCAGCACTTCGGGGGGGGCCCTTCCCACCGTCCCCTCCTCCCCCAGGGCAAGAAGCTCCCGGCCGACATCAGCGAGGACGCAGAGGAGGGCGAGGTGTCGGACGAGGACAGCGCGGACGAGATTGACGAGGACTGCAAGATCCTCAGTGGGGATGTGCGTGGGGGCAGCAGGGGGCGGTGCAGGGAGGGAGGGAGGTGGCCAGGAAAGCGGGGCCCGGCAGAGGCCCAGGGTCATGCGTTGGCCACCAGGCTGCTGGGCACACGTGCGGCCCGAGGCCGCTGGGGGCCCCTCCACACGGGACACACCCCTCACGTTCCCGGCTAGCCCGTGACCCTCGGGCGCTGCTGGCCGCACGCCTGCTGCCGGCCTGTTCTGGTTCCCGTTTCTAGCTGACTCTTGGGGTGCTGTTTGCTCAGCTTGCCCAGGCCTGTGGGGGCCCTCAGCAAGTGGGGGCCGAGTGGGGGCGGGGTCCTGCCTGGGTCCCACACCACTCCCACCCACACCTGCACCTGCCTGGGCTCTCGCCAGGGCACCCACTTCCTGGGCTCTCTCTGGGCTGCTCCCAGCTCCCGCCCTGGGTGCCCAGTGGTCCTGCCCCACCATCCCCCAAGCCCAGCTCCTGCCCTGACACCAGGCAGCACCAAAAGTCCAGGCGGTCACCTCCACAGAGCGCTGGCCCCTCTTCCTTGCAGCTTTGCCGCCCGGCTCCTGGCAGCGTGGGGGCTGGGGACTGCCCTGGAGCTGCGGAGTCAGTGGGGCTGGAGGCCTGAGATCAGCATCTGCGGTCCTCTGGGCCCTACTCTGGGGCGCTGCTTCCGGGCCGGGAGGCTGCGTTCCCCCCAGGGGCAATCGGGGGGTGGGGGCAGATAATTGTGCAGGAGCCGAGCTGCAGGGCCTGGCTGCTAATTGTTTCAGAAAGCCCTGAGGCCGTGGAATTCTACCTGCTTTGCCAGCCTGGGCTAGGCCCGAGGGGATGGCAAATCCAGCTCCGGGAGGCCAACCCTGGCACCCACTCCAGAGGCCCAAGGCCCACGCCCTGCCCTGGAGGGGTCCAAGTTCACCAGGGCCACCTTGAGGGCTGCCTTGGGCAGGGAGTGTGTCCCCGTCCCCTTCCATCTCCGTGGGGCTACTCGCGGGTCCCAGATCCGGAGCTGCTGAGCCAGTGCACTGACCTCCCGGAGGCCCGGTGAGCCGTGGGCCAGGTCCCCGTGGGCAGCATCAGGCAGCTGAAAGAGGCGGCGTTGGAGTCAGATGGGCCCGGGTTCAGGCCTGCTCCGCGCCACCTGCAGCCCTGGGGCAAATGAGTTCTGCTGTTTGCCCTGGAGCGGGTGGGTGGGCGGGAGTGAGGACCCACCCTGCTGTGTAAGGCTGAGGCCCCCTCGCCCGCCCCGGCTCCCTCTGGGCAGGGCTGGTCCAGCCGCCCCCCGCCCCCGCAGGCCCCTGTGGTTCTGCGCGAGACCCCCGCATGCTGCTGCGTCAGGGCTGCTGCCCGCAGGGGGAGACTGACGCCTGGCGTGGCCCGGCTGTCACAGGCCTCCTCGAATCGGAAGCGTGTGGAAAACATCGCCAAGAGGAAACTGGATTCCCTGATCAAGGAGTCAAAGATTCGAGACCACGAGGACCCGAACGACTTCTCCGTGTCCACGCTGCCTCCGCCAGGGAGGCCCGGACCCAAGGCAGAGCGCCGAAGGGTGAGCGCCTGCAGAGGGGGCGGGGCTCGGCCGTCAGAGGCCCAGGCCTGCGGTCTGTGCGCCCCCGCGCATGCGCATGCACCCACACGCGTGCACCCACACCGCTCGTGCACCGACACGTGCACGTGCACACGTGTGCAGCCCTGCACACACTCACCCCACACACTCACACGCCTGTACATGTGGGCCCGTGCACGCACCTCTGCACACCTGCACGCAAGCCTGTGCACACGCAGCCGCACGCACAGCTGCTCCGCCCCACAGCCTCCACCCCGTGTCCCAGGGGACACACCGCGCGGTGGCGGTGTGCCCGGTCTGGGTGGCTGCTCCGGTGTGGCTGGCTACCCGGGTCTGTCCCCCGGAGGCCTGGAGCTCCTGGTTGCCATCAGCACCTCCTGCCGGAGGCGGACCTTCTCACGGAAGGGTCTCCGCAGTGTCAGGGAGGGGCGCCCAGGATCTCAGGGCCCAGCCAGGCCTGGGGGCAGCGCGGAGTCTCCTGCAGCCTCGTGGGAAAGTGCCCCTGAGCTCTGGGAAGTGCCCGTGGATGAAACAGGAGTGGGGCTGTCACGGCAGGCCTGAGGAATGGTGCTGGGAGGGGTCCCTCCTAACGGGGGCAGCGAGCCTGGAGGGACAGGCCTGTCAGCCCAGCGGCTGGAGCACCAGCGGGCCCCTCAGCGCTGGGACAGGCGGGGCAGGCGGGGCCCTGCAGGGGCTGTTCGGCAGGCGAGCCGGGCAGGGCGGGAGGCGGGGAGGCGGGAGGCGGGGGGCAGTTGCTCCCCAGCTGCGGCGAGGAGGGCGGGGCCCCTGCGGCGCGTTCAGACGCAGGTGTGCGTCCCGCCCGTGGGGCGCGCGGCGCGGCCGGCACCACCGCGGCTCACCGAGTGCCCTGTGCAGGTGGCTCCCGCAGGTCCCTGCTGACAGTGGTCATTCACTTTCAGTCTCAAAGACGTCCTGGCAGGGACAACACAGAGTTGTTGTCCCTGAGGCTCCAGCGGGCGGTCAGGGCGCCCGCCAGGCAGAGTCCGCGGAAGTCCCCGCTTTTCCTGAGCCAGGCCGCCAGGGGGCGCCCCCGCGGGCACGTGGGAGGGCAGCCCGGCCCTGGGCTGTGTGCCGGAGCAGCCTTGGGGGCAGGTGCTCTCGGAGGGGCAGAGGGGAGGCTCAGGCTGAACTGCCAGGGGTGCGGACTTGGGGGCAGCGGCGGTTCCACCCCCCACCCGCGGCAGGAGCTGCTGTCTCCTGCCGGCGGTTGCGGTGCAGCCCCAGAGTTCTCTGGGGGGGACGGGGTGGGGGTCGGGCAGCACTGGGGCCAGCGGGGTCGTGCACACGCCTTGTTGGGCTTGTCTGTCCTGCGTGCTGCTGGGGGGCCCGAGGCCGGGGACCCCACCCCACGGACGGGTCCCAGGGTCGGTGCCTGGGGGGGAGGGCAGGTGCGTGGGGTGCCGCAGGTTGTCCTCTGGGGGGGGGCAGGTGGAGGAGGACGGGATCCCCTCCAGCGCCAGGCACCCCTGTGGGTACTGGCCCTGCCCAAACCCCGCCCTCCAGCCCCCAGTCCCCAGCTTGTCCAGGACGGGACCCTCCCAGTCAGGAGGGGCCTGGCCTGCTGGGGGCACCATCCCAGTGCGGACGCTCCCCACCCGCTGAGCTCTCCGCAAGCACCTGCCCTGTCCCAGGACCGGAGGGCTGGCGGGGGTCCTCCGCTGCCCACAGCCCTGCTGCCTGCCACTGCCCTGGGGGTCGGCGCTGTCCCCCCGCCAGGCTTGGGGTACATGGGGGGTCCGGGGTGACAGTGGATTCTGGCTGCAGCCACTTCTCTGGGATGCTGGCCTGCCGGAGCCTCTCTTCGGAGGGGCCCAGATTCACGCGTTTGGGGGGGTTTCCAGCCAGGTTGAAAGAGCCACGACGTGGGGAGGGGCCTGGGGCGCGGGGCGGGGCTGGCTGCCCTGGGCTCCGTGAGTAAATGGGCTTCGGTGCGGACGGGGCCTGGACGCCTGTGCTCCCTAAACGGGAAGCTCGGAGTGCGCGGGGCGGAGGTGAACGGGGAGCAGCCCGCGGCTGCCGGACGGGCGCGGCGCCTGATCTAGACGACAGCCTGGCCCGCGGGGAGCCGGCTGCGCCCAGAGAGCGAGCCCCGCCCCCCACACCGGCCGATGGGGTCCTCCTGCCCTTCTCCCGGGACCCCGCCTCCCGTGGTACCTGGGGCAGCAGCCAGCCCACCCCGCCCCTCCTCCGGCCCCGCCCAGTTCCCCTCTTCCAGAAAGGTCGCCCAGGCCACCTGGCGGCACCCCCTGCCCCCGCCCGCCCCCTCAGCCTGGTCTGACGCTGTGCTCACCCAGTTCCTCTGTCTGTCCCTCCTGCCAGGCTGAGGGCCTGGAGTCTGGGGAGGACGCTGGGGCCAGCAGACGGAATGGCCGGCTTCTCGTGAGCGGCTTCTCCAAGCGCAAGGTCTGGGGGGCTCCTGGGCCGGGGTCTCCCCTGCACCCACGTGCCCAGCTGTCCCTGTGCGGGCCAGAGAGGGCCTCCCAGCCCCCAGCGCCCCAGCCTACCTCCCAGGACCCCCCTCTGAGTTCCGGGTTGCCCTGCGGCTGCAGGCTTGGGGTCCGAGCCCCAGTCACTGTCCCCTGACCCACACTGGCCAATGTCCCAAGCTCTGGTCACCCATGGCCCTGGCTGAGAAGGGCGCTCTAGAGGACGGGCAGGCCCACTGGGCAGCGTGGGTGCCGGGGCCCCGGACGACCCCTGCACCCCGCTGGGCCCTGCTGACGGCCGGGCCTGCGGCCCTCCCTGACTCCGCCCTCCCTGCACACAGAAAAAGAGCAGCAAGCTGAAGAAGGTGGCCAGTGTGGACGAGGTGGACGAGGAGCTGGACTCGCAGAGCAGCCAGAGCCGAGGGTCAGGGTCGTCCCCCACCCCCAGCCCCTTGAGCAGACAGTGGCAGGGGCAAGTGCCGAGGTCTAGGTCCTGCCACGGCCAAAGGCAGACACAGGCTCGGGGGCAGGGTGGGCGGGCAGGCCAACCCCAGCCGGTCCCTGGGCTGGTTCCCAGAGCTGGTGGGCACAGTGCGGCCTCTGCCCATGGCGTCTCCTGGTGGTGCGTCCACTGAGCGTCCACTACATGTCCTGGCGCCTGGAACACAGGGCCAAGCGGTGCTTGATGGGTGTTCCATGTGAACCAATGCACTTGGCCGGGCCTGGAGCCCGCCTCGGGACCAGGGTGTCCAGGCTGGCCTGAGTCGGGAGGGGCGCCGGCCTCTGGGTCCTGACTCCGGTGCCCCGCTCCTGCAGGGCCACCCGGCAGAAGAAGACCATGCAGCTGTCGCGGGCCCTGTCGGACCTGGTGAAGTACACGAAGTCCGTGGGCACCCACGACGTGGACTCGGAGGGTGAGGGGCGGCCCAGGCCCCGGGGGCCGCGGGCGGGGAGGGCCGGGCGGCGGCCCCCAACCCCCCTGACGCCCGCCGGCGGCGCCCGCAGTGGCGTCCAGCTGGCAGGTGTCGTCCTTCAGCGAGACGAAGGCGCAGCAGATCCTGCAGCAGAAGCCGGAGCAGTACCTGCGCTTCAACCAGCGCCAGCTGTCACGCGTCTACCCGTCCTCCTTCCGCGTGGACTCCAGCAACTACGACCCGCAGCCCTTCTGGAACGCCGGCTGCCAGATGGGTGCGTGCGTGGGCGGGTGGGCGGGTGGGCGGGCCCCGCATCCCGCCAGCCGGCCAGCCAGCCCAGCGCGGGGGCGGGTCCTTAGTCCCTCGGGTGCCTGCAAGGGGCCCGGACTGTGCGCAGCTGTGAGCCCCCGGGGCCCCTGCTCGTGGCCGGGCGACCGTAGGGCGCATGGGCAGAGGGCTGGGCGCTGACCGGCCGCTGCCCTCTGTTGTCCACAGTGGCCCTGAACTACCAGTCCGAGGGGCGGATGCTGCAGCTGAACCGGGCCAAGTTCAGTGCCAACGGCGGCTGTGGCTACGTGCTGAAGCCCCAGTGCATGTGCCAGGGTGAGGCCCAGGGGCCTGGGCGCGCGGGGTCGGGGGCGCAGGGTCAGGCTGAGCCCTGCAGGGCGGAGGTCTGGGAGGGGTCTTCGTAGGAGCTTCCCCCGCCCTCCCGACCGTGCACTGAAAATACCGGGACTTCCTCCCGGGGCCTCACTCCGCCCGCACCTCCTGGCTTCTCTGCCTGCTTGCCTGCCGGAGGTGTCAGCCTCACAAGCTCCAGCTCCCTGTCACTGGGGAGCCCCCACCTGTCACCTGCCCCCAGTCCCCCACCCGCCTTGCTCCCAGTCACTGGCCCGCACGGAGGGGACAAGCTGTGCCCAGGTCACAGGGTCGCACAGAGGTGACCAGCATACGGGTGGGTCCCAGTGCCCGTGCTGGAGCGGCTCTCCCCTTCCTCCTGGGCTGGGCGCACGTCCAGTGGGGGGGGGGGGGGACGGCGTGGCCACGCTGCTGGGGAGGGTCCAGCCTCGCCCCCCGCCCCCCAGGTGTCTTCAACCCCAACTCCGAAGACCCTCTGCCCGGGCAGCTCAAGAAGCAGCTGGTGCTCCGGATCATCAGCGGGCAGCAGCTGCCCAAGCCTCGGGACTCCATGCTGGGGGACCGGGGGGAGGTAGGCAGGCCTCCGGGGCGTGACGGGAGGGGGCCGAGCGCTGGCGGCCCTGGCCTCACACTGGCCTCCGCGCAGATCATCGACCCCTACGTGGAGGTGGAGGTCATCGGCCTCCCTGTGGACTGCAGCAAGGAGCAGACCCGCGTGGTGGACGACAACGGTGAGAGCCAGCCCGCGGGCCCCCTGCGCCTCGCCGTGCCAGGGCCACGCCCTGCCGCCAGGCTGGCAGCGCCGGTCTGAGTGGGCGCAGAAGGGAGCCCGGGCCGCCTCCTGTGACCCAAGCGACTGTGCAGGCCGGGCCCCGGGCTGGATGGCTGGTGACGGTCCCCCGGGCCCCAGGGGTTGCTCCCCTTGGCCAGTTGGCCAGCCCGGGAGGAGGGTGTGGGCTGAGGGGGCCTGCAGGCCGCAGTGGGGGTGGGAGGTGACAGCCCCCCTCCCCCACCCCATGGCCTGCAGGCTTCAACCCCGTGTGGGAGGAGACCCTGGTGTTCGTGGTGCACATGCCTGAGATCGCGCTGGTGCGCTTCCTCGTCTGGGACCACGACCCCATTGGGCGTGACTTCATCGGCCAGAGGACGCTGGCCTTCAGCAGCATGATGCCAGGTGGGGGGGGCGGCAGGGTGGGGAGCGCTGAGCCTGTGTCCTCGCGCCGGCTGGTGTCCCCCGTGCACACCGGTGTCCCTGCGCAGGGAGGGACCCAGTGCTCCTGTGTGCTGGCTTCGGCCCTGGGCGGGCCGAGGACATGGGGGGGCCTAGGGGGCTGGTACTTTGTGGACAGGGAGGGGGCTCAGGCCGGGGAGATGCGCCCCCAGCCGCTGGGAAGAGGAAGGGGTCCCTGTAGGCCAGAGCATCACTGGCAGGCTTCCTGGAGGAGAGAATCCCCAGGACTTGGCTCATGAGCTGTATTCAGAACTTGGGGCCTCGGAGTGGCGGGGGTTGGGGAGACCGGCAGGCGGGCTGAGCCGTGGCTCCGCCCTTGTAGGCTACCGGCACGTGTACCTGGAGGGCATGGAGGAGGCCTCCATCTTCGTCCACGTGGCCATCAGTGACGTCAGTGGTAAGGTGCGTGCCCCTGCAGCTGCCGGCACCAGCCCAGCCGTGACCCGGGGCCTGGTGGCACCTCGCTGGGCCGGCTTCCCCACCTGTGCCGGGGTGGCAGGGCACCAGGAGTGGGCGTCTGAGCCCTTCCCGAGTGCCCCCGGCCACCCGTCTGTCCGTCTCCCGAGCCTCCCCTCTGCGTCCCAGAGTGCCCGGCCCTCCGTCCCTCCTGGGGCGGCATCTGCCCGCCTCGGCTGCGCGGCCCCCGGCCCAGCACACGCGCCCCGCCCTGGGGCGGCTCTCCTGGGGGTCTCCCAGGCCGCAGAGCCCAGGGGTCCCTGGTCCCGAGTCAGAGCCCAGGCGGGCCCGCACGGGCTCCCTCCCCGGTCCCGTCACTAACCGTCTCTCTCCTGCCGCGCTCCGCGGGCCGCGCTGCCAGCCGGACTGGGCTCCGCGGGCCTCCCAGCTCCTCCTCGTCGTCCGTCGTCCGTCCGTCCGTCCGTCCGTCCGTCTGTCGTGCGTCTGCCGGTCTCCACGGGCTCCGCGCCCTGCTGTCCGTGCCTCACGGCCTGTGCTCTGTCTCTTTGGTCTTGCAGTGGGCTCTCTATGTCCCCGGTGCGCCTTTAGAAGCACCGCCCCGTTAGGGGCGCGCAGGTACCTGGCGCTGGGCCGCGCAGCCGGCCGCCCCTCCTGCATGCTCAGGCCGGCCCATCAGCATCCGCCACTCCCGGCAACAGTGTGGGGGGCTGTCAGCTCATGTGACATGGATCGGGGCGCGGTTCTGCGGGTTCTGGGGCCCTCGGGCCATCCTCAGACACCGAGCATTTAGGAAGCAGGTCCAGGACTCCGGCTAGGCCTCCTGTGCGCGCCCCCTGCCTGCCCCCGTGTCTGGGGTCTAGTGCAAGCTCTCTGGGCACCCCACACCCTGCCCCTCTCTGCACCCCCATGCGCCCCGACTCCGTCAGTGTCCTGGACGCCCAGTGCCACGTGGAGCGGTCCCAGGGCTCAGGAGCTTGGAGCTTGAATCCTGGACCTTCTTCTAAATGACTTTCCAGCTAACCTTAGCCAAATTGCTCTGCATTTGGGGTCTTGAATCCGGAAACGGATCCAAGCGCTGGCCACTTCACTGTCTCTGCCCAGAAGTGCCCCCAGGCCACTGGGGGGCAGTGGCTGTAGTTGGGTCTCGGCATGAGAGGACCCTTCCAGCCTTGGCGCACTGGAGACACTGCTGCTGGCCTCTGGGGCATGTGCCAGCTGATCCCAGGGACCTCCATCCGCCCTACTCAGGGAGGCTGCCGGGGAGGCCTGGCGGGGACCTCCTGGGTCCAGCTGTCCAGGGAAGCCCTGGGCCAGTAGCCTTTCCGGGGGCACCAAGTCGGTGTGAGCCCTGGGGGTCACACACTCAGAGAGCAGGGTGAGACTGGGAAAGACTGCCTGGCAGGAGCCCAGGAAGACTTCCTGGAAGGGTCGGCACCTCCAGAGGAGTAGGCGGGGCAGGGGCCTGGAGAGCAGACTGCTGGCCTGCCCTGGGCTGTGCTTGCTTCCTGGGCCTGCAGCGCCAGGGGCGGGGCCCGCGTGACTGGGCGGGGCCTGCTTCCAGCTGGTTCTCAGTCCATCCTCTCTCCACATCAGCACCGCCCTGCGGGCACCACCTGCGGGAGTCAGGGGCCTCGGGACCTGAGACAGGTGCACGGTGTGGTGGCACAGGGTCTGGCTCTCTGCTTGGGAGGACCCTGGGGGTCCCGTCTGCCTTAAGACCTGCAGACCCTCCCGGCACCTCTCCCGGCACCCGGTGCAGACAGGCGCTCTCCCGGGCCGCGCTGGGGCCGAGGCGGCGCAGTCCCCGGTGGAGGCGCCCCGCAGGCGTTCCTCCCTACACACCGCCCAGCGCCGCCCAGGCCTGGCACGCCCACTGCGCCGCACCTAGCCGCGGGGCTGCCGCAGGCTCTGCTAGGCCCCCCGCCTGCTGGAGTGCAGCTGGGCTGGGCTAGGCCGGCCCCAGGCCCCGGCGCCTGGCCACCGGCTACGTGGGCTCCTTCTCTTGCAGGTCAAGCAGGCTCTGGGCCTAAAAGGCCTTTTCCTCCGAGGCCCAAAGCCCGGCTCGCTGGACAGTCCTGCTGCTGGGCGGTCCCCGGCCCGGCCCTCTGTTAGTCAGAGGCTCCTGAGGCGCACGGCCAGCGCCCCGACCAAGAGCCAGAAGCCAGGTCACAAGGCCTTTCCGGAGCTGGTCCTGGGCTCTCAGGACCCGGGCTCCGAGGGGGAGGCCCTGGACGTGGCACCCCCCAGCCCTGGCCCGGCTCTGGAGGCCCTGGCCCAGGAGGAGCCGGGAGGCCGCAGCCCCCGAGGTAAGGCACCGGCACCGAGGAGCCCAGGGCAGGGGCGGCCCCTGCGTGCCCCTGAGGGCCCCGGGCCCGCTGGGGTGGCCGCCTCCTGCATGAAGTGTGTGGTGGGCTCCTGCACCGGCGAGGAGGCCGAGGGTCTGCGGAGGGGGCAGCCACCCAGCCCGGGGCCGGTGGGCGAGCATGCGGCCATCAGCCAGCAGCCCCGCGCCCGGGCAGACTCTCCGGGGGCCCCCCATGCGGCCCCGGGCAGAAGCAGCAGAGGGGCCCCCGAGGGTCCGTGCGGCGGCCGCTCCGCCTCCTCCCGCTCCAGCAGCCCAGGCAGCCCCGAGGGGGCCCCCCGCTGGCCCGAGGGCGCCCGCAGACAGGCTGGGGCCCTGCAGAGAGAGATGAACGCCTTGTTCGTTCAAAAGCTGGAGGAGATTAGGAGTAAATCCCCAATGTTCTCCACGGGTAAGATCCGGAGCGCCTCCCGCCTCCCCCTGGCGTCCCCAGCCCCTCGGCATGGCCTGGCCAGGAGTCCCCGCTGCGCTTCCGCGTCCGGACTGCCGCGTCCTGTGCTCGGCCCCTGCATTTTCCTGTGCTCCGTCAGCTTTCCCTGTGGGCCCCCAGCCCCCGCCTGAGCCAGGCTGGCCCCAAGGCCTTGTGCCCTCGGAGGCCTCCCTCCATCCCTGCGGGGTCCAAGCCGCCCTCACCCCTGGGCCTCCCGCCCCCGCTGGGGACTGAAGCTAGGTTGTGCTCCCGGAGCCCCGCGGCCCGGATCCAGGCGGGTGGAGACCAGCGCCCTGCGGGCCCTGCCTCCCCGGCCTTTCCAGGCCCCAGGGCAGCATCCAGCCCACCCTGGCCTCCCTCGGGGCCAGGCTGCGGGAGTCCTGGGCCCTGACCCTGCACGGGGGCCCTGACCCTGCACGGGGGCCCTCGGGGACGCTGGCCCCGATGTCCGCAGAGTCCAGGCCGGGGGCTCTGGGATGGTCTGAACTGCACGGGGCAGTGTGCACCCACGGCTGGTGACAGCGCTTGGTCACGGGGAGGGCGGGGGGCGGGGTGGCCCAGACCCAGGGAGGAGAAGCTCAGCCCGCCCGCTCCCCTCCCTGCACCGCGGCGCCCTTGCTGTCTGTCTCCCCGCCGGCCCGCGCCGGCCCGCGCTGACCGCCCTGCTCTCCTTTCTGTCCCCACGCTGCCTCCGTAGTTAGGAACTGAGAGCCGCCGAGCGCCAGGTAACGGGCGGCCCCCTGTGTGCGCCCCTGCAGCCCAGGGCAGGGGGCCCAGCCGCAGGGCAGCAGAGGGCAGGGTGCGGGGCCTCTGGTCCCGGGAGGGGCCTGGCGTCCAGCGGGGATCTGCGGGCGTGGCTGTGGGACCCGCCCGGACGCTCCCTCTCCCTCCCCAGCAGACGCCCGCTCCTTCTCCACGCAGAGGGCAGCCTCTTCCCTGGAGACCATCGCCGAGGAGCCGGCCCTGGGCCCTGGCCCCCCACCTCTGCGGGCTACCCCACCTGGCCCAGCCACGGGAGGGCCCCGGGGCTCCACAGGACCCGGAGCCAAGGCCGAGAGCCCCCACAGGGCGGCTCTGGGGGCCCCTGTGCCCCTGCAGCCCAGGGCCGGAGGCCACGGGGACACAGCTCGGGCGCCCAAGAGTGGGCAGCAGGCATGGAACGGCGGGGGCCCTGGTGGGGCGTGCGCGGGGGCCCCCGGCAGCTGGACGGACAGCAGGGTCCAACCCCGGCTCCTGGGCCCTCGGCCCTCGGCCCGAAGAGTCACCAGTGAGGGGCAGGTGCCCTGGGAGCCCCTGAGCGGACGACGGCCCCTGGCTGGGCCCTCCCCTGCCGTGCACTCCGACGCCACGGGCGGGGATCAGCTGTGGCGGCGGCTGGAGCCAGGCAGCCACAGTGACGGCGTGTCCTCGTCCTCCAGCCTGTCGTCCAGTGACACGGTCGTCGATCTCTCCCTGCCGGGCCGGGGCCTGGGCCGAGACACCCTTGCGGGGGCTCCTGCCGGAAGCCTGCCCTTGAGGCCCTGCTCGGCTGCAGCTGCCCCCCTGGCCTTCCTCTCTGTGACCAAGAGCAAATCCAACCCCAACCTGTGGGCCACAGACCAGTTCTCTGCAGCCCCCGGGGGGCTCTGGCCGCGGCCCTTGGCCCCTCGGCCACCCTGGGGCTGCCTCCCCCTGGCAGGCCTCAGGGACTGCCCCGCGTCTGCCAAGTCCAAGAGCCTGGGGGACCTGACCGCCGATGACTTTGTCCCCCGAGATGAGAGTCTAGGCAGAAGCCTGGGCCGCGGCCTGGGCTGGGCCGGGGAGGGGCTGGGGGCTCAGGGGCCGCAGCGGGACGCCCTGACGGAGCAGCTGCGCTGGCTCACAGGGTTCCAGCAGGCAGGAGACATCATGTCGCCCACCAGCCTGGGCCCTGCCGGGGACGGGGTGGCCGGCGGCTCTGGCTTCCAGCGGCGCTCCTCTCGTAGCCAGAGCCGAGTGCGCGCCATCGCCAGCCGCGCCCGCCGGGCCCAGGAGCGTCAGCAGCAGCTGCTGAGCCCGGAGGAGGAGCGGGGGGCCCCTGAGGGCGCCTGCTCCTTGGGCCACGAGGGCTTCGGGGACCCACCAGCGCCCAAGGGTGCCACGGGCCTCCCGCTCAGACTCTGACCCAGCCCTCAAGGTGGGCCAGCTGCCCTCCCCGCACCCAGGGGCCGCGGCAGGGCCCAGGGTTGGCTCGGGGCTGTGTGCCCCCTGGCGGCCCTCCCACCCCTCCTCCCGAGGAGCAAGGAGGCCCACCCCCGGGCCGCGTGTCACGGCGCTTCGAACTGTGTACACAGAGAGATTTGAATTTTTAGAGACAAAGCTTGGACGACAACAAAGCGGTGCGCAGTCCTTCCCCGCACCCCCCTGCCGTCTGGCCCTGCGAGTGCACCTGCCCAGCCTGGCCCGGAGCGCCCTGAGCAGCCCCACCTGTGCCCGGCTTGCTCCGCACGAGCCCTGCTCTGCACGGACATTCCGGAGTCTTCGTGCATTCCCGCCCCAGCTGGTGCGGCTCAGTGGATTGCGTGCTGGCCCGAGAACCGAGGGGTCGCCAGTTGGACTCCCGGTCAGGGCACGTGTCTGGGTTGCGGGCCAGGTCCCCAGAAGGGGGCGAGGGAGAGGCAACACATGTTGATGTTTCTCTCCCTCTCTTCCTCCATCCCTTCCCCTCTCTCTAAAAATAAACAAACAAAACAAACAAACTCCTGCACACGACTCCAGTGAATGCGCCCGCGCTTGCCCTGTGGGACCGACCGCCTGCCTGCAGCCCCGTGGCTAGCACTGGGTGTTCCCGGGCCTGCGGGGCCGGAGGAAAGGGGACCTCCGCTCTGGAGGGCTCGGCCACAAGCCCCCAGCACGCAGCCTGGCCCCTCCCCCCACACCTCCGTCCTGGGCAGGGCCACCTCCGCCCCGGCACCCCCACTGCTCCGGCCGTCTCCACGCCGCCAGTTCCGGGACTGCCCCTTCCCTGGAGAAGCTGGGGCGCTGGCAGGGCCACCACGGGGTCCGCCAGGGCCCGTGCTCTGCCTCTCCCCCCCCCCACCTCCAAAATAGGCGGCCAGTGACCTCCCCCCACGGGCAGCGGCCCTCTGGGGCCCCAGGGGCCTGCGCCGGCCACTTGCTCCAACTCCACACAGGCCTGGGTGTGGGGGGGGGGTGTCCACTGGCCCCTGGGGACCTGGGGCTCCCCACCCTCCGGACTGGGAGCGTCTGCACTGGGGGAGTCCTGGCCCAACCGCAGAACGGGCAGCAAGGATGGCCTTTCCAGGCTGCGCATCTCGCGGGAAAGCGCAGGGGCGCTGACCCCCCAGGAAGCGGGCGCGAAAGGGCCTCAGCCTGGGATCCGACCGCCCAGCGGGGCGATGCGAGCAGGGCTCTGGCGTGGTGCCCACCTCCTCGGGGGCAGGGGGCAGCCCCCGTCCAGCCCTGGGTGGGCCTTGCCTGCTGCCACATGGTCACCTCCCAGGGGCTGCTCCGCTCTCAGCGCCCGGGGGGGCGGTCACGGGAGGGGGCTCCCAGGACAGGGGAGCTGGTCGGGGCCTGCGCTCAGTGCCCTTGAGGTGCTGCCCCTGAGGTGCTGCCCCTGCAGGCCCCGGCCTCTGTCCAGCACTCTTGGCTGGGGGGGCGGTGGCGGGGCCCCGTCTTCAGGGCAGGGCCAGGGCAGCGGGCGGCTCTGGAGCCCTCCTGGACATCTGGGCTGGGCTCCCTCTGCACCCGGGGCCCCAGACCAGCCAGGCCAGTGCCCCTTCTCCAGCAGGGAGCAGAGGGCAGCCAGACAAGGAGCTGGGGGGCCACACGGGCAGCTGCGGGCCGCTGAGGCACATCGGGGAGCAGGCCAAGGGGCAGGGACTGGCCACCTGCTGCCTGCGGCCCCTGGTGTCCGCCTGAGGGAGGGCTGGTCCGGCTCTGCTGCTGGAGCAGCTGTTGCAGGGTGTTGGGCTGGCGTGGCAGCCACCTGCAGGCAGGGCCAGGGGTGTGGCGCAGTCGGGGCCCAACGGGTGGGTGATGGGGACCCTGGTGTGCTGCAGGGCCAGTCACTGCCCCACACGGATGTGGAGGGCAGGTGGTCAGTGACGGCCCTGTCCCTTGGGGGCAGAGCAGGGGCCGGACCCCCAGCAGAGCCCCCCAGGTTGCCAGGGTCTGGGGTGCTGGGGTCCAGCACCACAGTGACCACTCGGGGACCGTGGTGAGGAGGGAAGGGCGGCAGAAAGGGAGCATGCTCTGGCCCCGCAGGGGCTGCCAGGTGAGCTGGCCCTCCTGCCGCCCCCCGGTCCTGTTCTGGATCCTCCAGGGCTGGGGTCCCGGGGGCGCTGGTGCAGCTCGGCAGTGCCCCCGCCAGCCCACCCGGACAGGACTCCCCCGACGGAGCGGTGCGCACTGCCGGCTCAGCCCTGCAGCCTGGCCTCCAACGGGAGTCCTGCAGGGACAGCGTCTGTGGCTCCGCTCTGCACCCAAAGGGGCACATCTGGCTGTGTGGGCCACCTGGGCACAGTGGGCCCCTGCGACCTGGCGGAGCTCTCGGGCCGGGCCCTGGGGGCCCCTGCCCACCACTGGCAGGGCCGAGGCGACAAAACCTCTGTGGTCCGATCAGGCCCTAGCAGGAGCACCCTCTGTCCCTCTGGGTGCCTCGGTGCTGGGACCCAGACACCGGCAGTGGGTGGCAGGGCAGGCCCCAGCTCTCAGCTCCCTGGGGAGGGGAGGGGATGGTGGGGCCTCCGGCAATCACACAACCAAGCCCACAGCTCTGGTCTCGCTGTTGAAACTCTATTTGGCGTGCGCCTCGAGCCTGTGTCCTCCGCCGCAGACACAGGCGTGTACATATATTTAATATACATATAAAAGGTTATTTAACAGTTAAATACATTCCACTGCCACCGTCCCACGGGACGGGCCGCGTCTCCCAGCACGACCACGGCAGCGCTGAAGAAAGGAGCCCGAGGCCGGGAGCCGAGCCCCACCGGGGCGCGCGGCCTGAGTCGCAGAGGCGCGACGTAAATACTCTGCCTTGAGGGCGCGCCCCGGTGCCGCCGAGCGCACTCCTCGCCGGGGAGGGCAGCACAGCCCGCGGGTCGGGCGCCTCACTCGGCTGGGACCTCGTACTTGAAGATGACGCTGAAGAGCCGGCCGCCCAGCCGCTCGGCCAGCCAGGCATTCTTGATGACGGCCAGCTTCAGGCACTCGCAGCGCAGCACGGCGTAGTAGTTGGTGTGCACGGCGCGGCCCATGCCCTCGATGACCACCAGGTCCGTGCCGCGCTCCCGCACCAGCGAGGCCAGCCCCTCGTCCAGGCGGCTTCGGGGAGGAAGAGGGCAGTGAGCGGGCTCGGGCGCCTCCGGGGGAGCACGCCGCACCCCGCCTGCCCCTGGGGGGCAGGGACCCCACCCGCCGGGCCCCGTGGGCGCCGAGGCCGAGCAGAAGCTGCGTCCCCTTCGAGCAGGCGGCCCTTTCTGAAAACTGGGCCTCGGGACCATGACATGAAAGGGCCTGCTCCATCCGTGGGTTCTCCCCCCACCGCCTTGCTGGTTACCAGTGGGCCTGGCAAAGGGCTCGGGCGGGCACTGGGACCAGCAGCAGCAGGCGGGGACATGGACAGCTGGCCCCCCGTGCCGGCTCCGGGGGCGGGGGTCTGCAAGCTCAGGGCCCCCAGGGAGGGCGGCACAGAAGTGACGGACCCGCCACCCGAGGAGGGTCGGAGGGTCATGGGGGGTGGCCCCACGCTTGGCCTCCAAGCCAGGCGGCAGGGGTGTCTGCCCCTCCCACCCCACGGGAGCCAGACCCAGCCCACGATGCCCTGCCGGGGCCCCGGAAGGAGGGGGGACCGAGAGCGGGGGGCGGAGGCGCGGCCGGTACCTGAGGTCCAGGCACGGGGAGCTGGCTCCTGTCTGCACCAGCAGCAGCCTCTCGTCTCGGAGCGCCGCACTGCGAGGACGAGAGGCGGGGCTGTGCGGCGGCCCGGGAGACGCCCCCTGCGCCCCTGCTCCGTCCGGGGCCCCCGGCCTCCCTCCCGCTGCACTTACTGGACAGTGGAGTCCATGGCCGCAATGTGCTCCGCCACGATGAGGGACTCGCTGTAGGTCACGTCGTTCAGGGCAGGCCCCGAGTTGCACGCCAGGATGACCTGCGGCAGACAACCGGGCTTTTGAGGGACCTCGGCCCCCACTGGCCCCGAGCCGAGCTGCTTGCCCGCCCACCCGGAGCTGCAGGGGGCGCAACGGCCCTGGGCACCCGCCGCTGCTCGGCGGCCTGGACGCGGACGGCCCAGAGCACGGGGTCGGAGCCCCGAGACACGCGGGCCAGGCCGCCTGCTCGCTGCACCTACCTGCCGTGCCCCGAGGAGCAGCGCCAACCCCACCGAGAGCAGAGGAGCCGGGCAAGGGTCCCGCGTGCGGCCCCCGCACTCACCTCAGTCCCTCTAGACAGAAGCGCCCTGACAAAGGGGAAGACTCCCAAAATGACGTCTACTCCACTGTTATCTGCGAAAATTAAGGCACATTTGTGAGGGGGCCCCTGCAAGACAAAACCAGGGCGTTCAGTCGGGAACAGGCGCGTCCAGGCGTTGCACACCCTCCGCTCTGCGCGCCCCCGTGGCCGTGGCCGTGGCCGTGGCTGCGGCCGTGGCGCCGGGGCAGGGCCCGCCCGGGCTTCTTCGGGAGCTGCGGGCCCAGGTGGCCGCTGAGCCGAGGCCCGTGAGCCTGCTGACGGTCCCCGCAGGAGTCGGGCTCAGGACAGGGAGTGGTCATCCTCGACTTGTAGCTGGGGGCGCGGGCAAGGCTCTCTGGGGGCCTGGGGCGCCCCCTCCCCCCGGGCCCCCGCGCCCACCCAGGCCCTGTGCACCGCGGCCCCGGGCTGAGGCAGGGTGCCGCCTACCTTCAGTCTCCGGAGCCACCGGTCGTAGCAGTCCACCAGCCAGGGCCGCTCTGGGGACACGGGCACGTGGTCAGCTGCGCCCTCGGCAGGGCGCCCCCGCCCGCCCGCGCGCCCGGGAAGCCGGTCCTCGCCTGCCACCCCTCGCCGCCGGTGCCCGCCGAAGCCCAGTCCCGGGGGGGCCGCCCGGGGTGCCCTACCTTCTAGCTTCCTCTTCGCCTCCGCAAACCCGAACTGGGGGTCGGATTCCAGGACACTGCACGGGGAGGAGAGGACGAAGTCATGGAACCCCAGAACCTCAGCCACGGGGCCTCGGGGGTGGGGGGAGGGGCGCCTCCTCATCCCCCATGCCACGTGGTGACCGCCAGCTTGGACTTCCACCTCGGGACACCATGGCCCCCAGTCCACACCCCCCGCCCGGCAGGTATCGTGCTGGGACGGGGACCGCCACGTCCGCTCTGAGGGTGCCTGTGCCCCCAGAGCCCCTCACCCGCCAGCTGGGTCAGGCTGGCCGGGGGCGGGGCAGCTCACAGGACCAGCCCCAGCTGCCAGGAGCGGCGGGGGGGGGGGGGGGGGGCGGGGGGGCGGAGCGGGACCCGGGGCGGGGGCAGGGCTGCGAGCACCTACTCAGAGATGGCCTTGGCTCCCCAGTCGAAGACGTTCCCGGCCAGCAGCCCCGTCACCAGGGCCAGCTGCCGCTCCTCCCAGCCCAGCGCGTCCAGGGCGCCGACCACCCGCTGGAAGCACCGCAGGGCCGCGCCGTTCTCCTTCTGCTTCACCTGCCGGGGCACGAGGCCCACGCCATGAGGGCTGATGGCTGCACCGCCCCCACCCCCGCCCCCACTGCGCGGCACTCCAGGGGGCAGGACGCTCGGGCCAAGCCCTGGCTGGGGGCTCGGCGGACTGAGCGCCGGCCCGCAGACCGAGAGGTCGCCGGTTCGGTTCGGTCGGGGCGCACGGCTGGGCTGCGGGCCGGGGCCCCAGTGGGGGGAGCGTGAGAGGCAGCCCGTCGACGCCCCCCCCTGTGCCCCTCCCTTCCCATCCCTAAAAATGAGCAAAATCGTAAGCCGAGGCCGGACAGGTTCGAGTGCTGCCGACGCTCACTGTGCCGGTGTGCGGGGCGCTGTGGCGTGGACACCCGGCGCCGGGACCCCCAGGGCGCGCGCCGCCCTCACCGCGAGATCCTGCCAGCAGACCTGCCAGCTCCGGGGGCCCGGACCCTGCCTCCCCACACCGGGCCTCCGGGCCGCTGGTCCTCCTGGGAGCAGGACTGGAGTCCAGAACACCGGCTGTGAGGCGCCCTGCGACCTCAGGAGGCAGGGGTGCGGTGTTCCCCCAAAGCGGCACTGGCCCAGAGCCTGTCCCCGGGGCAGGCCGGCATCCCCTCTGTCCAAACACAGCTGGCCCGTCCCAAGTTCCCACAGCCCAGTCCTGTGACTCAAGAAAATCCCCTTCGGCCACTGCCCCACCCTGACCGGCCTCTGAGCAGAGCCCCCAGGAGACTCCTCTGCTCCAGGGTCCCCACGGGGCCCCCGACCCCCAGCCCTCCGTGGATGCCGACAACCAAGGGGCTGCCCGGGGCCTCAGCTCTGGGACGCGGCCCGTGACCGGCGCTGGCGGTTAGGGCTTGCCAGGCAGGAGGCCCGCGTCCCGAACCCCGGGTCCCCAACCCCGGGTCCCCGACAGCACGTCCCCGCGGGAGGGCAGCACTCACTTTGGAGTAGGGGTCTGGGAAGTTGAACTCGTTCAAACAGTGCTCCCTCGTGTCCAGGAGGCTGCGCACGGTCAGCGTCCCGTAAGCGCTGGGGACAGAGCCGGGCGGAAGGCGCTGAGCAGGCAGGCACGCCGTCTGCTGTCAGGGGTGCCACCCCTCCCCCCCCCGGGGACACCCTCGGTGCGGCCAGGCGCCGAGCGCGGCAGACAGGAGACACCCAGGGCAGGTGTGCAGGGGGTGTGGGCAGAGACGTGCGCCAGGGTGTCTCGGGGACTCCAGAAGGGGCTCCTGGCCCCCTGTGTGAACGCACATGTTCCTCAGCAAGGGCGGCCTCAGCACACACCCAAGGGTGCACGGGGACCCCGAGCCGGGCCGCTCGCACGCGGCCGCCCTGGGGGACACTCACAACGGCTGGTGGCGGAGCGTCTGCAGCTTGTCCCAGTACTTGTGGCGGAACTTCTCCGCCCTCTCGGCCGCGTCCACGGAGCCCGGCTGGCTGGCCACGGCGCGCTTCACCACCTGCCGGGACGGAGTGGTCAGCGAAGCCCAGGCAGCGCCCCACACGCAACCGGGAGGCGTCGACGGCAGCAACTGCGATAGGCTGGTTCGCCCGCTGGGTCCGCCCGCTGGGCCTTTCTCTGCGCCGGGGGCACAGGGGTCACGGCTACCCCGACCCGAGGCTCAGACCCCCGCCATCCGATTCAAGGCCCCCGCTGCCACCCTGGGAGGCCCAGAGGCTCTGCAGAACCCAAGTGGGGTCCAGGGCAGGGTGTGAAGGCCCCCCCCCCCCCCCCCCCCCGCTGAAACCAGACCACGGGGGCCTGTTAGGGGCTCAGGGAGGGTTGGGTGTTCCCACGGGGCCCCGCGGCCAGACCGTGGCCCACCTGGGCCTGGAGCTGCACGGCGGCCCGGCCTGCGCTCTCTGCAGAGGAGGCGGCAGCCAGCTGGGGGCGCGGTCACAAGAAGTGCGCCTCCCCGGCCCCACGCCCCAGCTCCCCGTCCAGACCGCCCACCCGGAAACCAGAGTCGGCCCGTCCCCACGCTGCCACCCCAGGAGCCCAGCGGGGGCCTTCGGGCCCTCACCCCGTCCAGGGCCTCCTCGAAGCAGGTGAGCCAGTACTTGCGGGCCTGGGCGTCGTCGGTCAGGTCGACCGTGTCGGGCACGTAGGAGGAAGGGTCCAGAAGCAGCGGCAGGTTGACCAGCGGCCTCTCCAGCCGGTCCATCTCCAGCAGGTCGAACTGGGGGGCGAGAGGCAGGTGGGCACGTCCGCTGCGGTTTTCCTCCAACACCGAAACGAGCTCCGTCCGGTTTTGGAACCGGCTTTCCTGTGAGGCGCTGAGACGTCGGCCAGAGGCTGCTCTGGCCGAGAACAGGTGCCCTGTCCCTCCCTCTTGGCACCCCCCCCGAACTGCGACCCCTCTCGGCCCACGGCACCCAGCTGGCCTGTCGAGGGCCCCGAGTCTGCGCCCCGGCGAGGTCACGGCCTCGCCCGCCCGCACCAGCACGCTCGGCCAGGGCGGCGCCTGGCCAGCCTGGGCCTGCCTCCCCCACACACAGCGCCCCCAGACGTAACGGCCGCTCTTCCGGGCCTCGTTCTCCCTGTTCAGGGCTCGCTGTCCGCACTCCGCCCTGGTCCGGTGGCCCTGCCCCACGGCGGGTCAGGGCAGGGCCACAGCGAGCCCGAGGGGACAGGCAGCCCCCAGCTCCTTTCCCCCCGAGGCACGTCTGCTGACCACAGGCCCGTGTCCGACACCGCCTCCCCCAGCCACGCCCCGGGAGGGCCGCCAGCCAGGCCCCCGTGTGTTGGGACGAGCGGTCACCCCCCCCCACCCCCCGCTCTCTAAGTCCCGTCCGCACGGAGCGAGGCTGCAGGGCCCCTGCCCGGCGTTGCTGGCGACGACTGCGGGTCAGCGCTGCCGACGCACCTGGACCCAGGCCCTTCGCTGCCAGGAGCTCTGACCAGCAAACCTGCGCGGTCCAGGGAGCCCATCCCAGCTCCCCCCGGTGGCCGCGGGGTCAGCCTGGGACCAGCGGGGACGTTTCCACGGGGTGAAGGCGCGGGCAGCAGCCACCGCCTTAGGGGCCTCCCGGGGCGCCCTGTCCTGCCTCGGGCCTCAGGGGCTCCTGCCTGAGCTGCCCCCTCTCGGGGGCAGGTCCCCGCCCTCCAGGCCAGTCCCTACTCGGGGACCCACGGAGCAGGGCTTGCGCCATCACCGCTGCGCAGGAGCGGGCTGCCTGCCCCCGGGACGGCCCCGAGGGCCGTGGGGCCGCGCCCCTGCGTGTCGCCTCCTGGAAGCCAGCCGGCTGGGCACGCTGCTGACGGCGTGCCGATTCGGGGCGTCTGCCCAGCAGGCCGGGCAGGCGGTGGCATCCTGCCTGGCGCCCAGACCCGCCGCCCGACCTGTACAGCCTGCCTGCTGGCCTCGCTCACCGGGTCACAAAGGACACGCCCTTGGGGCCTGCTGACAGTGCGCCTGCGACAGCCTGCGGCCGGCCCGGCACGGCCCGCGGGGTCCCAGGACCTGGGTTCCACCCGGCTCTGCTGCGGAAGGCCCCTGGGAAGGCCCCCTTCCGTGCTCCCCGCAAACCCAGAGGCTGGGCTGCAGGGCCCCAGGGTGCCTGCGGAATGTTCCAGAAACGCGACAAGACTGAATAAGGCGGGAAGGAAAGCAAGACACAATGTCTCCTTTCCGCCCCAAAGTCTGTATCAGGACACGGCGCCATGGCAACCACGGAAGAGAGCCAGCCGCAGGCCCCGCCCCGCCCCTACTCACGGTGCCGCTCCTCGCCCGCTGCGCAGGGCAGAGCTCGGGGGACGCGCTCATCAGTCCGGAGCTGCCCGCGTAGTTCTCCCCCCAGCTGTACTGGTTCGGGTCTGGGGACGAGAGCCGGCTGTCAGCCCGAGGGGCACCCGGCCGGGCTCTGGGGGCACCGGGGCCGCCAGGGGTCTGTTCCATGTTAGCGTCTCGCACGGGCAGCGAGCCCACGGAGCGGCCGTTCAGGCCTCCGGTCCGTCTCAAACGACAGGCGTGGGGGCTCCTGTGCCCGCGCTCGGCCGGCAGCGACGCGGACACAGCGGCGGTCCTGGCGCGGTGCCCGCAGGAGCCCGTGCCGGCGCGTCCCACGCCTGCCCTCCCTAGTCCCCTCCTACCGCCCCTGGGCGGGTCGCAGCCAAGGGCGGGCCTGGCAGCAGGGACCCAGCACAGGCCACCACGTGCCCCTCGGGGCCGCTGCGTGCGAAGGGGGAAGCTGAGGGGGCGGGCCAGGCCGGTGAGTGTTCGGGACCCTGCCGTGGCTCCCCGGGCCTCCCCGCCCCCACCCCCGGGGCCCTGGGGCCGCGTCCACTCACTGTCCTGCTCCGCGCCTTTCAGAAACGCGCCGATGGCCCCCAGGTAGCCTTCGTGTCTCAGGAACAGCGCCTGCACCTCCCCCTGCGGCGGCAAAACCGCAGCTGAAGCGGCCTCGCCCCACGCGCGGCTCCGGACACCGGGCTTCAGCGCCCCAGCAGACGGCCCCCCCCCCCCCGGCCCCCATGACCGCTACACGCAAGTGCGCTCAAGCGCGGGGCTCACGGGCCTGCCGCGGGGCAACGGCTGAGGTGGACGATGTCTCCAAGGGGACGTGCACCCGCGGGCCGGCCCCACGAGCAGGCTCTCCTCCGACAGCGGTGGGCAGCCCCTCAAAGGCTCCCCGTTGCCTGAACTCAGACGCCGCCGTGGGCCGCGGCGCAGGACGCTGGGCCCTCACCGGAGGGCAGGGCAGGGCGGAGGCCAGGGTGGCGGCGGGTGGCAGAAGCACGCCTGTTACCTTGGAGAAGAAGTTGATGCTGTAGGTGATGGTGCGCATGGTGACGGGGTGGCCGCGGATGAAGAAGCCGCCGAAGTACACCCGGTCCAGGCCGTGCAGCTTCGCGTGGAGGCAGGCGAGCTGCCCGATGTCGTTGCTGATCATGTGCAGCAGGCTCTTGGCCATGTCCTCCTGGGAGAACTCTGGGGGGACACGGGGACCGGGCAGCTGCTGCGCTGGGAGCCCCACGCGCGGCGGCGGGCGGATGGGAGAGCGGGCCGGGGGGGGCGGTACCTCGGTCGGCGGTGGCGGACTTCCCAAAGCTGCTGGCGATGAGGTTGCCGCTGAGCCCCAGGGTCTGGTGGGCGCCGCCGTAGACGTCCTGCACCAGCATGTCCACGTTGGCGTGCTGGCCCCGGGAGGCCAGGTGCAGCAGCTCGTCGAACTTCTGCGGGGACAAGCCGGCGGGGACAGCTGAGGTGCCGGGAGCAGCGGGGCCCGTCCCTGACGCCGAGCTGGTGGAGGGCAGAGCCGGGCGCCACTCCGCAGCCACGCGGCTGAATGGGGTTCTGGCCGGCGGGAGGCCCGCCCCCCAGAGGCAGGACGGGGCCCAGGGAGGAGCCGCGTTTACGGCAGCCGCTGCCTGCCCCGCAGGCGCCAGCCCTTCCGAGAAGCCCAGGAGCACGTCCCCGTGGCCGCTGGGGTACCTTCGTCTTGGTGAGCAGGGCCCCGAGTCCCCAGAAGGTGCCGCCCCCGATGGAGCTGCCGCCGACCCACTCGAACCGGTCCTCGGTCTCCACCTGGGAGCGGAAGGCAAGAGGGCTGGCGGCGGGCCCCAGCCGCCACTCGGCAGGGCCCTCCCAGGGCTGCGGCAGCCCAGGCGCGCCCCCAGACACGCCTGACCATGCTCTCGAAGGCTGGGTCTGAGCAGACTGGCCAGGCGCTGGGGGCCCCGCTCCCCACAGACAGCGCGCGGGGCGCTCGGCGGAGAGTGCCGAGCCTGTCCGGCTCAGACACACAGCGGGCGCGGTCGACCTGGCGCGAGCCGCCCTGTCCCACGAGGCCCCGCCTCACCTTCACGATGGAGACCCCGGAGCCGATGTTGACCAGCAGGTACGGGAAAATGTTGGGGTGGTTTGTCTGAAACCGGAATTCGGGGTCGGAGTCTTTCTGATACGCGAAGGCCTCGTGAGGGATGTTCTTTAGCACGAAGTTGCACCCCTTTATCAAGCACGTCATCACGTCCTCCTTGTCGACCCTGCCAGGGGAGGGGCCAGGTGCTGAGACAGCGCGGCCGTGGAGGCGGGCGTCCTGCACACACTGCCCCGCCTGGCTGGGCTCAGCGACGGCCCCTGCGCACTCGCGGAGACTCGCCGTGGGCGGGCCGGCGTTGCCGAGCCACCCAAAGCCCAGGCACGCCCCCCCCATATGGCAGCCCCGCCCCCATGGTGGGGCCGTGCCCTTGGGAACCCCTGCCCCGCAGGACTGGGACCGGTGCCCCCGGGCAGGTGCCTCCTCAGGACCCGTTTCCTTCCTTGCCTCGTCCCAGGTGCAGCCGGCCCCTGAGCCCAGCCCCAGGCCCCCCACTGCCCCCCACAGCCTCACCGCGGTTGTGGGGTATCAGGGATCCCCAGGGCGGGCAGGGTGCGGGAGCCAGCTCCCCTCAGAGCCCGACCCCGACCCGGAGACCTGCGGCCACTGGCCCCACGCCCCGGGGCCTGTGGTCCCCACTCACTTCAGCCGCAGCTTCTCCTCAATGAGGTCCTTGAACTTGTACGCCCCGCCCCCGGTCGCCTGGATGACCTTGGTCTCGGTGTTGACCAGGTGGTCTTTGATGAAGTCCAGGCAGGCCTCCATGTAGGCGTTCTCGAACTTGACGAAGTGCAGACGCGCGGTCACCTCCTCCTGGACGGAGATCTCATAGGGCGACTCTCGGTCCTGCTCCGCGTCCTGGCGTCAAAGGGACCGGTCGGCGCGTGCGAGCGCCGGGAGGGGGAGGCGCCGGCCGACACCCCGCAGTGCCGACCACTCCCGTGTCCCCTGGAACAGGCAGCAGGGCCCCCCCCCCCGGGTGGGGAAGGAGCGCTTCCCAGCGGCAGAGGTGCTCCTGCCCGGCGGGTGTTTGGGGGGGGGCGAGGCTGCTAGGAGGGTGGCGGGGGCACGGGCACCAGAAACCGCGCGCGCGGCCCTGCGCTGACGTGGGGGAGCAGCAGAGGGACAGCAACTGGGAGACGAAATGGGGCCCAGGCCCGGACCACAGGCTGGCGGCACCTCTGGCCTCCCCAGGGCTGAGCCCAGAGCCCGCCACCCCGGACACCCAGGAGGCTCACCTGGCCCGAGAGGTCGAAGGACCTCACCCTGGCGACCTTGTGCTGGACTGTGGAGTAGTAGGCCAGCTTGGTCAGCGAGCCGCCTGCGGGCGAGACACGAGGGCGGGCGTGCTGAGAAGCAGGACGGGGAGGGCCGGAACGCGCCCCCCGTCCCAGACTCGGGGCGCGGGCCGAGGCGTCTGCCGCCACGTGGACTTGGAGACCCTGCGGGCACCAAGTGGGAGAGGAGCGGGCCCTAAGGCCACACACTCTGCCCCTCTGAACAGGCGTGTTCCTTCCCAGTCCTGGAGCTGCCGGGCTGGGAGGCTGCCCGCTACCCTGAGCGCTGCGTCCCTCGGTGGAAGGGCAACCTCGGAGCTCATTAGCAGTTTGGGAAGATTGTGTTTCAAACTCTGATCCTGAAAAGTGACCCGAAGAAAAAGGCGGACAGGCCCACTGGCTTCACGGCACAGCACACACTCGACCGTCCCAAGTGGGGGGCGGGGCAGGGGATCTCCCGGCAGGGACAGGTGGGGGGGCTGCTTCCACCAATATCGGCCGAGGCCTTGTCCACACGGCCAGGCCCCCGGGACGCTGCGGGAGACCCGGTGAGGAGGACTCCCTCCCAGAGCTTCAGTTTCAAGGCCGAGCTCTGGTGAGCACGACGGGGCTGGCCAGGAGGCCCACGAGGCTCCAGGTACAGCAGCAGCTGTGACGGCCCGTGGGTGGCAGACAGGAGGGGAAGTGCCCCTCAGAGCCACAAAATGACTCTGAAACAGAGGGTTTCTTACGGACCCGTTGAAAGCGAGGCAGTCGCTGTCGTTACAAGATGAGGAAGAACGGCTTCCGACAGCTGTTTGTGAGCGGGAAGCACGCAAGCCAGCAGACGGGCCAGGGACACCGAGGTCTGGCGGGCACAGTTCTCCTCGGGCACGAGACTCACACCACCCTCCCTGCCGGAGCTGCCACCCAGCAGTGCGGCCAGGGGCGCTGGCTTGGCCAGGACTGCCTCCCGGGCCCCAGGGCTCAAGTGGGGACCAAGTCGCCGGGGGCGGAGGGGCTCTGGCAGCCTTCAGGGAACAGGAGCTCAGCTGCGCTCAGTGTCCCCTGCCCTGCCGGGGGCCGTCACACCGACCAGCGCAGGCACCGCCTCGCACTCCCCGGGCCCACCCGCCACCGGAGACAGGACCTGCCCACGGCTTCGCTTTGGGCCCGAGCCAGTGCCCCTCCCCTGCCTGCTGTCCTCCCGGTCACCTCTCTGACCTGCCCTTCTCGGCTGGGACCGTGCGTCACCGCCCAGCAGGCCCCGCCACTTCCCCCGAGACCGTCCGGCTGTCTGTCCAGTACGTGCGGACAGGTGAACGTCCCTGCTGCCCTGGGCGCCCGCTGGGTGCAAGGGCTGGCCGGGGGCACAGGGCCCTGAGCTTTCCCAGTGGGGAGGGGCGGGCAGGGGCAGAGCAGACAGACAGCCTGCCTGCGAGCCAAACTGTGGACGGACACTCGGACCAGGGACTCTCGGGCTGACAGACAAGGCCCGTCCTCACTGACAGTGACACATCTTTGAGAGCCAGGCAGGGCACCCAGACTGGAGGGACATCTCCAAGGGAGGAAATAAATACCCCGAAAATCTCCCTTCCTGTGTCCTCTACGGAGGAGCCCCACCTGGGCTCGGCCTGGGGGGGCAGGCCACTCCATGCCCCCCCCAGACATTCCTTCCCCGGGGCGGGCGGGGGGAGGGGCGCAGGGCCCCTGCACTGAAGGCCCCAGGCAGGACCAGTGGTGAGCGCACTTCCAGCTGGGTCTCAGAAACAGGGAAGGCTGCCCCGTTCCCTCAGCCCACAACGGCCAGGGGAGCGAGGCGGAGCAGAGTCCCAGCCTCAGAGCTCGGCCCCCACTGGCCTGCTGTCAGGTCCCAGCGCGGCCAGCGTGGCCGCGGGGCTGGCCAGAGCGGGTGGAGAGGTCCGGTGCGGACAACACTCGGGGCTGGGCCCCACACCCTACCAGGTTTCCTCCCTCAGGAAGGTCACCTGCGCTGACCACCCCCTTCCCCACCAGGCCTCCGGCCATCTCACACCTGGCATGGGGCCAGTCCCCCAGCCTCTTTGGGACCCCCCCCCCTGGTTTGCAAGGTGGGAGCTCTGGCCCCAGCCAGGTTTCCATTCGTGGCTCCCCACTTCCCTGGAGGCCACCTCCCCCAGGCCTGAGACTTGATCTCCAAGAACAGGGCGTAGCAAATGCATTAAATGCAAAGGGCTCCAAGAAGCCACCTGGCTCTGCTCGCTGGCCCAACTACGGGAGAGAAGATTCAGTCCAGCAACTACTGAGCGGCACCGCTCGGGCGCGGTGAGGGTGCTGGGGCGAGACCGTGGACACTGCGCGCTGAGAGGTGGACAATCACAGACACAGGTCAGGCAGGAGCCCAGATCCGGCCGAGGAGGAGGTGCAGAGCCGCTGCGGCCGACACGCCGGGCCTCCCTCAGGGAGGCTGTCCCCAGGAAGCTCTCCGTGCTGGTGCGCGGGCAGAGCAGCAGCGCGGCCGAGTGCTGGCTGCCTACCAGCTAGGTGACCTCTCCTCCTTCGTGTCCTCATCTGTGATAGCGGGCTTCGGGGAGGGCGTCCGGGGACCGGGCAGGGCCTGGGAGCGGCGGGGAGATGGGGGCGGCCCTGGGTGCTCCCCAGCAGGCCGCCGGAGACCCGGGGGCTTTGACCACAAGCTAGCAGAGGTTCCGAGGTCCCACGTCCAGGCCCTCGAAACTCCCGCCAAAAGGCCACTGTCAAGAGAGCAGGGCCTGCTGGGTTGGGCTCCGGGAGGCCGCCGGGGGGGTTCTGCGGTCACTGCTGGGGCTGCCGCCCGTCTGCATCTCGGCCGCGGACATCGGGCCCCCGACCTGTGGCGGCCTGGACTGCCAACCCAGCGGCCCGAGAGGCCCCACGACACAGCCGACCCTCCACAGGCGGGACTACGAGGCCCGGCCTGCCCCGCTCCCGCCGCGCGACGCCTGCCGGGAGCTGTAGTCCGGCCTGCACGAAGAGCGTGCGCGCCGGCGGCCCGCGGACTACGAAGCCCGTCAGGCCCTGCGCGCCGGCGGCCCGCGCCCCGCCCTTCGTCCTTGCCACCGCCCCCGGCCCGCCGACCCCGCCGCCCGCGCCCACGCCCGCGGCGCGCCGCCCGGCTCCCCGCGCCCGCCCACGACTACCGATGTCTATGGCGAAGCGCTTGGCGTTCTCCAGGTTACGGAAGATCTCATCGGGGGGCAGCGTGATGCTCTTGTCCAGGCTGTCCCCGCTGCTCCCGCTGCCTCTCGCTCCACACTCCGCCATTTTGAATGTGCCCGGCCAGCCTCATCAGCCATGGAGATATATGCGCATATATTTGACTGATAAACGCCTCCCGCGCATAGATTATGCTAATGAGCCGTCCTGGCCGGCCCCGCCCCGCCCGCCTACGTGGTCTGGGCGGCTGGAGGACTCGGGCCCGCCCGGAAGGGAGCCCAACACAAAACCTCTGCGCTGTTATCTGGCCCTCTGCACTGTGTCTTTGTTCTTTCGCCGAGCTGGCCAGGTGCTGACCTCAAGTGCTCTAAGTTGTAGGGCAGAGGGGGCACCTGGGGCTTGCAGACCACCAGGGACCTGCCTCTTTCCACCAGTGCAGCTGTAAGCCTGGCCCCTGCATGGGAGGGAAGGCGCACGTGACCCATCGCCTAAGTTTCCAGGGATGCAGGGGTGTCGGTGCCAAAAGTCCCACACCAGACGGGGAGTTGGGGACCCTGCTCTCAGGCGCCCCTAGTCCAGGGAGGGAGATGCACCTGCAGCTGGGGAAGAGGTTCGCTTTGGTGGCCAATTCTCAGAGAGCTCAGGGGAGCCTGCCTGGAGGAAGCTGCCTTCTGGCAGGGAGGGGAGCCTGAGGGAGTTTGCAAGGAACAGGCTGAGAAAGCCCCCAAAGCTGCAGCAGTGACACCTGTGGCGTTCGCCTGGAAGCCCTCACTGCCTTGGGTGCCCTCAAGGGATGGGTCTCCTTGAGAGACACTGGGTGCTGTGGCAAAGATCCCAGCATCGGAAGTAGACAGAGGGCCCACCAGGGGCTTTGGCACCTGCCTCCCAGGTGACCCGAGCTTGGTAACATGTTTCTCGGGGCCTTAGCCACCTCCTGAGCCTCCTTCCAGACGCCTGCCGGAGCAGAGCCTGAGAGCCATGCAGAGAACTCTGGGATGATTGACAGGAGGGGCTGGTGTCAGGGTATCAGGCAAAGGGGGGGCAGCCTTGAAGGCCCTTTCCAAGGGGGTGGATGTGCATTCAGCTCTTGGGGGGAGGACTGGGGTGGAAGAGTGTGGGGGATCCGCTCCCAAGAGGTTCTCAAACGTCCAGGACCCTGGACAGTGGGACACCTGGGGACCAGCCTGGCCAGGAGGCACACCCCACCCCATCGGTTGGTGTGCCCGCCCAACACACATTACACGCTTCGGGTGGAGGCGGCTACCTGTCCCCTGCTCAGCTTCACCCCAGAAGCCCCTGGCAGGCACTGGGATGGCCTGGAGGGGGCGCTGTTGGACACACTCCCTTGCAGGGCAGATGGACAGGGATAGAAAACAGAAGTGCTGAGCAGGAAGGAGGAAGGGCCAGCTGGGTCCTACATCTCTGAAAACAACTCCTTCTGGCCCCACATCCAGCTCCTTCCACTCCCCGTGGGGTGGGCTTTCCCCCTTGCCCAGCCAGGGTGCCTCTGGGTTCTTGCGGACTCAACACCCTGTAGCCTGCCTAAAAATAGGTGCCCTTTCCGAAGCGAGGGACGGCCCTTGGCAGGTTTATCGCCAGCTTGGCCTGTTCCAGCCCTGGCGTGTGGTCAGCTGGCAAGGAGGGCCAGGAAGCCACCTGTGGGCCAGCCCAGCAGGCACCCCCAGGAGCACGTCCAGGGCTGGGTGCCCCGGCCCGCTGCGCAGGGGGTGTCAGGGTGGGGGTGAGCGTCTCCTCTTGTGTGCTTGGCCCAGCTCGCCCCTTCGCTTGCAGCGACAGCTCCGGTGCGGGCTGTGGCCTTCAGGTGCCCTTCGCTGTGCAGAGCCGGAAGGTCCTGCAGCTGTCACTCGCTGTCACCCCACCGCAGGGAGCTAGTGGGAGGCCTGGGGCAGACATCCAGGTCTCCGGTGTGACCGCCCCCCCCCCCACGCCCGAACCTGGGGCCACTCAGGCTGCAAGGCTGCCTCTGCGTCCCCTCTCCTCTCAGGGCACTTCCCTCCCTCCTGGCTCCTCCCCTGCCCCCCACGCCGCCCCACGTGTCGGGGGTGCAGCCCGGCAACGGAGCTGTGCCGACCAGCCCCTCCCCCCTGCCTCCCTGCCAGCACCCAGCCCTTCTTCCCTTGCCCAGAGGGTCCCACCCACGGTGGCACCCAGGACAGTGCCGCCTCCCCTTCCCCCCTGGTGGCCTCCGAGGACACCTGTGAGGCACAAGAGACGGACGGCAGAGGACCGAGGAGTCAGATTTTATTGGAAGTCTGCAGAACAGCCCCGTGGCTCCCACGTGACCGAGTTCAGATTCTGAGTACACAGTCAGGCCCGCGCGCGCCCACCCACAGAGGAATCCTTTAAGGATCATGGCAGAGACCCCACCCTCCCCCACAGCCCGCCGTGAGCCCTGACCAGACAGCCAGGCCCACGCAGCGGCTCTGCGTGGTCCTTCCGCGCCATCCAGGCTGACGCTCCTTCCTATGAGGATGCACCTTGAGTTCCGCCTTCACAAAAGGCAAATGTGCCGCGGCAGGCACGCCCGCGCCCCAGGCCCGCCGGCCCGGCCGCAACGGGCCCTGAAGAAAGTCCTCTACCAGCAGGGGCTCCGAGCCCCTGACGCCTACGAATGCCATAGAACCCCGGGCAGCGGGGACTTCCCAGAAGTCACATGCTGAAATGCAAGCACGGAACAACCCCATCGGGTCGGACGCTTGGCAGAAGGTGGGCCCCGACTGTCCTGAAAGACAAGGACTCTGCACGCACATTCTTCGAGAATGACCCTACCGCTGGCCCGCCAGCCTGGAGCGAGCCTTGGAGAGAAGGGGCCGTCCGAGTCACAGGTGGCGCGGACGGACGGACGGACGGACGGACAGGCTCTTCCCCTCTGGTCCCGGGGCTGCAGCCCGCACCGCCCGCCGGGTCACCAGGGCCGCCAGAGGCCGCAGGAGGGCTGGCGTGCGGCGGCGTTGGCCTTGGCTGGGGTGGGCGCCGGCGCCTTGGGCTCCTTGGCGGGGGCCCCGGTCGCGGCGGGCGGTCGCTGGAAGTGGTAGAGAAGCTTCATCTGCGTGTCGCTGGCCGCGTGCAGCGTCAGGAACCGCACGGCCTCCTGCAGGCACCACGAGTAGCCCTCGCTGTAGTCCTGGCGCAGGTTCTCGGGGCCGGCGGCGGCGGCGAAGGCTGCGGGGAGACGCGCGGCAGTGAGCGCGGCGGCGGGGCGCGCGGCGCGCGGGGCGGGCCGGGCGCGGGGCGGCCCGGGGCGGGCGGGCTCACCTTTGCTGTGCTTCAGGTAGCTGACGGCCATCTCCAGGATGTCGGCCTTCTCCAGCTTGGAGTTGGGCTGGTGCCGCGCGAACTCCTGCTCCAGCAGCAGCTTCAGCTGCTCGATGCTGCTGTTGATGCGGTCCCGGCGCATCTTCTCCACCACGGGCTTCCGCAGCTGCGGGGGCAGGGGCGTCAGGGGCGCCGCCGGAGCGCGGCGCGGGGGGCGCGGGGGCGGCGCGCGGCGGGCTGCGCACTTACTCGGTTTTTCTCTTTGGGGCTGAGCAGCTCCACAGCCGCGGTGCTAGGGGCCATGCCTGCGCGGAGAGAGGCGGTCGGCGAGCGGGGGGCGGCGGGCGGCCAGGCGCGTCCGAGCGGCGCGGACCGGCCCTTATATGCGCGCGGGCGGCGGGCTGGTGCCTGGGGCCCGGGCGCCGCGGCCGTTCCCACACTCGGCGGCCAATGGGGGCGCGGGCCGCACAAAGGCGCCGGCCCATTAGCGCACGCTAAATTGCCTGTGAATTGGCGCGGGCACAATGGGTGCTCCCCGAGGAGCAGGTGGGCCGCGCGGCACAATGTCCGGGCTGTGGGAACGCGCTCGCCCTCATTAGCATCCCGGGCCTGACGCCGGGAGCCCCGCGCCTCAATATGCTGCCTTTTCCCAGGCCGCGGAGACGGGGCGGGGGGCGGGGGGGGGCAGGAAGGAGCGAGCCCTCCCTCCCCTCCTCCCTCCCCTCCTCCCCCTCTGCTGCTGGCTGGCAGAGGCCACTAGCAGAGACGAGGGACGAGCTTTAGGATGAACGAATGCAGTGGCTTCCAGAGCGCTGGGCACCGTCCCTCGCAGGGACCTGCTGTCGCCCCAGGGAGGGGGACCAGGCGAGGCCGTGCTTCGGCATAGGCGCCTCCATCTCCCTGTGCACAGGTGGACAAGGGACCCACACTCTCAGGCTCACACCTACTGGCCTCTGTGGCAAGTCCCCGGGATGTTGCCTGGGACACATGACCTCTCCAGAGCTAGAATGTGGGTGGTCATGCCCACCCTCCCACCCCCGCCCACGGCTGGACTTGGGGAGCTTCGCAGACAGAGGCCCTGAGGCAGCCCTGGGGGACACTGTGCTCCGGGGAGCAGCTTGTCAGGCAGAGGCATCTGGGGTGCTGCCAACCAGCAGGTGCCCCTGAGGCCCACCCCCCAGCCCCCCAGAAGGGGGTCTGACCCTGGCAGTCCACAGAGCAGTGGAGGGCACCGGTTCGTGGTCGCTGCTCACGAGTGCCCACCCGGGTGGGCGCTTGTAGGGTTTGCTTTCCTCGGACATTTCGAGAGCGGGGGTGTCAGGGGGCCGATGTGCGGGTTGGAGCAGGGCAGCCCCGGAGCCTGCAGGGGTGCTGTGCCGGTTCCCACGGGCCTCCTAGGGACCCCATGGGAAAGTTGATAATCCTGGTGCCCGGCCAGCCGAGGGTCCATGGCTGCCTGGGGCCACCAGCCCCACCCTGGGCTCCTCGGAGAGGGCCTGCTGGTGGCTCCCCTCTGCCGGAACAGTCCGCATCCTCTCATTCTGCAGCCTGGAGCCCTGTAGGGACTGTGGGGACTGGGGGAGGGACAGAGGCTCTGAGGGGCGTGGTGGATGCAGGCAGGGCCAAGGGGCAGGTGGGGCCTCAGCTCGGGGAGTGGCGGCTGCCAGCAGGGCGCCGTCGCCAGACTTGACGTCCAGGAGCACGGGTCCCTGGATGGCAGCCCGCCTGCGTGCGGCTGAGACCTCAGAGCCTTAAGAAGGGTGCAGGGGGACCCTCCCCCTCCCGGGGTCTTGGCACCAACCCACAGCTGTGAGCAGAAGTCCACCCCCACCGCACACAAGGCGCCTTTGGTTTCCCAGTGACGGGTCTGTCTGGGAAGCAGGCAGGATGGTGTCCGGACGGCCAGGGCAGGCTTGGCTTGCAGACAGAGCAGCATGGCCCCGCAGGCCAGCTGGCCCCCCACTGGGATGAGCCGGGGCGGGGTTCCCAGGGTGGAACCTTCAGGTAGCTGTGGAGGAGGAGGAAGGGCAGCCCCTGTTCACCCTCCGGTACCTGGTCCGACCTCTCCTCCCCCACCTGCACCTCTCCTGAAGGGGTTACAGCTCCCAGGCGAGCGGCGGGAGGCGGGTGATGCCGAGCACCGAGAGGGGACCCTCCTGCAGACCGCGGCCCTGGTTTGAGGCAGCAGGCCCCGGGGCAGGCTGGCGAGGCCCAGGGCGGTCCGCCCTGTCGGTGGGGGCTGGCTACGGTGGGGATGCAGTGAGGACGTGGGAGCCATGTTGGCAGCCAGAGTGGGGCTTGTGTTAGGTGCGTCCCTGGGAGCGGGCTGGGGTGGGGGCAGCATGACCTGGTTGGCTGTGTCCCTGTGGCCCGCCCCCTGCCAGCGGGCGCCCGGCACCCAGGAGGTGCTCAGTCAAGGGCTGAGGGGACGAAGGAGCACGGGGCCAGCCCCAAGCCCACTCGTGCCCTGGCCACGGTCCCCACCAACCAGAAGCAACTGGAGCCCACATGTGGCCAGACCGCCCAGCTGCAGGCAGTGGGTGCCCGGGGCAGCACCCAGGTGGGGTCCTCCACGCCCGCCCACCCCGATCCCCAGCCTCAGGGAGGGCGGTTGGCTGGGGCCCATGGCCTGCCCTGGCCCCTCTTCCAAGCCAGCTCCCGGCCCGAAGGAGACGCGTGCCAGGAGTTGAGGCCCAGCCCCCACTGGGCCCCAAGTGCTCGCCCACCCGCCATGGCCAGGGTGGTCGCCTGAGGCGAGGGTGGGCCTCAGGGCTGCCTTCTCCCTCCCTCCCCCCTCCCCCCGCCACCGCAGCAACCTCGATCCGATTTGTGGGAAACACGAAATGAACGGCGTTAAGTCCCCGCCCGGCTGGCTCCCGCCCCGAGTGCAGGCCAGATGGCAGCTCGGGCCTCTGAGGCACACGCCTGGCCTTTGTGGGCCGTTTAACACTGTGAATGGGGCTGAAGTGTGGGAAAGTCGTGGGGCTCCTGGCTCACGCCTCCAAGGTGAGTGGCTGGGCATCGGGGGAGGGGCAGCTGAGGGGGTGGGGGGGCGGGGAGAGGGAGGGCTGAAGGGCTGCTCCAGGCTGGCAGGCTTTGCACACAAGCACCAGGAATGTTGAGGGGCCCAGGCCCTCTGCCTGGCTGCCCCTGGCAGCTGGGGAGGGTCCTTCCTCCAGCTGGGGCTCTGAGGACGAGGGGCGCTTGTCCTGCCCATCCCCAGCCCGGGAGGCCTAAGACTCCAGCCGGGTGGAGTGGGGCGTCTAAAGGGAATGTGCCCCTGGAAGCTGCCATGGGGGTGTCCTTGTGCTAGAATCCAGGCATCCAGGACCAGGGCCCAACTCCGCACAACAGCCCCCCAGACCCCCCACCCGGGCAGGCTGCAAAGCATAGTGTCTGGTTCACATGCCCGAGAGGGGCTTGGGTTCGCCCGTGGCGCGGCTGCTGTGGACACGGTGCAGAGGCCCTCGGACTCCACACATGGCCCCGGCTGCTGGGGCTCAGCGGACGGAGCGCCGGCCTGTAAACCAAAGGGTCACCGGTTCGATTCCCGGTCAGGGCACAGGCCTGGGTTGCGAGCCAGGTCCCCAGTGGGGGGCGTGGGAGAGGCAACCACACACGGATGTTTCTCTCCCTCTTTCTCCCTCCCTTCCCCTCTCTAAAAATAGAGAAATAAAATCTTTAAAAAAAATTAAACATGGAACGACCACGGGACCCAGCCATCCCACTGTGGGGTGTGTCCCCCGAGCAATCGGAAGCAGGAGCGAAGAAAGGGGTGTGCCCCCGCGTGCACAGCGCCACTGCTCACAATCGCCAAGAGCGTGGCACCAGCCCAGTGTCCGTGCAGGACGGACACACGCGAGTGGTCCAGCCACACGGGGAACGTCGCTCAGCCTTCGAAGGAAGCAAGCTGTGACGCGCGCTACAACGTGGACGGACCCGAGGACGTCCCGCTGCGTGACACGCGCCGGACGCAGGAGGACGGAGACCACGCCGCTCCACCCCCAGGACGTCCCTGGAGGACCCGGACCCACAGGCGCAGAGCGGATGGTGGTGCGGGGGCTGGGGGGCGGGGCGGGGAGCGTTTCATGGGGACAGAGGTGCCGTTCGGGAAGACGGGAAGTTTTGGAGACGGGGGTGGGGGGGTGGTGACGGCTGCATGGAAGTGGGAGTACGTGTGATGCTCCTGGGACTAGCCGCACTCCCTCCCCCCCCGCCAGGCACCCCCAGCCTCTGGCTGCTGTTGGCAAGGTGACTTCCCAGGACCCTGCTGGCAGGACCGGTCTGCAGGGGACACAGCCATGTCCAGCCTGCCTCTGCCCGGGTCCACCCCAGGTCTGGGTCGGGACTCTCTGGAGAAGTTGTGGCTTCAGCAGGCCCCTCGGAAGCACTGGCGCCCCCCCGCCATTTGGGTGCTTCCGGTCGCAAGGGAGTCTCCAGCACAGGCTGTGGGGAGTGGGCAGGGTGGGGAGGGTCAGGGCCGGGCCAGCCCCCTGGGGCGGATGGGGCAGGGACGAATCACAGCGGCACGCCGCCCCGAGTCCAGGGCCACCCTGGGGACGCCGGACCGAGGCACAGCGAAGGGCGCTGCCTGCAGCTGTTCGGCACAACCGTGGCCCTGGCCGGGCCATCCAACTGCAGGGTCGTCCCCTCTGGGCCTCCCGCGGCTCCTGGCAGGGCCCCGGGCTGGCCCTCCACCAGCCGGGCCGCCCGCTGTGGCCTCGGAGCCCGCACCCAGGCGGCAGGGAGGTGAAGGGCCAGGCTGGTCCGCCTCCCCAGCAGCCAGCCAGGGCCCTGGTGGCCTGGCTCCTGGAGGGTGAGCGGGGTGGGGTGGGGGGCTGCTGGGCCGCCTGGGGCGAGGGGTCCGGGCTGTCCTAGGGGGTCGGGCAGCAGCTGGCTGGGGCTCCGGTCCCAGTGTTTGAGCATCTACTCAGACCAGGTGGGGGACCGGCAATCTGACTTCTCAGAGTGACCCTTCGGGGGAGCGTCCCTGTGCCCATGGGACAGACAAGAACCAGAGGGCCACAGGGGTGAGGTGACTTGCCCAGGGAGGTGTGAAGTCAGACAGCTGGCACTGTGATGAGGAAGAAGAAGATGGTGATGATGCGTGGACTTTCGTGAGTGTTTGTCAGGCACGAGGCACGCACACCGGCGAGGACTTGACTCAGCGCTCACGGAGTGGCAGTGCTTATGCCCCCTGTCCCTGACAGCCCTGGGCAGGGCACGGCACGGCTGCTGAGGCCCCAGGGAGGTGGGTGAGGGTCTGCGCTGGAACTTGGGGTGGAGGCGGCCTTTCTCCTTCAGGAGCAGCCAGAGGGGTGTGGGCTGGGGGCAGGGGAGGGGTGTGCTGAGCCCAGGCTGGGGGCCTGGGGTGCTCACGTGAGGGGGCGCAAGGTGCGGCTGGGCCCCCAGGAGAGCTGGGGCACCTGGGGAGGGGCGCCCAGGCAGCCTGCAGGGAACGGCCCAGAGGTGGTCGGGGCTGATCCGGATGTGGGGCCGGCCCGGGACGGGACGGCTGGTGCAGCGGCTCCGTGGCGGTCTTTGCGGCTGCCTTCGCGGCAGCGACCGCGGAGAGCGGAGTGTGGGGAACGCGGCTGCTCACCTCCACCCCGTGGGGGTGCTGTGCTCGTGAATGGGTGCCCCTGCGCATGTAGCGGCATGCTTGTGACCTCAAGTGTGCTCTGGGCTCTGGAAATAAAGGGCCTGGCCCTGAGCTCCGGGGTGGGGGGGTGGGGCAGGCCCTTGGGGGTGGGGGCAAGGGGCAGGTCAGGGCGGGGCTGGGCTCTGCCCTTCCTTCCTGTTAAGCACAGGCTGAGCCTTTCTGTGCCTCAGTTTACCTGTGTAAGATGGGCTTTTTCTGCCAAGGTCACGTTATGGAGGGACTGGCTCCAGGGGGCTGGAGGTGACGGAGGGTGGCCGAAGAGGAGCTGTGTCATCACCGAGGAGAGAGCAGAGTCCTCTGCCTGGCCTGTTCGCCCCACCCGGGAGGGACCCCCTCCCACTGCTGGGGCTGACTGTGGGGGACTGCCTGGGATTCTTCCCAGAAATGTGGCCCATGGGCTGAGTCAGGGGACAGGGCCCTCCACACACTCCCTGTCTGCACCCCAACCTCTCCTGCCTTGGGGAGCCCCCAGGGCTCTGCTCAGGGGAGGGCTGCTCAGGAAGGGCTGTGTGTGAGCGCCCTGGAGGAGGTGCCAGCTGGGGTGCAGGTACCCCATTTTCCAGGCTGACTGTGGTGGGCCTCAGAAAGGGGCCAGGTCACACTCCTGCTGACTGGTCTGATTCTGTGATTCAGGGGGCCTGGCCCCTCCCCCAGAAGCTGCGCTTGGGTGGTTGCCAAGCCTGGAAGGGCAGCCTCATCCCTTACTCACATGGCCCTGGAGAGGGGGCTGCGCCCCCATCTCCTCATTGGGAGGCTCCGCCCTGGGACCTGGCTGCAGGGTGGCAGGGTGTCCTCCAAAGTGGGGTGACCCATGGGCCACATTCCTCCCTCAACACCCCCACTAGCACGCCTGGAGTCCCCAGGCCAGACTTGGAAGCTCGGCTTTTGTGGATCAAACCGGGCTCCACATTCCCCAACGGGCAGCACCCCGGACTCCAGAGTAGCTGGGCACAGACGCTGGGCCAGGACAGCCCCTGCCCCCAGCCTCAGTTTCTCCGGGGGCCAGGGGAACGCGCAGCCTCACCCGCCCACGTGGCCACGCCCCCTCCCGCCCCACCCCCACCCGCCCGCACGGCCGGCCGGGGCAGGGCCGGGTCGCCTCCAGAGCTGGTTAAGAACCCCGCGGTGTCAGAGAGCAGCCCGTTCCCAACCTCTGAGGGCAGACAAGCCCTTTATCGCTCTATTATAACGCGGAGCCAGATGGTCTTTTGGGAGGCGCCCCCTCCCGCACCCCCCGCGGCCGCCCTCATTCATTGGGAGGCAGAGCCCGGCACTAACGCCGCGGGGCCCAGGCACGCTTCCGCGGCCCCCCCCCCCCCCGCGCTCAGCGTGGGAACGGCCTGCGCGCGCCCACAGTCCCGCCTCGGGGCGCCCGCCCCCGCCCCGTCTCCCCACTGGGTGGCCTCTCCGTGCCTCAGTTTCCTGATCTGTAAACCGGGGACAAGCCAGTGCCTGCCTGCTGGGTTTGAGGGATTAGAGGCCTGAAGACAAAGCACTTGGAGCGGGGGGGGGGGGGGGCGGGGGGGCTGCCTCCGCGCCCCGCAGCACGGCTGTCACGTTCTCAAAGGGCTGAGACAAATGCGCGAAGGAGAACAATCTTCTGTGACTCGCGGAAACGCGATGGAATTCCGACTTCAGCACCGGCAAACCTTCGCGCGATGGGAACACGGCCCCGCTCCCTCCCTGCACGGAGGGCCGCCTCCTCACGGCAGGCGGAGCCAGGTGCGGGAGCCACAGCCCGCGGTCCCGAAATACCCTAAAATATTTACGGTCCGGCTCTTTCCAGAAAAGGTTTCCCTGCTGCAGCCTTGGGCGGGGGCTGGGGGTGGGGGGGGCGGGGGGCGCTCTGTGAGCTGCGTTAACTGCTGCCCTAACCATCCCCCGGGAGCCTTGCCCACCCACCCTTCTCGACTGGGGCCGCTGGGGGAGCCCCGCTCCGGGGCCCGTGAGCAAGCCGAGGCCCACCAGCGCCCACGGCGGAGCTGCCTGCGCGGGCTGAGCCCAGGCTGCACAGATGGGGCAGCTGCCCCTCCCCCAGAGGGGCGATCACTGAACCCCGGGCTGGCCACCTGTGCTTCTTCCAGGGCCCAGGGGGCCTGCCTTCCACGCCCGTCAGGGTCTGCGCCCCCGGAGCGAGCTGCGTTTCCGCACCTGGGGAAGACCGCGTTGTCCTGAAGTCACCCGGCTCCCCTCCCCCGCCGAGTTCCCTCGCACCGCCTGCCCCCCTGCTCTCCCGGGTCTAGTCTGGCTGGTCCCTTCCTTCCTCCACCGAACCGCAGGCCTGCCCTGGGCTTCGGTTCCCGTCTGGTTGTTGAGGGGTTGGCCTGGCTGATCCCTCGCTGTTTGCTCAGGTCTTCGGCAGCTCCCGAAACCAGCATGGGGTGGGCGCACCCCACTTTACTGAGGGGCGATAATGTGGGACAGCAGCAGGCCGCGGGCAGAGGGCTGGGGGGTGATTGTCAGACGCTGGAATGTGGGAGCAGGAGAGGGCCGGGTGCTCCCCAGGGTGGGGCCCCCCACTGGGGCACGGAAGACCCGGGACGCCTGGGTTGGGGCAGAGCAGCCTGCCATCTCTGGGCACCGGCTGTGCACGCCCCTCCCCTGACCCTCGGTGCGATGGATGCAGAGTGTCTGAGACCCCCCGGGCTTGGTCCCCCAACCCTGGCTTCGGTGACCACGCCCCCCACTCGGGCAGCCCCCCCCCCGTGGGAGAGGGAGCACAGCCCCATCAGCGCCCCCTTGGGCCTCCCTTTCTCGCAGTGGCCGGCGGGGGAGGAACCCTCGGTGGTCTCCCTGGACCCATGGGCTCTGTCAGTCTGATGCCACACAGAGGCCCAGGGCTGTGGGGCTCTCCCTGGGCGGCGGCCTCCAAGCCCTGCCCCCCACCCAGCCCAGAGGGGAACCCGGGCCGCCCAGGGTGGCTTCCCACACCCCGCCCCCGCCCCCGCCCGAGGACATTCACCCCGCACAAAAGGTGCGTGCCGGTGACAAACTCCTTCGCTGGGCCGCCTGCCTTTGTGTGGAGCTGCGGCCCGGAGGCCATCTGGGGACCAGTCCTCCCAGCGGGGCGGGGCTCCCCAGGTGGCCTTTGAAGGTTGGGGACCGGACGCCCGTGCAGCTCCCCAGCAACGCTGGAAGGGCCCACATCTGGCCCTGCCCACAGCCCCTTCATGTCCCCTGCAAGCCCTGCCCTGACAAGGGGACAAAGGGGACTGCCCGCCTCCTCCCCCAGCCTCGCCCCACCCGCCGCCGCCCCCTGCCCCTCACCGGCTTTGGGCTGCAGCCCCTGGGTGCCCGCCAGAGGTCCTCCGGAGGCAGCCTGGCCTTGCCGGCAGGACTCTGGGCTCAGGGTTTGGATACCGGTGCCGCCACTCAGCGGCTGGGCTCTCCTGGCCTCAGTTTCTACATCCGTGAGACGAGGCTCACGTCGGTCCATCCCGGCACGTGCCGAGGACCAGGCAGTGACTGCGGGCAGAGTGCTGGCCGCCTCAGCAGCGGAGGCTGGCAGCCGCACCACGCGCCTCCATCGGCAGGTCCCGCCCAGGCGCCAACGCCGCCGGTCCCTGGCTCCGAGTGCCCCGCTGCCTTCGGGTGCCCTGGAGCCGGCCGATGCCGCAGGGACTCCTGGCGCCAAAGTGCATCAGAGGCCGTGTGACCTCGGCGAGCAGCGTGGCGTGGGCCCGTGCCCTGCTCCCCGTGCGGGGTGGGAGTGGGCCCGCTGTCCTCTCAGAATTCTGAGCAGTCCGGGAAGAAGGCCCTGCTCAGCCCGGCCCCCTGAGCACCCCAAGTCTTGCCTCAGCCCTGGACCTGGCTGGGGTCAGCGCAGCCCGTGAGTTGCAGGGGGGTGCCGTGCGCCCCAAGCAAGCCCTTCTGCTAACCATCCCCTGGAGGGCCAGGGGCAGGACATCCGGGAGGGGCAGACAGGAGGGGTGACGGGGGCAGGGGCTCCCTGACAGCCCCGCTTCCCTGGGGGCAGCTCTGAGTCTGAGCAGCTGGACTGGGGGGGGGGAGCCTGGTGATGAGGGTCTCTTGGCTCAGGGGACCCTTCCTGGCCCAGGGCTTGGCAGACAGGGCCTCTGCAGAGGCGCCCCTGCCCCCCGCCCCACCGGGGGGATGTCCTTGAGAGGGTGTCCTGCCGGCCAGGGCGAGATAATCCGGCTTTTGAGAGGCTGTGAGAGGCTGCTCGGAGACTTTCCCACAGCCCCACATAAAGGGCCGCCAGCTGCTCGCCCACAAAAGGCTCCCAGCCATTCAGGGCAGGGCGGCTGGCGGGGAGCGGGGGCCCAGCGCCCCTACCTGGCCACCCCCAGGCAGGGCCTGCATCCACAGGGGCGGCCCGGGAGGCCCCAGGTCTGGGGCACGCTCGGGCAGGGGCCGGGGCCGGGGCCGGGGCCAGCCACCGGCCTTCTCCCTGGTGGCCCGAGGCTGCCGTGGTTCTGGGTGCCCGGGGGAAGGGCCTGGGGTGGGGGGACCCTTCTTACTCTCGCTGCCCCACCGCCCTCCTCCCCGCCACACGTCCTGGCACCTCGGGGGGGGGGGGCACGCTGCCTTGCTCCCAAGCCTGCCCCTGCTCTGCTTACTCCCCCCCTTTGCTTCCGCGTCTCACAGCCCCAGCAGCCCATCCTGTCACACCTTGTCACACCCTGTCACACCCTGCAATGGAAGAGGCCTGTTCCCTGGGCTGCTGGTGGGGGAGCCCTTCAGGTCGGCTGTCTAAAAGTGCTGGGTCCTGGGGAGCCGGGGCGGGGACGTTAGGACCCCGCCCTAGGAATTAGCTGCCCAGGGCACCTGCGATGATGACTTACAATACAAAGACCAATCTGGGGAAGGGAGGAGGAGGTCAGGGGGACTTCCTGGAGGAGGTGGAGGCCGAAGCCTGGCTTTCAGGAAGCCAGGAGGGGGGTGGGGGATGACCCGGGGGCAGCGACCCTGGCCCATAGGGCATGGACCCCTCTCTGCGGCCCCACTGGGGAATCCGCTTTCCCCGATGTTGTGTCTCCACGAGGCCTCCGCAGCCTGGGCTGACCCTGCAGCCTCCTCTGCCACCAAGGGAGAACAGCCAGGCCGGGCCACTGCCTGGGAGGTGGGGGCAGCAGTGGGAGGCCTTGGGGAGGCCCAGAGGAGGGACCAGGTGTGGCTCAGGGGGACGCGTGTCTCGCGCCCAGCACACAGGCGGCGAACACAGGGCCCGCGGGCGGACCCGGCCCTCCACCTGGTTGTCCCGCCGGCACCTCGTTTCCACCCGGCGGCAGCGCCGAGCTCCTGCTTGGCTGCTAAGGAGCGGTGACATGCCTGCAGCCCTGAAATCACACTCCGCCTTTCGAAGGCCTTCTGGGGGCTGAGGAGCTGGTGTGGCCCCCCACCAGTGAAAATGGGCTTGACATCCCTGGCCTGGAGGACAGGGTGGTGGGGTCAGGGAAGGAACTCCTTGGATGCTGGGTGGGCGGGAATGGCCGCTTCCTCTGGCCTCTGCATTCTGGGCCAGTGCGGGGATCTGAGAGGGAACTCAGAGGCCGGGCACATTCCAACCGCCGACCCCACTTGTCCCGGTCCCCGCCTGGGACCTGTGGGGGCGCAGGCTCATCTTGATCCCAGCCCAGCGGTGCCCGCCAGGGGGTCGCTCTTTGTCCAGCCCTGGCCGCAGATTGGCTGCTGAGCGTGGGAAAGTGCGCGCTCCCGCGGCCCCACCGCCTGGGGCTGCATAAAGGCGCAGCCACTACCCCGCGGCTGCCGCCGCCTTCTGGCCACCCTCCCGGCTGCGCTCTCCGGCCGCGCGCCCAGCTCGATCCCAGGTTCAGCCCCCGGCCCACCCCCAGGTGGAGACGGACGGGATGGCAGCAGCGGCAGCAGCAGCTCAGGGCACACGCGGGGCTCCGGGCAGGGTCTGGGCGCAGGCCCCTCGCCACTTCTCTGCTCTCCCTTCTGTCTCAGAAGTCCTCGGGGCCCAGCTCTGAGCTGGGAAAGGGACATTGTGGAGATGGAGGTGGCACTCTCCCCGGTGAGCGCAGCGCCGGGCCAGGCGGGGCGGTGGGGGCGGGGCGGCCCTTGGGGGCGGCCCTGGGCTGCGGGGTGAAGCTCCCTCACCCGCTCCACACTGTCCCTGCAGCCCTGACCTCCGCCCCCCTCCCGCCCCGCCCCCAGCCGTGAGCGCCTCGGAGGGACTTCCGGCAGGCGGAGCCCTCCCTGGGCCCCGTGGGGATGGAGACCCAGGCCCAGTTGCCCGAAGACCACTTTCTGCCGCCTAACAGTAGCGAGTCCCCAGCCCCCGCCCCCTGGGGCTTGGGTGTTGGCCCTGGTGGCGACTCTGCCAGGCCTGGACCCTGGCTCGGCGCGCCTCCTGCATTCGGGACTTCGTTTGCCTCCCGTTTCACGCCCAGCGCAGGGCCAAGGCCCGGTAGCCCAGCCTGTGGACAGGCGCCCGCCCCCTCACCCCTCACGTCTTCACCTTGAAGGAGGGGGCCTGGGGGCAAGGGTTTTGTGTGTCTCAAAGGCTGTCAACAGTCGAAGTGGCCCAGGGCAGAGCGGTTGGGGGCCAGGACCACCGCGGGGTCTCTGCCCTGTCGGCCTAGGAAAGGGCAGGGGGAGGACATGGCCAGGTGCTGGACCCCAGGGCGGCTGCGGGGCCGCCATGGCCCCCCAGGGTGACGCAGGCGGAGCCATCAGTGATGGACGTGCTGTGTGTGCCTCGGAGCTGGACCCCGGTGGGGCTGGGGTAAAGGAGCTGGTCGGCGGTCTCCCCCAGGTCTTCACCCCTGCCCCCCGCCCCCGGCCCCCACATCTGGCTGCCACCTCCGAGAATCAGGGTCCCTGCCCAGGGTACAAATGGGGCCCTGTGACAAGGGGCTGGGCCCCGGCCCTGCTGGCCTCTTCCCTGGTCACGGCCCAGCCACCTGGCCCTCAACAACAGGCAGGCCCTCGGGGGTGCGGAGGCCCGGACAGGCCACCGGGGGAGCCCCCGTGGCGGCCAGCCCCTGCCCTGCGTTCTGGCGTCCTTGGTTCACAGAGGAGGAACCGCGGCCAGCCGTGTGGCCTCAGGGACGTGCCAAGGACGTGCCAAGGACCCGCAGAGGCAGGGCTGGGCTGGTGCCCCTGGGCAGTGGGTCAAGCCTGGGCCTCCGCCACCCCTCCCAGCCCCTGCCGGGGCTGCTCAGCGTGGACTGGACGGCGCAAGGAGTGGAGTGGGCCCCCCACTGCGCTGCTCCTCCTGGTCCCCCAAATCTCACCCCATCGGACTCCCCCAGACAAGCACTTTTTGCGATGAGGCCTCAGATCTAGAGGCCCCTTGGGCTGGGGCCCAGCAGCGTGCGCCTCACTGAACCAGGACTGGCGGGGGAGCAGCCTGCCTCTGCCTGAGGCGGGGCGGGGGCAATTGTAAAGGGTGCGGGACCCCAAACCCATGCCCCACCCCTCCCTGATGGTGTGCAGGCCACACAAGCCAGGAGGGGAGCCCAGGGTGTTGGGTTTGCTGCCCCCTGGTGGCCAGCAGGAGGAGGAGGGCCCTTCTGCCTGGCCCACCTCCAGGCGCCTCCCAGCCCCTCCCCCGCCCCCCAGGGGCACCGGGGCGGGGGAATGCCCAGGTGTGGGCGGCCACGGTGGGAAAGCAGCTGGGGAGATGCTGAGACCCTGCTGGGAAGTTACCCTCTGGGGAAGCACAGAGTCAGACCAGAGAGAGGGACAGGTCGTCGGAGGGCGGTGACCCCGGCAGCCTGCGGCCCACCTGGTTAGTGCCACTGCCGCTCCTGGGGTCTGGGGCTGCCCTCATCAGTGGTGCCCCTCCGAGCCCCCCTTCACACTTAGGGTTCTCCTTACCTGGTCAGCTAGGCACCTCACGTCCAGGCCGCTGAGGGTTAGGGTGGGGGGGCCCTCCCCCAGGGTTGCTGAGGAGCGCTGTGGGCAGAGGCCCGGCTGGCAGCCGTACCTGGGTGGTGGAGGGCACCCAGCGTCTTCTCTGTCCTGGGGGGAGGGTTTCCAGGGCCTGCGGCACCTCCCGAGCCTGACGGTGTGTCCAGCACTCACGGCGCTCGTTGTGAAGTCCCAGGGGCGCGGCCTTTCGGCGTCTCTGGGCCACGCTGGAAGAAGAAGAGTTGTCTTGGGCCGCACGTTAAATACATTACGACACACAGTCACAAAACCATCTCACGGTGTTCCAGGTAAGTTTCCGATTCGGCGTCGGGCCTCGCGCACGGCCCGCGGGCTGCAGGTGGGACCCCGTTGGTCGGTGTGAGCCCAGCTGCCTTCGCCCGGCGGGCCTCGCACGCTGGTGGGCCGGCCACCTTGTCACCGAGCGCGAAACGCCAGTTCCCGGTGCTTCTCCTGTTGTTTTTCAGTTGAGCTTTTTTTTTTCCTGAGATAATTCGTAGGTTCCTGTAAGAAACAGCCCAAAAAGGCCCTGTGCACCCTTCCGCAGCTTCCCGGGGGTGCTGGCCTGGCCCCTGACCCAGACAGAGAATGTCCCATCACCACAAGGATCCCTGCCGCCCCCGGCTGCCTGTTAAACGGGTTCTTAAAAAACTTGTGAATAAAACTTGCCCTGACTGGTGTGGCTCAGTGGGTTGGGCGTCATCCCGCAAAGCAAAGAAGGGTCACAGGATTGGGTTCCAGGCCAGGCCCCCAGTAGGGGGCGCTCGGGAGGCAACCACACACTGATGTTTCCCTCCCTTCCTTCTCCTCTCTAAAAATAAATAAAATCTTAAAAAAAAATTGCGATACAGCCCTGGCTGGTGTGGCTCAGTGGACTGACCGCCGGCCTGTGAACCGGAGGGTTGTTGGTTCGATTCCCAGTCAGGGCACGTGCCTGGGTTGCAGGCCAGGTCCCCAGTCGGGGGCGAGTGAGAGGCAACCACACATTGATGTTTCTCTCCCTCTCTTTCTTCCTCCCTTCCCCCCTCCAAAAATAAGTAAATAAAATATTTAAAAAATAAAAATAATAAAAAATTGCGATACAGCCTTCAATGCTTGAGAGCGGCTGTAAGCTCCTTCACGCGGCTGCGCAGCCATTCCAAGAACCTTCTCGTCCTCCCCAAGTGAAACCCAGTCCCCATCAAACACTAACTCCTCATTCTCCACCCCTCCCCCAGCCCCGGGCACCTTCCCGTCAGGTCCTGCCTCTGTGGACCCGCCCCCCGCAGGGCCGTCCCGTCCTGGGAGAGCGGTCACACAGCGCCTGTCTGGCTGATCTCACTCGACATGATGTCCTCCAGGTGCACCCACGTGGCGTCAGGCCTTGCAGCCTCGCCATCTCTACAGGTGCACACTGCCCACGGTCTGGAGACGTCACCTTTGGCACACCCACCGGTGGGCACTCGGGCCGCCGTGGGTCCTGCTGCTGGGAGCGAGGCGGTCCTCGTCCAGCAGGGGGCCCCTGGGGGCAGGAGCTGGGCCTGTCTCATTTCCGAGTGGTGGCCCAGGGCCGAGGGGAGAGAAGCGGGACGCAGGGGACCCAGAGAGGAAGTGGGGACGGCTTGCAGCAGACAGGAACGGCTGAAGTACCTTCTGGGGAAATTGCGGGGTCCCCCGGGGCCGGTCCTGTGGCTCAGCCATTACCGGCAGTGAATATTAATGCATTTCTGGAACAGCCTTTTTCTTATAAAAGTAAAATGTGCTGCTATAAAAACCCCACGAAATGCAAAGGTGAATCAGTCAGAAAGTGGAAGCTGGTTTGTGACGGACCCCCCCGCCCCCCACTCCACACATTGGAGGCTGAGCGTCTCCATACCTTTTCACGTCCTCGGGCTGTCCTGTCCTCCTGGCTGGGATGCGGGTGTCCCTGCCTGTGCGTGGTTGCGGGGGGGGGGGTCCTAGATCTGTTTGCAAGTCACCTCCTAGGGACCTCACCTGAAGTCCCCAAGCTACCTCCAGCCAGGACACACCTGCGTCTGTGAAGTCAGGGTGCTCACCCACCCTGGGGGTGGCACTGCAGGCCCAGGGGTCCTGGTGATGGACAGGCACTGTCGGTCCTGGGGGTTGGGGGGCCAGGCCGTGCTCCTGAGTGAGGGCTGTCAGGAGCAGGGTAAGCCCATGGCGGGGGGCTTAGGCCACATGCCGGGGACGCGGTGCATGGACGGGCTGCGGCTGGACGGGCGACGAGAGGGGCAGGAGCCCCCAGACGAGGCAGGGCAGGTGGGGGCCAGGGGCTGTGGCCTGACGGTCACTGTGGTTTCTCTGAGTTCACGCCTGGTCAGTGTGTCCTGGATGCTGTGAGCCCCCCGGTGGAAGTCCCCCCATTTCATTTTGCTCTTCTTTTTCAGAGTGAACGTTGGCCATAACCGTTCCTTCTATTTCGCATGAATTTAAAAAATCATCTTGCCTCGAACGGTGGGGCTCAGTGGGTTGGGCGTCGTTCCGCAAAGCGAAAGGTCACCGGTTCGATTCCCGGTCAGGGCACGTGCCTGGGTTGCGGGGCCAGGTCCCTGGTTGGTGGGGTGCGAGAGGCAACCAACCGAAGTCTCTCTCCTCCCCTTTCCTCCTCCCTTTCCCTCTCTTTAAAAATAAAGGTATCAAGTCTTTAAAAACTATTTTTAAAAAATCACCTTGTCAGTTTCTACAGACAAGCCTGCTGGAATTTTGGTTGGGATTACATTGATTCTACCGATCAACGTGGGGATAATGGCATTTTATGAGAACCCGGTCTTCCAGCTTCTGGAGGTCGTGGGCCTTCCCATTTGTGCGGGGCTCCCGAGCAGTGTGAGCACGGCCAGCGCGCATTCTGTCAGGGTTACCTCTGAGCGTTTCATGGTTTTTCATACTGTGTGCTTGCTTTTCTTTTCTTTTTTTTTTTAAGATTTAAAAAAATATTTTATTTCTTTATTTTTAGAGAGGGGAAGGGAGGAAAAAAGAGAGGGAGAGATACATCAGTGTGTGGTTGCCTCTCACTTGGCCCCCACTGGGGACCTGGCCCGCAACCCAGGCATGTGCCCTGACTGGGAATCAAACCGGCGACCCTTTAGTTCACAGCCCGTGCTGAACCCCCTGAGCCACACCAGCCAAGGGCTGTGCTTGCTTTTTTAAGTTGCCAATTCCCGTCTTTATGTTTAAAAATATTGACCTTCCGTGCCGTGGCCCTGCCACGTAAATTGAGTGGTTCACGTAGCTTTTCAGTACATTTCTGAGGACTTTTATATACCTGGCCACGTTGTCTGCAAAGAAATGTTTCTCCTTTCTTTCCAATCTCTGTTCCTTCTATTTCTTTTTCTTGCTTTATTGTAATGGAAATGCAAGTCCAGATGCCTGTCGCTACGAAAGGAAAACCAGTACTCCAGAGACAGGCGCTGATGGGCAGGAAAGACGGGGGACTCGGGTCTCGGAGCCCAACTCCTGGAAGACGGGGGACCCGGGTCTCGGAGCCCAACCCCCCCTCAGCGCTGGCAGAGGTGTCTGTAAGGAGGGAGAGGGAACGGAACAGAGAGCTCAAGGGAGGGCGTTGCAAAGTTCTCCGCGTGCAGACGGGCACAGTCCTTTCCGAGAAGGCAGGGGACAGTCCTGCGTGCGTCATCCCGGTTTAGTCACCTTGGCTCCATAGTTGACGGTCGGCGCTTCCCCTGGAGCCGGGACACCTGAAGGTGGGTGTCCACACCTTTGGGAGTCCGTTCCCTGGATTTTTGTAGAACACGCTGCTCCCGTACAAGCTGCACGTCAGTCAGAGTCAGCACTTACGGAAGCAATGTCAAAAGAGCGGTGCGGTGGGTCCCAGTTCCCCACCGCTGCATTTCCCGAGGTTACATCGTCGCATTGTGACCGATCTCCAGCACCAAGCTGCGTGCAAGAGGTACAGGCGGGCGTCCTGTCCTGCTTCCGATCGTGGGGGGAAGCACGCGATCTTCACCACGACGTGTGAGGTTAGCTGTGGATGTTTCCGGACGCCTCTGCGGACTTGGGGCGCTCTGTTCCTGTGTAGGTCCCATGTCTCTGCACCCCTGTCGTTTCCAACCCCCATCCCTTCACTTTAACCTACTCGTATCTTGACAGGTGAAGTCGATTTCTTGAGGTCGACCTGCAGCTGAGTCTGGGCTTTGTGTCCAGATGACAGTCTGTGCGTTTACTTGGAATATTTAGACAATTCCCCTGCCGTGTAACTTTCTGCGTGGCTGGATTTGGGTCGATGGTCTTGCTCATCACCGGCCGTTCTCTGCCCCTCGCGCCCTCTTTTCCTGCCGTGTTCTTGAGCCTAGTTTTCTAGCGTTTTGTTTCACCTGCACTTCTCAGCTGCGCACCTTGGCCTTACTTCCGCAGAGTCGCCGCGGGGCTCCCAGCGGGCACGGGCCCGCCTCGCCACAGCCCGCGCTCACACAGTGCGAGGCCGCTCGGCCCGCGCGCGCGGACCCGCCTCGCAGCGCCCTGGCTTCCTCCTGCCCAGGCGGCGTCGCTGTTCCTCGCACAGATTGCACCTCCGCGCACTCTGAACATCACGGCACACGGTCGTGCTCGCTTTAAGCACCCTATTGGTTTCAAAATAAATTTTTAGAATGAGACAGGGGTGACTCATGTTTACTCGCATTTTTACTTCTTTCCCTCTGCGCTCCTGTGAGTTAGAGCTAAGGTTTCTCCTGGCACCGATTTCCTGGTGCTCGAAGAAACTCTGTTAATATTTCACACGATCCAAGTCTGCCTGTGGGGCGTCACCTAAGCTTCCGTTTTAAATCGCGAAATCGAGTCCTCAGTCTGTATTTTGCTCTCACTCCGGACAGACAGTTTCACTGCGTATGGAATTCTGAGCTGAGATTTCCTTCCCGCGGTCCGTGCAGGCTTCCCGACGTCTTCCTCGTGGGTCAGTCAGTCTCTCCAGGAGCCCGGCCCTCGCCTCTTCGTCCGCGGAGTGGCGCCGTCTCCGACGGATGGAGGACGGCCCTGGACCGCCGTTTTCCAGGGATGCGACCCTGCGTTCCCTCGCCGTGTACCCCTCTCTGCTTACTTCTCCTGGGGTCTGTGGGTCGTCTGCATTTGTGGGTTTATGGTTCCTTCAAACTTAGAGAAATTTCCTCTTTACTTCTTCAAATATTTTTTCTGTTCTTGTCTTTCTCTCTCTCTCTTTTCTTTTAAGTACTTTTTTTTTCCTTTTAGATTTTATTTATTTATCTTTAGAGAGGAAGGGAAGGAGACAGGGAGAGAAACATCAATGTGCGGTTGCCTCCTGTATGTCCCCTGCCGGGAACTGGCCTGGCAACCCAGGCATGTGCCCTGACTGGGAATCGAACCGCGATCCTTTGGTTCGCAGGCCCTCGCTCAATCCACTGAGCTACACCAGCCAGGGCCTCTCTCTCTCTTTTTAAAACAACACTCCAGCTACCTTTGTGTTGCACAGCTTGGTGTTGACCAGGGGCTTTGAGGCTCGGTTCACTTTTCTTCATCCTCTTTTCCCTTGGACCCCCACCGAGGATCGATTCTATCACTGCACCTTCAAGTTCCCTGACACCTCATGGAAGCGTCTAACCTACCGTTAACCCCACCTTTACGGCTGAACTGTGCCCCCTCCTTGGGGGCGGCGAGTTCACATTTAAAACCCCGAGCCCCAGTACCTTAGCACGTGCCTGTGTGTGGAGCTCGGATGTCAAAAGAAGTCACTGAGCTCCCGTGAGGTCGCACGGGTGGGCTGCAGTCCACTCGGACGGGCACCTGTACAGGACAGGAGCTCGGACACGGTGCCACCAGCGGCGTGAAGGCAGGCAGCCAGTCCACGCGAGGGCACAGAGGGCAGAGCGCCGCCTGCGCGCGGGAGAGGAGTCCCGGGACAACCGACCCTGCCCGCACCTGCTCTTGGGCTTGCGGCCCGAAGAGCCGTGAAGCGCGAGGCTTCTGGGGTTGGAACCGCCCGGTCTGTGGTGCTTCGTGGAGGCAGCCCATCCCACCCGGGGTGCCGGTTCGCCCCCGGAGATTTCATAACACCCCGTTTGGTTCTTTTTCATGCCTTCCCTTTTTCTCGTGTTTACATTTTTTCCTTAAAAAGGGTTTTGACAGAACGGATTTGGGGTCCTTGTCTGGTAACCCCGTGTTGCTGGTCCCTTTCTCCCGACTGACTTTTTCCACGGTCGTACTTTCCCACTTCGTGGCGCGCTGGGGATTTTGGATGGGATGCTGGACACTGTGGTTTTGCCTCTTTTGTTCTTTGCACGTTCTCCTGCTAGTCATTCTTCAGAGCGCTGCCCCTCCGCTGCGCGTGGTGCACTGACCTTTCGGGGGCTTGTCTCCGAGCGTCGTTAGCACAGGTCTAGACAGGCCTTCGCTCGGACTCGGCGGAGTCCTGCTGACAAGGCGAGGCCGCTGGCGTCTGCGGGACGCCCAAGTGGCCCGGGAGGACTCCTGCCTCCGGCTGCTCAGCACCCAGCCGCCTCCCAGCCCCGAGACCCCGCCTGCTCACTGTCGGTGCTTTGGGTTTGAGGCTGAGACACACGACTCGTTTTCCAGTGAACGCGAGTTAACCTTCGGCAGACTTCTGGAGCTTTCGATCTGTACAGCTTCCTCTTTCCTGGAAGTCAGCCTCTGATTCCCGTCTGCGGGGAACCAACCAGCCGTCCCACGCCCCGACCTCTGTGTCCTTGGCACGGCAAGCCCGCCCAGCATCCCTCCCCCCCCCACAGCGCAGCCGCGCCCGGCGCCGAGCTGGACCGACCCTGGGCCTCCGTCCGCCTCGGCGGGGGTGGGTGTCCCCCACTCTCGGGGTCCCGGAGGTCTGTGCTGCCGCATCTCTGAAAAAGGCCGACTCACGCCTTTCAGTTCCTGACTTTGGGGACGGGGGCGGGGTCCCCGCAGTGTTGCTCCATCCGGGCTGGGGGAGCCCTTCCCGGCTGAAGAAGTCTTAGGTTGTTTCCAACAGCCTCTGTTCCTATAAAGACGCCGCGCTCCCGGGCCCTCAGATGAGTGTATTCGCAGCGCGCCATTCCCCAAGGGACTCCCTGGAGATCCCTGGATTAACCAGCCGTGATCACAAAGGTCCCCACTCCTGAAGCGCCTTCCAGGAAGGCTGCCCCAGCACCATCAGCCCCTCCCACCCTCGGTCAGGGCACCGGCTCAGTTGGCCGTCCTCCACCCTGGCGGGCCTACTGTGCGCCCACCTCCACCGCGGACACGTCTTCCCTAGACCTTCCTCCCCAGGTCTTCCGTGGCTCTGCCCACCTCATCTTCCTCTGCCTCGGCCCGCCCTGCTGCTTCCCCCCGCCCCCCCCCCCCCCCCCGTTCCCAGACTCTCCCCTGCTCGGGCCGTAGCCTCCGGGCAGTGCTGCCACCTTGGAGGCAGGAGGCCCCCGGTGCTCCGAGGCACCCACGTTGCGGTAGCCAGGGGCCCTTCCTGGGTGCCAGCCCTGCTCAGAGGCCGGCGGAGCCCTGTGCCGCCAGCGGGCTTCTGGAAGGCTCCTCCTGAGCTGAGACAAGGGAGGCGGCAGCGCTGAGCGGAGGCCGCCGGCTGTAAGTTCAGGCCGGGGCCCGGCACCCTCGAACTCGGGCTGGGCACCAGCTGCCCTGTTGCTGGGACCACGGGAGGGGAGCCGTCGGGAAGGGCGGTGGCCAGGAAGAACGGTGTGCGGGCTCCGAGGTGGAGGGAGGAAGGAGAGCCGGAACCCCCGGGGACACCAAGGGGGCCGGGGCTGAGGGGAGGGCCTGCGGGGCCTGAGAGGGCGGACGGGGTGGGGGGCAGGGGGTGCTGGGGGAGGAGCGGAGGCAGCTGGTGTACAGCTGGGAGAGGCCCCCAGCGGCCAGCAGCAGGCCCCGGGCTGGCCCGAGAGAGAGGCCTGCCTGTGGCCGTTGCTCTCAGTGACATTCTGCAATGAGACAGTGTTGCAAAACGCCCTTTCCTCACGTGCTGTTCTGCAGAAGAAGGTGCCCTTCAGTCAAACGGGGACGGGCATGTTTTCATGGGAGTCATTCTCCAGGCCGTCCGTGTGAAAAGGGAAGCACTGGCCACAGAACGCAGTCGTGTGACCACTGCACTCGTCTGGGCGCGCGGGTCCCGTGACCGTCAGGGGACCGCGGACCTCAGCCGCACTCTGCAGCCCCACACCCGCCCCAGTGGCCCCTGGGGTGTGCCACTCCTGCGGCTGACGCCCTCTGTGCGAGCCCCAGTCGATGACCGCCCCCTGCTTGGTCTGCAGTGAGGTCCGAGCTCAGCCCTGAGAGGCCGAGACTCGAGGACCTGAGCTCCAGGTCTGACCACACCCGGGCAGGGCTGTCGGGGGGCCAGAGGGGCGGGCGTGGTGCCGGAGGGGGAGGCTGAGGAGCGGCTGGAGGGGCCGCGGTGTGCATGCCGGGAAACTGAGGCATGGAATGCGACCGCCCCCCAGGGCCCCGGTTTCGGGGGAGCAGGACTTTTCCTGGGGCGGGGAGATTGCAGGTGGTGATGTGGGAGTGGAGCGCTCTGGGGAGCCCTCAGCTGGGGACTCTGGGGAGATGTCTGAGTCAGCAACTGACGCCCGGTCTGCTTGGAGGAGCCGGTCTGGGTGGCGTGGAAGCCTGGGCGTCCCGCCCCCATCCCTCTCCCAGGAGCAGGCTCAGGTTAGAGGAGGCACCTGCCAGCTCACCGTCCTCGGACCCATGTCCCTCAAAAGCCCCACTTCTCTCTCTTCTGTCCCCTGGCCTCTCTGTCCGCCCCTGCCCCACGCCACAAGACCTGGAGACAGAGTCCAGAAGGCACCTGACTTGCCCTGTCCCCACGCCCTGCCTGACCTCCCCCTGGCTTCTCAGCTGTCCACCTGCGTGACCCCGGGAGCCTCCGCATCTAGCTCCGGCCCCCCCGTCCACCCTCTCCCCAGCCTGGCGGCTGCGCAAGGTTCTGTGCCGGGGGCACGCCTGGTGGCTCAGCTTCCCTCCAGCCGTGGGCCTCAGCCTGCACCACGCCCCGCCGGGAGTGGGCCTTAGACACTTCCGGCCACATTGCTCGACGCGCGCGTGTCCTGCAGCCCTTCGAGGCGGGACGGGTTCACAGGGCTCCAGGCAGACGGGATGAAGTTCGAGGGCCCGTCAGGGTGTCTGCCGTGCCTTTGTCCTGGGCTGGGGCGGTCCGCACACGCCCGCAAGCCGCACGTTCCTCCACGGGAAGCCCCGACTGCCTCTCATACTAAACGCACACGAAGCTGTCGGGCTTTGTGTGACAGCGCGCGATTCTGCACGAGTGGGCCCAAGCGCAAGGCCGTTTGAACACTGCTCAGTCGTGGTTGCCTGGACTGACTCCATTTTCCCGACAACACACTTCTCAGAGAGTGGCCTTTCCCCCTCTGTCCCCGCTCCGAGCTCCTGTTCACCCTTCGGAGCCCCGCGTGGCTTCTGCTGCCCACCGGGAGAGCCCTTACCACAGGACTCTGTCCCCAGGAGGGCGAGGACCCGGCCGCTGGGCCTCGGAGCCCAGGGCCTAGCCCGAGGCTCACACGGAGCTGGGGCATCTGAGCAGCCGTAACTCCGGGAGAGGAGGGGGACCTTGGGCAGCCAGCAGGACACCCCGCCTCTCACCCTCCAGGATTGGGCTTGACTGAGCCCTGGGGTTTTTGTAGTCTTCGCCACCCTCAAGGTCCCGGGAATCCCACTGTCAGAAGGACAGAGGACTCATGGCCAGGGGCTTCCAGGGGCCCACGAGGAGAGGTCTTGCCGGGGAGGTGACCGGGGAGGCTGGCACAGCCTCCGCTCAGAGGGAGCAGGCTGGGGCTGTGGAGAGGATCTCAAGAGGACAACAGGGTGATGGGGGCGGGGTCCTGGCAGGCCCCGCCCTCTGGGGGGTGCTTCTCCAGCTGCACCAAAGCTGGGGCCCAGACACCCAGCCTCAGAGGGCGGGCCTGTGATCCCGGCCAGGCGCAGCCTCAGTTTCCCCTCCGCACTGGTGGGAGGTGGGCACTGGAGGCCCTCTGAAGCCCCCGCCTGGCTCTCCCCTAAGCCCTCGGGGCCTCTGGGCACAGAGGACGGTGGGGTCGGGGGAGGGGAAGAGGTTCCTGGGGTCCCAGTGCCCACATCACAGAGGGCACTAGAAGGAGAGGCCCTGGAATGCGGGCTCCACCGCCACCCCCAGGAAAAGATGGGGAGCAGAAGCCCCCATGGAGCTTCAGAGAGGCATGCAGCCCTCTGGGGGCACTCCCCCTTGCTGTCCTGCCCGGGGGGGTCTAAGCTGAGGGATGTGGCAGTGTCACCCAGCCAGGAACGGCTCCTGCCACCTGCGGTGGCCTCATTCTGTCACTGGTGAGTCCGGCCCCGATCAAGGCCTGGCCTGAGGAAACACTTGCTCAGTGAGCCAACGAGCGAATGAGCGAGCGAGTGAGCGAGCAAGTGAGCGAGCAAGTGAGTGAAGAAATGAGTGAACAAATGAACGAATGAATGAACAGATGAGTGAGCAAATGAGTGAGTGAATGAGGGAGTGAATGAATGAGTGAGTGAGTGAATGAGGGAGTGAGTGAATGAGGGAGTGAATGAGGGAGTGAATGAATGAGTGAGTGAAGTGAATGAGGGAGTGAGTGGCTCCGTGGCTCGCGCAGAGATCCGAACCCAGGGCTTCTCCCTGTTCCCGGGGACACCAGACTCCCTGTCCCCAGAGCCTGCCTCCGAGGGGCCCCACAGACAGCAGACACAGGAGGGAATGGCGATCTGGCTGAGAGGGTGGAGACGGGGCCAGGTGCCACACCCAGCGAGCAGAGAAGGCCTCTCAGAGGAGGCGGGGCTTCAGCAAAGGCCTGGGGCATTCTGGGGGGCCACCCCTCGCTCCCCATTGAGGCCTGACGCCAGGCTCCAGCACTCGCGCCCTTGAGGCTTGATGTCGGGGTGGGGTGGGAGGGGGAGGGTGGGGCACGGGGAGGCCAGAAGGAGTCAGCACTGCCGCCCTACGGTCTGGATGACATTCACTGACGCCCGTGGGTAGGTCCTGCTGCTGGCCATGCCTCAGTTTCCCCACCTGCCCAGGGTGGGGCGGACAGAGCGTGCTTCGAGGCTGTGTCTGGTGGGAGGGGTGGTTTGAGAGTCACTGGGTGTGGGGCCTCGGGGCCTTGCTGGGGGAGGGAGAAGGCTCGCCTCCTCCGGAACCCTCTGGCCTGCCCGCCCTGACCAGCACCCCAGGAGCTGGGAGGCGAGTGGGGGCCTGGCAGGGAGTGGTGGGGGTCCCAGCACCCCGAGCCTGTTCTGGGCCCCTGTAGGGAGCCCCAGGGCTGCCGCATGCTGCTGGGGTTTCAGGGTCCTTGCAGAGCACTCCCCTGGGCGACTTGGGGCTCCAGGGGCTGCGCAGATGGGAGCCCCCTGGCCCTTTATTGGAAACCCTGTTGACTTGTGGGCCTCTACCAGGCCCTCGGGGAGGGGACAGGAACCTGTGCTGCTGGGGCGCTTGCGGGTGCTCCCAAAGCCCCGGGCCCCACCTGACCCTGACCCCCACCCGGCCTCTGAGCACGGGGGTCTGGGTGGCTGGGCTGGCCGTCCTGGGGGTGGCGGCCAGCGGTGGACCCGGCCTCTGAGCATTCACAGCTCTGCCGGGGGGACATGTGGCCCCCCCACCCCCGTTAAAGCACCCAGACTCCCCTCGCCAGGGTCCCCAGACATGAAATCAAGCAGCGACTCTGAGGACACTGGTCCCAGGAGGGGCCCCAGCTCGGCCTGCGCTGGGCGTCCAGTCATCTGCTGTAGGGAGCGCGGCTCCTGGGTCCGGCGAGGGCCTGATAGCGGCCTCCCGGGGCCTGTGGGGTGGGACACCCGCACCGGGGGCTGGTCTGGGCTGATTAGACCAAGGTCGCCCCACTTCATCGGTTTTGCAACCGCTCGGATGAAGGAAGCACGTGAGCCAGGGACGCAGGGGTGACGTGGCCGCTGAAGGGCTGGGGGCAGACTCCCCTGGTCAGTCCCCATCGGGGCCGCCAGGGTGGGGGCTGGGCTGCCTCTCCGGAGCCCCCAGCATGCCCCCTGGGCGTGTGGGGGTCTCCCCCCCAGGCCTGCCCACACATGCCCCAGCTCCGGGGGCGGCCCTTGTGCTGGGAAGGCCGGGACGGGAGAGCCCCTGGGACTCGAGAGCAGGGTTCCCCAGCCCCTGGGAAACCGAGCCCCCGTTTCCCCGGCTGTGCCATGGGGGGGCAGAGATGGCCCAGCCCCACCCCCTCCAGGGACAGGTGGGAGTGTGCATGAACACTGTGGGAGCCCCTAGGTGCGCCCGGGCGACACAGTGCCCCTCCCCTCATGGGGGTGCCAGGCTCCAGTGTTTGGGAGAGGGCCCCCGTGAGAGCTGAGCACCGCTGGACAGTGCCCGGGGGCCCCAGGCAGAGGTGGACACAGGAAGTCCAGAGGACTCCGGCCAGTGGGGAAGCTGCGGGTCAGAACCCTGGGGTGCAGAGTGCCAGGGGACATGTAGCTGTGCTTTGGGGGGGCACCCACTTCTACTGGAAACTCAGGGGGGCTGCACATGGACAGGGGAGGGGCTGGGGGAACTTCTCCGCCAGGCTCTGGGCTCGCTCATGGGGCAGGAGCGTGTGCAGGGAGGCTGTGCTGCCCCTGTCCCAGCTCCCCTCTCTACCCCCCTGCCCTGTCCCCGTGCCCCCCCCACCCCCTGCCTCCCAGCCCCACTCCCTCCCCCCCACACACTCCCCCTTTGCCCTGGGAGCCCAGCCTGCGCCCCAGGGCCCCAGGGCTGAGGGTTTTCGGGGCATTTACATACACGGAGCAGGAAACAGAGCAGAGATCGATCGACCGCTTTCGGTTTCCCTTTGAACCTGAGCGCGAGCGGGAAGGAGGAAGGTCATGGTGCTGCTTCTGCTGGCAGGGGTCCCCAGACAGATGTCGGGGAATGAGGGGCCTTGAGGGGGGACATGGAGCCTCTGCGAGCCTGGGAGCCGCCCCGCTGCGGCCTGGAGCCCACGGCCGATGCCCTGAGTCTGGTGAGTCAGCCCGAGCCCCCTCTGCTGTCCCGCCGCCCCCAGAGCCCCAGTCCTGCCGGCCTCAGGGCCTGCCGGGAGCCCTGTCCCTGTTCCCTCGCTGAACCCTGTCCCCCGGGACAGCGTCCCCCAGCAGCCCACCTCTCTTGGGCTGTCCCTGCTTCCGATGCTCCGTTCGCTGACTCCTGGGGCTGGGGGGACAGGCAGCAGAGCCGTACCCCCGCTCCTAGGAACCTCCCTCTGCGGACCCCCTGCCCAGCCCCTTACTCAGGCGCTCAAGGTGAGTCCCCTGGCCCCCCGCCCCGCGGGGTGAGCCCGCCGCCGGCAGAGGCGTCTGCGCAGGAGCCCTGCTGGGGCTGATCTCCGCCCGAGGCAGGAAGCCAGGTCCTGGGAGATGAAGCCGAGCGTCAGCCCGTCTGCCTGGGGAGGGCGCTGCCCCCTGGCCTGCGTGGCTTCTGGGGAGAAGAACTGGAATGTTTGCTTTTAGAGATTTAGAGAGAGCGGGAGGGAGGGGAGAGGACAGGAACTTGTGCCTCAGGTGGGAGACAAACAATTGGTTGCCTCTCGCACGCCCCCTACCGGCGACCCAGCCTACCACCTGGGCCTGACCAGATGTTTGTACCCTGACCAGGTGTTTGCGCACTGACCAGGTGTTTGCGCACCGGGCAGGGAGGCTGCCGCCTTCCGTGTTTGTGTGGTTTCTGGGCCAGCCCCGTGGTCACTCCTCAGGACAGGATGACCCCCTCATTGCCAAGGGCATGGACAGCCTGTGTCCTGCCCTGCGCCCAGGGCTCCGCAGGTCCAGCCCAGACAGACCTGCGGGAGGCTTGGAGGTCGTTTGGACCGGAGGAGCTCTGGCCGTCCCCGGGGGGTGTGGGTGGGGTACCCACCCTAGAGAGCAGAGGGGCAGAGGCCAGAGTCGGGGCGGCCCACCCCAGCTCTTGGGGCCCCCCACGGACCACGACGGGCAGCTCCCTGAGCCTGCCCTGGGGCCCTCACCGATTGCCCCGGCGGGGCGTGACTGCTGGTCCCTGAGGGTGAGGCTGAGGCCCCCCCAGGGAGCGCCTCCGCCCCAGCACCCCGTCCGTCTCCCGCAGGCCCTGGTCCTCGTTTTCCTGGGATGCCCCCACCGCGCCCTGGCGATGGCCTCGTGCAAACTGGACGAGTACCCGGTGGGGGATTACTGCTGCCCCAAGTGCCGCCCAGGTGGGTGTGGCCCCGCAGGGACCCCGTGTGAGGGCCACTGCGGCCGGGGTTGGGGCCAGGGGCAGACATTCGCACCCCGCCCCTGGCTGCAACCCCTCTGCTTCCAGCACCCAGCAGCGTGGGAGGTGTGAAGACCCCGGAGGGGCAGAGAGCGGGGTTGGGGAGGCTCGAGCCCCAGGGCGCCCCCTGCAGCTTTACCTCCCCACCTGAGACCCTCTGCAGGTGGCCCAGGGGGCGTGGGCCGGGGGGGGGGGCAGCCTACACAAGGCCAGAGGACTGGGACGCAGTGCTAACCCTTGGAGACCAAAGCAGGCGTACGTTCTTGCAAAACGTGCTCGCTCCGCCCCACCCCGACTCCCTGCGGCCTGTGAGCCCCTGTGGGGGGGGGGGCACGCCTGCCCCGGCCCCGCCCTCAGCGCCTGGCCTCTCCGGGCTGCAGGTTACCGGGTGAAAGAGGCCTGTCGGGGTCCCAGGCCCACCCTGTGCGCACCCTGCACTGGGGGGACCTTCACCGCCCACCTCAACGGCCTGGACGAGTGTCTGCAGTGTCGGGTCTGCGACCCAGGTGAGGACGCCAGCCCGACCGCCGCCGCGCCCAGCCCCCGAATCCCGCTGGCCCAGCACTCCGGCCGCCCTCATCTCCCGGGAGTGCTTCCTGCTGGGGACCCTTCAGGGGACCCTTGGGCCCCGGGCCGCACCTGCGTCCTTCCCGAGAGGGGCCGGTGGCCCTGCCTCTGCCATCCCATCCCCTCAGCCCTCCAGAGCTCAGGGGCCCTGTCCCCTCCCCCGGGCCCCCAGCCTGGGGCAAACCGCCGCCCCCGGGGCCTGGGCACCGGCCCCCTGCCCCTGCCGTGCAGGCTCTCAGGACCCTGAGCCCCCACACCCAGCCCGGGGTCCCTCCTCAGGCTGAGCCCTGCACCCTGGGCCTTCTTCCCGGCACCCGGAGGAAGGCCAGGACGAGAACGGAGGCCATTGTGCTTTGGGGTTCAGTGAGGTGCAGAGAGCCCAAGCTGCAGCCGTGGACCCCTCCAGAGCACGCCTGACTGCACCGCGCTGCGGTCAGAGGGCACAGCGCCGCCCTTCAGGACGACGCCCCACCCCCACGTCGGGCCCAGGGGCTCCCACTGCTGCGCCGCCGCCACCGGCTCGCCTGGTAGCAGGCTGGGGACCTGGCTGAGGGGTGCTCTTCAGGTGGATGGCACGGGGCTGGGACTGGCCTTGGGGTGCGCCCCATCACGGGCCGGTTCCCACTCTCCGTTGGGCACCAGGCCGGGCGGTCTCGGTCTCCCCAAGACCCCTGGACCCTGTTGAGGATCCGGACCCTTCCGCCATCGCCCCTGCTGCTGGCCTTCCCCGCCTGCTGCCGGCCACGGTGGCCCTCGGACCCCCTCTGGGGCCCACGCCCTGTACGTGGGACCTCCGGGAGTATGTTCTGGCTGAGCCTGGGGTACACCTGGCTGGGTCCCTGCAGGGAGCCGAGTTGCCTGGGGTCCTGACACCCGCACCCCCCCCCCGGAAGCCCAGGCAGCAGCCCCGCGCCCGCAGGTGCTCTCCGGCCCTCCCTGGGGTGCCTCCGGGCCGGGCCCTGCCCGCCCTGCGCGGCGCACCCCGCCGCCGCCCTGAGCTCCTTCTCCGGGGTGCAGACATGGGCCTGGTGACCAGGCAGAAGTGCTCCAGCACGGCGAACACCGTGTGCGGCTGCGCCCCGGGCCACTTCTGCGCGTCCCACGACGTGGACCAGTGTGCGGAGTGCAGGCCCCACAGCGTCTGCCGGCCAGGCCAGAGGGTGCGGTCCGCAGGTGAGCCCCCGCCCCGCCGCGGAGACAGGCCCCGCCGGGGCGCTGGGGGCCCTGGGGAGCCCCCGCCAACACTCTCCTCTCTCAGGCACCGAGCACCAGGACGCGGTGTGCGAGGACTGCCCGCCCGGCACCTTCTCTCCCAATGGGACCCTGGCGGTGTGCCAGCCCTGGACCCAGTAGGTGACCTCGGGGGGCATCGGAGGGGGCTTCTCAGTGCTCCCCTGGGGAATCAGGGCCCCCCCCAGCAGACTCGGGGCCCACGCTGGCCGTGCTGCTTAAATCCGGTGGCTCTCCCTCGACCCGCACGGCGGCCGAGGACCCACACCGGCGCGTGCTGGGGCCTGGAGCCCAGGGGCTGCTGCCCCCACGACCCCAAACCCTGCGGTCGGGGGTGTCCCCCGGGGCAGGTGTAGGGGCTCCCCTGCCATCCTGGTGCCGGGAGGTGAGCCCACAGTGAGGGCCGTGCCCCCTGCGGTGGGAGCCCCTGGATGCCCTGAGTCTCTGTGGGGAGGCTGGGGGGACCAGGTGTGTCTGCCCCAGGGGAGGGGACCAGGGGTCCTCTGTCTCCACCCTGCCCTCCTCCCTCTGATCCCCGCTCCCTGTCTGTTCCTTTGTCCATCCCCTCCCCCTCCCCCCAAGTATGTGTCTTTGTTTCCTGACTGCTTCTTGTCCCCTTCTCAGGTCTGTCCCCTTGTCGCTGGCGCTGGCTTCGACAGCCTTCCACCCCTGACACCAGCTCTGTCTTCACTCTCTGTCACCTCCGTCGCTGTCCCTCTCTCCTGTGGGTGTCTCTGTCCCCCTGGCTGTCCTGCCCCTTCCTCCCACACCCCCACCCCGGCTCCCCGCAGCCGAGGGAGGTGGAGAGTCCGAAGGACCTGGGGTCGCCCCGGGGCCACTCCTTCACCTGCCCCTTGGGGCGCCGCCTTCCCCTCCGTCAGCCCGGCTGGGGCAGAGCGCTCGCGGGCGAGCATGGGGCCGTGGAAGGGCCGTGCCCGCTGCCCCACGTCCCGGCCACGCCCCTCCCCTAGGTGCAGCCAGGGGTTCCAGATGCAAGCGAAGCCTGGGACCAATAGCACAGATGCCACATGCGCCTCCTGGGCACCTTGGCTCTTCCTGTTGCTCATCCTCCCCGTCAGCGCAGCTGCACTCGTGTTGGTGACGAAGCGTCTGCTCGGTAAGCAGTAGCCCCTGGTCCTCTAGGGATGCAGGTTGGAGGGCTGGCAGGGAGGGTGCGACATCTTCTCTAAGGAGCCCTATGCCACCCTGGCGCCCCACACTACCTTGGACCCGGAAGGATGGGCACCATGTCCTGTCTGCCCTCAGGGGACAGAGAAGCTGGGGATGGGCTGGGAGGCCCCAGGGTCCTGCGTTCCCTCCCTCGCCACTGTTGCCCTCCCGCCACCCCTCCCCCAGCCCTGTGCCTGGCTTGGAGCCTGAGCTGGCAGGGAAGCAGGCATCGAGCAGAGAAGGCAGAGGTGGGCGGGTGCCCGGGCCGCTCTCCAGTCCGTCCTGCGTCCTCGCCGGGGAGGTGTCCGTGCCCAGACTCTAAGCCCCTGGGCGGTGACCCTTCTTGCCCGTCCCGGGGTCCCGGCTCCTCCGTGCTCAACCGGCTCCCTGGCTGACAGTCACATTGGGCTGAGATAGGGACTGGTTTGGCTGCTGGCAAGCGGCAGGGTGTCCTGCCTTTCGCCTGTCGTGGCCCCCAGAGACAGGTGAGGCCAGAAGCCTGGGCTGCATCGGTCCCGCCAGAGACTCAGCGTCCCGGGCAAGCGCGCGGCGGAAACCAGGACGCTGGGCCCCCGGCTGTGCGGCTCCCCCCGACCCACGTGTTTCTCTTTGGCAGGAGGACCCACGCAAACTCGATGGCTTTCTCAGGTAGTGCTGCTCGTCCTCCCACTGGTGGTGACGTGGCCGGGCTGCGTGGGGCCCCAGTTCGCTGTGGGTGCCAGGTCCTCAGCGAGCCGGTTCTCACTTGGGGGGCAGGGCCCCAGCTCCTCCCCCTAGCGATCTGAGGGGTGACCCTGCGTGTCCCGGGCGGGGGGCGGGGCCGGCCACAGGGTCTTCAGCCGCAGGCGTCTCGCAGGGCAACAGACAGCAAGCCGAGGGAAGCGCCGCAGCGGTCCGGGTCCTGGGGGTGGCCCAGGTCCTGCCGGACGTCACCACGGTGGCTGTGGAGGAGACGGCGTCCATGTTCCCTAAGAGAGACTCAGCCGCTGATCCATGGCCGCAGGGTGCAGCCACTTGAGTGAAAGCCGCCAGCCCCAAGGACCAAGCGCGGGGCCGCGGGGCCGCCGGGACCCGCTGCTGGGCGTCCTCCCAAAGGCGGGAAGGCACCACAGCCGCCCGCCCTTCACCCTCGTGAGGGGCCCTCGGCCCTCCTCCCACCCCTCCACCGTGTGGGTGCCCCGCTGGCGTGCCCGCAGCCCCGTGACGCTCATCGGCTCACCGACAGGGTGGGCCAGTGGGACCTCCTGGGGGTGCGGCCGGGCCCAGGGGCCGTGTGTGTGTGGTCCTCCACGAGTGTCACACCTGAAAGGTGTTTCCGAGTGGAGGTGTGCCCCGTGTGTTTTTACTGTCCATTAAAAGTTGGTAAAATGCTTTGGGAGTGCGTGGCTCCGCCCCTGTCGGCCTTGCGGAGAAGCCCGGCGAGGGGAGGGCGCCGCGTGGGTTTGGAGGGGCTGCCAGTGCGCCCCCTTTCTCATCTGCGTTCGTCCACTGATTTTCTTGCCCGGACGGTGGCCTTCCCTGGATGGGGGTGGGGGGGAGCCTTCCTCACGCGTGTGTTGGAACGACCATGACCTCACAGTTCTCCACATCGTCCCCTGGGTTCCAACCCATGGTGCCTGCTGACTCCGGGGCTGAAAGTGCCCCCGACTTTTCCGGCGGGGTCCCTTTCAGCTGGCTTCTCCGGCCATGTCCCTGTAACTCCAGGCGCCGTAGTCCCCAGCCCCACAGGGTGTCCGGGGCACATCGGGGTCCCCCCTGCCCTAGTTCCAGGGCCAGCACCCCTCCCACCAGCCCTGGCTGTTTTTCTGGAGAATCATGTTGAGAAACCAGACTTCGTGGGCTGGGCGTGCTCACGGTCACCAGGGGCGCATCTTCACCTTTGTGGTGGTCTTGGTGGACGGGCGGGCAGCACTGGGCACCAATCCGCTGGTTCTGCTTCTGGGCAGCCTTCTTCCCGGGCAGAGCCTGCGTCCTCAGGGCCAGCGGGGCGGGTGTGGGCCCCTGTGGCCGCCCTGGAGAGCTCAGGCCTTCGGCAGAGGAGCGCCAGGGGCCTGAAGACAGGCCCGGGTGCGGGTGACGAGGGTGCGGCTGGGCCTGTGCCACCCTGGGGGCAGCCTGGCCTGGAGGGGTCGGGCCAGCACTTGTGCCTGGTGGGAGCCCACGGTTTCCTGGGAGAAGACGGTCTCCGTCCCGCCACCGGGTTTGGGAGGACGGTCGGAGACTTGGACGGAACCGGCTGGTCTGCCTGCAGGAACTTCACTGTGACGGTCGTCACTTGCCCCTGCCACGGGTGGGTGGTGGGGTTTTTTGGCTCGCTTGGTACTTCCAGCCCCCCAGCCTACCCTAAGGGGCACGAGGGCACTTCCCACCTCACGGTGCGGCGCCCAACCCCCAGGCCCACCTCCTCGGGGCCCTCTGGTCAGAGTGGGTCTGGACGACCTTCTCGGTCTCCCCCGTCTGAATGTGTAGTCCCTGGGGGCCAAGGGTCACCACTGGGGGACATCCTTATCACTGCTGTGACCCCTGCACGAAGCCCTAGGGTGGGGGTTGCTTGTCAGCAGCGCCCCTCCCTCCCCAGAGCGCCCCGCTGTGGCCTCCCTCGGTGGCTGTCTTGCCCGAGGCCGCCGGTGTCCTGGCGGACCAGCTGCAGTGGGCGGGCGGGGCGAGTGCTCGCCCTCCGGGGCGGCAGCCCACCCTCCCCGGGCCCGGAAGGACGAGGCAGCAGATTGCTTTGAAGCGTTTACTTAGCTCAAGTCTGAAGCTCGTGGACTTCTGGTGCCAGTGGGCTTTCGGCGGGAGTTAAATGCACGTACGGGGCCGAGGTGGGGCGGCGCGTGCTCTCGCGGCAGCTGGGCGTGGGGTCGGGCCCCCTCACCCCTGGGTGTCCGGGGCGGGCGGGACCTCTGCCCCAGGCCCCGCAGGCTGCTTGCTGTGCAGGCGGGTCCCCACCGGCCGCACCGTCTCGGAGCAGCGGGGATGCCTGGGGTGCCTGGGGTGCCTGGGGCGAGGGCCACGCTGCGGCTCGGCCTTGGCTACCAGACGCGGCACCGCACCGGGGGGTGCATGGGGGTGCCGCGGGCACAGCGGAACGCGTTGGCGAAGGCGGCCAGGTTCTGCAGGGAGCCCAGCACCCTGTGGGCAGAGGGAGGGGCCTGAGGTTGCCAGCCATGCGGGGAGGCACGGGGGCCCTGGGGTGCGGGGGTGCGGGGAGCACTTGCCTGTACTTGAGGGGACTGTGGACGTCAGTCTTGATGGACTGGACCTCGAACTCCGGCCGGTAGGACCCGCACCACACCTGTGAGCACAGGGCGGGCATGGCTGCGGGACTGGGGAGAGGAGGCAAGGGGCTGGGCCCTGGAGGAGGGGGTCGAGGGGCCCTGAGCAGGTCGAGGGGACCGGGCCGGAGGGCAGGGAGGGGAGAGTGGGTGGGCGCCGGAAGCCGGCAGCGCCCTCCCCGCCCTCCTCGGCCTCCTTTCAACTCTCCTCGCCTTCAGCCCCCCTCCCAACCCCTCTTCCTCCCGGAAGCCTTCCAAGTCAGTCAGTTCTGGTTCTGCACGGCGGTGTCCCCCACCGTGGGGCCCTCCGAAGACGAAGACGGGAGAGGGGAGCCGCTTTGGGGGCAGGGGAGGAGGGGCCTCACGGCTCCTACCTGGGCGAAGCTGATGAAGAAGATCTGGTCCAAGGTCAGCTCCAGCCCCGGCAGCTGCCGGTCCCTGCCGCCTTCCGCTCTCCACTTCAGGTAAGCCTGCAGGCACCCGCCAGCGCTGGGCACGGGCTGGGGGCTGGGCCTGAGGGCGCCGCCCCCCCGCCCCCCCAGGGCGGTGCTGCCTGGCCAGAACGAAGGTCTGGCTCCAAGGCCTGTCCTGGTGCGGGCCCTGCCTCTGCCACTTAGGGCCCTTCGAGCACCCCATGGAGGGCGCTTGCACCTTAATCACTTGGTGGCCGGCCGGTCACCTACACAGGCTGGGCTCTGCGGAGGGCCCCTGCCCAGGCGGCCCGCGCAGGGCGCCAGGGTGCACCTGGGCGTGGGCGGGGGGCAGTCCCTGTCGGTCCGAGGGCCCCACCCCCACCTCCTGCACCCACCTTGTATGCCTGCCGCACCCCTCCGTTGTCAGCGATGTTCTCCCCGAGGGTGCTGAACCCGTTCACCTGCAGGGGGGCGACAGGACGGCGGGCAGCGGGCGGGCGCCCCCCGCCTCCCCGCCCCTCCCCGGCGCGGCCGCGTGCGCCCTGGGCGGCCGACTCACGTTCTGCCGCTCCGCCAGGTCCCAGGAGTAGTTCCCGTACTGGTAGACCATGCACTCCGACCGCCTCTGGAAGTGCTGGGCGGAGAAGTTGCTCCACCAATCCAGCATGTTGCCGTTCCGGTCGAAGTTCCGGCCTGGGGGCGGGGCCAAGGAGGGCTGAACCCGGGGGTCCGCGGGGGGGGGGGGGGAGCGTCTGAGCTCCTGCTTGTGAGCAGAGGGTGGGGGGGCGGCCCGGAAGGGCACCTGCCTGCTGCGAGGGGTCAGCACATTGTCCCGGGACGAGGGCTCAGGCCCCCGGGGGAGAGAGGCTTTGGTGGTCTCCCACACCGCCCTCGGGGTTAGGGCGTGGAGTCTCAGGGCCCGGGAGCCCGGAGGTGCTGGGTGTGGCCCGAGGAGCCCCGGCATGAGGGGCGTGGTCCCGGGACACGGGGCTGTCCTCGTAAGGGGCCCGTGGTCAAGCTCTACGGGCGACCAGCCTCTCTGGGCTGTAGCTGTAGACCCCACGCGGGGTGACAGGCCAGTAGAACCGGGCAGGGGGGCCCGCCCAGAGGAAGGAGGTCGGAATGGAGGCCGCTGGCCGCCCTGGACTGGCGCTGGGCTGGCTCCGGCCTGGGCCAGGACTGGGACCCTCGGCAGGCCCTGGGCAGCGTTGCTGTCTGCGTGCGGTTCCCAGGCCCGGGGAGGGGCGGTAGACACGGCGGATCAGGCCCTCCATCCCTCTGCCCCCAGCCAGGGGCCGAGCCTGCCCTTCGAGACCGCTCTGCCACCGTGGCTCCCCTGGGGGCCTGGCAAGGCCCTTCCAGTCCTCGGAGTTCCCGGCTGACCACGAAGCGGATGGGCGGTCAGCCCCAGGGCCTCCTGCCGGGATCCCGAGGCACAGTCCCCTTCCGGACCCGCGGCCCTGAGGAGGGGCCGTGGGGCTTGTGCTGCGGCTCTGACCCCACCGCAGCCCCTTACCGTTGTCGTCGAAGCCGTGGGTGATCTCGTGCCCGATCACCATCCCAATTCCCCCGAAGTTCAAGGCCTGCGGCTGCTCCTTGCTGAAGAAGGGGGGCTGCAGGATCCCTGCAGGGAACACTGCCCCGGTGGGCGTGGCGGGGGGAGGGGCGGGGACAGAGGAGGGGCTGTGAGTGGGCACACCCCCTGTGCGCCTGGACCTCTGGGGTCCCGTCGTCTAATCCTGCAGCCCGGGAGGTAGCGGTCGTGACTCACGCCCACTTCACAGATGAGAACTCGGAGGCTCAGAGCCCAAGGGCAGCGCTAGGGGGTGGCGGGTCTAGGACCCAAGTCCAGGCTGTGCACACCTTTTTCTGCTGCCCTGCCCTCTGAACCCCTCCCGTCCCTGACCAGCCACACGGGGGACAGCGTGAGGTTCCTGCAGGCGGGACAGATGGCAGCTTCTCGCCTTCAGAGATCGGGCGGGGGTGCCCCCAGGAGGAAGGGCGGGGAGCCGAGGCTCACCTCTGGCATCAGAGGGGTGAGGGGGGGCACAGGGGGGCCGGGGCGGGCCTTACCGATCTGGTTCCGGTTTGGAGAGTAGAACGCGTTGACCACGGCGGCCCCGATGATCCAGCTGGGCGGAGCAAGCTGGTCACTTGCAGTCCTCGCCCCCAGGGGCCCTCCCTCTGGGCCACCCCTGGGCTGGCCAGAGCCCATCCCCGAAGGCCCAGGCCGCAGCGGCACGCACTCACTGCCAACGGCCAGGGCCCTGGCCGGTCCGGACGTCTGGGGCCTCCCTCCGCCCAGCCCCCGAAAGGCAGGGGTGGCCCTGAGTCGGTGTCCCCCCCTGCCCTTGGCCCATGCTGTCCCCACTCACAGGTTCTGGTCCACTTTCTTCCGCAGCTTCTTGAGGCTCCGCTGGGCACCAGCCTTGAGGTTCTGCAGGCCGTTCTCAAAGTACCGGTGCTCTGAAAAGTCCAGCTGTGGGCAGGCGGGGCAGGTGTGGGAGGGACTGGTCAGGGACGCGTGGGGCGGTCCTGTGCGTGGCCTACAGGGTCCGGGTGCGGAGAGGTGACAGGGGCAGGGGCACACTGCCGTGTCTCTGAGCAAGCCCCTTTGTCCCCGGGGCCTCGGTTTCCCCTTCCGGAACAGCGTGATGCCACAGCTGCCCCTGGTGAGGCAGCCGATTATCGACAGGGCCGCCCCTTCCCACCCCCAGTAATCAAGGGCCTGTGGACCACAGGGTGGGTTCATGGGCAGACGGGGCTGAGTGAGGAGACGGGGGGGGGGCTTTTGAGGGCCCCCTGGCTGGGGCGGGGCTCACCTTGGAATACTCCTCGTCCAGGCGTCTGCTCCTCTTGTCCAGAATGTAGTCGGGGTACCCAATCTGCACCCTGATGCTCATGGCCTGGTGAAGAGGGGGCCGTGTCTGCCCGAGGTGGGTGTCCGGGCTCCGCCCTGGCCATGTGGGTGAGGGGCAGGGGGCCCGTGCCTTCCATAGGCTGTGGGAGGGTTAACGGAGCCGGACCTCGGACGGGCTCGGCCCAGGCCAAGCTTTGCACCCGGCAGCTGGCCGGGGGGGTCCAGTGGGGCTGGGGCTGGCCGTGTCGCTCAGCTGGTGTCGCGCCGGTGCAGAGTGGCTCCTGGTGGGTGCCTCCCCCCGGGTACCCTGATCCCCGAGGTCTTGGTCTCCTCACCTGCTTTCCGGGTGCTGGGGGGTCTCCCAGGCTCGGCTCCGGGGCCTGTCTGCCCGCAGGCCCCTCCCGAGCCTGCCGTCCCCAGGCTCGCCGTGCTGGCTGTTCAGCGAGCATGCCCGGGACTGCCACCTGGCCCGGCCCGCGGCCGCGCTTCCTGTCTGCCAGCCAGCCCTGACCTCCGCCCTCCAGCCTCCTGCCCACCTTCTCCTGGGCCTTCTGCTTGGTGGCCTTGTCCATCCAGCTCAGCTCGTCCAGGGTCTCCACGAACGCTGCCTGCACCTTGTCAACCAGCTCTCTGACCTGGGGGAGCACGGCCCAAGGCTCGGCTGACCGGCCGGCCCGGGGGCCCCCGCAGGGCTCTGCTCCAGAGCCCGAGCTGCCGTCTGCTCCGGAGGTGGTGTGGGGGCGGGGGGTGACCCTCCTGGGACAGCATCCCTACCGCTATACTTTGTCCTGGGGGTACCTAGGGCCCCTCACCCCGAGACACACGGAACCCTTCCCCGGCAGCCTGGGGGGTCAATGCCTGGCTAGCGGTCGCAAGCCCCTGACAGGCACGGCTCCCCCGGGCCTCCCCGGCGGGCACCAGGGTAAGCGGGTGCTCTCAGCACCCCCCCCCCCAATGAGCCGGAGCTGCGGGCCCTTCGTGCCCCCTCTCTGAGAGCGCCGTTACAGTGCCCCCTGGTGGCCACGTGCCCTCTCCCCCTCAGCCTCACAGGGCTGTGCCCCTGTGGGTGCTGCGTGGGGTCCGTGAGCACAGCAGGGCGCCGGGCACCCACCACGTCCTTGCTGTCCTGGGAGAAGGCCTCCTTGACGTAGAGGGAGCCCACGGCGCTCTCCATGTTGCTGTTGACGTAGCTGACGCACTCCCGCCAGCGAGCCTCCTCCTTGGTCTTGCCGTACAGCGCCTGGCGGCCGTTTGTGCATTCATTCATTCATTCATTCCTTCCTTCATTCGGGCCGCTGCCTGTGCTGACGTTCACCTCCCCGGGCTTGGCTTTGGGGTGCCCGGGGCCAGTGGAGGATGCTGGGTGAACTCACAGACTCCCCGTGAATGTTGGGCACAGGTGCGGGGCGGGTGGGGTGTGCGGGTTTGAGGGGAGGGGCTCCAACCCAGGCAGGGAGCTGAAGGGTGGTGGGACCTACCCAGCCCCAAGCCCCTCACCCCCTGTCCTTGCCACCCCGGCCAGGCCGTGTGGCTGGACTCTGCCCGCCAGGACGGCAGCCCCGACCCCAGGCGGGCAAGGACCCAGGCTGGCCCTGCGGACATGCCTGCGCGGCTACCAGCTCTTCCGTCTTGCTTATCACCCAAGTGGTGACGAGGACGTCTGCCCATCTGCCCCCAGGGGCTCGGGGGCACGAGACGGAAACGCGTCTCCTTCAGATTCCGGGCCCCCAACCTCGGCCGGCCCAGGGTCCTGCCTGAGCAGCATCTGCCCCACTTGCCGGGACTGTGGGGTTTCCTGCCCCCAGGGGAGCCAGTGCGACCCTTTCCGTCTCCTCAGAGCTCGGGGCTCGGCTCCAGCCCGACAAGCCCACGCAGGGGCGCCAACTGGCCCTGCCCTGCGCGTCCCGGTGGCAGCAGAGGGCTCGGCCCCGCCCGTGGCGCTGCAGAGGACGGCGGAGTAGTCCCCTCGACTCCTGGGTCCCTCCTGCCCCGTGCCGGTTTGCAGGCCTCACCTGTCTATCTCAGCACCTCGCTGAAGCCCTGTGCACCCGAGTGACACTGCCGCCTCCACTCGGACCCCACCTGCCCCAAGTCATTGTCCCAGAACAGCCCCCATGGCCACAGGGCCCCTGCCGGTCCCCTGCCTCCGTTCTGCCCCCCCCTCCCGCCCCCCCGCCCACAGCCTGAGCGACCACAAGCAGGACGGGCCTCGGCCTGTGGACCTGGCCTCTGCCTGGCCCTGAGGGCAGCCCCACCTCCCTCCCTGACCTCATCTCCTGCCTTCTGCCCCCTGGGAATCTGCCATTCTTAGGTCTCCAATCTCCCCTCCGAGGAGAGCCCGCCCTGCCTTCTGGTCAGACCCGTGGGCTCTGAGACCGCAAACCCCGGCTTGCTCACTGCCCTGGGTCCCGCTGCCCCGCCGCCCCAAGCCGTCGGTCGGGCGCCTCCCCAGCCTCCTCCGGGGCTCTGACCCCGTGACCTCAGCCCCGGCAGGTGCTCAGTGTCATAAACAGACTGCGGGAATGGCGGGTGGGCTGCAGCCGCTGGTGCGGGGTCTCACGCACCTTGCGGTAGTTGGCCCGTGCATCCTTGTACCGCTGGCTCAGGCTGCTGATGCGGTCCAGCACCAGGCGCCAGACCAGGTAGTTCTGCATGGTCCTGCGGGCAGGGCAGAGGGCGGACGGGTCTCGGGAGTGGTCTTTGCCCACAGGGAGGTAGGGCTGATGGGTCCTTGGTCGGCGGGTTCTACCCAAAACAGGGAATTCACGGTGGTGGGAAATACCCGCCCCCGATACTCAGGGAGGGGCTCCTACCTCTAATGTGAGGCTCCACTGGCCATTAGCCTCCCCCACCCTTGTGCCTCATTCCTCAAGGCTCCGTGGGGCACGGTCCTGAGAGGAGGGGCTGTGGGGGAGGGGAGGGGCAGGGGCACAGATGGGGAGCCCACAGGGGGCCTTCCCCGGGCTGCACCTGGCTGAGAAGTCATCGATGATGTCCTCCAGGTTCTGGAGGTAGGGGGCGCCGTAGACCACCACCTCTTCATCTGGGAGCAGCTTGATTTTGACCGAGGACAGCACAGATTGTATGAACAGGGTCCAGTTAAATCCCTGCGGGGGAGAGTGGCAGAGAGCTGGGCACCGAGCCAGGGCGCCCAAGCCCCCAGCCTCCACCAAAGAACAGCCAAGAAGCCGGAGAAGGCGCGGACACTCAGCGTTGGGACAAAGGTGGGTGACCTCACTGCAGAGCCCGCGGACTGTGAAAGGGAAGAGATGACGCCATTACGTTTGAAAACCTCAGTGTGACGGAGAGAGTCCTGGAAAAACACAGCTTAGCAAAAGTGACCAAAGAAGAAACGGAAAATACAAATGTGTCCCATGCAGCAAACCAACGTCACCTGTGCCTTTGGCACTGGGCTGGGTGTCCCAGCCCGTTCCATAAGACGAGACACAGGCGAAGTCGGTGGGGCTCCAAAGGGAAGAAACAAGACTTTGCACCAAGGGCGTGATTTCGGGTGCACGGAACATCCCCCCGGAAGGGTCTGCGAGGTGCTGGACCCGACGCGTGCGTCAGGCAAACCCGCCGTGCGCATCCTCAGTGTTCCTGGGTGCCAGCAGCCCCATCACCCAGCGTGCCACTCGCAGGGATGCGCAACACCAGAGGATGGATCTCGTGAGAGATGTGGAGGGCCTTGCAACGGAGAACTCGGAAACCCACGAGCGAAGGGGCAGAACACGCAAACCCGCGGCAACGCCGTTAGGTCCACGGGCTGGAAGAGTCCGCGGTAAGCAGACCCGCTTCCTCCCAACCGAGTCTGGGCGCCAACGCAGCCGCTCGTCAACCCCCCGCAGGCCTCACGGCAGGCTGGGGGCTGACTACGAGTTTTGTAAGAAAGCGCATGAGACCAGGAGCAATCCAGAGGACTCGAAGGACGAGGGACCTGGACGCGCTGGGCCCAACAGAGAATTACCCACGCACAGCCGTGGCAGCGGGCAGTCGGCACGCAGCGGACAAAGGCACCGGGGAACAGATCGCGTCCAGACACACACGCCGGAGCGCGCACACACGGGCATTTGGTTTTAAGCCGAGATGGCAGCAGAGTGGTGCTCGGGGGCGTTCTTTTCAGTAAATGGCGCCCTGTCACCGGGCCATTGGTGCGGAAGGAAAGGATTTCTACGCTGCCCTCTGTAAAAAATACGCTCAGGGCTGATTGCGGACCTGAGCCACCCTGGCAGGTGAGGAACGAAGATTTCTCAAGCAAAACACAGAGCACGCCGGCCGTGAGGAACAGGGGTTAGCTGTCTTTGATGTCAGTTAATTGGACTATTTAAACCTCTGGCCTGGGGCGTGCCCCGGCCTCCTGCCTCCGATTTTGGTTCTGTCCCAGCCCACGCCCTCTGCGCTGCGGCCTGGCAGCAGCTGGCAGCGACGAGATGGCACTTCTGTCCCTGTGTCTGCAGGAGGAGGCCCCTCCCGGGCTCAGCCCCTGGCGAGGGCAGGGCCCCCCCGTCAGGGGCGGGCGGGGCGCCGGGTGGGCAGAGCCCTGCTGGGGGTCAGAGGGGGACTGTGGTGGGGTCTCCCCAGCCTGGTCAAGTCGGCAAACTCTCCCAGCTTGTGCCCTGCTCAGAAAAAGGGTCGTCACAGCAGCCACTTCAGGGGTGGCGCGGCTCCCCGCTTCAGACAGCCCGGCTGGCCCCTGCTGTCCTGCGGATGACCCGTCACGGGGGGCCCGCTCAGGGTTCGGAGCATTTCTGAGGCTTAAATGTGAGAGGCAGGAAGCGGGGGGGGGGGGCCTGGGACTGGGTCTGTGCCCTCCCCCCCCCCCCGCCAGGGCCAGGCACCACGTGGCGCCCCCACCAGCCCCGCCCCCGCCCCCGGTCCCACCTTCAGGCGGAACTTGTCCTGGAGCTCCCGCACCGCCATCCTGTTGTACAGGGCGGTGACATCGTGCCTCTCCTCCTGGGGGGCCGTGGCCTGCACGGGGCGGGGGGCAGGCGGCGACGTGGGCGTGGTGGCCGGGGCCCAGGCGCCGCCCCCCCCCCCCGCCCCGTGCCCCCCAGGGGCCCGGCCTCACGTTCGCCAGCTGCGTCTCCAGCGTCAGCACCTGCGCCATGTCCTCCCGCACCAGGGAGCTGTCCTCAGGGAGGCCCACGTCCTTCCGCAGCATGGCGGCCGCCGACACCATGAACTGCAGGTAGGCTTGGCGCACCTGGGCCGAAGGACGCAGGGTGGGGCCGGGGGCCCGGGCCGCCTCAGTCCCCACGGGGCTCTCGGGGGGGCGGGGCGGGCCTATGGCACGGAGCAGGCTCCAGGATGCTTGTCGGCCAACAGGCCACGGTGGCGCAGAGGGGCACGGCCAGCCGTCACACCTCCCCAGGCCAGGCGCTCGGCTGCCGCCCGCACTCCTGACAGGCCTGCCCACGGGTGGCCGTGCCCTGCTTCCTGGACCTGGTGGCCGCACCCTGACAGCTTGGGGCTCAGCGCCCCACTGCCGCTTCCAGCTGCACCCCTGTCGCGAGCTCCCGCAGCACGGGAGGCCCGTGGTGGGGGGCTGCCCGGCGGGCACGCGGCCGGTGCTGGGTGAAGGTCGGGGGTGGTCCCGGGCGGTCAGGGGCCAGCATCGAGGGTGGGCCGCCCTAGCCATGCTCGCCTCGGCCTGGGGGTCAGGAAGCGGGCCCCGAGGATGCCCACCCCCCAAACCGGCCGCCTCCGGGCCCGTCCTGGTGAGCTCTCTTCACTGCAGATGGGACCCCGGGCCCCGCGGCTGCCTGGCCTGATCCGCGCTGCCTGCTGGGGGCCCTTCCCCACGGCCCTGGGCCTGCTGCTCCGAGGGGCCCACAGCTTCCCTGCACGGCTCCTTCTTTGGGTCACTCCCGTCTGTCTTCGTGGCCGCCTGTGCCTGCCGTGGCCACAGCCGGCCTGGCCTCTCGGCATTCTGCTCCCTGCCCTGCCCTCCGCGTCTCCCTGTCCCGCTGGCCCTGCCCACCGTCCCAGCGTGCGGCTCCTCGGTCCCTCCGGGGCCGGAGCGGGGTGGCGGAGGGAGCAGCCCCAGACAGCAGACAGCGGTGTGACGGGCCTGCCGGGCTGAGCTTGTCCCCGAGGCTTAGGGAGGCTCCCGACCACGGGGACAAAGCTGGTCCCCAGCCCACAGCTCTGGCCTCCACCCAGGCTCTGGGGACAAGGGCCAAGCAGAGGTGCAGGGGAGCTGGGCCCCCCGTGGGTCCCGGAGTGATGGCCTGAGGGGCTAGCAGGAAGGGGCTGGGGGCGCGGGGGACCGGGCCGGGCTCACCTTCTCGTTGCTGCCCTTCTGCAAGTAGTACTCCCGGGCCGGCATGCCCAAGGTGGGCTGGTCTATCTGGAGACACAGAGGGTGTGAGCCGGGGCCCGGCGCCGGGGGGCCCCCGCAGCCTGGTCGAGCGCTGTCCCTCCCCGTGACCCGGAAGTGGGGCGCTGCTGGGGGCATGCAGGGGCCCTGCGGCCTGGGCCCTGCTCGGCGAGGGACTGGCAGAGGGCTGCAGGGGCCAGACTGCAGAGCGGGCCGAGGGGGGTGTACGAACGACAGCCGCCCTCATCCACCCACGGGGTCTCTCCGCCTCTGGGTCGGGACTCGGGTCGCTGGCCCCCCAAACCTCGGACCTGGACCAGAGCAGGGACCTCGGAATCCACCCCGGGTTCACGTGCCGCTTGGGCCACCACCCTGGCCGCCTCCCCGCTGTGCTCTGAGAGCCCCCGCCAGGTACGGGCACCGGCCTCCCGGCTCTGCCCCCTCCCGGGGGCGCGTACGTAGATGATGTGGCGGCTGGAGTTCTGGTCGTCACTCCAGACGAAGAGGTCAATGAGGACGCGCTTGTTGAACTGCGAGTTCATCGTGGCCAGCTGCCGCTCCAGCTCCCAGCTGGGGCCTGGGGAGTCAGTGCCCCGCACTGGAGACTGCCCGGGCCTGCGGGGTCCCAGCCCAGCTGCTCGGTGCACAGTGGACCCTGGGCCCCTAAGCCCAGACCTTGGGGGTGCAGGGTACGCCTGTGCGGGTTGCGTGTGGCCCTGCGGGCTGGGGGGTGTGCGGGACACGCTTCCCCACAGGGTGCACCAGGGCCCTGGGAGCAACAGCGAGTGCTGGGGTTTGCCACCCCTGGGTGTGCCCTGGGCCTGCCCCCAGAGCTGGGAGCCCGGGGTCCCCGGGCCTGGGAGACCAGCCACTCCCAGGGGTCTTCTGAGCTGGCGGGGACGGCTCCAGGGAGCCTGCCCGCCGCTGGTGCAGAGTCCCCAGCCTGGTCCTGGAACGCCTGGTCCGAGGGGCCCCAGGCCCAGGGTCCCCTGCCTGTGCGAGCTGCCCTGGCCTCACCTACAGTGTCGCTCCACCTGTCCATGGCCACCGGCCAGCCTCCCACCGCCTCCAGGACGTCCAGCAGGGGCTGGGAGTCTCGCTTCTCTATGATGCCTGGGGGAGGAGGGAGCGGCTGGTCACTCACCCAGACGCCGGCCGGTGGGACACCCTGGCCACGCAGACCCGCAGGGCCGCCCCACCCGCAGGGCACGGAAGGGCCTGGAGACAGCCAGCGGGGACGGGGGGGCGGTGTGAAAGGGGGTGCGGGGTTGGACGAACCCACAGGGGCCCCCAGACACGGAGGCCAGGAGGGGAGGCCGGGCCCGGGAGCTGCAAACCGGCCAGCGGTGGTGCGCGGGCCAGTCTGAGGGGCGCCCGCGCCCGGGGCGGGCAGGGCTCCGAGCCGCCCCGGGGGCCCCTGCGCACCCTGGAGGGGAGGGGCCCTGCCCGGAGTAGATGGAACACCCAGGACGGGCGGGAAAGTGCCACTTTTCCCAGGCAGCAAGGAGCCGGCGGGAAGCTTGGGGCCCCGTGGCCCAGAGAGGAGGGGAAGGGGGGACCAGGGTGGGGGAGGCAGGGAGACGCCCACATGGGGTGCTGGGTGGGCGGCGGGGGGAGCCTGTGGGGAGAAGGGCCTGGGCAGCTGGGCGTCCTGATATGGGGCGGCATGGCCTCTGCAGGGGGCGTCGGGGCACCTTCCCCTCTGGCTGGCCCTGATGGGGGCCGGGACAGAACTCAGGAAGCGGCCAGCTGCCAACGGGGCCCTGCGAGGTGGCTCCCTGGCAGAGTCTCGGGTCCGCCTCTGCGGCCGGGCCGCTGTCCCTCCGCACGCTCCTCCTGAGACCAGGAACCCCCCCTCGGGGGGGACTCAGGAAGTCCCCTTCCTGGCGGGGTCTGGCCGGGCCTGACGAACAGACCCTGAGCTTCCACAAGGACGGGAGATGAGCCTGGGCCTGTGGAAGCGGGGGGCTCAAGGAAGCACCCCCACACAGCTGGGGTCCCAGTGAGAAAGCAACCCATCTCCCAGGAGACCCCGGAACACAGCCAGCCCTGCACCCCAGTGCCACGGAGTGGGAAGCTGGCGGCCAGCGCCTCTGCCCCACGGGCTGGGTCTGCGAGCCCCCAAGCAGGGGGTTCAGGGGGGACAGGATGAAGGTGCCCAAATGCGTGAGTCCTCGTGCTGGGAGCTGAAGTGTGGAGAAAGCTTGCAGTGAACCCCACAACACACACCAACATGCGTGCACACACTAACACACATGTGCGCACACACGCAGGCATGTATCTGCACACACAGGCACGCGCACGCCTATGCACACCTACCCACGTGCCTGTAGGTACACACACACGCACACCCAAACATGTATGCACACACGGGCACATGGCGTGCACTCAGACATGCACACTCAGACATGCACACACAGGTACACATCTACACACGTGTACACACACACACACACTCCGACACGCACACATTCTTGCCCAGGCTCCGAGGGCTCCGGCGCCGCCCGGCCCATTTGCACCCCCGTCACAGAGCCCGAGGAGCAGGAACCCTCTGCGCTCCCCCCTCCGTGTCCGGTCAGGGCCCCTCCCCCCCGCCCCCCAGTGCCCTTGGGCCGTCCAGTCCACCTTCTGCCGTCGGGCTGCTGTGGCCGCAACCCCCGACTCCCGGCAGCTGCTCCTGGGAAGTTTCCATCCACGCCCCCACCGGCTCCTTGGCCACCAGGCCCCCCCCCGGCCTACTTGGTACCGTGAGTCGAGTCCTCATCCCCCCGCCCCCCGAAAAACCCCGTGGTCCCTCGGCTGTCGGGAGGGCCCAGGCAGCCCGCCTCCCCAGCATCGCAGGTGCCAGGGGACCTTCTCCGGTAACACACACCCACACGCGCGCACACACATCTACAGGCGTGTGCGCACACATGCGCATACAAGGGCGGACCCCAGAACACTGGAACTGATGTACAAAAATTGTGTGTTTATCCTCGCACGTTTCAACTTCAGTCACGGGCAAAGTCCTCTCCACCTGATGGAATGCACCTGTGGAGATGGTTTTCCACCGCTCGAAACAGTGTTCGAACCTTCTGATTGTGACACCTGTTAGTGCTTCTGCTGTTTTTTTGTTTCACTTCTTCCATGTTGGCAAAACATTTCCCTTCGAGGACTTTTCATCCGGGAAATAAAAGAGAAGTTGCTCGGGGCCAGACTGGGTGAATAGGGAGGGTGGGGCATGAGGGTCATGCCGATTTTGGTCAAAACCTGCTGAGCACTCAGCACGGTGAGGGCAGGTGCGCTGGTAAACCCCCATCACGAAAGGGGCAAACACGCTGACAGAATCTTTAAAAAAAAACATTCACTGAAGCCAAACGCAGCCTCTCACAACAACGCCAGCTGCTGCAGACACAGGTGGGTCCCTAGAGCGCCCACCTCGTGGGGGAAGCCTGGACTACAAGGGGCCTGCCCTTCAGAAGAAAATTCCCGGGTTTTTGGGTCCCCCCCGTACACACACATACGCACATGTGCGATACGCAGTCCACACACACGTACGCACGGGCACAGATGCACACGCACACTCTCATGTACACCTAGATACACACACACACACACACACACTTTTCCTGGGGCTCCCAGCCAGGCCTCTCCCTGTCTTCCTCTTGCCTGAGCAGAGCGTGGCCTGTGCTGGGGTCAGGGTGTGAGCAGGGTCATGGTCAGCTGTGCCCCTTGGGAAGCCTGGGTGCAGTGGCCAGGAGGGGGGTGCACAGCCACAGCCCCTCAGGCCTGAGTCCTGAGTGGCACCTGTGTCACCATGCGATGCTGCGGGGATGGGGCTCCTGGAGTGAGAGCAGGAGCTGGCAGCGGTGGCGGGGGCCGGAGGCGGGGGGGGGGGGACAGCCCTGCCCCCACTCACTCTCATTCATGCAGGAGCGGTACAGTGTCTTCGCCTTCTGCACGGCCGGCCGGTCCGCGGTGGTGGAATCCTCCAGCACCCCTGTGGGCCCAGAAGAAAGCTGGACAGAGGCCTGAGGAGGACGTTGGGGGGGCCAGGTCACAGTCCCTCACGCCCCCACCACCCTCAGCGACAGGTGGTCCCTGCGCCCCCGCAGGTCCTTTAACCCAGGGTGTCCCCGCTTCCCTGCTGGGGACCGAGGCAGGCTCTGCAGGCCATCCCACTGCCGACCTTGAGCGGGGCGGGCGCCCACCTTTGAGGGTGACCTCCAGCTCATCCCGCAGGATGTCGAAGACGCTGTACCGGGAGTTGGTCTCCGGGACGACCTGGCGCCGCAGCCAGCCCCCGCACGCGTACTGGTAGAAGTCGTCACAGGGATCCTTGGACGGGTCCATGTTCTGGAGGATCCTGGCGGCTGCTCGTCCCCGGGGTGGGGAGGAAGAGGGGAGACCAGCTGTGCGCCCCCAGCACATTCGGCACCCTCTGCAAGCCCCAGGGATGTCGGACGCAGGGGGCTGGACTTGTGGAGCCACCTCGAGGCAGCCCCACGGCCTCGCCCCCACCCCCACCCCCGCCCCGTGGCAGCTCCCATCCCTCCAGTCCCTCCTCTTCGATTTCGGGGAGCCCGCATTCCAGGCAGAGCCCGATTCCTGGGCCCACCCGCCCTCTGTCCCGACGGCAGTCTCCTTCCAGGGCTGCTCCCCTCGGCCTGGCGCCGTCCAGGGGCGCCGTCTTGGCAGCTGCAGGGCTGGGCCGGGCCGAGGAAGGGGCGGAGGGAAGGGGGGCTCACCTGCTGTCACGCAGCCGGGGCTGGTGCAGATTTCGTCCTGCTGGGACACCTTGATGGCTGCGGGCGAGGAGCAGTGTGAGCCCCAAGGAGGCAGCGAGCCGTTGGGGAGCAGGCGGGGTGGGGCGTAAGGGAGAGGGGGGCGGCCTCCATACCACCTCCAGCCCCGGAGAATGGCCCGGCCGGGCACCCTGAGGACAAGTCCGGAGGGCAGCCGCCCGTCCCCCCTGGGAGGCCCGGGCCGAGGCCTTGAGCGGGGGAGAGTCTCATTCGGAGGGACTCCCCGCACAGCTGCCCCAGGCCCCGGGGCTGAAGCAGGTCACGAGGCCTTCCTGCCTGTCTGCCTGGCCAGCTCCCCCCTGTCAGAGGCCAGCTCCCCCAGGCAGCCTGCACACCCCAACCCCCAGGTCCGACTCCCCCTCCCCCACCCAGCTGGTTGTATCACCCTGTCCCTGCCAGGCCTCAGGGGCCGCACCAAGCTCGGGACAGCTGACTCACGCTGGTCCCCAGCACTCGGGGAGCATCCTGCCTCCTGCCGCTGTCCTCTGCGTTCGCGGGACTCTAGGTCCCCGCACTGCCCACACACACCCCCTGGGCCTGCAGTGGACACGGCCCAGCCGTGGGCTCCCTGCCCGCCCGCCCAGGGCAGGCCCGCCCAGGCGTCGCGGCTGGGGGGGAGGGCGAGACTACCTCGGGGTTCTCGCGCTAGAGGGGTCTTCTCTTCCTGGGAGAAGCGCAGCCGGCCGAGAAGGAGTGGCAGCTGCTTCCCTGGGGAGAAACACAGCACGCGCTCCATCCCCAGCCTCCTGCTCCCAGGCAGCCCCGGGGGGCGTTTGGGAGAGTGCTGCCCTTCTCCGTGCTGGCGCCCTGGGGTGCTCCTGGGGCTCCCCGCCCTCCCCTCTCTTGTGAGGCTGCATCACCAGGGGCCCCCCACACAGGGGCCCCAGCAGAACTGTCTCTGAGTGGGAGGGGCATGCGGGCTCCCCGACCCCGCCCCAGGCCTCGTCCCCTGGGTCCCACCATCTGCCCGGCTCAGTGGGGTTCTGAGGCAGGACCCCCTTTTCCCTTGGACTTTCTCTTCTGCCTCCCAGTCCTGAGCCGCCCCCACGCAAGGTGAGCAGCTCCGGGGGTCCTGTTGGACCCCGTGACCGCACTCAGCTCCAGTCCCCCCACCTTCACTGTTCAAAGTGCAAAGCTACCCACCCCCCCACCCCAGGGAGCAGGGCTGGGCCAGATCAGGGCTGGGTCCTGGGTCCTGGGTCCTGGGTCCTGGGTCCTGGGTCCTGGGTCTGCCCTGGCCGCACCCTCTTCAGAGGTGTGGGCAGCCCTGAAAATGCTGGCGCTCCTGGGATGGGGGTTCCCCCTCTGCCAGCTACCACTCTTTCCATCACCCCCGTCCACCCGCCCACCCGAAAATCTCCCCCGTCCACGAACTCACCCGAGAATCTCCCCCGTCCACCCACTCATTCGCAGCTTGGGGCCTGGGGACCCCGTGGAGTCTCACCCAGGCCTGCCCTCGGGGAGCCCCAGCGCCGCGGGACCGGGACAGAGAGCTCCCTGCTGCGCACGTGGGGGCAAACCTGAACTTCAGGGGATGGTCCACAGACCAGAAGGGGAAGCGCAGGGGTAAGGGCGAGGGTCTCGGCTGCCCCGAGGTGTCCGCCCGTCTCAGTGGTCCAGAGCCTTGGGACAAGAGGCTCGATCAGGGCCTCAGCCGGCCACCCCCTCGGGGACCGAGGGACCGGCCCTTCCAGGACAGCAGGCCCTGGGGCTGCTTTCCCTCTACCAGCGCAGGGGGAGGCGCCGGCCTCTGCGGGACGTGGGTGGAGCTGGGGGCTGGGCGCGGCCCGCTGTGGACTGGCGCGAGGTCACGAGGTGGCCGTGCCTGCCGGCAGCGGCGGGGCGGCGCCGGAAAGCTGGGAGAAACCTCCCACGTGCGGGAGCAGGCCAGCGGGACCGAGACCCAGGAGGGAACCCCAGCAGCCCCAAGGCTGGCGAGCGGGCGTCAGAGTCGGCGAACAAGCGGTCTGGAGCCCCCTGCTGGTTGAGAGAGGGAAGGGCTCCCGCAGGAAGGACGGGCGGAAACCTACACGGACGGGTGGCAAGTGTATCCGACAAACGGAAACTGTAAACGCGGTGTGAGTGTAATACAGGAAGCGGAGGGGGTCCTCTCCGAGTCGGCGGCGCACCGCACAGGCATCCCGACAGCCCACCGAACCAGAGGCCGGCTCACAGCACCTGCCGCCTGCCCCCACCCACGGCCCCCGCAGGGGCTGCCACGGCCTCCGGGTGCGGACGGCCCCAGTCCTGGGGCGGGTCTTACGGCTCGAGCTGCCCGAGGACGCAGTGGGCTCCGGGGCCCACGTTTCCAGAACTGACGAGCCGGGGAGTCTCGGCCCCACATGGCCGCGTCTAATGAGTGCGGAAGCTGTGCCACTCCCCCGCTGCCTCTTCCCAGCAACGAGTCCGACGGGGAGGGGCCCCCCCCACCCGAGTCGCCAGGAGGGACGGGGTGTGGACCTCGGCCCCGTCCCTGTTTCAGAACTGCTCTTCCCACCGAGAGACACAGCAGGCGCAGCGAAGCCCTGGGCTATGGAAGCTGGATAGAAGCGGAGTCCCCCGCCCCGCTGCTAACGTGGGCGCCGCAGGAAATGCCGCAAGCAGAGCCCCCACCAGGGCACTTCCCCCTCGTTGCTCCAGAGGGGGGCAGCTGTCCTTGGTGCCCGAGGGATGCGCCCTCCACCCCGACCTCTTCCAGGTCTGCCTCAGTAGCTCTAATACGCAAATAACGTCGACATTTCCTCTGAACACTGTTCTCTTCCAAAGGTCGACCTCGATTGGAGTGCTTTATGTCTCCTCTCTCCTCTTCCTGTCTGTCTGTCTGTCTGTCTGTATCTCTCCCTCTCTCTCTCAAAAAAAAAAAAAGTGGGCTACCAAGAACTTCCCGGCTGGAAACTACCCCGGCCCGGAGAGTGCGCAGTCATAGGCTGCTTGTCACGCAGGTGCGGGGTGTGCCTGGGTGTGACCGACGAGTGGCCGAGGGAGCCTCAGCCCGAGAGCTTCCTTTCCCGCCGTCCCAGGCGCTGACGGGGCTAACACGCCTTCTCCAGAGGGCGCTTTCTCAGCCCGAGGAGCACGGGGCCCCCCAGCAGAGCCAGGTGGAGCGTGGCTCTGCAGTTATGGACAGACAAGCGCCCGCGGGTGGGAAGGAGCAGGCAGGCTGGTCCGCCTTGGGGCACTCTCCGATCCGGACGTGGGGGAGCTGGCGTCCGGGGCCCCGAGTCTCGGCCCCTCTCCGGGGACCTCGCCCTCACGTCGTTGTACGGGTGCGTTGAAAGGTTAGCGTGTGTGCGGGTTCCCTGCTTCTGCGGAGGCGCGGGCCCGGAGCCCCTCCTCCTTGCCGGGACTCCCTCTGGTCGGGGACGGGCTGTGAACCCTCCCCCCCAGTGACCGGTGAACGAGCGCTGGAGGTGCAGCTC